>OY829545.1:21031413-21631413 GCA_963691705.1 Viola odorata | reverse complement strand
TCAACTGGTTTTTGCATTGAGTGTTTAAACTTTCTAACAGAAGAATGCTTTGATCGTTTCTTTGGTATGAGCCTTGGTCCAATGTGATAATTCTGGCATGCACTATTGGTCCCGATGCGAGATATCATCAGAGTCTTTTGTGTAAAGGATTGTCGCGTATCTTGGGGATACAGTTTCATCTCTTCTTTTGTTTCAGTTTTTACTGGATTCACAACTGAAACTTCCATAGGCTGAACGATAAGAGCAGAGGACTCCAACTGGTGATCAGCTCCAACTGTGGAATATTCAAATTTTCCATTGACATGATAGATAGAACTGGAGGTGCTTGAAATTTTAGGAAACTTGCTCGAAGGCTCATCTTCGGCAGAATCATACAGTGGGATTTTCTCGACTGAATATCTGAATCCAAATACAATAACAATATCTGTCATAAAAAAAGGCTATATCATGAAGAACAATCACTGCACTTCAGCAATCAGCTCAATTTTTTTTGTTCACATGCACATAAACAGTGAGGTGTCAATCCAATGTATTTAAAAGGATCGAAATGCAGATTTCTACACAAAAAACTGATAAAAACTGATATAAATCAGGTACTCTAATTCTCTCTGGTTGCGAGAGTGAGGAAACTGATAAAACTGCTCAACTGAATGTATAGTTCCTATACTCAACAGGAACAAATCCTTCCAGGCTGCCCCTAACCACCAAATAACTGTTTAACTAAGGAAACTAGCTAAACCTGCTGTTGAATGAACACATCATAGCACTTTTAATCAGTTATTGTGCTTTGACATTCTATGGTGTGATCAAACCCTTAGGTGTCACCCCTAAGAAACCAAGGTGGGAAACTTAGGTTTTTTCCCCCTAGTTCCGAATAAAACCTCTGTGCTACAAAAAACTCAGATTAGTGTTCAAAGGATTCAAACATCATATTAACCTCCAAGTCCTCTAATCCCTGAATTTGATATTAAGTCCCTCTGACAAACAAAGAAACTAATAGATCCTTTTGTCACAAACACCGACTTGAGCCCAAAAACCAGCCAAAACACAAACAGAATCCCTAACCACAAAGCAGCATGAGATAGTTATTAGGATGTCCCCTACATCACTTTGACAAATTATACACAGAAATCTGTCACATGATGCATTGCAATATAGGATATCAAATTACCTGTCATCGTCATCTTCCCATAGGTAAGTATCTTCCTGTTGAACATGGGAAGAAAATTAGATTATCATAACCAAATCAACTCTGGTTCATTAGGTC
This sequence comes from Viola odorata, assembly GCA_963691705.1. Classification (NCBI taxonomy): domain Eukaryota; kingdom Viridiplantae; phylum Streptophyta; class Magnoliopsida; order Malpighiales; family Violaceae; genus Viola; species Viola odorata. Next base: position 21,630,146 of record OY829545.1, on the reverse strand, counting down.
CTCAAGAGCAGGACAGAAAGACAAGAAAAAACAAAATAATGGATGTGCTCGATAGAAAAGAAAGATCGAGAGTGCCAATAAACTTAACTAGAAGTAGAATGAGGAAGACATAAGACCACAAGTCTACAACAATACTCATGCATGATATTTGCCACAGTAAACAGAAATCTATTTCAGGGGAAATGCAGAGTGATATAAGCAACATATGCATACGGTGCACCATTTGCAAACAATTCTTTAAAGTTCCAATTTATTTATTTTGAGAAAATTTATTTCATTTTACTATACCTGGAAACCACGAGATTTTGCCCCAAGAAATCCAGAACAGCTGGCTGCACCACAGAGGCAGCGGACCTTGGCTCCACCATACCATTCAAAATTATAGTCATAAGACAGTTCAGTGCCAATAGGAATGTCTTGCGTTGAAAAGATTCCAACTCTGATTTCCCCCAGAACGTTCCACTTTCTAGTCTCACAGTTAGGTTGGCTACAATTATAAATTAAAGTCAATATCAAATGTGAACTGAGATGCGGGTTTTAGATCAAGTTCTGTCATTTTTTCCTTAAAAGGTGCATTTACTTTCAACAACGTAATGTTCTGATTTCAGAAGCTTACCAAGAATGATTAATAAATCTAGCAAGGCTTCCTTTTCTCGTAGCATCAATGGATTCATAGGAATTCAGTGAAATTATAAATGCATCCTTCAGACCTGCATCAAGCAACATTAACAGATAAAGACAACCACCCCAAAAAAAAAAAAGTAGTGGCAAAGGCATGATGGATTCATATTCCACCTTGATTTTCATAAGCATGGGATCTTCTTTTTGCTTCTCTCCATGATATTACTTCTCCACAGTACTCGATAATAAATTGACCCATCTGCATTATATAGAAAAAGAACACTGATGAGATTGATAGTGAACATAGCTCTAAATAGAAATATCTGAGGAACAAAATGATGACGTGCACCAAATGTCATCAAACGATTAAGACATCACATAATTAATAAGACCTCTCAAAATATTACTTTATTGAACCCCAAATAAAAAGGAAAAATAAAAACATCAAACATCCTCTCAGCTAGTAGACAATAGATAAGATCCCAAGAGTTCATGCCAGTTAAATGATTTTTACCTTTATGTCCTCATCAGCAAGAAGACCCCGCCCACGGCCTTCAGTTTTAAACAACTTTGTTCTGGCATACTCACATTTCTGAAATCTCTGTTAACATATGATAAGTGAAGTGTAACCAAAAAAGAAAAGTTGAACATTAGCTTCATTATTAATTAACCAAGGCACCCAGGTTAAGCAAACTGTCAAGATAATAGTTTTGAAAGGTTGACAACTAACAAGTATCATAATCATGGATCACATCCGTAACACCAAATAACACTTCAAGTTTTATGCAGGCTATTTTGCGAAAAAATGACACAAAAAACCTATAGCCTTAACTATGCGATGGTGTGGAAGTTCGTTATACTTCAAAAGCATACCAACTGAATTCTCAAGCTTTTTGAAAAAATTGCACACAAGGCTCAATTTGGAAATTTGGAATCTTTGAAATTCCATATTGGAGACAAACACAAGGACAAATTTAAGCATATTCCCGAATCAGACTTTGATTTGTATAACCGTCACCCAAGGAGGATGTGATTCCTTTAGCAAGGGAGCTTACACAATTTGCATCCCATATTGGTGATACCTTAATGAACCTACAAGAAAAACTTTACTATTTAGGTGGTCAGAGTTTAGGGTGACTTAAACCTATCCGGGGAAGAAAAGACCCTTTAGAAATGAGCAGTGTCGTATTAACCTGGTTTTTACAATAGACCCCACAAGGGCAATGTCCAGGGGTGCACTCTGTGCTGGTTAACACATTCAGGCATCTCTCTCCACATGCACTATCAGGATCACTGGCATAAATTCTGCATTCACAGATGGCAACGTCTTCTTCCTTTTGCTTCTTATGTCTGGAATGAAATCAAAACAAACAAGTTGAGAAGATTGCAATACAGAAAGCACAGCTCAAAATGACAAAATTAAATCCGTAGCTGTTACTTTCCCCGACTTGACCATTTAAAACCAATAAACAAAATGAGATTAGTGAAAACTGGTCAACTACAATCTCAAAACAAAAGGAGAATGCTACAAAGGACAAATACTACAGATGATATCATTGCAGCAATAATTGAACCCAACAACCACCTGTCCATAAATTACAATCATCCACAAAGGCTACTAGCAACTGGCAACACAATGTCAATCAGAGAATCGCCAATTCACCATAACGGAATGTAAAGAAAATTCTCCACAAAGGAAGAACATGCAACTTCTTCACAATCATTCATGGTTTTGAAATTAGAAGATACAACCTGACTTTGTTTTCAGAAAAAAAGAAAAAGATGAAATGGAGATGGAAAACAATGAAAAAAGGGAATGACAGGAAAATAAAAGATGAGGGGTCTCACTTTCGGGATGAGAAATCATTCTCTTGAATATGCTCATACTGAGGCAGTTCTTCAGCCCATTGATCCTTGAAACAAAATATTACACTGAGGTAAGAGAGACAGTTCATAATATGCACAACTACTCAGACTCACCATAACTTAGAATCACAAATTTTGCAAAAACTGATAATAAGAAAACCCAAAAGAATTCCACCATAAAACCCTAGTTGATCATCAGACTTACCATTGCAGACAGTACAGTGATATCTGGTTTCCACAACTAGCACTACTCCGCAGGGCGCTGCGTAGCAGTTTTAAGGCTCAGTGTGAATTAGGAAAATCGATGAATCTCTCGTGAATTAGGAAGGGCTTCAACTTTGGCATAATAGTTTTCGTTTTTTATTTTATTTTCTCTCTTTATACAGGAGAAGGGTGATGGTTGCTGATGATAGCTTTTTGTCGGAAGGTGGTGGTAGTAGAATAGGGCGGACACGGTTCACGGTGGCGGAGACCGGAGAGCTTTTCGTTTTAATTTTGCCTCATTTTTAGTTTTAAAAATTAATATTATTTTTAACTAAATTCCATGGCTTAAGGCACCCTCAGGTCCCTCCAGTTAATATTTTCATTTTTGTCAATCCATTTTTCAAAAATTGTTCGTTTCAGTCCCTTCTGTTAGATCCGTTAGAATTTCGAAGTCCCACTTGACGGAGACAAACGTCCGTTAAGTTCCATTATTTTATTAATTTATCTGATAATAACACTGTTCATGGGCCCATCTCGTCAAATTTTATGTAATTTTCAAATTTTCCTTCCATTTTGCAAGAAATTAATTAAAATTACCAAAATAAAATTATTTTAATAAAATAAATGAAATTAGCTTAACAAAATTAATTTAAATAACAAAATTAAATTATCTTATTTAATTAAACTAAATAAACAAACTTAAACTAAATAATTTTAATTACCATTCTTAATTAAACTAATTTAACAAAATTAAACTTACTAAATAAATAAACATACTTATTTAAGTTAATTTAACCATTTTTTCCCCTTTCAAGCTGTTCATTGGAGTGGGAGGGACTAAAATCCAAAAAGGAAAAAGATCTTCGTCCATCAGCTGACGTGGACAAGTACTGGCCATCCATCCTTCACCGGATTGGAGCCGTCAGATGTGCAGAAATTTTGGGTCAAAAAATAGTGGAAAAATAATTAACTTTCCAGTTTGAACTCGCCTCTCGCGATCTCTTCCGCTTCCCCACCTTCCACCAGGTATACAGTGCAAAATGGGATTTGGAGTAGGATGTGCAAGACTAGGTTGGTGGTATCACAGGTTGGTGATTGAATTAAACTCTTTCTGGGATTAGTCGTTGTGCGGTTGAGCCGTGGTGGCCGGTAGTTGTTTTGGCGGCCTGGATCTTGGTGCCGGTGAGCGGTCTTGCGGCGGAGGTCCCAAGATGTGGGCGTCGGCGGCTGGAGTGCCGGTTCCGTGTGGTGGTAACCTGATTGTTTGTACCCGACCCAAACTCAGAAAAACAAAAGGCGCGTGCCTCAAACAAGAAGGAGAAGACGGAGTCAACAACGGACTACCGATAGATCATCGCCCGGTTAACTCAATTTCACAAGAATTTCGACAAATGGTGGGTTTTTCTTGTGCGATCTCTTTTTTACTTGTTCTTTCTCTCGTCGAAAAGCGATGATGGAGAAGAAGCAGCTGGAGAATTTAGTTGTGTCTGATAATACAAAATGGTTAAATTAACTTAAATAAGTATGTTTATTTATTTAGTAAGTTTAATTTTGTTAAGTTAATTTAATTAAGAATGTTAATTAAAATTATTTAGTTTAAGTTTGTTTATTTAGTTTAATTAAATAAGATAATTTAATTTTGTTAAGATAATTTATTTTGGTAATTTTAATTAATTTCTTGGAAAATGGAAGGAAAATTTAAAAATTACATAAACTCTGATGAAATGGGGCCCGTGAACAGTGCTATTATCAGACAAATTAATAAAATAATGAGACTTAACGGACGTTTGTCTCCGTTAAGTCATTTTCCGTTAGGTGGGATTTCGAAATCCTAACGGATCTAACAGAAGGGACTGAAACGAACAATTTATAAAAAATGAATTGACAAAAATGAAAATATTAACTGGAGGGACCTGAGGGTGCCTTGAGCCAGTGATGATAACGATATCGTACAACATTTTTCTAATAATATGAGTATATTATTTTTAAAATAAAAATATCATATTATTTATCATTTAATAAAATACAGTCTGCTTTTATTCAAATTGTTCTAAATGCAAAGTTAATTAATAAATGAAGTACCAATTTGATTTTAAAAAGATTAAAGTAGTCCTGTGGATCCATTAGATACACAATTCTATACTAGTTACTTTGTTATTGTTTTCTAAAATTCAAACTCAAAGTAACCGTTAATAATTTTATTAAAAATTAATTTAAAAATTAAAATTTATAATTATTCACGACGGGATTTCATATTTTGAAATCGTTGAATGTAAAAAAAAAAAAAACAAAATTCGGGGGGCATGGCTCCCTTGCTGCATGTGGCTACGCCACTGTCTGTGAGGTATAGTCCTTTTTTCTCTGACACACAGTTTTTTTTTTTGGTGACGTTTAATCATTTAGTGGTGTTCTTTTCTATTCTAATTAGTAAAAAAGTGTATAATAGATGAGATCTCACAATATGTAATAAAGCTATTAGAATCCGACTAGTAATAAAAATGAAGATTCGGTGTTTACGCTATTATTGAAAGAAAAAAAAGTAGGTTTCTTATCTTTTGTATTCTTTTTTATTATTAAAAATAATTAAAGTTACATTGGATAGCCTTTGTCATGGCTAAGAAACCCTACTTTTGATTATTTTATGGTTAATTAACTCCGTTAGCTTTGTTTATTGTGAGAGGTCATTCTCTTTTATTATCAATAAAACTCTATCTTTGACAAAAAAATAAACTAAGTCACACGTTTACAACTCTACCGAGCTAACTAATTTGACTCTCATCATGTTGAACTCTTTTATACAATCTATGTGTTTTTAAAACTCAAACTCGAGACCTTACTTTATCCTATATCTAATATTTTACTTGAATAGTTTTCCAAGATAGCACAAAGAAAGGGGAAAAGGCTAGATTGCACAGAAATTGCAAATAAAAAGAAATCTAGTTCGGGAAAAGGTTCAGGAAAGTGAGTCAATATCCTTACATATAGATTTTGAATAGACCCTAAACTTGTCCAAAATTATTACACTAAAAAAGATCAAAATGACTCATTAATTAAAATGACGTCTTTTTGGTGTCATATGACATGTATTTTCAGAAAAAAAATAAAAATAATTTAATTCACATCAGTACTTAATTGTTACGTATTGACGGAGGATTCTTAATAACGATTTTGGCGAATAAAGGATTTATTTTAGTCATTTTTATTGTTAGGGGTCTATTATAACAATTTTAAACGAGTATAGGATCCAAAATATTTTACCCATTTTGTTTTCTCAAATCCACACCAGCTAAGTAAAAAGATAATGATAGAAAAGAAGATCTAAAGTGGAAAATTATAGATAGAAACAAAATCAAATCAAATGAACACAATAACATGGAAAATAATCCAATTTGATACTATTGCCATACATCTAAGGATTTAGAAAGATCCTGATAAAATAAATGTGATTAAAATATAGTATAAATATGTACGTAGGGTCCATATGTTATCAACACCAATACATTTCTCTCATTTTTATCTTTGCCATGGCTGTCTCTTGCTCAAAGATGATCTTTCTTTTCGTTATCATGTTACTGGAATTCAGTTCACTTAATTGCAATGCAAAATTCGGAGGCCATTTTACTATTAAGCGAGAAACTCCCGGAGGTTCAGATTCGATACATCACCTACCAGTTCTAGCAAAAAATGACATAATCAACCATTTCTCTGTTGAAAGACTAGTTCCTGGAGGTCCTGATCCGATACATAACCCACCAATTCCAGCGATGAGTAGTGTAGCTAATCATTTCACACTTAAAAGAGTGTCTCCTGGAGGTCCAGATCCGATACATCATCCACCAGTTCTAACGAGAAATGACGTAACTAACCATTTCTCTCTTAAAAGACTATTTCCCGGAGGTCCTGATCCGATACATAACTCACCAGCTTCAGCGATGAATAGTGTAGCTAATCATTTCACACTTAAAAGAGTGTCTCCTGGAGGTCCAAATCCGATACATCATCCACCAGTTCTAGCGAGAAATGACGTAACTAACCATTTCTCTCTTAAAAGACTAGTTCCTGGAGGTCCTGATCCGATACAATACTCACCATCTCCTATGGTCTAGATCCGAGACACCATGCAACTCCACCACCATCAAATAACATAATTAGATGCAGTCAAATGACCTGCTCGTAACTATATTTTACAAATAAAACTAGTGTGATGAGTCTTAATCCTATGATTGTACTCGTCAGATTGAGATAATAAAAATCATCCATTTTAATTTGTGTTGATAAGATGAGTTCTCTTTGTTGGCTTTTACATGTTGCATTTTTGCTTGGCGAAACTCTAAGTTTTTTCTTCTTCATTGTTCATCCACGATATGCAGTTTAGATTCTATGTAAAAATATGTAACTTGTACCATATGTTTGTTCAGTTATATTAATTTACAAATTAAGTTTTAATTAAGAGGTAAAAAGTAGAGAAGATAACAAATATATTAAAGTAAAAGTCTCTCTTATATATACTACATTATACTCCCTCCGTCCACGAATAACTGTCATTTTTCTACCACTTTACTTGACTTTTTAGTGTTTATTTTACTGAAAATTACTGTTTGAGAAAGACACTTATTTGTTGATTGGAGTACTATATACCAAGTGGGCAGGTCAGGCCTAGGCTTTTAGGTGCAAAGTCGTGGCCCATTTCCTTATATAGGCGGACCGGGCTGAAAAAAACAGGAGTCGATTTTTACTAGGTTTGGGCCGGGCCAGTAGGCTGATTCGGTCCATGGACATATTTTTATATTAAATTATTTATTTATTTTCGGTTTCTTTAGGTCACCTTTAACTCTAGGAAATTAGTTGCGCTGTCCATAAGCAAGTAATTTATTGATACTTGTCTATTCATGTATCAATTTCCTGTGTTTTCCACTCTTTTCAGTTTTTATTTCACTACTTGAGGATCAGGAGACAGAGGAGGAGAGCTAAGAACTTTTTTTATTTTTATTTTTATAAAATTGTTTTATCATTTCTCAGTTTCATTTTCATTTCACGCGAAAACGGAAAAAAGGGAAGAAGACAGAAAATAGAAAGAAGAAAAACAGGCAACTCCAAAATTCCAAAAACCCCTCGCAATATAATCACACAGATCAGTAAAATCCCAGCAGAGACCGCTGCACAACTATTTAAGGGGTTCGTATCTGTGTCGTTTGGGAGTGATTTTCATATATTTGGCAAAACGGAAGCGAAGGGGATGAGGAGCAGGATGCGCGAGCTTCAAACTTTGCACTCATTGCCCGCGTAGTGGCGGCGGCGGTTGTGGTGGGGGAGACGTGTGAGATTACTGTCATGGCAAAACGCGTGTACGAAGTGTGGAAAGGAAGTAATGTAAGCTTTCTACTTTCCCTTTCTATTTCTTTTTTTGGGTGATTAAATGGACAGAAATGAATAATTGTATGGGGTCTGTCTTCTTTGGCTCTTGCTGCTATTGTGTCGGTGGGTAGGTTTCTGTTTGGTATTCTAAATGCACAGAAAGTGAAAGCAACAGAGAGGGTAAGAAAATCTGCCGTTGGAGATATATGATGGATGGAATGAGGAGATACTTGTGACCCTCACTTGCCAAAGGAATTGATGGAGTCAAGTCATATCTAGTTTCAAATTGCTAAATTATGATTTAATCTGTCTGCAGTAAGTTGGTGCAAATTCTACTATGGTAGAGGATTCCTGTTTTATGAGAATTCCTTTAGTGTATAGTGGCTTGGTTAAGCTTAGGAGTGGAATCTGGTGGCATTACAAAATTATTTTGGTGAGCGTTTCCATGCATGCATGTTTGGCATTAATCTACTGTGATGCTAGTATTGACTCATTTCATGGTGGTAAGTTCCTGATGTCAGTTATTTCTTAAGCAGTCGCAGGGTGATGCTCCCACCTTTATGCTTTTCAATTTGGTTTATAGCTTGACTGTTTTAGTTACATGATATTTGTTTTTGGAATATGCCCCAGGACGTTTTTTTAACATTGCAGGAGCACTCTTGCTGTTACTTGGTACTATTAAGTTAGAAGGTTACAAGATTAATTAAAGCATTGAGCAGATAGGACCGTATCTGGGTTTCCAAACAAGACAACCCTATCCCATTGTTCACTTGGAAAATGCTAGGTTCCCTTTGTGTCATGACTTATAACTTAGGGTTAGTTGAGTCTTATACACCAAATGGTTGTGATATGCTTTATTAATAATTCAACAACGAGTTTTGAGAGGCTTCCTACTGTTCTTTATAGTTGTGTGATACCGTTCTTAGGTGTGAATTTCTGTTGATATGTCTAGAATTACCTGTCTTGTCCAGCCTTTCCCTTTCATTTCTTCCGTGAAACATGATTTCTTTTCACACTTCCAGTGCTCCTGTCTCATGTTGCTTTTATCATCTTAGTTCACCATCTATCTTTTCTATACCACTAACCTAATCGAGATCCTAGGTATGTAGTCCTCTATTGCACAAACTTGAAAATTCCTCACAAAGAACTTGTTCTATGAGTTTAACCTACTATACGATCAAGGGTTGGACCTGTCACTCTCAGTCATACATCTGTTCTACATCAGAAAAGAAGAAATATTTGGAGTCTATCCATAAAAGAATCGTAGTCTTTATGAAGCCACATTGCTCATGATATACTTATTTTTCCCTCTACCACCAGTTAGAGTGTTTTTTGATATGTTGCTTTGTTGGAGCTGGTTGAGAGTTTACCTCTTGTAAAGTTCATACTATTGATGTGTTAAAAATTATAAAGCTTCTACGCACAAAAGGAAAATATAAGTTATTCTAATGAGATTATTCACATGGAAAGATTTTATGCTGAGATTTCTACTTGCTGGTGGACTATATATTATATTCTTGTGGAAGTAATGCAAATGAATTCAACTATTGATACAATTGCCAAACAGGAAGGGCATGCTGAATTTTTGATATTTCCCTGGCCACTCTACATTTTTCAGATTCCTGCCCAGTACTCAGTTTGTCATACTCATCGAGGAAGTAGTGTATATTTGTCTGGAGATTCAATTCCCTGTAGACTATCAGAGTAACACCCAATTCCTGGATACATCTCAGAGTTGGTTCTTTATTAAAGTGGAATTCTTAAGGATTGATTTGTAACAACATAGTGTGCACATTCCTGTGTGTATTGGGCACTTTACACTCCTCATTCTGTAGATCATATAGGGGCTCTGATTGTGCTACTGTGATGTTGATCTTCTATGGAATGCAACCACATTTTGAAACTGTATTTGTATTAAGCAAAGGTTCCCATATACAAACAATGATTTCAGTCAAATAGAGTTTAGTGGACTTGAAGTTCTCTCTTTCATGTGCCAAGACTTCACAAAAACTCTACCAAGGGATGAAATCGATGCTCACCTATACAAATGCCATTTCATAAACAACCCCTTTTAGTACCGGGGGACCATGTTTTGGTTGCTTGATTTTTGTTTGTATTTTCTGTCAGAAGTTGTATATTATCTGGTTTCAGTTTCTCTAAAGAATCCAAATCATTGATCTTCACTTGGGGTTTGAATCACTTCGTAATTGCAAGATTTTGTTCGAAATAGTAGCAATAAGGTTATGTCTCACCTAAAGTGATGGTATGATGCCTGATCTATGATCACAAGATAGTGAGCTGAATAAGTATCTACTTACTCCTGTATGATGTTGCATTAAGAACATTGTAATGGTTACTTTTATTTGTCAATTTTTTAAAATCCAATAGTATCTCTAAGATATTCCTTTTGGTTCTTATACTTTCACCCCCTCCACTGATACTTACTTTGACTAGATGTAATCTTTCACCCTCGTCTGATATTTGTTTTTTCTCATCCTTTGCAGAAGTTCATCCTTGGCGGGAGATTGATTTTCGGGCCTGATGCCAAGTCACTGATTGTCACCTTGTTATTGATCATTGTTCCCGTGGTAATCTTTTGTGTATTTGTGGCAAGGCATCTACGCCATGAATTTTCGCCATATAATGCAGGATATGCAGTTCTGGTGGTTGCAATTGTCTTTACTATCCATGTAAGTTAATCCTTGGTGTGTGGTAGACATGTTCTTGTTTTCTGATAGTACAATTTCCAGTTTGAATTAGATGATTGGCTACTGTGATAGATAATTCTATCCGGTGCTTGCTGAAATGTTTCTCAGATCAAGGTCCTCAAAGCTCGATCTTTTAGCCTAAGTGTTCTTGCTTTCACAATTGATTTTCACAGGTCTTGACTCTTCTTTATCTCACATCAGCCCGGGATCCGGGTATTATTCCACGTAATTCACATCCACCAGAGGAAGAGTTCCGCTATGATTCTTCACTGTCAGCTGAGGTTGGAGGAAGGCTAACACCAAGCCTCCAGTTTCCTAGGACAAAAGAAGTGATTGTTAATGGAATGCCTGTTAGGGTGAAGTATTGCGACACATGCATGCTTTACCGTCCTCCCCGATGCTCCCATTGCTCCATTTGCAACAATTGTGTTGAACGGTTTGATCATCATTGCCCATGGGTGGGCCAATGCATTGGACTGGTATGCTTTCTAACCTGCAATTGAAATCGTTTATGTAATTTATACATTTTCCATGCACATTGTTATGAACTTAACTGTGTTTTTACGTGCAGCGCAACTACCGTTACTTCTTTATGTTTGTTTCATCATCAACTCTTCTTTGTATGTACGTGTTTTCCATGTCAGCCTTTTACATTAAGGTGTTGATGGATGATTACCAAGGCACAGTCTGGAAGGCCATGAAAGAGTCTCCTGCATCTGTTATACTAATGGCCTACTGTTTCGTCTCCCTATGGTTTGTTGGCGGACTCACTGGCTTCCACTTGTACCTTATTGGGACAAACCAGGTCAGTAATCTGTCTTGTTTAAATTGACTTAAGTCATTTTCGTACTGAATTGTTAGAAGGATATTAACTTTTTGCAAATTATAATGATAGATCGGGCAGAAGTTTTTCAATAAACAGTATCTTATATAAGTTAATTTACCAGTGGGTATTATGGCTAAATTGTTATTGTTTCATCCTCCAGACTACATATGAAAATTTCCGGTACAGAGCTGACAGCAGGATCAATGTTTACAACCTGGGTTGTTATAATAATTTTTTTGAAGTATTTTGCACAAAGGTGAAGCCTTCTAAGAACAACTTCCGGGCTTTAGTTCAAGAGGAGGTTCAAAGACGTCCTTTGCCAATTACACAGGTAGCAGAAGTTGAAGATTTAGGGGTGGATCCGCGCTCCAAGGTTGAAGATGATCTAGATATAAGTGAAGATCTATTGAAGATCTCCCAGCGTCGCAATGTTGGAGAACTTGATGAGGACGACATACGCAGCAGAGGAAGCAACGGCCCTCCCCTTAATATCTCAGAAATGGACTCAGTTTTGGGTTCAGAGCATCGAGCTCTGACAATTCGATCAGATACTCGACACTCAAGTTGGGGGAGAAGAAGTGGGAGCTGGGAAATTTCACCAGAGGTTCTTGCCAATTCTATAATCGCCGAAAGCAGAAGCTATGCCACCCCTTAGGAGCTACGCCGATTATTATGGTGGTTTAACTTGTGTTTCCTGCTGATCTTAGTGTGGTATTTGCATGATTGATTGTTTGGAGGGTTTATTTTTTTAGTGGTGGAGGAAGTACTGATTAGAAACTTACATTACGCAATGGGAAGTAAAGTCTGCCCAACTTCTAGGTACGGGAATCCACATTATCTTTTTGCATTGGATAGGAATGTGTATGTAAGTGTTCGATAAGATGAGAGGGTACTGTGTTTTGCCATTTTTTCTTTATATCTGGTTCCGTTAATATTTGAAGTACGTGATGGTTGAACCTGTAAGTGTAAGGCTAGCTTTATTCTTTGTGTAAATAGTTATTTTCCAGACTTGAAACAGTTCCCTCCTTTTGTCTGGTGAAGTTACTTGAAGCTGCTTTTGACATTTTTGTTGATTTCATCATTGTCTCCGGCGCATTGTATCCGATCCAGCTACTCACTTTTCATCCTTTTCCCCTCATGGTATTGGTATATACGATGAATTTGGATTAAAAAAAGAAGTTATTTCGCTCTTAATTTATTAGCCCATCGTTTGGCCCATTAGTTCGGAGACTCATTGTGCACCGTCAACAACGTTATCTGAATATTAAATTAAAAAATTAACTCTTCTTATATTTAGTTTATATTTCTTTTAAATTTTCAATGTTATAATAAAATAATCTCAGTAAAAAATGTAGGAAATTTGTCCGATAATCCGATGTTGCTCAGGTAATTAAAAATATTAGATATTACGAGAGTATGATAATATACTGAAAACACTTAATAATTACTCGCTCGAAAAAGAAGAAGATAATATTATCAAATTGTCATTCAAAATTTGAAATTATCAAGGAAAAGGCCAAGAAAGTTCCCTTCGTCAGTGATTAAGGTAACGTTTATTTTTTTTTTAAAATTGTTAAATGAATTTTATTCATAAAAAGAAAGAGAGAGAGAATCTAGGGACTAAAAATTATTAAACAAATTTGGGAGTGCGTTGGAAACGTGCACGTGGGCTGCGACGGGAAAGTGGGCTTACATAAAGAAAGATACAGAGCAGGCAGGCTGACGAAACAAGGGAAACGAGATGCAAAAGCAAAAGGGTGGAGCAGTTGCACTTGAAACTTGAAAGGAAAGGGTAGGTAGGTCTTTTTATTGTTTAAAATTAACCCTTTAAATAAATAGGTCGGTAAAAAGGTTGACTCAGATCAATCTGTTTCATTCGTTTGATCAAAACGACGTCGTTAATTAGAGGCCCTAAATAAGCTATTTTGCATGGCAACCCTGGCCCACTGAAAAGAATACTAAAAATTATTATTAAAAAAGAAAAGGGGAAGGGGAAGCATCTAGGCTCAAAGGTGAAAGATGGGTTAGTTTTTTTTTTATTTGAACAAAAATAAAATTTAATTATTAGATACAATTATTTACAGTTTTTTATATAAAATTATTATCACTAATATTTTCTAATTAGATGAAGTATTACTCACTCATTTATTCTCTTTGGTACAAATAAATAGAATATTAAAATAAAAGAACTAAATTTTCAAGGACGGAATAAGAATTTTTTAAAAAAGAAGGAAAAGAAGAAGGAAATTATTCTCAAGTTGTAGTTTTAATAAGGTGCCTTTCCTTGGATTGGGTATCAGCCGACAATGCTGAATAGTCTTGTTGCTACTTGCAATTTTCAAATGAATCATGTGCAACTTACTTTAATTTTCACTACGTGCTATGGTCTTTTTTAAACCTAGAAGATATCATCATCGTCGGGAGTAGTTAGACTGATCAAGAGGTTTCAGTATTGGGGTTGGTGTAATTAATTAAGAGATGGAACATGTGGCCACCACGCACCCCTACTACTATACTTTTCCAATTTGTCAAAGAAGCTGCCCAAGAAGCAAACCCCAGATGTCAGATTTTGGATCCTTTGCTTATAAATAAGAAAAACTAGGTGGTGGTCATGGACACAAGTAACTAACCAATTGCACACGTAACACATGGCTACTACTCTTCACTCCTTCACTCCTCTCCTCTTGCTAGCTTCAATCTTTTGTGCCATTCAAGCAGCAGATCTAAACCTTCCTCCCATCAAAAACGGTCTCTCGTTGAAGTTTTACCAGTCTAGCTGCCCTAAAGTTGAGTCCATCATCAGAAAACAGCTCGAGAAAGAGTTCAAGAAGGATGTCGGTCAAGCTGCCGGTATTCTCCGCTTGTTCTTCCACGACTGCTTCGTCAGGGTAATACTTGTCGTTTAATTTTTATTCTTTTTAACCATCAAGCTTACATAGATTTGTGACAAAACATTACAACTTTTAAATTTTAATGCAGGGATGTGAAGGGTCGGTGTTGCTCAAAGGATCAGCAAGTGGGCCAGGGGCTGGGGAGCAACAGGCAATTCCCAATCTGACCTTGAGACAGAAGTCGTTTGAGATCATCAACGACCTACGCCGCCGTATTGAGAAGGAGTGTGGCCGTGTCGTGTCTTGCTCCGACATCGTCGCAATCGCCGGCCGTGATTCTGTTGTCCTGGTAAATAACACTTACAATAGTCACACTGTCATCTCTTTTATTTCTCACCAAAAATATTCTCTTTCATTATGCACTGATTTTTTTTCGTACGAACATATAATTAACTCTGATCCATTAATATATCCTAGCTAATTTTCTTTCATAGTATGAAAAAAATGAACTATTAATTTATTAGTTTAAGCTAGTAACTAACGACATTTTTCTTGGGTGCATTATTACAGACAGGTGGTCCGTCGTATGCTGTCCCCTTAGGAAGACGAGATGGGCTAACTTTCGCCACACCCGACGAAACCCTACAAAACCTGCCGCCTCCTTTCGGCAACACAACCACAATCCTCAACATGTTCGCCGTCAAAAACCTCGACCTCACCGACACAGTTGCGCTCTCCGGCGGCCACACCATCGGTATCGCCCACTGCCCGTCGTTCACCGACCGACTCTACCCAACTCAGGACCCCACCATGGACAGAACCTTTGCCAACAGCCTCAAGAAGACTTGCCCGACACGCAATTTCAACAACACAGCCAACTTGGACATCCGAACTCCGAACATATTCGATAACAAGTACTTCGTCGATCTGACGAAGCGACAGGGGCTGTTCACATCGGACCAAGATCTGTTCACGGACAAGAGGACAAAGGATCTGGTGACTAAGTTTTCTGTTGATCAATCCTTGTTTTTTGATAAGTTTGCGCTGGCGATGTTCAAGTTGAGTCAATTGGGTGTTTTGGTTGGAAACCAAGGGGAGATTCGTGCCGATTGTTCAATCAGGAATGGGGATAATGCTAAGTTCTTGGAGAGTGTGGTGGGCCAGGCAGTGGAGACATTGTCAGGATTTTGAGGTGATTAATTTAAATGAAGTACCAGCAGATTACTACTTCCACTACTTCCAGTTTGGTACGAATTTGGAGTAATCGATGATGAATATCGCAACTGAATATCAAATCTAGTGTACAATAAATAATTTATTGTAACCGGGTCGGGTCCTCCCTCCTTTGTTTATCTTTTTCCAGCTTATGTATGTTGTTGATTTTGTTTAATAACAAGAGTTAGGTGAGAGTTCGGAGTATTTGTGAAGATAAATCCTTTTTATTGCTATATACTATAACTCTAAGTATTTAAATGAAAATATTTTCTTTTAAACACTAATCATATTTACACGGAACTTTTTTATTTATTATCAATTAAATGGGGATATATGTCTTATACTTGGACAAAAGTAAAGTAAATCTTAGCTTGCTGAACCCAACCAGATTGGTTCCAAACTGACTGAAAAAAGATAATTCACAAATTAACAAATCTTTAAAGCATTTCATACTGACGTATCAATATCAAAATAATGAGACTTCATATGTTTTTATATGTTTGAATTGAATAATGTAATTATTTTTCTTTGAAATGTTATCCTCGCGAAATCATGTTAACATGAACTAAATTGCCGGCTTGACAAAACGCGACTGATCCAAAAAAATCCCAAACTCAAAAAACGAATGAACCCATCAATTAAAACCAATGAATTAACCAACATCAACCTCCAGTACCTTCTTACATAATTTTTCCAAAAACACATCATATCTGCCACCGTTACTATGTTTTCTCAAGAACCAACATCCCCTGTGTTCTTGCGCAAGAACCAAGATTGCAGCAATACCAATCGAATCCTGTTCACTTTCTACAGCTTAAGAGATGACAAGATTGTGTAGAAGAAACAAAAGATCCCACCTTTAACTGGAGAAAATGCTGCTGCTCTGTTTCCCAAGAACTCTGCTTTCGTTGGCTCTTCTCATAGCTGGCTTGCCTTCTCTTCTCCACCTGACGAGCCAGATGCCAACAACCCAAGATCTGTTAATCTCATCAATCCTTCCTTTCCCAATTATTCTTGCAGGATCTTCAAGGTTTTGGGCTTAAGCAATGACATATCGAAATTAGCTCTATCTTCAGCTCTGAAACCATTGATTCCTCGGTCCGGTTTGCCTTCCTCTTCACCCATCAATTTCGCGTTTTCTCTTCCACCACATGCGACCATGGCATTGCTTGATGATGTTGGCCGGATTGTTTTTGGGGAAACCACCCTTACAAATCGTTTCCTTCGCCTTACTTGTCTCTGGCGCATTTCGCTGAACACCAAGCGAGAGCGATGCAGATTACAGCGATGGGCATGGATACTTGGACGCATGGTACTGCGACTATTCCTGCGCAAAAGAAAAGATACCCAACAAGATTTTCACCACTTTCAACCTCACGGATGAGGAAGTTTCCGCCTTGAAAGAGTGGAAGACGCGATTCTCTGTCGAAGCACATAACTACTTGGTGGAGTCAACGGGCAATCTTTTGTTGGTTTCGAGATTCGTTGCGCCTCAAGTTGCTAAAGACGGGACGCTTCTTCCGGCAGGTGAGGACCCATCTGCTTGTTTTTTATACCAACAAGACTATCCATTTTGATGTTTACAGGATGGATTTTGAGAGAGAGGAATGGGAACCTGTGGAAGATTTAGGTTACTCTGCTCTGTTTTTGGGGCGAAATGATTCTTTCTCTGTTCTTGTGTTCTCAGGATGAGTTCCCTTATATGAAGAAGAACAACAAGCGATGTATTCCTGGAGCGACAATGGTCGTATTGAAAAAGAAAGAGGGTGAAGAAAGTAGGTTTGGGATACCGTTCGAAAATGGTTTAAGATTTGGGAGGGAGTTGGCAGTCGAGCCGATTTCAATAAAAATAAAAGTAAGTACACAGTTTTAATAAAAGTAAGTACAAAATATCAAAAACCCAAATTTGATCCAATGTGTTACACTACTCCTTAACTAGATTTCTATACGGTAAATTGCAGATGATGGGCTTCCTCTTTGGATCACTTTTACATAATTTCCATATTATGTTGGGCTTTGGATTATAGGCCTAGTACGAAATTGTTTCATGTCCTACGTTAATCATAACTTTGGTTTCACTTTTCCACACAAATTGGCCCAAATCGTTTATTTTTGTTAAATATATTATTAATTATTAATATTGTGAATCAAAATTCATAACTCATTTTATAAAAATATTTCCAATTGATCTTTTCGATTGGAAAAAAAGGTTTGCACTCCATCAAACCTTATCTTATAACTGTACACATTGATTGAAATTTGAACATCTTCTTCTACCCATAGTCCTCAAAACCCAAGTCAATTTTGTTTAGGGAGAACAAGAAAAGACAAGATTTGACACACAAGCAGTAATAATATTTTGTAAATTTGTAATTACTCATTTTGTTTAAATGAAAATGTTGTCACATTTATAAGTGAGGTACTTTTTTTATTTTAGGGCCTAAACCCTAAACTTTGATGGTTTTCAAAAAAAACTTCTATCTCATTGGTTGTGTTATTATTCTTATACTTAACTATACTCCTAAAAAAATTACCGCATAATTATACTTCATGTTCGACTTCAAACTAAATAAAATCAGGTATTAAAATCCATCAATTTCAAATTCAGTACCGACCCAAAGATAGCATTTTGTGTCGGTCACATCACCCAAGTTTCAATTTGCTATTGTTACACAAATGAAAAGGTCATAACATTATTAAAAATCTATTCTATTAAAAATAACATTATTTTTATATATAACTTTTATTTTTCTCATTGGTCCAGTGTAAATCTTGGTTCGTTTTCTACTTAGCAACAGAAACAAAGATAACTCACAGGTAAATGTCAAAAAAAAAAGGTTAACTCACAGTAATTTTTTATTCGAGCCTTAAGTATGCAATTATATCAAAACTTAAAGAGGTTCTGTCCGGGTTATTATTGTGGTCAAATTATTGAATGGTTTTGACAAAATAGATACAAAGATAAAATGAAAGGCAGAGTGTAAGTAAATTGTTGTTTAGGTATAAATCACACTTATTTATTTGCCTTTGATCCCATTATGTCAGGATTAATTTGTTTGCAACGGTAGATTGTGAATTTTGATTGAAATATAGAGTTGTTTGTGACTAAGAAATCAAAGACATTTTCTGGCTTTAAACTGAAAGGGGTAAACACACAGGAAAGAAAACCACAAGATCCTCTGCTCTATCCCGCCACAACAACAAAGCAATTAAGCATAAGAAGAAATGAAGCAGAATTCCTCCAAATGGTTTGAAAACAGAGCTTGAGTATGCGTTTTGGTTTGGTTTCAGCGGAAACAACAAGAAAGATTTTTCAACTATACCAAAGATCCTTCCTCTAGTCCTCTCCCTAAAAAATCCATTACGAAAAATGCTGGCCAAGGCCGGCAATTTCTGTCACTTTCCACTTCTACAGTTGTTTCTTCTCTCTTCTCCAAAACCCACCACTTGTACCCTTCTCTGCTCTCCTCTTATACTTTTTTCTTCTTTCTTTCCATGTCCGTCCGCTCATGCTGTTCATTACAGAAGACCCATTAGTGCTCAGGGTTGGAAGCAGAGCCGGAGGAAGAAAAAACCCAAATGGGTTGCGCATATGGGAAGCACGTTCCCCCAAATTCTCCATCAAGAAGGTTGGAGGAGATGAAAAGGGGTAATGGGTATGTGGCTAAAGGAGGGATTGCGCCGCACAGAAGGTCCACTGGCCAGAGAAACTACAATGACAAGATTTATCAGCAGCGGCAACCATCAAGGAATCGCTCCAATGGGTCCAGTACTACTACCACTGACACTAATACTACTGCTACCACTAATACTACGACGACCACCACCACCACCACCACTAGTGGTGGTAGTGGTAAGGAAAAGAATGGGAAGAGGGAAGGTGGTGGTGGTGGTGGAAAGTTTGATGATCGGAGAGCTTTCGAGGATGGGATGGAGTCTTTGGATGAGAATGGTTGGCCAAAGTGGCTTGTTGATAATGTTCCTAAAGAGGCTCTGGCTGGTTTGGTTCCTAAGAGTGCTGAGAAATATGATATGTTGGATAAGGTAACTGCTTTCTGATGTTCTAAGCTTACTATATTTCCATTTGTAATTAGAAGCATTAATCATTCTGCACGACTACCTGTACTTTGTTTGTTTTTGTTAGGCAAAGATTGGCTGATCTTTTGTTTTTGGGAATTCTGCATTGGCACTGATAGCATTGGCATTTTCAAGATATTCAAGATTTTTTGTGATTTTCTTTTTTGAATTTTAGATGTTAGGATATTCAATGAAGGAATATGTCCATAAAATTAGAAAATTTGTGGAAAGATCTTAAAGAAATTGCTGAGTGGTAGTAAAGTTGTAATGAAGTCAATGTGATTCTACTGCTAAGATACATGAGAAAACATGCTGTGTTGAATGTGAAGTTCTGATCAAATCAAACTTACCTTAACGACTCGATGCTGCAAGTATGGCTTTTCTTTTCTGAAGTTCGTTGATGAGTAGGCTAAAATGCTACAGAGAGAACAAAACAGCATTAATTATTTCCCACCTTTGGCCATAGGTAGGTCAAGGAACTTATAGCAATGTGTATAAAGCTCGTGATAGGGACACCAGGAAAATTGTTGCCATGAAGAAGGTCCGCTTTGACACATCTGAACCTGAGAGTGTCAAATTTATGGCTAGAGAAATCATGATACTGAGGAAGTTGGACCATCCTAATGTGTTAAAGCTTGAAGGACTAGCCACATCAAGATTGCAGTACAGTATTTATCTTATTTTTGATTTCATGCAGTCGGATTTGGCAAGAATCATCTCTCACCCAGAAGGAAAACTTACAGAACCTCAGGTAGATATCAAGACAATTGTGAATTAAAGTGTCAAATAACTGTTTAATCCAAAATAAGCTGAGGGGTGGGGGTTAGGTGACATTCTACAAGTACCATCATTTGACAATATTCCCCTGATGCTTGCTCTCCATGCTAATACAGGTCAAGTGTTATATGCATCAGCTACTTTCAGGTTTACAGCACTGCCATGATAAAGGAATTCTGCACAGAGATATTAAAGCATCAAATTTATTGATCGATAGAAATGGAATGCTAAAGATTGGTGACTTTGGTCTTGCAAATTATTACTCTCCCAATGGTAGGCATCATCTCACAAGCCGAGTTGTGACCCTTTGGTATAGAGCTCCTGAGCTGCTGTTGGGTGCTACAAACTATGGAGTTGGTATTGACCTTTGGAGTGCTGGGTGTCTCTTAGCAGAGATGTTTGCGAGCATACCGATAATGCCTGGAAGAACGGAGGTATATAGTAAGTTTTAGTTAATGGAAGTAACTAAATGCTAAATGTAGTTGCACACTTCATACATCCACCACTTAATGATATTGTAAATTTTCCCTGGTCCATTACACCCTACATCAAGTATTTTAGCCTTTAATTCTTTGACTATTGTACTTAATGGGATTGGAAACTTTGTTTTCCTACACCATATCTAGGTTTTATTAGTTTTCTAATGTTGTGGTGCCTCCCTATAGCATTCAAGGCATACCTAGTTTTCTCTCTCTCTGATGATTTAGTTAAATGATCCAGGATTGATTGACTTCTCCATTTTGTGTTTCTTTATTTTCTTTCTTCTTTGTTCTACATCAGTATGTCACAAGATGATAGTTTAGTATTACTGAGCAAGAACGGCTATGAGAAACTTTTCATGTTACACTAATTAGCCTCATTATCTGTCCTTCTTTTGATATGAAATATCACCTCTGTATGCTGAATCATTTTTTGTGCATTTAGGTTGAACAGCTGCATAAGATTTTTAAGCTTTGTGGCACACCGTCAGATGATTACTGGAAAAAACTAAAGCTTTCCACTACTTTCCGACCTCCGAGATCATACAGACCTAGCCTTTTTGAAGCTTTTAGTGCATTTCCTGAATCATCTTTGGGTCTGCTGAGCAAACTTCTTGCTTTAGATCCTTCAAGTCGTGGCAGTGCATCTTCAGCTCTCCAGGATGAGGTATGATTGTAGCTCAGACTCGTTTTGATTTAGATCCTTTTCCTAAAATACTCAGGCTCAACAATTACATTGATTTGATATTCTTGCTAATCACATAGCTTGAGAGTGCTGAAACTACTTTTCTACAAGTACTAGTTAGCAATTAAGTATATGTAATTGGTTCCCACCATCACTATAGGGGTTTCCTCAAATCAGCTGTCTCTCAATTGCTTTCAGCTATCACTAAATGTTGCCTCTTTTCAGCTAGCAGCTATCAATTAAGTATATTTAACTGCTGTTAAATATCTCCATAGGAAATAAATGGTACATCATCATTTTCTCATGGATAGGGTTCCCTGATTGATATACACTCTTGAGCTTCACCTGTAAAATAATTCCTGGAAGCATACCCTTAGATGTGCTAAAGCACTTAAAGATGTCCTTTTACAGAATAATTTAATGGAAATTACTGTTGCATGCCTGCTTATGAACCTTCTTATTCTATCCAATCATTGATTTACTACCAGAGCTTAGAATAGTAGCTTACTTGGTTCCTTAAGTTTCCATGTTAAGAGTTTGTTCCAAAACAAGACTTGAATTTTGTTCTCGAATGTGACAAAAAAGTAAGACAAATGAGGTGTTAGTTATACCTGCACATAACCTTCCTGTTTTGCATCTCTTACTGCAGTACTTTTTTTCAAGCCCTAGGGCATGCGACCTATCAGGTCTGCCTGTAATTCAGCAAGATGAAGATGAGGTGCCTGAAGCTAATGAGCAAAGAAAGTAAGTTTTTGTGACCAGTAGCGTTTAATATGTATGCAGTATCACATCCACTGGCTCTCTTGTGCAGTTGCAGGAAGGACTCATAGTTGATGTAGTTTTGTTCATCTGTTTGGTGCATACTAGTTCACATTGCTTTTAATGCATCTGATGATAGTTTGTTCCAGACGAGTGGCCATGATATAAAAAGAAGGAACTTCAAATTTCTCTCCATTTCCGTCTTGTTTTTCACTCCCAACAAAATGTTTAGTAGCTGAAAGCCTGTTTATAGTTATTGGTCTGGAAATTGAAATTACCTGATTATATTTCTTTCTTGTTCGCGCAAAAATTATAGAATGAAAAGACGATCTAAAACACAGCGGGAGCAGAGGAGAAAAGACTCAGTAGCTGAAAGCTCGAAAGAAGATCCAGCAATCTATAAGGAGGTAAACTATATATACTGTCCTGAAAACTTTAGGGTCAAATGTCACTTCTATTACTGTTTCTCATACCCATATTTGCTGTTAATTAGCTGTCATACAAGTTCCTACTGCCGAAATTGTAGACTTCATCCTAAAATTGTCATCTTGACCTTATTTGCATCATCTCAGGAGCCTGAAAAGGATCAGTCAACTGTCCAAAACCAAGAACTGAGTAGTGGCAGAAGTAGCCTCAACGAGGGCTCGCCTTTGTTGGCCATAGAACCATATTCTAGGGTTCCTCTGCCTCCAAGAAGAGGTCATCGTAATGGCGGCAAGAATGCGAAAAACCAGCTTCCCCCATTACCTACCTCTAACAATGGTAGTGCCAGGTTCGACAATGACAAAGTGTACAGATTAAGTCAAGTACGTAGATCTTCCTCGACAAGTGAATTCAGAAAATCCAATGAAATAAACTCTTAGATCGTCATGCAACGGATAAGTAGGCCACACGACAAGTCCTGCAACTCTGGCTCTAAAGTTTTGGTTACCTTCTTACGGTTTTTCTTTATACACAATGTTTAATAAGCTTATGATTATTGTCATTGGAGTGTTGGATTACTGCAGAACAGTACACATTTGAACACATGTAGAGAGGCTATTATATAGTTACAAGTGTGGGAATTTTCATTTCTGGTTTTGAGGGGAATTGATTTAAAGTATGTGTAGAACCATCTGATCATTGTTCTCACATGAAGGAAATAAAATAAATAATATTTATTTGGATTCTTCTTGATGGATTTATCCTATACCAAGGCAAATGCAAGAAGTAATGATAAATCAAATCTGGATTGGAGATTTTAACTCAAAATTAATTATTGTAATCGAAGTTTTCATCAAAGGAAAGATGCATTAAAAGCCATTACAGTTTTTCTTTCTCAAAATCGATATATAATGAACTTGATGATTGATGTGTAAATGAAAGGATCCAAATTAACAAACAATAGCTAATTAAACTTGTTCTTGATCCACCTGAAGCTGTTGTGTACACTAGTTTTGAGCTTACCTTGCGTGGTGAAAACTTGATAGGATGCAATCCTCTTCTTTCTCTTCAGCTCTGGATCATTTGATGATTAGAACCCATTATTACCACTCCCTTCTTTGCAAGGTCCATTAAATCCATCCATTGATAGACTTAACTACAAGTGACGAGTGCATTACCAAAATAAAATAAAATAAAATAAATTTTTTATTATTATTGGCCAAAAAAACCAAGGAAAATTATTTTTAATAAATTCAAAAAATATATATATAACAAACTTTTATATCATTGACAATTGAAAAAAATTACTATAAATAAGATAGATTAACTAAAACAAAATCAGAAAATATAAAATTTAAAGAACTATAATTATTGAATATTTATTTATTTTTGGTATATTCTCTCTTTTTTTAATTTAGTTTCAAGAGAGTTGCACTACAATTCTAAAAGTTACACAGCTCGTCCACGTCGACTCTACTCCGCCAAAATTAAACCGCGGGCTACAACGATACGGAACGGGATACTGAGTAGTTCCGGCCTTCCGCATCTTTTTCTAGGTCGCCGGCGCCTTGCACCAAAACGACTTTACACTCTATTCTAGGGTTTGTAACTCTCCATAACATTGAGTTCGTGGGCTTTGTCACTGAGGACTTCACCCGTCCTTCTCCGCCTCGCGTTGATCGTAAGGTATGTGCTTTATTCTATTCCTTGCTTTCTTTTTCTTCTTCAATTCGCTTACTGTGTTGTCAATTTGTAGCTACACAAAATTTCATGAACTTTGGTTTTGTTTAGGGTTTCTGTCCTCACTCTTTTTCTTGCTTCGGTTGTCCTCGTTGTTTTGCGGTTCCTGTACCCAGATGCTATCTTTTTTTAAATATAGAAACCTTCTCATTTGACATTAACATGAAATCCTTTTGGGTAATTTAAAGTGCTTGCATTCACCATTGAGCATCTGAATCCCAGATGGCTTGTGACAGTAGATTCTGTTTGAGTTTTGTGTTTCCTTTTTATATATAGAGAACAGCACGTTGCAACTGGAATGATATACTGAATGGCCTTTGGCTGGGGAAAACAAGGTTTAGGGAGGAGATTACTCTTACTATTGTAGTCAGAGAACAGGATTGTATTATGTTTCTTGTTCCTTCTTCATAATACAAATTGGAAACATCTAGTCCTTTGTTCGCATAAGCAGATTTATAGTGGAAATTTCATCATTAATCTACATAAGCCCATCGGGTAGCTCTGGTCAGTTTAGCTAGCACTCGTATTTGGAGATGAAGTGTAGGACATATCTCAGCCATATCTTAGTAGACTGCATTTCAGTTTTAGTTGCCCTAGTAGATTAGCACGCATTGTGATGGATTCATGTGTTGAAATGTATTCAGAGATGAAGTGTAGGAAATATCTAAGCCATATTTTAGTAGAATTTCAGTTCAACTTGGCCCAGTAGATTGCTACAGATCATGATGGATTGCTGTGTGCGCTATTGCAGTGAATTATATGAATTGAAATGTGTCAGTATCAACCATGGGAAGACGAGTCGCCACAAAGTGAGGATTTTGCTCAAAGTACTAGAAATGGCTTAGAGCGGGTGGAACCAAGGTGGGCAACTCAAATGGCTATGTTAGAAGCACGGATAGCAAATGTTGAGTCTCGGGTTGAAAGACTTGAGGCAAGGATGTTCTTTTTGCAAAAGGGAATGCGTGTGGTGTGCGCTTTGTTTTTGGTCACCCTTGCTTATGCTATATACAAATAAATGTCGTAGATGGTAAAGTATTTAGTTTGTAGGCTTCTAGTTGTGTTGCATTTAGTGAGTTATCATTGGAGGATGCCTTGTATGAAATGCAGAATTGTCATGTGTACTTGGAAGTTAGAACTTAGAAGGCATGAATGCGATGCCCATTGTTGACCATAGAAAAGAAAGCTTTTGTACAAGATTGAGAAAAGCTATTCAGATGAACTATGCACATTAAAACTCTAACTGATAGGGAAGTGTTTGCATCATAATTGCTATTTTTGATGTCTTATAAGAATCTTGGCTGGACAGTGATACCAGTTCGGCTTTAGGTGTGCTGAGAAAGACGTTTCCAGGGTGTGTTGCCATGGAATTTTGTGGGGTAACCTATTAAATCCAGTTCAGAGAGAACTGTCTGATACCTGGGTATCTACCCTGTTTTGGAGCCAAGGCATTTGAATCTAAGTTGCACTAGGCTTATAAGAGAAGCTTACTGTGAAAATATTGCTGACAAGACTCATCAAATGAAGCAGGTGGAATACAAAGTTGTACAACATAGAATAGTTACACATAAAAAAAAGTATTGATGGCCCTTGAGAATCAGGATCAAGAGAGTAGTTACAAAAACCAAAAAGCTTCCATGGCACCAAGAATCAAGACTGGACTCGTTCATTCAAGATCTAATATCCCAAAATTGGAGAGAAGGATCTTTACTTGATCAACAAAGTCTGAACCTGTTGCATACTCTGTTAGCAACCCAACAGCAAAACCAAACATCGCCCATCTGCACGAAACCAACAATGCGGGTGAAGACATGAAGAGGTGTCAAATTAAGAAACAATACAATGTGTTGCTTAAGTATTTCTGAAATGAATTATCAATCAAGAAACCGTATAATGTGTGCCTCGAGTGTAACTGAATCATAAGCTAGTTTGATCCTAGTTTGTGAAAATTTGGTAACGCGAAACTCGGCAATTAGGCTAAAATACTTCTTAAGAGGAATTTGCATTGCAAGGATGGAGGGGGAGGTTTCTGGTATTGTGGATAGAGGGCAAAATTACCACCAGGAATACAGAAATGGCATAAAGGATTTGCATCGATCTTCAAATACATGGTCAATCCACAACAAATCTGAAGGAGGTAAATAACAACACTTGAAACAGAAATTAAGAACAGCTAGCGGAGACGAGCAAAAACATTTTTCTTGTTCTGTATGATCATATTGTCCCACTCCCATTGTACATTGGATGGCAGAACAGAGGCCTCTGCCCAGTTGGTACAACGACTGGGAACATCACTTACTCTAAACTTCACAAAAATTGGCATTAAAGTTTCAAGGTAGTGTTAATACCTTGGACTAAGCAGGGTCCAATCAAGAAACATTATCATTTTCGGCCACAGGGAAACTAATCTCGTTTGTCCCAGAGGGGTGGCTCTCACATCATTAGTTATCGTTTTCTAGACCCTAATACCGGCAAGAACAATCCAAGTTATCCTTCTCGTTTCCTTTCTCCCTTATTTTTGTTGTCATCTCATGAATAAAATCGATTTCAATTTTCACAAGAAATTAAATAGCCACAACATCAATTTCTAATACATGTGGTTAATAAAATTGAAAACCCAGCAGCATACGAAGGAAATTAAGAGGAAAAAAGAAAGACTGAATTATAATTACCTGCCATTAGAAATCTCATTCTTGCCGATGAACCCAAAGAAAGGACCCTGATCTGCTTCCTCAATCTTCTTCTTCTTAAAATACTCTTGAAGCTCTTTGGCCTTTTGCCTCTGAAACTCCAAGGTAATAATAACAGAGCTGCCTTGAGCAGCAGGAGCTGCTAGTTTCGGCGGTGGAGCCGCCGGAGAGCTGGTAGTAGGCGGCGACGGTGAAAGAGAAGGAGCAGTAGGTCTCCTTAAAGGGCCCTGATCAGTTTGGGAGCTCCTTATGCTCACCAGAAAAGGCTTTGCCCTTGTTGATGCAGAGGAGGAGGAAGAAGAGGAACATGGGTTTTGGAGCTTGAGACATGGGAATGACGATGCCACTGACATTTTTGGATTTTGGATTTTGAGAGGATTATTTGGGTGTAATTTGTGTGCGGGGTAGAAAGCCAAAAAATGTGGTGGGTCATTGTTCTTGTTGGGTCTTATCAAAAGAGGAGAATTGGGGTTGTGTGGATAAGGCGCGGCCAAGTTTTCTCTTTTTCGTTTTAATACACTTTTTAACTCTATGTATAATCACACATCAAAAGATATAGAAATTTGATTTTTACATTTTAAAAATATAAATATACTATATTAAAAGATCACATATCAAATATTCTATTTCTACCACATGGGTTGAGTAAGAGATTTGTGGCCAGTTGGGGAAATTTTCCAGGTTGGGGATTTATTATGAGAAGCACAGAGTATGTGAATTTCACAAGGAAGAAGGTTAATAGATGAAAAATGATTTGAGAGTGGAGGACATGCGCGCGCTTGAGGAAGAAGAAGAGCTGCCGTGGCCCGTGGGGGAGAGAGAGAAGAAGAAGGAAAAAGGATAGAAGCTCCAAACGGTGTCATTAGTACTTGTTCATGTCAGACAATTGCCACTTGTATATTTACAATACTTTTGGTGTTTTAAAATTCTTTTTTCTGGATTAAAATAATAGAAAAAAGGGATAATTATTGATATATTAACAACAAACACAAGGGGTAAATTGCAGATTTTGAACAAATCGCAGGGACTAATTTGAGGGTTGTGCCTATTTATAAATACTATTAAGGGTCTATTTGGTTCTCGAAATACAAAAAAAATATATCAATAATGTATAATTTCTAACATTACCGTGCTTGTTTTTTAAAACGCTATATTCCTGAAAATTTCACATTCTTCAAAATTTAATATTTATATTTTGATGATTAAAACCTTACCTTACCTTTTGCTTTTGCAAGTAATAAAAAACATACTTATCATGCAACTCAACGAGACTGAGACTTGAGGAGGACACAATCCATCATTTGATTTCACTCGACAAGACGATTATTGAAATTGATTTTTCATACCATGTAAACATCTTTTAGATTTTAATGATTTTTCGAAGGAACATTGCAATAAAATGTTTATAGATAATTAATTTTATATTCAAATAGTGTTATTCATAATGAAGTGTAGGTATAATAGTAGTAAAATTAACCATTATTGTTGTTAGAAAATAGAAATGAGAACTATTAATAATTAATTTAAATCATGTATAAAATTATTTTTAACTACTTTCTTTAGGATTGACAAAAGATAACCAAATAAATGAATTGAGCATTCACACAAATTCATAATAATCAACCAAACAAAAAATATTACTTTTCGGGAAAAATTATTTTATTAGAAGAGTTACATTACGAGAACCAAACGCCGTCTAAATGACTTCTCTAACAATCCAAAACGAATGAAACACAATAATGTAAGAAATCTAACATTTCTAACTTACTTTGCTAAAGGCACCAGTGTCATGCATTTGGGTAATTTAAGGGCACACGATTTAGCTGAAAAGGAAGTAATTTAAGGGTACAAGACTTCAAATTTACAACCAATCTTCACCAAATAGTCATTACATCCTAAATGAAAAAAAAGAAAAAAGAAAACCCATGTAAAATAAATAAAGATGAATGCGACAAATAGTCCCCATTTTAAAGTTGCATAAACAATCCGGCAAAGGGCTTTACACGACACATAAAATGATCCAATTTTACTAATTTAAAACGACATTCAAAAGATAAAAAGGGACAAGTTATGGTGCTCATCATATAGCATTCTGACTCGGGGTAACTTACATGCTACGGTATTCTTCTTCACGCACTTCAACAAGTTCACAGCATCACCCAGTTATTCTTGGATGAAGTAACCATTTCCATTAGCCATCTTCCATAAGGGAAGAAGAATGACTGATCAAAAGCAATGCAATTGCAACACCCTGCGAGAGCCATTTAAACCAATGCATGACGAGAACCTCGAGAAACTAGCCATCTTAGATGTCCATAGAGGAATCATTTGAGCTGGGAGGATTGGGAGGATTGGCATCCCTATTATGCTGCTGAGGAAAGTTAGGATCATTGTTGCGGGTTCCATTGCCCGATTGTGAACCACCAGCTGGATAATAGCCTCCCTGTCCCTGAGCAATGTGATAGTTCTGGAGACTCCTACGGATTGGACTTGACAAAGCATTTGAGAAAACAGAATTCTTTGGTTGTTGATCACAGTGCTCAGACCGTGGTGCACCATGGCTAGCAGTTATTGGGCCAGTCATACCTGAAGAAACCTGGAAGCCGGAGTTTGTGAACTGTCCAGGTTGGGAATTCTGATTTTGATGTGGCGTTCTAGGGGACATTGACGGTTCTTCTCCACAACAGTCTAGCTCATTCTGAAACAAATATCAGCAGAATTCCACAATTTCAAATACAATTGAAGGTTATTTTAACTACACGAGACCAATGCATCAAGGTCCACAATAATGCTAATCACTAGGCAACCATGCCACTAAAACACAAACCATAATCATCATCACCACTAGCATCAAAATTAATAACAACAACAACAACAACAAAAATTGTGGAGGAAGGAAGAAAAAAAACACCAAATGATTTTGTTCAACAACAACAAAACCATGCCCAAACTAGCTTTCATCAAATGCATGATCCTTCAAGGAGCTCTGTGCTCTGCAATGTCTCTATAGTTTTCGTCTAACAAGCCCTTAGTAAGTAAATTGAGTAACAATCAAGATAAATGAAGCCTAAACACCATATAAAAATTGCAGGAGGCACATTAAGTCTAATCAACAAAAAGAACAAAAAACAGTAGACAATAAAATAATATGCCCAAAATATGTTAAAGCAGTGGAGTTTTTCTAACTGATAGAATGATGTAGAACATCAAATAAGACCCATCTGTTGTCTCTTAACTAAAGTTTTGTTGTTAGTTAAGAATATTTTATCTTACCGATGAACATAGCTCATTCATCCAATTACTGTCAAAACTAGAAGTTTTCTCTTCTTCCCTATTCTGACATATTCATAGGGTTTGGGGGTATACATAAACCACTTTATTTTTTATTAGGTCAAGCATTACCAGATTTTTTGGAATACCCATAGGGATTTGGGTGACAACTCCAAAAACAATCAAATAGATGTGGCTATTGGTAGCCATCATTTTTTTTTAAGACACTTATTTGATCCTCTCAATAAATCTTTCCTTGAGGAAAGAATCCTCATCCTCACTATAAGCTCCTCCCTTAGAGCAAGATGATAAAAATTGGTTTTTGCATTCCCATCTTGAAACACCAAACAGGACTAAAAACAGCCTCGAAATCCCCCTATCTTTTTCAATGTCTATAAAGAACAACAGATCAAGCTTTCCACCCACATCCCACCTTAGTGAAAAGATCCCAGTTCAGTGGACTACAACAACTTGGCAGATGCAAGCGGTGCCTTTCGACATTTTCCTAAGGCAATAGCGGTAGCTATTTTAAGTGGTGTAGATTTACAATATCTACACACACTGTAAAGATGGCACCTCATGTTACTCATGCATGCACCTCACACGGCGCCTAGTGCCTAAGGTAACATAAGCTTACGCCTTTTACAGCACTGACTTCCTTTCCAC
This sequence comes from Viola odorata, assembly GCA_963691705.1. Classification (NCBI taxonomy): domain Eukaryota; kingdom Viridiplantae; phylum Streptophyta; class Magnoliopsida; order Malpighiales; family Violaceae; genus Viola; species Viola odorata. The sequence continues at coordinate 21,598,957 of OY829545.1, read as the reverse complement.
TACAATAATCTCAGCATATCGATTATGCAATCTGTATTAATTGTACGATGGATATAATTTTGGCCTTGTTTTACCAAAATGAATCAAACCCTCATTTAGGAACTAATGTATTCTCTTCTATATAAAGATGCCTGAATATAGAGAATTATGGTTGCTTAATTGCCATCTCTATACTATCAGTATCATTTGAGCTGGGACTTCTAGAATAAAAAATGAGTTACAATACATGTTTGTGTTGGACATCAGTAATATAAGTGTACCGACGTTACAACAAGAGGAACAGATTGCACTATCTCAAGAACATGAATGATAGACAAATACCTGAATATAATTAAGTATATCCATTGTTGCCACTCTAGATCCAGCTTCTTGTTGTCTCCAAATCCATTGATAAAGTTTCTCCTGAAAAGAAAGATGAAGATGCCTAAGTAGCAAAATACGCAAACACTTAAATACCAAGATGAACTTAGCAAGTACTAACTAAGCTAGTTATTAACTTATTAATATGCAAGAGCCAAATGTATGCAGGAGAGCACTTACCTAGCCTATTCTCCTGACTAAATAATTTCTAGATGCTCAAATGAATAATAGATTTGAATTTGCTATAGCTACACAGGGAAGTTGAGGGATAGAAAATCATGTCTTGGAGGAATGAAAGACAGAAAATTATACAAACAAATAGGTAAGTCTGTGTTCCAAGAGAAAAGGAGCTTCACACAATTTCAATGACCTGATAAATTCAATTACACTTTGAAAATTTATTCCCACAATCAAGATAACTATATTCTGTACTTGTTCACCAAACAAGGCATCGAAAAATCACTTCAATTCTAAAACCATGAAGGGATGGAAAATAGGTGGTTTTATTACAAAAGTCCCCATGGGAAGAACAAGCCATCCAAAGGAGAGTGGATAAAACTAATAAACTTGTTCAACTGCAAATGATTTCAAGCAACGATGAGTCACTGATGTTCCAAATACAAAAAGATACCCTATCGACCCGCACACTTCACAAACAGCTACAGCCCATATGACAAAAATGATAAAAGGGTAAACCTTTATGCTAAATTCAATTAACACTCAGCACACCCAATCCAAACCAGAATGAGTGCTAAAACGTGTGTGCTTGATTGATCAAAAGAGAACATATCTTCAACACCAATCACCAATTAACTATAGAGTTGTAAATGCCCAAACACAATGAAAACACACACAAAAATATTTCAAAATTTTGAATGAAGGAGCGAACAGAATCAGAACCTTACGAGTCCATTACGTTCACCGGCCTGAAAGGAGAGTTTCTGGTGGTTCATGGACTGCGTGTAGAGCTGAGACAAGGAGTTTGCAGCGCTGCAGAAGGAGGCGTACATGGTCCGATCCACCTCATCCAGGCTTGTGGCTATCGATTTTCTCTTCTTCCCCATCGTTAACGACAGTTAGAAATTTTGGGTTTGTATTTTGGGATTATTGCATAAATAACTTTGCTGTTTTGGTTCCTTTAGGTTCTGGAGAAAGAAAGACGAAGAGAATGCGGTGTGTCTTTTGTATTGGTCAGTTGGGTTGCGGGAGAAAAAGAGAATGGAAAGCCAAAGGTTAATGGGATTAAAAAGCTTTTAATGTTAACAATTGATTTTGATTTTTGAGTCCTTACTCCTAAGGACAGTGGGGAAGAGAAACACCACATGTCCAGCCCAAACCCATTTTGTCCATTGTATGTTTTTTCTTTTCTTTTATTTTTCTACTAATTATATAAATTTTTATGCTCACTATTGAATGAGATTCATCTTTTCAATACCAATTTAGTATGTCGAATTATGTATGCAAAAAGATTGGGTCGATTTTCACCTAAATATTATAAGTATATATAACATATTTAGCTTATTTTTTAGTTAAAAACGAAGGTTTTGATAAGCACGGCCTAAAACTAAAAGGATTAGAGAGCAAAAGAATTAAGATATTATACATGGGTCGGGTCGGGTCGGGTTGAGTGTTAGGCTTTTAATATGACTTATGCCAAGTGTTTAACTATATTTTTTGGGTGTGTATTTAGAGCTAACTAAAACCTTAAGTCACGTAATCAATTATTATTATTGGAGAAGTTAAGTTAGTATCTTTTCGCAGAAATCAAGCCCAAAAAAGTCCACGGGGTTAGAAAAATAAAAAATAAAAATCTCAAATTAAAAGATTCCCAGATAAAATCACTTATAAAGCTTAATGGGCTGTAGCCCAAAACCTAGCCCAAACAAAATGGGACAATCCAGTTATTGGAGTTCACAGGTTGATATTTCTGCTATACCACTCAAATAAAAATTCAAGTTACATCAAATAATCAAGGGTCAGTACAGAAATCTACAATTAAGCACAACATGATATCTTATCACGGCCCCCTCAATTTTTTGTATTAACATACACTATAATTCTTTAGTCCTTGACCGTAAATGAAGAGAGCCTATCCTATCCAAAACAAAATGTACAATACCGGCGGATCCGAAACATTTAGCAAATTCTAGATATCAAATCGAAATAGTACAGCCTAACTCTTTGGCAGCATTATCAAGAAACTGAATACTCATCCCTGTAGCGAGTCGGCTATGAGCTTCCCATGTTAAGCACTTCTCTATATCGGCTTGCCAGTCAATGACGCCTACTTTAAAGTACTGATGAGAGCGACCATGGATGCCATTTATTTCCACTTGTCTAGATGTGGGCTTTATTGAACTAGTATGCAAAATATCGTGCAGAACCGATTTGCTAAGCGCACGAACATGTGCACTCGGATGACAAAGACATCGGATGGTAGCTGGTAAACGACACTACATGAATTGGCAAGAAAGTTCAATCAGAAAAATGTGAGCACTTCACGTGGCTTGACATATTGCATTCCAATCCAATCCACATAGTAGTGATAAATTAGCAGCCTAGTTTACCTTTAATAGGTTTGCAAGGCCATCAGCTACTGCAAGTCCAGATTCTCCCCACTCCAGTACAGGCCGAACTGCTCTAGCGGTTGCTTCCAATAGCTGCAAATTGAAGAGAGAAACATCAGACATTAATTGCGGCAACAAATTGGTTTTCTCATTAACTTTTTCCACAAAAATGGTTCTGCCATGCAACTTCTTGTGGAATATACAAACTGATAGCTCAATTAACTCAAAACATGTATATAAGAATAGGTCAAACCAGATAAGAATGAATTCATCCATTACCTCAAGCTGTGGCAAAGTGCAAGCTTCTCCATCAACAAGCATCCCATCTGTTGCACGTAGAAGTAGATCTGAAGCACTTGCCAAAATAACCAATGATTCGGGGGCATCGTGATTTCTAATGAGCTCTACAATCAGTTTGACTATACGCTGATTGACTCTCCACATCTTCTGACCCTGATCATCATCTTTAGCGATCCATGGTTGCAACTCCCTCTCCGCCTGAGAAGCACACAAGCCATATTAGTGACTAACATAATCCACAATACTTACAAGAAATAAAGAAGACAAACAAAAAATAAGGCTCCTGAATTAAACACACACTAGGCGGCACCCCCAAAATTGTCTAATTAAAAATTACAGAAATTACAACAAAATCCCAGGTCCTTTTCTCCATGGTGAATGTATTTTGTACTGTTAGCATGTTTCTTGATCTTCTTTGTTCACTTTGGAGGTGTTGCCACCTCTAACAAAGAAAGGTGTCTTTCAGCGATGGATAAAACAGTATAATTTACAGGTTGAACAGAATTTAGACCTGGAGAACAACGGCAGTAGCTGCCTTCACTGGTGATGCCAATACAACATTGCATAGTGCGTCGACAACCTAAACACAACGAAAGAAGATAGTAAGAAAACATCTCCCATGGAAAATAGCAATAAGAATTCAGATAAGAGTGTAGCATATTTTGATTTCTTGCATCCATTTCACCGTAGATCCAGAGACTCTTTTATCTAACCATTTGCTAAAAAAATCTGCAGCTATTCTCTATAAATAGTGGAGAAGACTTTTACCTGTCTCCATCCTTGTAGCGCAGAAGTGCTTTCGGCACTAGGCTGAGTTTCAGGTGATGCGATCAACTTGTGCCATAGAAGAGAAACAACAGAAAAACATAACTCCTGTTTCTCTGGAAGCACAGATCTTAAAAGAACTTGGGCGCTGCAGTTGAATCCAATATGCCTATCCGTTGTCAAGAAATTGGCCAAATCTGAAGCATCCAAGGGAAGACCCACAATGTCTTTGCCTGACGTACTTCCGGAGCCTTCTCCAGATTGTAGTGCTCTCTCACATTTATGTTTAGCATCTACATGGCCTGATTCTTCAAAGTGTGAGATAGAAGACCTCCCAGGCTCAAAGTAGCTGGTGCTTGTATTTGTATTTTGCCTTTTTCCATCATAACCCGCAAGTGGATCTTTCCAAACTGGTACATGCAGGTGTGCCTTCAATGGCTCAGCCTTGTTAACTATGGATGCAACAGTTTTGCTATGAATATCAATGAGGTTATAAAGTGAGGATGCTCTAGCATAAATTTCATCATCCCATTTGCACCGCATTAGAACAGAGAGAGCATGCATGCAGGCCTTTGATCGTCTAAATAGTTCAGAAACATGAGCAGCAACCATGGCTGCGGCTACTATCTCATTAGAACTATAACTCCAAGAGGTTCCAATGGAGGATGGTTTCAAAGAAAAAAGTGCCTCCAAAATGGTTAGAATTCTGTGAGTATGATGAACCGCAGAGTCAATGCTACTTTGAAATTCATTCGTAGATCCATTTACTATTGCAGTCTTGACTATATTCTGTGAGGATTTAGAACTGGAATGATCACTCCCTCTTGAAACAAATGGGAACAACTGGAGTTCACAGGAAAGAGCACATACAGCAGCCAGGACATATGAATCAAATGCAGCAACGGGACCTTGTCTTTTGATCTTTCTGGCCACATCAGAGGTTAACTGCATGTCTTTAGTGCTATCATTACGCGGACAACTTTCTTCACCTCTTGGTTTCTTGCTCCCATTGGACTGAGCTTCATGGCTAACGCACACTGTCAGCACAATGAACAGCAGTCGTGATGCAAGCTCTACAGAGGCACATGACTCTAAGAAGAGAGAATGAACCATTGTACGGAGCTCGGCCACTGCAAGGTTTTTGGAGGATGGCCCTATGCCAGAAAGGTATTTTGTTTTACGGCTCTGTTCTCTTGAAGACTCTGGTGGAAATGTTCTTTGAAGAATTGCTTCCACTGTAGCAACAAATATCTTCATGAGGCATGCTTCAGAAGGACTTCCACGAGGAAGATATTCCAGGACCTTAAGGAGAGGTATGTACAGGTTCCACGATAATACTGGAGGTTGCAACGGTGATGCAACTACAATTTCAGGAAGATCCACTGCTGAAGAACTTAGAGGAATCAGGCCATAAGCAGCCTCCCATATGGTACAGATTCTCCATTCCACTTCAGGGCCATGGGCACAGAGCATAGATGCAATTCCTTGGGCAGTTGCTTCAATAGCTGCTTCAGCTGCTGGCACTTCTATCTGGTCATGAAAGATTTTTCTTCGCAGTCAGGTTCAATAACTATTCAAACACTAATCTTGTTCTTGGAACCAAGAGGTTGCAGGTTAGAGAATTGTCACTTCATGCAAAAATTCAAAACAGCCGCCAGAGTTCCTTCCTAGGACCTACTCAGTAGGAGAACAACTGGTAATGGCAACTTTTAAAACTTTTGAAAACAGTTGCATGTCTAATGTAAGTTAAATCTGAAAACATATTACAAAGTGCTTTAAACTGCTGAAACAAGAATCTAAGTGGCATGTCAACAACTAAACATCTATTTTACCTGCTTCCTGTAGCTTGAAATATAACCTCCCATAGGTTCGTGCTGAACTTCAACTCCATCAACGTGCCTTAGTGGGGGAAAAAGCAATGCAGGCTGTGACAGTATGCGGAAAAGCAAAGCTGCAGCTGTATCAGCAGCGATACCTGCTCTCATGGACATTGCAGTTCCTATTGCACGCAAGAAATGCAAGTGCAGCCAGTTCCTTGGAAGCTACATCAATGAAAAAGACAAATTACGAATGAGACACCAACAGCTGAAGGCAAAGCTGATAATACAAATCTACGAAAAAAATTCAAACATCAGTCCAGAATATAACTAATTCATATCAAATATGGTTCTTAAGGTTCCTAATAAAACTAATTAGCATTGACTATGGTGCTCCAGTAGATGATTTATCATATCTTCAGTTATAAAGCTAAAATTCAATCAAGATAAGTGAATTTTAGGAGAGGAGAAGAAAAAATCACTAAAGTGTAAAGCAATCTGTTCTCTGTTTTTTGTTGAAACTGATTTCAGAGAGGCTCTAAAATGAGGCAAAGCCCTATTTGATGAATGTATACAAGAGAAGAAACACTAAATGCACCTATTTATTACATGTGCGTGTGTGTCCAAACTCATATAACTGACTCGAAGGCCCATGAAAATTGAGAAATAAGCTTAGCCACATAATTCATGATTGGTAAGATAAATCTCCTCAACCTAAACCAACAATGGTAACTATCAAACATCATCATGCCAATGACGAAAGTGAATCTACTTGTTTTAAATACGCATGAATTTGGGCACACCAAGTTCTACGTGCTCATCTTTGAAGTGGTTATAAATATAATTAGCAGCCACAGTCTTTCTAGATGGAGAATTTTTTTTCAGGAACGAGATTAAAACCAAAATTATCACATTCTTGTCATGGTATATTTAAATGTGACAAAAGAAAACTGTTTAGTTACCCTTATTCCAGATGCATAATCCTCAGCAGCCCGAAGAAGTTCCACAAGCTGCACTGCAGCATCAAGTGCATCCGGTGCCCATGATGGTGGCGCTTCAAGGAGTCCCAAGAGAAGTCTTTGGGTGGCACTTGGAGTTGCAATGGCGTAGTATCTGCCAGAAAGAAACTAATCTAAGAAACACTGACAAATGGATCCTCCAAGTAACTACCAGCTGACATTGTAATGCTTGAAGTCAAAGGAGTTCTATCCCGTTTTTAAGTCCAGAGTCATTTGTAGACTAACATTTGGAATTTGATAAAGATGCAGGATCAGTAACCTACTACAGGGGTCTGATCTAAATCAAAGGTAGATCTGTCCCTATGGACAGTGACACATCTTTGGTCCCTAGACAATAAAAGAAGTACGTTCAAATGAGGCCAATTAACTATATTAGAAGATTTATAACATACCTGTGAAATAAACGTGCATATGGCTCAAGAGCAGGTAGGCCAGCTACCAGGTGCTCATCCAAAGCTGTTGTTGGTGGAGGGAGTAGAAGCGCAGGTACTGCTGCAGCAGTCAATGTGGCAGTCTCATAGCGAGAAACTTCCTCATCACACACACTTAATATAACTCCAGCACCATTTGCAACAGCCCATCGAGGGGTCGATGGCACGAGCTGCGGATGCTTCCCAGATCCACGTGAAGCTAAGAAAAACAAAGCAGAATTTAATTGACAGTGAGAACAATCACTGGTTTACATCAACTCATGGTACACATATTTACATGTGTGTGTGTTATCTTAACATGATTTTTATCTTCTTCAGGATACCTCAAATTAGTCAGCACAGGCAGTGAAGGAAAAACCTAAATCCCATTGATAACAAACCTATAAGGAAGACTAGGAAATGACAAAACGAGCAATCCTACCACATTCCTACTTCATCCAGTTGCAAGCCACTTATCTTGTCTCTTTATATAACCTATCCTCTAATCTTTTTACTCATTTTTTACTGTCCCAATCTTTCTATTGCTCTTAAAAAGATGTTCACATTTGTAGTGACCATTGATTTTCATTCTGTCTGATATAGCTCCACATACATCTTATACCTACTCTATGCCCTTGAGGTCTATGGAAACTCCTCAGAATTCGAATGACGCAAAGTAGAAAGGAAATTGTGGTTAAAATAATGAATCGAAGACATTCCACAAATGAATCTTGAGTCAGCAGTGTTTCGGAAAGCACGCCTCAAGCAGACGCATCAAATTCTAACATGAAAACACTTACAAAGCAAACCATGCTCAATGACGCACATTTAAGGCTTGAGAGCTCGTGCTCACACAGTATTGGCAGGCACAGAGACTCCTATGCATGCAAGCTCTATGTGAAAGAAGGACAAAAAGATAAATAGTCCAGCATGCATCCAACTCAACTTCTGACTTCTTTACAAAAATGAATAGATTGACCTTTTTCATTCTTTTTATTGATGTACAGAGTCACTTTTAAATCCATTTTTGACTGGCCATTCTTGGTCTTTGAATACTATAGCTGCTCCTACTTCACTTAAAAAAACCTTTTTGAAAGAAGCTACATACTATGCAGTTACTCGTCACCGAGAGTCTTAAGAGAAGGAAACCACAATTCACAATTAATTTCATACTACAAAGGAGAACAAAAAAAAATTCCCTTTCTATATTTTGTAAAAGAAGATTTAACTCACCCGTTGTCGGTGGCTTGAGCTCTCCACCTGAATATTTACCCATAACACCACTGCACCTGGCAAAAACACCACTAGATCTTAAGTACCAGTTGGCTGGCCACACGTGACACACACAGGGGCTGTGATGCTGATTAGCCCAAACTAAAAGAACAAAATTGACTTTAAATGACATTTTTCACTCACCATCGAAAATAGTCACTTCTAAGACCAAGAGGTGCAGCGAGCAATATGTCTGTAATCCAGGGAGACAAAGGCCTCAAAGGTTTCCTTTCTTGCTGTACCATAGGTACGTGGCACGACACACCATCTATTGACTTGCTACTTGAAGCATGGTTCCCACTACCGCTAGCTATTTCATTATTATGTTGTTCCGTCTTGTAAATGGGGCGGTTGTAATGAGTTAAGATACGCAAAACCTCTCCACAAGCCAGGGCCCATTGTTCAGAATAGTCATTCTGGAAATAAGAAAAGATAATGCATCATTGTTACAAACTTCAATATTGACGCATAAAGGAAATACACACTGCAGCAACTTGTACAAATTAAATGCATGGATGGTAAACCACTGTTTTTATCAACAAAATTTAATATTTGAGAGGGAAACCAGAAAATCAGGTAAAAGAGTTCTGCTCGCTTACCTCACTCCCTGGGCAGACTAATGAAATGAAAGAAGCAAATGGAGGACTACTCTTATCATACTCCAGTGTGCCGTCAATAATACAAGAGATTATGGGAAGCACAACAGCATGGCCATGCTCTGGATGATGAAGGACAAAGGTAGCTAGACATTGATAAAATAAGTATATTATTAATCATAAATGCAATTGAATGTATTGAATATGATACTCAACATGTGCAATCAACTGTGTATAGATCAGCATAGCTAAAGGATTCGTACCCAAAACATCATCAAGAAGGCGTTTTTCCTTTGATGGATAACGAACACGAATAAGCTGTCAAAACCATATGTGTATCAGTAATCAATATATATACAAAAACAAAATTAGTGTATCTCATAATCTCTTTTTCATATTATCTTAAACAAGGTAGCTAAAAAAAGAAATAAAGCATACCTCAGAAACGTCATCAGGAAATTGTTCTGATGTACACTGCCCAAAGTACTCAACATAGGCAGTAGTTTGTGCCTATGCAAGGGAAAATAACAGGGAACACATATATAAACTCTCCCACAAAATGGACTTCAATAGGAATAGATCTAATAACCAAATAGAAATCAAAAAGTTTAAAAACAACAATTAAGAGCTATTATGATTTTGCAAGTCAAATGGGTCTGTTCTCAATCTGATAACTATTATAGTAAATGAGTTGATAAACCAACACTAAAACTGACATTCAAGTATGCTCCAAACTGTAACATGACAGTGGGAGAAAGAGTTGTATCATTTGCCATTTTCTGTTTCACAAGCCTAGCCACCTAAGCTTCATTATTTGCTCCAAAAATGAGTCGTCCACTTTATGTGCAAGAATCCAATGGCCTTTGACAAGACTCAAACAAGGTACCAGAAGCTCCTTCAGTTCAAGATGTCTTATATATATCAAATCATGTATAGAGATTGTCACTGGATTAACTCCGAAGTCCCACATATAACAACTTTGGTTCGTTCTCACAAGAAGACAGTTTGACCATATTTCCAAATGGATTTTGGATTCTCTCGTGCTAGTTCTAACAGGATTGGCAGTGTGTGTACTAAAGATAAGGAGTTGAATCCTTATGATACAGGGATCTTTCATTTCCGCTGAGTGTGTCAATAGGTTATTTTCACTCATACCATGACTAAATCATTATTTGACCTAATATCACCTAGGTTTGATCTGTCAAACATCTTTCCAGTTCCAACACAGATTCATCGATTTTTACATGCTCTAGCTGAGACTTCAAACCTGAATTGTCCCACAGTTAACCTTACCCTTAACCTAATATGCTGCTGATACGATGACAAGTAACAAATGACTGCCAATTCCTTGACCTCAAATTACAAAAACAAAGAACCAGAACAAATCAAAGGCAAAAAAGTAAAGTAGTAGTTAAGAGGATTTACCTTCCGCTGATGGGTATCTTGCGGAGGAGGCCGGAACAATGAGGAGAATTGCAGACCATCAATCCACCTTTCAGACGAACTACCCATTTCTTCGTTCTCTTTTGGCAATGGAAAAAAATATCACAAAATCTTCGTCTCCAACCCCAACCTCTACCAATCAAGAATCAATAAATCGTAATTCAACATTCCACCTACCAGAATCTCTAGATTTCAACAACAGACTTTAGTTCCTCTTTGTCCACCAGATCATCACTTCTCCTTCCTCTTCACTTTGTTGCTCCTCTGCAGTTATGAGCTTACACTTATTGATACTTCTGCTATGCAAGCTATCCCTATGCTGCTGTCTCTGCAACACAAGAAACACAGGTATATTACACTTGTGCCATTCACATAAATGAAGAACTCAAATGATTCAGGAATTAAAAAAAAAATCAAAAACCCAAAAAAATAAAATAAAATAAAAACAAAAAATGAAAGAGAAAAATCTCAGTACCTGGTGTTAATTTTCTTGAAGGAAATGGAGAAAATAAATTAATCTAGTTTTTTTGAAGAAATTTTTTTGATGAGCTTGGATTTTTTTAAAAGGCTGTAGTTTTGAGCAGAGAGAAAGAAAGAGAGAAAAAGGAGAGAGATATCTTTATATGGCCTGCCTGTGCTTAGAGCTTTGAGCTAGATTGCTTTGCCTTGCAGACGTGGCAATGATATTTTCCTCTCACCTTAGAGCCCCACGTCATGTCCAGTATTTTGCCTGCATGTCATGCCACCCATGAATTTACATGTCACATACATCATGCCATACATGCCCACCTGATTGAACATTATTGAATGATTATGCTCTCTCATTTATTTTTCTTCTTCTTAACTAAAATTAATCTCGTTTAACCATTCGAACCTCTTAATAGAGACGCCTCTCCCTCTCCCACCCGATATAATTTATTAAGTATATTCTTAAGATTCATAATCGAAACTTTAATTCAGAGTAGACAAATCTCTTACCACTTGACGATAATTGATATTAATGATGATTATATTATTTTAAGTTTTAAGTTTTAATTAAAAATTATTATCCTCTAAAAAATACTCTCAATCCACTTTCATAATAATTAAAAAAAATGGTTGATTCATTTTTTTAATATATATTTAGTCAATTATTCCCCATAATTATTATTAAATAAAATCAATTAATTTTAATTTTAATTTTTTAATATATTAGTAATGATAAAAATGATAATTTTTTAAAAACAATAAATTTTATTTTATTTAATAAAAATGAAGTAATAAACAAAACGGGACAACAACAAAAGACAAGTTTAATTTTGTTTATTTTAATGTTGTGTTGGCAGACAAGCGGAGAAATGAGAATGACTGAAATGGCACAAAGGGCCCGACGCTGTCGTCATAGGTTTGGTGAATGAATAACCTTTGTCACCTTACACTATCGGTTTGGTTTTGATTAGGTGAATGGAGCATTTGCTCTTGATCCTGTGTGCTTAGATATTTTTCACACAAAAGTCTTCGGTATTTTTGGAGTCTCCGTTCGTAGATTAAATTTTAGATCAAAGACTTAATTTATAATTTTATATTGAATTTATAGTCTAATTTATAAGAAAAAATTAGACTATAATTTTGTGAAATATATATACTCGTATTACTTTGGAAAAGAAAAGAAAAACATAAATAAGTCTTTTGTGCTTGTCTAAAGTGTACAATTTTACCTCTTGTGTTTTAAACGTGCAAATTAATCATGTGTTTGTTTCAAATGTATGATTTGAACCATGTTTTTTTTCGTAAGAATTTACCCACTACTTTAATTAATTCACATGAATTAGTTAATCAATTCGAATAAGCCTTGTAAAATAGTAAGACTACTCAGAAAATCTTAAGGAAAAGTGAAAAAAAAAAACTATCATTAAAAATAATAATTGTTTTAATTTACAATAATATCTTCCGCTTATTATAAAATATAATAGTTAGAATAATATTGTGCAAAAAATACTTGATAAAAAATAAATTAACCAACAAAATAAAACTCAGAATCTCAAATTTTATAGGACGTGTTTGGCACCCGATGAGCTGTGTTGTGTGGTGTTATGATGTGAAATGAAGCAAGTAAGTTGTTTGGTGTGAAACTATTGTATTGTAGTGCAAATTGTTTTGATTAAAATGAAATGATCTTTAAAATCACTAGTTTGTTGAATTTTATAATCCAAATATTAGTATATTAGTTAGTACTACTAATTTATAACATTAAATTTGTAAATACATAAGATTTATCTTTAAAAAAAAGTATATCTACTAATATACTTTTTTTAAGTAAATTACTAACATTTTATGTTAATATTTTAAATAAATTTGTATTTAAAATCACTTTCATTTTCAAATATATATATATATATATATATATATATTTAATATAATTTTTAAAACCATGTCTTCCCATACTTTTTAAATAGGGTTAAATTATAATTAAAAAAAGCATCTTATTTTTTTTTAAATTTAATACTGTTTTTACTTGTTTAATTTTAAAACAACGAAATTAGTGTATAAACAAAATGCCGTGTGGGCCCAATGAAGCAAATTAGTAGAAGAAGCATCATGATGGAAAGAGGAAAAAAGTAAAAAACTAAAAAAAAAAACATCATGGAGACACGTGGGAGCATTGAGTGGCTGTTGAGGGACGGGAAATATCTTGTGGTAGGCGTATAGTCTCTGCTTCGTTCCTAGATATTTTCGGATCTACTTTGACCTTGTATTATACGATTCATTTAAATTTATACTTATATTTACATAAATATAAAAATAGACGAGCCAATTGGAGCAGAGGTATAGATATATTAGGACTCCAATCCCACACGTGGCAGAACTCTGCGCCAGGAATATATCTTTGATTGAGTTTAGATCTTGGCTGAGGAGAGAGGTTTTCTTACAGCCCAACTTGCCACATCCCACCATCCCACCACCCTTCCCCCGCGGGACCGACCACCTGGCTCTTGACATGTCATGGGGCTGTAATATATGCATCGTCCATGTATGTCACTCCTTATAATAAAACTTGCATACAAAATCTATAATTTTCTAAAAATCACAATTAGAACTTTTCTACAGAAAAAAAATCAATTAATAAATTTAAAAATGTAAATAAAATATAGGAGGATAAAGAAATAGTACTTTTTTATTTTCCAATTATTTTTGGAATTTTTCTGATTGTATTTCTATATATTTTTCATTAATTTTATAGTAAGATGAACTCTATGGATATTTTTTCATTCAAACTTTTATATTTATTTTAATTACTAAAAATATTAATTTTTAAGAAACTATAGGAGCATTCAGCAAAGTTTTAAGACGATAGGGATGAAATAGAAATCTTTTTAATATATGTATCTTCAGGCTTATTAAAATAATTAGCTAACGAGATCATTGTAATATGCTGGAGTACGTGGCAGCGCCCTATTTGCTGGAAGTCAAGTAGTTCACTTTCGTTAGTGCGCGTTGACCCACTCAGACCTCCGTGTACAAGAGAACTTGAGTTGGATGTTTGTGACCAATCTACCCTTTTTGTTTACAAAATATTTACGGCGTGTGAAGGAAGAGCTTCAATGAAAAATACGCTAGTTAAAAATAAAGAGAATGAAAGAAAATAGATTGATTATATAATTCACTATTATTCATACTGTTTATAGAATTTGACGTTTGGGATGGATTGCAAACGTGAATATTGGAAGGGGGAATCTAAAATGGTTGGAGAGTTTACATCAAACAAGTATGACAAAATGGGTACAATAGTGGATGGTTTAGCTAATTTAGTTGTCGAATTTCTTCCCGTGTTTCTTTTTTTTTACTTTTGCAGAGGACCATCGGCTCTTGCTCCCCCTCAGTGGGTGACAAATGTGATTTGTGATTTGTGATTTTAATTTGAAAAAAGAGTCTAGTCACCAGTGCACTCTAAAAAAAAGGACATGCAATTATTAGAAAAATTGGTTGAACGAGTTTGTGACACTAACGTGGAATGGAAGAATACAATGACAAGGGAAAAAAACAGGTGGGGGAGCATAAAGTAGAATATGATGCAAATGTCGGTTACGCACTCACAATTAAAAATAACCAATCACTTCGTAAGAAAATGCTAATTAAACCCACTTAGCCGGTGCGATTTGTCAAGTTAGTAGATAATTAGTCAATATATTAATCGTCGGCGCCACCCTCTAATACATCACCTATATAGTTTTTTAGTCTTAAGCATATCCATCATGCCTATAATTACTGCTATGTCCTTGTTGTTGCTGTAATTTACCTTTATAAATATATGCATTAGAATTCTCATCTTATTTTATTTTTAATAAATCCCAAGAATGAATTATCATTTTAACAATTTCTTGGTGTTTTTTTAAGGGTCATTGATGATTTTGAAAAGTTGAAATATTGTATTTGTTGGATCCTAAAAAGAAAAAAAGAACATACTAAAAGAATTATCTTTTATAACAATGCTCAATCGAGATTAATTTTCTGTTCGCCAAACGAAAACATGCATTTGTTAGGCTTCTCTCTGGTGGGCTAAATCAATCATACATTAAGAAAAGCCCAAGCCCAGTTCAACGTCTCCTGGAGGTAGGAACGTGCGCTTATCTGCTACTCTGCTCATCCCATTCCCATCTCTGCCTCGTTCAACGATCAACAATTTCCCCCCCCCCCCTTCGTTTTAAACCCAAGACTTTAGAGATCGGTCAACAGTAATATGGTTACACAGTCGCTGAGCTCACATCTCGCTGCAGGTTCCGTTGAAAAACAATTTCAGTCTCAATATATTAATTAAGGGTGTCAAAACGGGTCTAACTTGTCAAGTCAACCCGTACCTGACTCGTTTATAACGGATTTGGGTCACATTTTTTGACCCACAAATAAAATGGGTTGAGTATGGGCCGATTCCTTCTTCTTTTTTAAGGGTAAGGATAAGAAATCTGATTCGATACCCTATTGGTACCTTTGATCCGTTTATGAAGTAGGTCATGGGTTTTGTCCGTAATAATAATTAATAATATAACCTAGTGTTATCAGAATCAGATCGAACTAGACCGAATTACCGATTCAACTAGTGATCCATAAATGTATAAGATTCGGTCTGTATAATATTCAAAATAATTTTTTTTTTAAATTCAAAAATATTAAAAATTAAAAAAATCGCAAAATATAATAAAAACAATAAAAACCCTTATTTTTTAATTTTCTGAATTTTCTTACTCTTTTTATTATTATTTTTATTTTTATTTTTATTTTTTTTTACTTTTTTATTATTAATTTTTATTTTTTTTAATAAAAAATTTAAACGAGATCGTTTTAGTTAAATGGGTCAAATGAGTCAATCCGTTTCAACCCATCTAATTGTAAAATCAACTCATTTATTTAAAAAGGTCACTTTTAAAAAAGTCGGGTCCATCCTATCGACACCCATATCTCATCTCGCTCTAAGTTGCAAAGTCAGCTGTGTTAGTAGAATTGTTTCCAGAAGAGCTTTCCCATAAAATGCATCTCCCTATAAGAGTGTTATAGTAAACACTTTGGTATTATTATTATTATTATTGCCTGTACCTTTTTTTTTTCATCACAACAAAGCCAGAAGCATTGCCTATACCCTTGTAATTATGTAAGTTGAGATTCAACATGACAGCCATTCAAATGTCAAAATCAAGTACACTGCAACCGTTACGCAACACGAGATTCAACCTCAATTAAAAGCAATAGAGGATTACAGAGTAGTTTGAGGACAAATCTTTCAACACTTCGGCACCGTACCTAATTAAAATCCACGAGCAAAAAAAATTACTTGACTCATTCCTCAAACATGGTCAACCAAACCACCTACAGAAGCAAAAAGGAGGTTTTGCTGCCATGCTCCCAATGGATACAAATTAGAGGATCTGAGCAGCTGTGTTCAACTTCTCTGCTAGGGTGAGCTGTGTTCTGGTGATGCTTGACAAATATAGCAGCAGCAAATGGTCCTGTGGGAAACAAGAGAACGGGATATCAAACATCAAGTCAAACCAAATGTCACCACTAATACCTAAAAACTAAACAACAAAGAAAAATGGAACCTACAGAGAACCATGAGTTTTACCTTCATGTAGCATTGAGATGGAGAGAAAAAAAAAATACTACGTAACAAATAAATAGGTAGTGATGTCATGGACTGTGGGCAGCTTAAGTGAGAGTCTCCAATGTTTTACTCTTTTCAGCTGGTTAGGAACATCAAACATTACTAGTCCCTCGTGCTTATAAATGCATCTGTTTAAAACAGATGCCTCTGATTCATCATCTCCTGCTCTAACATTCAAATCCATTTGTCCTCCACCATAGACCATTATAACACTTTTTATGTGACTTCCCCACTTTACTCTCTCCAATCTCCTAACCTTTTATGTTAGAAATATCTAACACCCTTGTTCCAGAAGCAGTCTCATAAAAATGAATGCCTCTCCTCATCCTCTCTCTCTCTAACCTACAATACCTAGGCCCAATTTTAATATCTCATTCTTTCTATTCTGTGTCTCTTCTAGAAGGTATTGATTAAAAGAAAAGTGGAGAACTCAAAGGAAAACAAACTTGACTAAGGCCATTCAGAGAGATGTAGCAAATGATAGTGGGATCACTGAAGAAGGGGGATCAAGTAAACTACTGGTGAATCTAGGATTAGATTTACCTGTAGGTTGTCGTTTATCAGCTTATCAAAAGCTGAGGGAGAGAGCTTTGGGAGGGAACCAACAGTGTCAGATATCAGTCGCCCTATGTTATTATCTGCAGTAGTGCGGCCTTCCTGGAAAAAAGAAAGCAAATTAACATCTCATAAAAGAAGCTAATGTGAACAAAACAAAGGCAGTAACATGTAACTCACCACAACATCGTCAACAAGCTTGTAGACATCATCAATTAGAGCAAGCAGCCGTTGCATGGATGCTTCCATTCCTTCCAAATCACTTGGGAGCTTGTCAACCATTGTTGTTTTCAGGATGTCAACTACAAAACAAGAAAATATTTCGAATCAAATGGGCCAAATCAAAGAACAAATCATCAGGAATTATTATAATGAGATCATCAGAGTAAGGAAAATTCCAAAGTAAAGCACTTCAAACATCAAACGAGATATAGAGTGCATAATAGGAACTAGTCCTTCTATAATGAGTTAACATAGTCCACACATTCAATTCATTATTTGACAGCTAACAAATTATAATACTAGTTAATCCTGTGGTGGAAAACATGAACATATTGACCATCACTTCTCTGTCATGTGAGCAAGGTTATACTAAATGACTCTGAATAACATCTAGGAAAGAAGATTCATACATCCAACACGCTCAGCTTCAACCATACGAAGATCTAGAGGAATTTCTTGAAATTGTGCAGCAAGTTGACGGTCCCCAAGGGACAAATTGACAGAAACAAAGGCTTTGATAGTCCCCTCTCCGTTTCTGAATCCGGTATCCACAGTCAGATGAATAGGATTTGTAACTTCCCTCGCGTAAAATTCATGGATCAATGCGCTACCTCCGGTCACACCTAACCCAGTTGAAAACCTTTGCACCATCACAAAAACACAACTCTCAGTACATTATTATTAAATTACACACAACATTGCAATGTCAAATTCATCTGTAAGAAAAAGAAATTACCATCCAACAATGACTTCCTTAGGATTGACCTTTTGCTGGGACATGAGCATGTTATGATGGTAATCAATATCCAAAGCAACCTGCAACCCATAACCTATCATACATGAGTACCCAAAAAACTAAAAATACAGAGTCATTTGGGAAGGATACTAGGGTTTATGAGCTGGGACCTGATCGGAAGATTCGTTGTGGGGGACGGCGTAGGAGTTACGGACATCGACGGTGCCGTCGGGTAAGACGGAGCCAAGAAGAGTGCCAATGACGCGGTCAGCCTGGTCAGGGCGTCTGACATAACAATCGCAGATGTTGAATATCACTAGAGGGTGGACCCTTGCTGACAGACCGCCTGAGAATTGAAGAACTTTGTAATCACTGGCCACCATTGTTGCTGTCTGTTTCTGTGAGTTAAGAAGCAAGGAGGGTGCGCGAACACTGAGGAATGAGGCAGTGGCCGGTGAAGATTAGGGATTGGAGAAGAGTTAGTAAACCTAGAAACGGAAACGGCACTCTTTGGTTGTGTTTTAGGAATTAGGTTTCTTTTCGGTAAATTGCCCAATATGCCCTCTTTGTAGCCAAAAATCCCAACTCTCAATAGTTAGTTTTATTGTAGACTTATTAATACACATTTTGACCATTTTGTCAAAAAAGATCTCTAATTAGCATCATAGATTACCAATATTTTAAATTATACCCTATATTTGATAAATGTATCTCAATTTACATATCTTTAACACGATTTAACGAGTCTAGAATTCTAATAAAGACAATAAATAAGTACATGGTCCAAATTAATTGGATTATTTATATACAAGGTTCTCATTTGTCAAAAATCCAAAAGAAATACGCCTCACTTTGCACGTAAAGTTAAAGTTGTAGTATATCAGTTACCGTATGTTATTTTATAACGTAAATTATAAGTTTGATCTCTACATATAATAATAATAATAATTAATAATTAATAATACATAACCATTTTTTCTTTCTTTTTTAAAATAGATGCCTCACTTTTAGTGTAGCCATAACAATTAATAAATTATAATATATTTTAGAACAAGTACAACTGAGATTAGTTAATTAAAAATACATAAATTAATTAAGATGGCTGCTACAAATCATTAGCTGTTAATTAATACAAAAAAACAAATATTTTTGGTAGTTATTAGCATCACTTTTCTGAAATTTACTATTTCTGACATAAAATGATCTAATTCCACATGTATTTTTTGTCAAAAAAGGAAAAGTCAAATGAATCGATCAAACCCTAAACCTCTTCAAGGTAAAAATACTAAATAGAAGGATAGTTAGTTCTTCTTGAGTCAGCAGCAGCAGCAAAAGTATACAACAGTATCAGAAATCTGTACAAGTTAAACTTTACAGAAAATCCTAAGCTCCTTACATGTGAAACTGGATTGATCTTCATGTGAACAAGAAATTCATGAATCTTACCCAGTTGAGCCATCATCAAGGGCCAAACTGAGGATTGAATTCGAATCCGAACTGGACAAGGAATCAGCAGAATAATAATCATACTCATTAGTTGCAGGGAGTGACAAAAAAAATTCTCCTGATAACTGATGGCTAATTCTATTTGGCAAACCACTACTGGCACCATCCAGATTCACATCTGGTAATGGAGCATCTCCATCCAAATACTGCACCACTTGCCTCATGCTAGGCCTAGCTGCTGGTGTATGCAAAGAACAAAGCAGACCAAGCTTCAACACCAATTCCATTTCCTGCACAACATAGTTGCCCTCCAATCTTGGGTCACTTGTCCTTAAAATGTTCCCTCTTTTCCACCAATCAAGAACCAAGTCCACCAAAAGCATCTCTTCAGGGGATTTTTCAGGGTCTACAGGCTTCCTTCCACAAGTCATTTCAAGCATAAATGCACCGAACCCGAACACATCACTGCTTGTGGTGGCCTTTCCTGTTCTTGGAACCTCTGGTGCTAGATACCCAATTGTTCCGACGACACAGGTTGTTTCAGGATTCGAGCCATGATTGTAGAATTTCGCAAGCCCGAAATCTCCTAGTCTTGCATTAAGCTCAGCATCCAACATGACATTGCTAGCTTTTACATCTCTATGAATAACAACTTGCTCCCATTCCTCATGTAAGTAAAGAAGAGCAGATGCAACACCTTTCAGGATCTGAAATCGGTGAACCCAATTCAGATTAGGTGTTTCATTGCAAAATAGGAATTTGTCAACACTTCCATTAGACATATATTCATACACCAAGAGAAGCTCTTTCTTTCGACGGCAGTAGCCCAGGAGCTGGACCAAATTCCTATGCCTCAGTCTTCCCATACTCACAATCTCAGCAACAAATTCCTTCATTCCTTGTTTGGAGTCGTGGGAAATTTTCTTGACAGCAACTTCTTCGTTGTTCGAAGGTAAGACCCCTTTGTAAACAATTCCAAAGCCACCTTCCCCCACCAATTCTTTAAACCCTTTAGTTGCCTTGTAAAGATCCTTGTAAGAAAATCTTTGAGGACCATATTTCTCTTCCCATTCCTCGTACACTTCTTCGTACTTCTTCCGCCAAGCTACATAAACAGCTCCAGGAACCGACAGAAGCACAACAGCAACTATGACCACAAGGATAATGATTACTACCCGTTGTTTATTCACTGGTGGATGTCGATGAGGAACTGAAGGAAGTTTTGAAAGGTCTAGACTTTTTGCTTTCCCATTCGTGTTGAAGCTCCAACCGAGAATGTAATGGTCGCTCGCCATCGAGCCTGTAGAAGAAGAAAAACCAACATACATAGAACCCGAAAGGACAAGCGAAAGATCAAGATTTGTTGACAAGAGAGGCTGGCTTGGTTTTGTGATGGTGAGAGGAGCAATTGTGACATTGAGTTGTTTCTCCTCTGCATCAAAATCAATCCAAATCTGCATTGGGTGACCACACGATAGCTCCAAATTCTTGTTTTCCTTTCCCTGATCGGAAAAGTAGGCCACTGGAGCTGAATCAATAGATTCAAGCCATTGACATCTATTCCAACATGGTTGTTATTGATGTCATCAAATTCTTCTGTCTTGATAGTATCCAACTCCACTGCAAAAACACGGTCTTCGGCCAAGCCATTATTTGTAAGGTTAAAGAGTCCTAGATATCCTGTAGCCAAGGCATTTTCAAAATCCAAAGAAGGGGAGATTGTGAAAGCAATGCCATGGCCGCTAAGAGTGGACAATTCAGGAACAATGGCAAACACAAACTGAGTAGAAAAAGAGAGTGGTGAAACAGAATTGTTTGGTGAAGAATTTGTATCGAATTTGATAGGAGATGGGAAGAAAGCATGACCCATGTCTAACTTTGATGTGTTGGTTAGCTGAAGTATACCAGTTGGCAGGATTTTTGCCGATCCGTCGAGATGGAGGTCAGTTCCACTGAAGCCATTGTAGAAGAAATGTTGATTTTGGTCCTGGGCTATGACAGATTCTTGCAAGAACACCAAGAAACAAAGTAGAACATGCAAGAACTTCAACTCTGTAATCATCGTGGATACAGGGGAGTCCGTTTATTTTTCTATTTTCTTTCTTTTGCTCAATCAAATTACTTCTTCTGTTTAGGTTTTTTCAATAGTAGTAAGAGAGCAAGCGACTTTGAACAAGTCAAGAAATTAGAATAAAGGAAGGAAAAATCTTGGAAAGAACAATGGCTAGAAGGAGGAAGAGTACTTAATTGAGTTTTACAGAGTTTTACAGAAAGAGACTCGCTAACATAACTTTGACTAAAAAGGATTGAAATTGTTTATGCTTATCAATTTGTCGAAATCAAAGTCAAATAACGAGGAGGTGAAGCTATTTGACAATTCCTTTATAAGAAGAAACAAAGTGTGGACTGTGAAATTGTTTGAAAAAATAAACTTATTTTATACATCTTTAAATTTAATTACAAGTGTTAAAATTAATTAAAACTTGATGCAAAATCATCAAATGTTCAAAATTATTTCCTTTTGAAGAGTATTTTTATCGTATAGCTGAAACGGTAAATGAAGCCATTAGAGTTGGTCTAGTGATTAGAGTTAGAGAGGTTTTCAAGAGATCATAAATATTTATTAGGAATTGTTTCTTTTTTCCGATTACTGATCCAATGATCAAATCAACGTTTTTATCTAAAGCAGTTTTAAAACTTCATTAAATAGCAATCTCAAACAGATTCGAAAGAAATAAAAATGACTTCTCCATTGCATGTTTTTGTTTAAATATATACTACGTATCAAACTTATACCTTCAATTTGTATTATTAATTTAACTAGACTCTTTAAAGTTTAAATTCAGTTGGCTAGGATTTTATAGTAAAAATTATACCTTCAATTTCCCAGTATAGTAAAAATTCATTCATTTTCATACTCGGCAAAAGATTCATTAAGCCCAATCGAAAGACCAAGAATACAGTGTGCAATATAATTAGATACAAATGAAAAACCAAAGCCTCTTGAAGTGAAAACAAGAAGGATACAGTTGCTATTGACTTGCAGCAGTATCCGAATTCTGAACACTCAAAGATTCTAATCTCTCTAAATCTTTATGTGAAAAGAGAAACAAATAACTAAACTTTACCCACTTAACCAATGGAGCCGCCACTCAACGGCCAAAGTTGAGGGCTGAACCAGTACTAGACATGGAAACACCAGAATAATCATACTCATTGGTAGCAATGGACGACACGGACTGTTGTTGTCCTGATGATTGATGGTTAATTCTTGGTGTAGCACCGTCTAAATTCACCTCCGGTAATGGAGCATCGCCAGCTAAATGCTGCGCCACTTGCCTCATGCTAGGCCTTGCTTCTGGGGTGTGCAACGAACAAAGCAGGCCAAGCTTCAATACCAATTCCATTTCCTGCGCATTATAGCTTCTTCTCAATCTAGGATCACTTGTCCTCAAAATGTCTCCCCTTTTCCACCAATGAAGAACCAAGTCCACCAAAACCACCTCCTCGGGGGGTTTATCTGCTTCTATAGGCTTCCTTCCACATGCCATTTCGAGCATGAACGCCCCGAATCCAAACACATCACCACTTGTGGTGGCCTTTCCTGTTCTAAGAACCTCTGGCGCTAGATACCCTATTGTTCCAACCACACAGGTTGTTTGAGGGTTGGAGCCATGATCATAGAATCTCGCGAGCCCGAAATCTCCTAATTTTGCATTAAGATCAGCATCCAACATTATGTTGCTAGCTTTGACATCTCTGTGAATAACAACCTGCTCCCACTCCTGATGTAAGTAAAGAAGACCAGATGCAACATCCTTCAGGATCTGAAATCGGCAATTCCAATTCAGGTTAGGTGTTTCATTAGAGAATAGGAATTTGTCAACACTTCCATTAGGCATGAATTCATACACTAACAGAAGCTCTCTCTTTCGACGGCAGTAGCCCAGTAGCTGGACCAAATTCCTATGCCTCAGTCTTCTCATACTCGCAATCTCAGCAACAAATTCCTTCATTCCTTGTTGGGAATCATGGGAAATTTTCTTGACAGCAACTTGGTTGTTGTTTGAAGGTAAAATCCCTTTGTAAACTCTGCCAAAACCACCACACCCCAACAATTCTCTATCTTTAAAGCCTTTGGTTGCCTTGTAAAGATCCCTATAAGAAAATCTTTGAGGACCATACTTCTGTTCCCAATCCTCATACACTTCTTCATACTTCTTCCTCCACACTGCATAAACAGCTCCGGGGATCAACAAAAGCACAACAACAACTATAACCATAAGGATAATGAATCCTACTGGTTGTTTATTCCCCGGTTGTGGTAATGGTTCATTACCACTAGGAACTGGAGCAAGTCTTGAAAGGTCTAGACTTTCTGCTTTCCCACTTGTGTTGAAGCTCCAAGCAAGAACGTAATGGCTGCTTGGCCATGTCCCAGTAGCGGAAGAAAAACCAACATACATAGAATCCAAAATCACATGAGAAAGATCAATATATGTTGACAAGAGAGGCTGGCTTGGTTTTGTGATATTGACAGGAGCAATTGTGACATTGACTTGCTTCTCCTCTGCATCATAATCAATCCATATCTGCATTGGGTCGCCGCTTAAGAGGTCCAGGCTCTTGTTCTCCCTTCTCTCATCAGAAAAGTAAGTCACATCAGCCGAATCAATGGATTTCAGGTTATTGACATCAATTCCAACATGGTTTTCATTCATATCTTCAAATTCTGGAGTCTTGATGGTATCCAGCTCGACAGCAAAAACATGGTTGGACGCCAAGCCATTGCTCGTAAAGTTAAAGAGTCCTAGATATCCTGTAGCCAAGGCATTGTTGAAGTCCAACGAAGGGGAGATTGTAAATGCGATGCCATGGCCCGTACGATTTGAAAATGCTGGAACCATGGCAAACACAAACTGAGTAGAAAACGAGAGTGATGAAATAGAATTGTTGGATGAAGAATTTGTATTGAATTTGATAGGGAATGGGAAGAAAGCATGACCCTTTCCTAAATTTGATGTGTTGGTCAGCTGAAGTACACCAGATGGCAAGGTTTTCGCCAATCCGTCGAGGTGGAAGTTAGCTCCAGTGAAGCCATTGTAGATGAAGTGTTGATTTTGGTCTTGAGCTATGGCAAATTCTGGCAAGAACACCAAGAAATAGAGTAAAACATGCAAGAACTTCAACTCTGTAATCATTTTGGAAACAGGGGCTCTTTTTTTCCCCCTCTTTTGCTCAATCAATTACTTCTTATATTTAGCTTTAGGAGTGGATTTTTGCAGAGTTTACTTTTTTTCTGTGTCTTTAGAGAGCAACTTATCTGAACAGGTCCCAATCAAAGGAGATTTCTAGGAAAGAACGATACCCAGAAGTAGGAAGAGGATACTTGCTGAATCAATTTGACTTGAGGGATTGTATATACTCATCAATTTGTCGAAATCAGAGTCAAAGCAATGAGATGGAGCATGCTTCTCTATAGAATCAAACGGTGACGATTGGTGTTGGATCATGCATTACTTATATGTAGCATTTTGACAATTATTTTATGTTATCTTGAACTGGATTTGACAATGATACATTCAAGGATATTATAGATAACTTGCTTGGGGAACAAACACCTAGCCTCAGCCGGCTCCGCAAAATTTTAAACAAGCGGCAAAATTGTGAAAAAATTAAATCATTCATACCAATCACCTGTCATCTAGTTAATTATGTTTAAACATCATTAGTTTTGATCTAATAAATTTATGCATTCGTGATTTAGTTAAATGAAGGATTTGATCACGAATAAATTACTTATTGGCTTTGCAACCCTTCTCGAAGAGAAAATTAATCTCGTGAGGAATATATATATTTTACGCATAAATTTTACGTTGAGATACCCGTGGATAACTCATTTTACACCCTAAACATAAATTATGGGGTCAATCATTAACATAGTATAATGTATAGTGAGATTACATTACTTATATATGTAGAGTATAAAGTATGAGTTAAACTCGCTCGAAACGAAGAAAAATATGGAAAAAAATGTATGATTTTATATAAAAAAAAACAATAATAGAATTATTAGATTATGGAAATTATTTGATTGCTAATATGTTTTGTTGCGAGTTACTACTATTTTATTATTTTCGTTAGGAAGAATACTAAGATGCTGTTTGGGAGTCTGGGTTGGGTACCCAACCCAGCATTCCCATAGTGAAATGACCTTACACCCGTTTGGTAAACACCATCCTTGAAATGAAAATTGTTATTTTTGGGTGGCCAACCCAGCATTTTGCCGGTTTAGGGAATGGGAGAAATTGGACCATTGGCAAAACCTCCAGCCAGCAAAAACACGCGATGGAGTTTTTACTGTTGAGAGTTTAATGAAACTCTCAAAAACCCAATTTTGCCCTCTGCGTTGCAGCTGTTCCTTCTTCTTCTCTTCTCATTCGTGCCCTAGCCTCACGCATCCGTTCCTTCTTCGTTGCAACCGTTCCTTCTTCTTGTTCTTGTTTTCTTGTTTGGTGATGTTGGGTTTGTGTATTTATATGTATCGGATGCTTTTGATTTGTTGGATTGCTGTATTGACGATGGATGCTTTTGATTTGTGATGTCTGGATGGTGATTGAGGCCGAGAGATGAAGCGAGGTTGTGGGTCTGGGATGTTCGTTTGGCAGTGGTGGCTATGATGGGCGGCTGGTGGCCGGCAGTGGTGGTGGTTGGCTGATTTGGTTTAGGTGATATTGGTTTTGTGCAGAGACAG
The DNA here is from genome assembly GCA_963691705.1 of Viola odorata. Taxonomy (NCBI): domain Eukaryota; kingdom Viridiplantae; phylum Streptophyta; class Magnoliopsida; order Malpighiales; family Violaceae; genus Viola; species Viola odorata. The sequence continues at coordinate 21,572,562 of OY829545.1, read as the reverse complement.
AGACAGGAGGAAGAAGGTGAACAGTAAAATTGGAACCAAATTAATTATAATGGCACAATGGTAAATTAGAGTTATTTATTTATTTATTCGGTTCGAGTTAATCGGGACGAGAAATCTTGCTCAAAACTGATAAAAACTCGAATGGAAAATACCGAAATGTGAAATAAAATAGAATAAAAGAAATGATACGAAATAAAAATATAAAAATATAAAGTAGATGGAAATGTTCAATCTATGGTTCGAGAAAACTAAAAAATACGAAATATGTAAGTTATTCGTATCCATTCCAAATATGTTTTAATTTTCTATTATATTAGATAAATATCTTTTATTTATTTATGGTATTAATAACTCAAATTTTTTATGGTATTAATAAATTTTAATTTATTTATGATTTAAATAAGTTTAATTTATTTATGGTATATAGATAAATATTACGTGGTATATGCTAAATTTATTTATGATATTAATAAATTTTAATTTAGTTATGATTTAAATAAATTTAATTTATTTATGATATTAGATAAATATTACGTGGTAGATATTAGATTATAAATAAATTGATTAAAAACATATATAAAGATACTTTCCAAAAATAATTATATCACTTGAAATGAATTATGCCCTTTATGGTCATTTTATATCCAAATCATAGTTTTGGAAAATTGGACTACCAAACAGCACCCTCCGTTTCCCAGATATCGTTTTCTCACTGAATTTTTACAATTATTTTACCAAACAGTACTCTTCGTTTTCCAGATGTTGTTTTCCCACTGAACATTTTCCCACTGACAATTTCCCCACTAAACTAGACTGCCAAACAGACCCTAAGGAGTGTTGTCATAAGAGTAGAATTGTAGTGTATATGACAACTTCAGGGTGCTTGTCAAAATCTATTTGTTTGTCCCTATAATGGGTGTTACTTTCTCTAGGAGATACTTGCTACTCCTTTTTTTTAATATATTTTTAATAATTATATTATTTATTATTATTTAAAAATTTAAAAATTTCATTTCTCACGATAAATCTAACTAATAATCTATTTTAATAAAAATGACTTCTGTTCTGTATAGTTTCTAATCCAATTCTCAAGGATATTATAGATAACTTACTTGGGGAACAAAATTGAAAGAGGGTCAGGTGAGTTGCTAATCCAATTCTGCATAGTTTCTAAATCATAGACAATTTTTATTTTATTTTAAACCATAGACAGAAAGAAGAAATAAACCAAACGAATCAATTAAACCATGAACCTAACTAGCAGCAGCAAGCAAGTATACAACAGTATCAGAAATATGTACAGCTTAATTTAACCTTTACACCTCCATTCAATTTAGTCGTCACGTAGAGAAGATTCTAAGCTATGACACAAACCCAGTTGAGCCATTACTAATTCAACGTCCAAATTTGAGGACTGAACCAGTACTGGACAAAGAAACACTAGAATAAGCATACTCATTAGTAGCAGTGAACAACACAGAATGTTGTCCTGATAATTGATGATTAGTTCTTGTCGGCAAACCGCTCGTTGCGCCGTCCAGATTCACCTCCGCTAATGGAACATCCCCATCCAAATACTGCGCCACTTGCCTCATGCTTGGCCTTTCTTCTGGTGTGTCCAAAGAACAAAGGAGGCCAAGCTTCAACACCAATTCCATTTCCTGCACATCATACATTCCTTCCAATCTTGGATCACTTGTCTTTAAAATGTCTCCTCTTTTCCAGGAATCGAGAACTAAATCCACCAAAACCACCTCTTCTGCGGATTTGACTGGGTCTACAGGCTTCCTTCCACATGCCATTTCGAGCAGAAATGCCCCAAATCCGAACACATCACTGCTCGTGGTGGGCATTCCTGTTCGAAGAACCTCTGGTGCTAGATACCCAATTGTGCCAACGATAGATGTTGATTGAGGATTCGAGCCATGATCGTAGAATTTCGCGAGCCCGAAATCTCCAAGTTTTGCATTAAGATCAGAATCCAACATTACATTGCTAGCTTTCACATCCCTGTGGATAACAACCTGCTCCCACTCTTCATGTAAGTAAAGAAGAGAAGATGCAACTTCTCTCAGGATTTGAAATCGGCGATTCCAATCCAGATTAGGTGTTTCATTAAAGAACAGGAATCTGTCAACGCTCCCATTAGGCATATATTCATACACCAAAAGCAGCTCTTTCTTTCTACGACAGTAGCCCAGGAGCTGGACCAAATTCCTATGCCTCAATCTCTCCATACTCATAATCTCAGCAACAAACTCCTTCATTCCTTGTGGGGAATCATGGGAAATTCTCTTGACAGCAACTTGTTTGTTGTTTGAAGGTAAAACCCCTTTGTAAACTCTTCCAGAACCACCACGCCCGAGCAAATCCTTAAACCCTTTGGTTGCCTTGTAAAGATCCCAGTAAGAAAATCTTTTAGGACCATACTTGTGTTCCCAATCTTCATACACTTGTTCATACTTCTTTCTCCACACTACGTAAACCGCAACAGGAACGGACAAAAGCACTACAGAAACTATTATCACAAGGATAATAATCAAAATATGCTTACTCATGAATGATTGTTGAGGAGGAATTTTAGGTGGAGGAGGTGGAGCAGGAGCTTGAGGAAGTTTTGAAAGGTCTAAACTTTCTGCTTTCCCGCTCGTGTTGAAGCTCCAACCAAGAATGTAATGGTTGCTTGGCCATGAGCCAGTAGCAGAAGAAAAGCCAACATACATAGAATCCAAAATCACAAGAGAAAGATCAAGAGAGGCTGACAAGAGAGGCTTGCTTGGTTTTGTGACGTAGACAGGAGCAATTGTGACATCAACTTGCTTCTCCTCTGCATCATAATCAATCCATACCTGCATTGGGTCGCCACTTAAGAGATCCAAGCTCTTGTTCTTCCTTTCCTGATCGGAAAAGTATGACACAGGAGCTGAAATATTGGATTTCAGGTTATTGACATCAATTCCAACATGGTTGTTATTGATATCTTCAAATTCTGGAGTCTTGATAGTATCCAGCTCGACTGCAAAAACATGGTTCGAGGCCAAGCCATTGCTGGTAAAGTTAAAGAGTCCTAGATATCCTGTAGCCAAGGCATCGTTGAAGTCCAAAGAAGGGGAGATTGTAAATGCGATGCCATGGCCCGTACGATTTGAAAATTCTGGAACCATGGCAAACACAAACTGAGTTGAAAAAGAGAGTGATGAAATAGAATTGTTGGATGAAGAATTTGTATTGAATTTGATAGGGAATGGGAAGAAAGCATGACCCTTGTCTAACTCTGTTGTGTTGGTCAGCTGAAGTACACCAGATGGCAAGGTTTTCGCCAATCCGTCGACGTGGAAGTTAGCTCCAGTGAAGCCATTGTAGATGAAGTGTTGATTTTGGTCTTGAGCTATGGCAAATTCTGGCAAGAACACCAAGAAACAGAGTAAAACATGCAAGAACTTCAACTCTGTAATCATTTTAGAAACTGGAGTTTTCTTTTTCTTTTGCTCAGTTAATTACTTCTTCTATGTTGAACAATTTATTTGAACAGGTCAGGAAAAAAGAAGAGAAAAAATTCAGGAAAGAACAAGGAGGAAGAGACTTGGTAAATTAACGTTGACTTTAGGGATTGTAATATTGTATACTCTTCAATTTTTCGAGATCAAAGTCAAATTCATGAGATGATGACGATTGGTGATGGAGAGGAGTTGCATTAGTATAAGTATGATTTAAGATATCCGGAAATTATTCATGTGCATGATTCAGAAAAAACAATTACTTAGTCATGCCGCTACACGTCATCTTGAAAATGGCTACTCTAGTTAATCAACAATATTTTACTTACAATAATGATGTTTGGTTTACAAGGAATTTATTTCCCTTTTTTTATGAATTAAATGCATTGTATGCAGTCCTGATAAAAAGAAAATTACATTATTCTTTTTTATTTATTTTGAAATTAATTATATTATTATTATTATTATACTAGAAATCGAATCTATGACCTATGTTATAAAAACGGCATGCACTAACCAATTAAATTACATTATTCCATAATGACTCCATGTTTATCGGTTAATAGAATATTAGCCATTTTCCCAAAAATGTCCCAAAAGGTATTCAAGAGACAATAGGCAATAACAATAGAATATTTTGTGCAAGAATAAAATAGAAGTTAAGAAATCCTAGATTTTATTATTTTAGATTCTAAAATAAAAGTCCTCTTGCTAGGTAGCATTATTTCTAGTTTCTTTCCATTTCACTTTATATTTCACTTATTATTTATACACATTTAAAAATATTTTTCAGAAACAAAAAAATCTAATTTTTTAAATATCACTAAGCATATATATAACATTTTATTTTTTTAAAAAAATACAAATTATTTTTTAGCATAATTTTAATAGTAATATATATTTTTCTCCCATATTTTTAATTGTTTTATTATTTTATCGTATGTTATCTTTTTCTTTTTCTGATTGCTATTTTCTTTTGTATAGTAGTTTTTTAATTTATTTTTTAATTCTAACTTAGTATATTGCATGTTTTAATATTATAAATTTATAATTCTAGTCATTTATATTCTAAAATATATTCGTATTCAATCAATAATTGTAACATTAATTATATTTTAATAATTAAAAAAAGAAGACAATATGAATGTTTATGTGGCATTAAATGAGGTTGTTTAAGTGATAACATGACGTACATTCTCTCTCCTTCAACTTTTATATATATATATATATATATTATCATTATATACCGACGTATGTCAATTCTCATCGTCAGTCATTGCTGTCACGGTCATATTGCGAAGCCCATAGCCCATATCTCAAAGCCCAATCCAATCCACTAAGCTGATGGTGAAACCCTATTCTTATATATCCTCTAGATTTTTGCTTTTATGTAAACTAGTAAAAAGCCGTTAGTATTTTAATTTTAATTTTTTTCACTGAATTGATGAAAAAGCTTTCTATACTACATAAATTTTTTAGGATATAAGGTTATAAGTTCAATTCCTAATATTAAAATAAAAATTAATAATAAAAATAATTTAAAAAAGAAAAAAGAAAAAAGAAAAAAAGAAAAAAAGAAAGAGCTTTGTACGTTTTCAATATGTAATAAAAACAATATGATTGTAGTCATTTTCCTTTTTTTCTAGCTAAGATTCTCCGGTTGATTGACACATTGAGTGTCAATTAGTACTTTCGGTATTTGTTAAATACATTAAATGTTGATTACTCCAGACTCGAATTAAGTAGGATTTTAAATGATGGTTAAATTCTCTCTCATAAATTTTGACGATGTTGCATACTCAATATTCGAAATTGAGACCTTTAATTAAACTAGAATAACCTCATACCAGCTGATGTACGAACTTGTGGTTTCTTGGCAATGGCAACTGTATATTTTTGTTACAAAATAATAAAAATATATATAAAAATCAGAAGATAATAAGGAATGAAGAAAAAAATCAAATTATAGGGAAAAGGGTATATAAGATTAAAAAAAAAACCAGAAAGTTTAAGGATGAATTTTATCTTCAACCTAGGCATGGGCTGCATTGGGTCTGAGCTCGGAAGGCTTGGACCAGGCTTAAAGTCTAAACCCGAGCCGCGTAGCATATTTAGGCCTACCAATATCATATTTACAATAGAGAACTTGTGCATTTTCAATCAAAGAATAAAAGAATGCACAAATAATAACAGCACTTTATTAGTTTAATTTTAAACACCAAATAATGAAAAAATAGAAATAATAAATGAATTTTTATTCGATAAAAAAAAAATAAAATAACGAGAAGACATGAATAATATATCTAATACTGTAATCTTCTTTTTCTTCCTTTCTTTTCTAATTTTTTTTCAGGCTATAAAGTTAGGTGGTTTTTTTAGTCTTTCTGCAGAATGAGAAATCTAATGAACGGCAAGAGATGTAAATCTCTCAATTATCTCCTTTGCCTCTTTGGTTGTGAGGTGTGGCCCACTCTTCAATCTGGGCGTTGCTCAGGAAAGCGCCTTTGGATACTAAGGTCCCTTCTCATTACTGTTTGTTGTTTTCTTTTGGGTATGAATTCTTTTCACGACTATAGCTTAAAATGCTTATTTGATGATGACGACGACGACGACGATGATGACGAGGGGGATGACGATGATGATCATTGTGAGTAATCAATTTTTTTCTAATTCAATCTAATATGCACATGATTTTTTAGGACTAACTTTACAAATACATTAGCTGTTCAATCTTTACATCATAATCCCACCAAAAATACAAAAAAGTTTGAAAAATGAATGGTCATCTACCATGGCCGAGGATTGAATCTGTGCTGGACAAGGAATCACCAGAAAATCCATTACTCCTACTGATTGACAAAATGACGTCCGTAGATAATGCGTCATTGTTGAATGTGACCAACCCAATATTCCCAACATCCATTGGTATATCTGGTAATGGAACATTCCCTTCCAAATACTGCACAACTTGTCTCATGCTAGGCCTACCTGCTGCTATAGGGCAAGCACAGAACAACCCTAGTTTCAATACCATTTTCATTTCCTCCTCAGGATAGTTACCCTCCAATCTTGGGTCACATGTACCTAAAATGTCTCCCCTTCTAAAGCAATCAAAAACCCAATCAACCAATATAATCTCCTCTGGTGGGCATTCTACCTCTATCGCCTGCCTTCCACATCCCATCTCGAGCATTAGTGTCCCAAATGCAAATACATCACTGCTCGTTGTTGGCCTACCTGTTCTTGCAACTTCCGGTGCGAGATATCCCACCGTCCCCACGATGCAAGTCGTTCGAGGGTTTGCTCCTCGATCATAGAATTTCGCTAGCCCGAAATCTCCTAATCTGCCATTAAGTTCAGCATCCAACAGGATGTTGCTAGCTTTCACATCTCTATGTAGAACAACTTGTTCCCACTCTTCATGGAGGTAAAGTAGAGCAGCTGCAACATCTCTGAGGATATGACACCTCTGACTCCAATTAAGATTAGGTGCTTCGTTGTTAAATAGGAAGTAATCAAGGCTACCATTAGGCATATAATCATAGACCAAGAGAAGCTCTCCTCTTCGTCGGCAGTAGCCTAAGAGCTGGACTAAATTTCTGTGCCTGACCCTTCCCATTGTAGCAATCTCAGCGACAAATTCCTTCATTCCTTGTCTCGAGTCATGGGAGATTTTCTTGACCGCAATCTGTGTGTTTGAAGAACGCAAAACTCCTCGATAAACCCTCCCAAAACCACCAATCCCCACCATCTCTTTATCTTTAAAACCCTTAGTTGCTTTGTAAAGATCCCTGTAAGAGAATCTTTGAGGACCATATTCCTGTTCCCAGTCTTCCCTCAGTTCTTCATATCTTTTCTTCCTTAATATGTAAACAACTATCAATGTCGATAGAAACGCAACAGTTGTTGTTAGTGATGGGACTATAATTCTTAAATTCTGTTTCTTTCCTGAATTTGGTTTTGCAGGAACAGAAGGAAGAATTGATACATCTAGACTTTGTGCTTTCCCACTTTTGTTGAAGCTCCAACCAAGAATGTAGTGGTGGCTTGCCATGGATCCTGTGGATGAAGAAAACCCAACATACATAGATTCCCTCATTACAATAGAGAGATCAATAGATGTTGACAAGAGAGGCTGGCGTGGTTTTCTGCTAGTCAGAGGAGCAACTGTTACATTCAGCAGCTTCTCCACTCCATCATATTCTATCCATGCCTGCATTGGATCGCCGCTTATCAGCTCTAAGCTCTTATTCACCCTTTTCTCATCCGAAAAGTAGGTCACGGGAGTTGATTCTATAGATGTCAAGTCATTTACATCAATCCCGACGTGATTGTCGTTGATGTCTGCGAATTCGGGGCTCCTGATAGTGTCCAGCTCAACTGCAAATACATGGTTTGAAGATAGGCCATTGCTAGTGGAATTGAAGAGACCAAAGTACGGTGCTCCGACAGCACCTTGGAATTGTAGTGAGGCAGAAATTGTGAAGGCAATACCATGGCCTCCAAGTGTAGGCAACTCAGGAACCATAGCGAACGCGAAGTTTGTGGAAAATGAAAGAGACTGAGAGCTGTTGGCCAAAGAAGTATTGAATTTCAGGGGAAATGGGAAGAAAGCGCGGCCGATCTGTTGTTTTGATACGTTTGTTAGCTCTAACAAACCATTTGAATGGATTTTTGAGATCCCATTGAGTTGCAGGTTGGCTCCGCGGAAGCTGTTGTAGATGAACTGGCTTTGCTCTTGTGCTGAGGTGAAGAGTTGAAAGTGGGTTAAAAGACATGGTAGAATTTGCAGCATTGAAAACACTGAGATCATTGTGGAAAAAGTGGAAAGAAACCCTTTTCAGTACTGATGAAAGTCCTAGGATATGAAAATATCAACAAAATGTATCTGAACAATAATGAAGAAGACTTCATTCACATCTGAAAACATGTTTTCTGAGTTACTGCAATAGGGTATTTGAAGATTATGTTCAGTCAAAACCTATCTGGCACATATGAATGGTGTTTATTCCAGATAGCGAAAGCCCGCCGCAGTTGACGATTATTCTGGAGCTTTGGACATTGGTGACACAGATGACGAGTGACTGAAAGTGACAATTCAAGAAAATTCTGGGTATGATAAAATAGTAATCAAATAGCTGTCACTTTCACATTGGTCAAGTTTCAAGAAATGTGGGCAGCTGCTTGTTCAAATTCAACCATAAACTGCTACGGTTTCATTTTGCTATTTGAAGAAATCGAAATTTAATATTGGCACTCCTTGGACTTAGCCAGCTGTTACATTAAAAAATATGATAAGAGATTGTAACTGCTTGAAGAACACTCTTCCCCAAAGCAGACATTCCATCGAACCCGGTTACCGGTAGCAGCCTAGCAGGCAGCAATTGACCTAAATTAGGAATTGAATTATCATTCTGCTTGCTGTTTCTCTTGGTTGATTAAAACTTAAAAAATTGCTTTAATGTCAAAATTTTCAAGTGAACTCATTAGGTAACTCTTACCACCTTAATGTTCTTATGTTTAAACAAACATTGAAAGTATTTTCCACTGATTTGAACATTTTCAAACATTTTGCAGCTAACAAAAATATGTGGCCAACTGTGTTAAAACAGAAATGTTGCTTACACAGCTTCAACCTAAACAGCATACACATCCTGTACAATCTCGAAGATTTTCATTCTAAGCGCGTTTTAGCAGATCATCGACCACTGAGTATTGAATCGGTGTCAGACCACGAATAGGGCGATAAATTATCTTCTGATGTAGAGTTTGGGACCATGCCATCTCTAGATGCTTGATTACTAATTGGGACTAAACCAATAGCTGCACCATGAAATGGTATCTCAGGCACGACACCATTGCCATCCAAACACTGCATTACTTGCCTCATTCCAGGCCTAGCTGCTGGTGTTCGTTGCGCGCAAAGCAAACCTAGCTTCAAAACCAACTCCATTTCTTCCACTACAAAATTACCATCCAATCTTGGATCACATGTCCCGAGAATGTCTCCTGTTTTCCAGCATTCAAAAACCCAGTCTACTAAAAACATCTCCTCATGCGGACTTTCTTGCTCAACAGGCTTTCTTCCACAAGCTACTTCAAGCATAAAGGTCCCAAAAGCGAAAACATCACTACTAGTAGTTGCCCTTCCTGTTCTGGTAAGCTCTGGTGCAATATAACCTACAGTTCCAAAGACACCAGTCGTTTGAGGGGTTGAGCCATGATCGTAAAACCTGGCGAGCCCGAAATCTCCTAGGCGTCCATTAAGATCAGCATCTAACAGAACGTTGCTAGCTTTCACATCTCTATGCAGAACAACTTGTTCCCATTCTTCATGTAGGTAAAGAAGTGCACTTGCTACTCCTTTAACGATCTTATACCGCTTCTCCCAATTAAGTTCAGGCCTTTCTTTTCTGAATAGAAACTTGTCTAGGCTTCCATTAGGCATATAATCATAGACCAAGAGAAGCTCTCCCTTTCGTCGGCAGTAGCCTAGGAGTTGCACCAAGTTCCTATGCCTTAGCCTTCCCATGCTCGCGATTTCCGCTACAAACTCCTTCATCCCTTGCTTTGAATCATGTGAGATTTTCTTGACTGCAACTTCTACATTGGAAGCAGGCAATACTCCCTTGTAAACCCTTCCGAAACCCCCGTATCCGAGGAGCCCTCGTTCTTTGAAACCTTTAGTTGCTTTGTAAAGATCTCTGTAGCAGAACCTTTGAGGACCATATTGTTTTTCCCAGTCCTCATTAATCTCTTCGTATCGCCTCCTCAAAATACAAAAAGCTGCAAACATGGTTGCAAGCAGAACAAGTACAGCTACTAGTGGAACCACAATTCTTAACTTCATTTTCTCCTTAGATGTTCTTGGAGAGGGAAGTGAAGGTAGCTTCGAAATGTCGAGATTTTGCGCTTCCCCACTTTTGTTGAAGCTCCATCCAAGAATATAGTGATTACTTGCAACAGAACCAGTGGATGATGAGAAACCAACATACATATACTCCAATAGAAGAAGAGAAAGATCAACTTTAGTTGACAAGAGAGGTTGTTTTGGCTTCTTTTTCCTCAAAGGAGCAAGTGTAACATTAAGCACCTTCTCCACATCATTGTAGTCTATCCACAGCTGAGCAGGATGCCCACTTATGAGATCAAAGGTCTCATTTCTGCCTTCTTCTTCCAGAAAGTACGCCGCGGGAGCTGATTGAATGGATGTCAAGTTGTTGATATCTACTCCAACATGGTCATCATTGATGTCATCGAATTCAGGGTTTCGCACGGTATCGAGCTCAATAGCAACCAAACGGTTGAAAGATGAGGCAAGTGTTGAAGAATTGAAAAGGCCAAGATACTGAGTTGCAGTGGCCTCTTTGAAGTCTACTGATGGAGAGAGAGTGAAGGCAATGCCATGGCCGCCGCGGGAAGGCGTCTCCGGAACCATTGCAAACACAAAGCTAGTAGAGAATGAGAGGGAACTGGAATTGTTTTTGGAGGAAGAATTGAAAGGGAGAGGGATTGGGAAGAAAGCATGGCCTATCTGCTGTTTTGAAGTATTTGTTAGCTCTAGCAGACCATTTGGATGGATGTTTGCAATCCCATTGAGAGTCAGATTGACTCCCTTGAAGCCATGGTAGATGAATTCTTGAGCTAAAGCCAAGTGTTTTAAGAAAACTAAAGGAACTAGTAAGGCAAGAACTGTTTTAAACAATGCAGCCATTTGAGGAAGAAAGAAGTGACAAACTAAGATGTTTCTTTGCTTGTGAGCATCTTGTGTTTAAAAAGTTGATGCAATTCAAATCAGCAATGGCGGTGGTGCTTTATTAGGTAACCATTGAATAGCTGCCAAGGCCCACATAAGAAAATTCTAGAAGGAAAATATTATAAGATGGGAGAACAAGAATGCTAATCAATATTAGTAAAGTAGTTTAGTTTAATGCATTCGGTAGTTTGTTTTATTTGAACCTTAAACTAACAAGCTTGCCGAGTGCTGATAGGCAAGAAACTTAACAAAACAGCATCCGGTCAAACATAGGGTTCAACTTCAAGATGTTGGGTCCTAAATTCAACCCAAAATGGTTTCAGTCTGCTTTGCCATGCAACCGATAGAAGATCAAAACATGAATTTTAGATGTTGACTATTCTTTCTAATTACTAATTAGTGTTTGTGATAATTTTGTGATTAACATAGTCCAATGTGATTTTTTTAAAACTAATCTAATCTTGATTATGACTAAATTAAGCACAAATTTGTCTCCATGGTAATAAAAAATTATTATAAGGACTAAATTAAATAAATATTATGGCAATTGGGACTATTAGTCACCAATCCATTTAACCTTTTTAATTATGAGCATAGAAGACGTTGACTGATGAAACTTGCTTCCCGTCCAAATCCAATTATAAGCACCATGTTTTTGGCAGCCGCCCGCCATGCTCTACCATGTTTTGCTTTTTAGTCATGGACAAAATTTTGATTATTGATATTCTGACTTTGGTGTTTCATTCTCCTTTATTTTTATTTTTTTTAATCGTATGTTTGCTTTTTTTCTTTTTTCTATTTCCTTAATTGTCATTTTTATTTGTATTGTATATTTTTAATTGATTTTTTTTTTAGCTTTTAACTTAATATATTTCATGTTTTAATGCTATAAACCTTTAAATTCTAATCATTTATATTTTAAAATATATTCATATTCAATCAATAAGTGTAACATTAATTGTATTTTAACAATTATTAAAAAAGAATATGAAAGTTTGTGGTATGAGGTTGTCTATAGTTACATGTCATCACCACCGATGATAAACTCTCTCACTTTTAGTTTTCAGATATTTAACAATGTATTAATAATACAAGAAAACTATAGCATTCATTGCTTTGCGCTCTTTCAAAGTATTAGAGCTGCAGACACAAATTATTGGCTAAACATTAAAAGAAAAAAGTGAAAAACATTGGAAATGATCTTTGAATAAGAACTTGATATGGTAGATTATAGAAAATTACTTCTTTGTTAATGATTGAACTTGTATCTCTCTTTCAGTTGGCTTGAAGTATTCTTCCATGAGTTTGAGTTTCTCCTTCAACTGCAAAAGGTAAACAAAAATCTGTAAGAGATGGTTATTAAACCATGTAGTAATTAATGAGATGATTACTACGTTAAGCAGGAGACTAATCTCAAGTAGATTAAGCAGTCTGTGTTATTCATCGTTAACGTAGAACGGAACCATGATTCTCCATCAATATGGGCTATCGAAGTGTACAAGAGGCCGAAGGACAGGGTAACATTACCTTCATGAGCTGAATGGTAAACGCTAGGCGGATTAGCCTCCTCGTTCTGGAGAAAGGAATTTACAGCCCCTTTCACAATGTCCACAACTCCCGGATCACCAGGATTTTTCCTTGGACTCATAGCCTGAGATATCGCCTGTGAAAGCGCCTTCTCATCTTCCCCTGGTTCAAACTTGTTCATTATATACTCCTTCACAGATACTCCTTTATCCCACATCTGCGCCATGCCACTACTGTGCTCAACTGTTGCAGGTGCCACTGTGGAAGGCGCTGCTGCTTTGTTGTCTACCATACTTGTGGCGATTCTTACGTTTTGCTCCGTCACTCGGGCTGGTTTTGCTTGGGCTAATGATGCTGTGCTTCTTGCTGCAGGGCTTAGTGATGTTATGCCTCTTGCCGCAGGGCCTAGTGATGCTGTGCCTCTTGCCGCTGCTGAGGCATGTACTTCTGGGTATGGTGGTGCTGGAGCTGATGCATCAGGAGTTGAAACTGTAAGGCTGTGAAGTTTGGAAGCAATGGCATGAGTAGCATCAGACAGAGTGGCATATGCTGGTCCCAGCTTCTCATTTAATGTCTTGAGAGACCCTTTCTCAGGTTCAACTGTACAGTTGGTACTTGTTGGTAAAAGATGGTTCTCAGGTATCACAGGATTTGCTCTTGGATGCTGTCTAGCTGTCTCCCGATACAACTCAGGTGCTTTCTCCGATTCATACACTACAAACAGAAATGAGACAATTCAGATATACAAAAAATAAAATGACAGTATATATATATATATATATATATATGAGGCTAGACATAGGCAAAGTAATGTGAAGATTTTCTTTTCCAAAATCTAAACGAAATGTATGTTACTTGGGGCCCCAAGATATTCAGGATCTTCTTCTTCTTCATCAGCTAAGCTAACGCCCCATGAAGGGATGGGGTTACCATCCTCAGCATGCTTCTTCTTGCTGAGAGTATGTCGCCATTTCTTCGCCTTCTCCCTCACTCTGGCAAGGACTGATCTTTTGGTATAGGTGCCAGTATGATCATCATTCAATTCATGATCACTCCAAAATGCTGGCGAGCCTTGTGGTGACCACCTTGCAGCATCCTCTTCTGCATATGAAAATCCCACAACACGCATTGGTGAACATAGATGAATTCTAAAAAGTATCAGTGGCCTATTTTTCCATCATGATTATCTACGTAATGGAATAGTTACATTTTCTTTCTCTGGATTACCTCTCAGAAGTTGTTCAACAGTTGCACCTGCACTGGATGGAGTGGTAGCCCTGCCGCTGTATCTATGTGTGCCATCATATAGACGCAATGGTCCTGGCCGTGGTTGAGGGTGTGCCATAACCTGTTTTTTCCTTGAGGTTTCTCTCCTACTATGTCTCTCCTTTAGTCAGAATTTCATATAACAGGGCAAGATTTAAGAGAAGGGGCAATGCTGAAGCTGCAGTTTCCGCAATTATTGCAGGTACCCTCAACAATAGCCACAAATCATATGGAAAACATCTGAAAGGGCTTGTGTGTTTAATTTTTCACGAGACAACAGGATCAGCCACATAAGGTTCCCACCTGAAATAGCAATTTGACCAGGTCTGTATTATAAGTTTATAACAGTCTTCCCCTTTTCCTGGCCTCATGTCTTGGAGAGGTAATCCTCAGTTACTGGAATTGTGATTAACCCAAGAAAAAACAATAAAAATCCTTGCCACCAAAGAAAGATTCTACCAAAAAGTTGCAAAATTTCCAATCAATTGTTATTCAACTACACACATCAGTTTCATCTCAGTCTTGATGTGTGGCCTTCGAAGTGTGACGGTCACTAGTTAGCACAAAATGCTATCAGGCACTGCACCCATCACCTCTCTCATTACACCTTACCAAACATTTCTGACAGACATTCCACTTCAACTCAAGTACCAGTAAAGCAATATCTGAGTGGAGCATTCCATCGAACAGTTATTAGCTTTAGAAAAAATCCAATATTGTGCATCGAAATCATTACTGCAGTGTATATACATGCACAGATGAAGCAAAAGCCATTCTGAGAATGATTGAACGGATAAGGAAAAGATACCCACATAGAAAGAACCGGTCTTGGCGCCCGACGAAAGGAGAAGACCGTTCCTGATAAAACAAGGATGGTGTTGGTATAAAGGAGCCATGCCGTTTTAACCGCGAGTCTGCGAATAGGAATGATGAGATGAGCCTGTTTACCTTTTTCGACCGCGGGAAAATAAAGTATTGGTTATCATCGGTCATCACTTAGGACCTGTTTGGTGTTCCGGTTCTAATTGGAAAAATGTTGCGGGAAAAGTGCTGTGTGGAAAGTACTTCTGGAAAAGTACCGTGGGAAACGAGAAGTTGTTTTATGATGTTTGGTAAAAATTACGGTTAAAACTATAGTTGGAATGTAAAATGACCATAAAGGGCATAAAATCCATTTTTAAAACATTAATAAAAATAGAAAAATTATCTTGAGATAGAGATTTTATTGTGGTAGTTTTTAATTTATTTTGTTCTATTATATAAAGTAAAAAAATGAAATTAAAATGAAAAAAAAAAGGAATAAAGTAGGAAACGCAGCTGCACTAGAGCAATTTGCTCCAGCCCGTGCAGCTGGCTTTTGTGCCTGTTTGTGCCTTGATTGGAACTGGGCTTCTCAGTGAGCAATGGTGTTACCAAATACCAATTGCTCCGTTCAAGGTTGGGAAAAGTGTGTTCCAAACCCAACCTTGAATGCCAAAGGGGCACTCAGTAGTTCAATCGAGTTAATTTTGTCCATCTATACAAAAAAATTAAATTAATTAAAATTTTAAAATCGAACATCATTCAATAATAATAAAACCGATAATTTGAATTTCTAATCAATTTGATATAATATTTTGGACTAATAAAATGGTTGAATCGGAAAAAAATTGATTGAATTAATTGATACTCCATCTGTCCACAAATAACTGTCTTTTTAGCATAGTAACTTTCAGTAAAATAAACATTAAAAAGTAAAGTAAAATGTACAGTAACTTTCAGTAGGTTTTCGCCACTTAATTGTGGACGAAGGGAGTATTAGTTAAATTGCTCAATCCTCACAATAAAATCAGTTTAAGGAAGGACATTGTTTTTCATTTTTTTCCTCAATTTTAATGGATTTTAAATTAATAAATAATTTAATTTCATATTCTATTTTTCATGAGGTTAAAGTAAGTTGAACCAAGTAATTGATTGTAGTTCGAGCTAGATAAATGAAAAAAATTATCTCCAGGATAAAAGATAAAAATAGAGAAACCCAACAACTTCTATAACTTCTCTGCGGCTACGTACAAGAAAGCCTAGGCTAATATTACAAATCAGCCAACCATGTCTTCAACAACCAACGGCGGTGATCGTACCATTCTCGGCACCTGATCTGATGTGATGTACTCACTTACCAAGCCTACACCATTCCTCCACCTCTACAGGCCAACCATCATCTCCCGTTCATTTGGATCCCCATCAGAGGACACCTACGCTAAACTCAGACGCGTGTACACAGGGTCATTCTTTCCACCGAGCTAGATTAATCCACGCCCACCTCATTGTCAACTGCTTAGCCCATTTAACTCATTTTTCTGCCAAGTTTATTAATCTCTATGCTCAAACCAAGCAATTACCTTACGCTCGTAAACTGTTCGACAAAATTCCAAAATCGAGTCCCCGCTGTTGGATCCTGCTCATCGGAGCCTACTCCCGACATGGGTTCTTCCAGGAAGCTTTAGATGTCTTCTCTGAAATGCAAAAGCAGAGGGTGAGGCCTAACCAGTTCGTCATTCCTAGTGTTTTGAAAGCCTGTGGTCGTGTGTATGATGTGCAAACTGGGAGGGTGTTGCATTCTGTGATTTTGAGGTGTGAAATTGAAAGTGATGTGATAATACATAATCACACTATGGGGGCATTATGGACCTTTCCCACCCGGAGGGACCACTACCTACGCACCAGTCAAACTGCGGGCCAGCGCGCCTTTTGGGGCTAACGGCCAGCATACGGCCTAACGAAGGCCCGATACATCAGTAGGTGACACGTGTCCCGCTAACGGACCAGGCTCCTCGGTAACACGTGTCCCACCAACTTAGGAGAGAAAGGTCTATAAATACCCCTCCTCCCCCACTAACGGAGGTAAGCTGCAAAACTGCACTATTCACTAAAATCCCCCAATACTCACACATCTCTCGTACTAACTTGACCGTCGGAGCCTTTACGCCGGAGACCTCCTTCGGTGTTTTTCAGGTACCGCGCGTCAGGCCAGACCCCCCAGAAGGATTCATTCAGCAATCACAGAACCACCCTACCCAACGCAATTACCATTTAACCCTCACCCCGTATCTCAGATTATCATATTGGTGCTCTCGTTGAGAGTCTGAGATCGTTAAGTGAGTCTACCTTGAGATCCAGGCTGGCCTACCCCAACACCGAACAAAACACTCAACAAAATGACATTCGACCGGAACCCCCAACCATTTATGCCCCTCGGGGAAACTGAGGCATCTCTCTATGATTTCTACACAGATCCGCCCCGTGCACCACAGTCAGAAATTCACCAGGCACCTCCAAGGGCCCCAACGGCACCCTTAGGCCGCCGACTTGACTTCTCCGCTAATCAAGGAGCCGGGCAGCCGGCAGCCACGGCAGATAGGCCTAGGGGTGTGCAAAAATCGATCCGAACTGAAAACCGAACCGGAACCCGAGCATTTTGAACCGAACTGAACCGAACTGTAAATTTTCGGTTCGGTGTGGTTCTGTTCCAATGACAACCGAAAATGTTCGGTTCGGTTCGGTTCTGCCTCTACAAAAATCCTTAACCGAACCGAAAAACCGAAAGACCGAATATATATATATATATATATATATATATATATATATATATATATATATATATATATATATATATATATATACATATACATATGTACACAATATATATTAAAGCTAGGCATAGTGGTTGTGTATGCAACTAAACTTTTAAAGGGTGGGGCATTCGAATCCCCTCCCAAGCAAATGTAATTTTTTTCCTTTTTTATTTTAAATTTTACAAAAAAGTCTTACTGTTGGAATTTTGTGTTGCATTATCTTACAAATTCCTTAATTTAACAGAGATGGTATCTACCACATTGGAATTTTGAAACAAGTCCTGCGGTTTCTTTATTTGTGTTGCATTCAAATTCGTCAATTTATCTTCTTTTTTTTTTTATAAAAAAAACCGAAACCGAACCGAAACCGAATGTCCGGTTCGGTTCGGTTCTCAGGTCATAAAACCGAAATACTTACGGTTCGGTTCGGTTCTGACATAATCAGAACCGAAATTTTTTGGTTCGGTCCGGTTCTGAGCCCAAAACCGGACCGAACCGGCCCGTGCTCAGCCCTAGATAGGCCCGAGGCCACCAACTCACCCCCACTGGCAGCGTATCAATGGAATAACCCCTTTACCGGCACGGGGGCGCTATGGAGATACCCGGAACTAGCGCTCTTAACACCATCCTTCCCCGCTCCGAGGCAACCCTTCTTCACCAAAGGATAGACCAGGTCCTAGCCGTGCTAACCGCAGGAATTCCCCAATGGGCGAACTAGACGAATGCTCCCTCGGGACCTCCGGTTCCCCCTTTTCCGCAGACCTTCCCAACGGGTCCACACCCCTTTACTGACCGTCAGCCAATGACTCCCGTGCCCCACCCTCCAGGGTTGACAGAAGAATACGTGCCACTTACGGTTCCTCTGCTCGCACTGGGAGGTTATCCCGATAGCCTGTTCGGCGAATATGACCCATATCCCCTACGACACACAGCCTGTCAGCCCTCTTGGGAGTCCAACCTAGGAGGGTACGAAGGGCAAAGAAGCCGAGAGTGATCCCCTGTCCAACGACAGCTCGATCTAGAGTACCATCAGGACAACCCAGAACGTTACCTTGCGGGCAGGGAGGAAGAACGCCCCCGATCTGTGTCATCCCGCGGCCGGAAGGAGCGGGACGGAAATTCGAAAATCCCTTTGACCCATCGGGTCTGTAGGCACAAGGTTGAACGACAGACCAAGATACCAGCGGACGTCTACGCTGGCCTGACCAATCCCGTTATCCACCTAACGCGGGTAAAATACCAAGTAGCTTTCCAGACTTCAAGGGACGAGGCACTATGCCAGATTTTCGTGCTCTCCCTAGCTGGAATAGCCAGCACATGGTACGAGGCGCTACCACCAGGCTCGATCGATAGTTTCGCCAAGTTAGAAAAAAAATTCATGAGCAGATTTAGCACGACAATTCCTCTAAAGAAATCATCTGCGGCGCTCTTTGATGTCGTTCGAGGACAGGAGGAGTCCCTTAAAGCATACTTGGAGCGATTCAATGCAGAACTGGGTCAAACGGTCGACGCCACCGTTGACTTTGCGACAGAGGCATTGAGGAGGAACTGTGGGTATAATAAGCTGGGAGATATACTCACCACCGACCCCCCGCCAACCTTAGACCTTTTGTGAGCCAAGGCAAGCAAATACATTAAGATGGAGGAGGAAGATTTTTTGAGAGGACGCGGCAGAGAAATCTCCCCTCAGCCAGCGGCGCAAGAAACAGTTACCCTGGTCAGAAACGCAAGGGAATATCCGGCTACGGGATATAGGGCCCGAAGAGCCGATCCCCGATAGAGAAGACACACGGGGAGGGAGAGAAACCTCCAACCCGGTAGACAGACGTATCCAACGCCCAACACCAGCTCCCCGCTAGGACGGAGCGTGGAAATCCTAGCCGTCATCGAGAGCAAGGGTCTGCCCATCCGGTACCCCTACACCCGACCAGGCGACGTCGTGGGAGGCAACCGAGGCCTCTACTGCTGCTTCCACAAAGCTAACGGCCATGACACCGAAGGGTGCCGATCTTTGAAATCGGCCATCGAGCGACTGATAGAAGGGGGCCACCTTCCGGAGTACAATCCGCGCCCACAACCCGCTCACGACGCACCAACCCCAGGACCAGGGCGTCACGAAAGGCAAATCTGTACTGGCCCAAATGCCATCTCGGTACCCCGGGCGAGAGGGAGAGAGGTACTGCTAACATCCGAAGATGGGGACAATATGAGTAACTTCATAGCCGGTGGGGCCGCGAACCCTCCGAAAACCCCCGTTGGTGACAAGTGGAAATGCGAGCTACCAACGACCGATGAGGGCGGATTCGATCTTCTAGACCGAATGACGTTGTCTTTTTTCGAGGAATATTGCAAAGGAGTGAGATACCCACAGAACGAGGCCCTCGTAGTTACAATGTTCGTTGAAAATTTTGGGGTTAGAAGGACCCTTGTGGATAACGGAAGCGCAGTCAACCTGCTCTCATTAAGGGCGTACGAGATCATGAAGAGATTAGAATCAGAATTAACGCCCTATCAAAAACCCATCATCGAGATAGAGGGAATCTCCATTTCAATCGTCGGGATCACCTTCCTATCGGTACGCTTTCGGGAAGACACCTCCAGAAGGTCAGAGTGGTAGCTATTCATGATAATCGACCTCAACCTGCCCTACAACGCCATTCTTGGGCGCCATTTCCTGAACGCTTTCGGAGCCATCATCTCCCAAAGGCACCTAAAAATGAAATTCCCCTCGTGGGATAGCGTTGTCGTTATTGGAGGCGACCAGAAGATAGCCGTTGAGTGCTATCTCACTAGGATAGGGGGTGACTGCGACGAGTACGTCTGCATAGCCAACGACCCCCTGGAAGCGGGGGACGATGAAAGACGAACCCAACCACTAGAAAACATGATACCGACACCGATAAAAGGGATGCCCAATGAGAACTTCCTTGTCAGCGAAAGGCTAAGTCCAGCGGAGCAACAACAACTGACCCGATTATTGAACAAATGCAAGGGGGGGTTCGCATGGGCATCCACAATCATGCCCGACATATCCAGGGAAGTGGCCGAGCATCAATTGAACGTAAATCCGGAGGCCAAGCCAGTGCAGCAGAAGCGCAGAGCTTTCTCTAGAGAGAAGGCTGACGCCATGGAAAAGGAAGTAGCCCGGCTCCTACGAGCAAACTTCATCCGAGAAGTCCAGTACCCGCCATGACTGGCCAACCCTGTGGTTGTCCCCAAAGCAAACGGAGAATGGAGGATGTGCATCGACTTCACCACTCTGAATGAGGCCTGCCCGAAAGACTGCTTCCCCCTACCTCAAATCGAGCAATTAGTAGACCGAACGACCGGTTACAAATTCTTAAGCTCCCTGAATGCGAATTCAGGATACCACCAAATACCGATGGCGGTAGAAGATGAGGAGAAAATGAGTTTCGTAACACCAACCGGGACATATTGTGATAACAATATACCTAACGACAAGGGTATTTTCGTCTCATACCCAGCGGGAAGAGAAAAACGGATACTGGTCCTACCGTCCCGGCAACTTCAAGGCTATCGCCTCCCACTATCTGACTGACGCTGGGATGGTCGACATCAGCGAAGGGGTCCCACATATCACGCAGTCATAACACATGGCTTTATCCCATCCCAGGTCACGTTAGGATTCTTGAGAGGAGTCTAGACGTTACCTTGCTTAGGTAATGTCTACCCCTCCCCCCCATACCTACATCTAACACAGTGATAACACATTTCATCAACAAGGAGCCCTAACCCCCTGACGGGCGCGTTAGCACCTTGTGACCAAGATCATCCAGAAATGATCGTCTTTGCCTATAAATACCTCCGCCACAAAGGAGGAAGGTAAGCAGTATTTTGACTGGCCCAAACTCTGCCACTTTGACCACTGATACTAACTTAAGCTTTGGAGTGTTTACGTCGGAGACCTATTCCGGCGTCTTGCAGGTACGTCGGACCACCGCGGACACCGGATCTGAGGAGCCCTTCCACCTTCCACCCTTCGACAGCTGACAAATTCTTAACAAATTGGTGCTTTCATTGAGAGCTTTGGTTCTATTAAGTGAGCATCCTTAATAATCAAGCTCTATTCTTCCTGAAGCTCGAAGGATTATGGCTTCAGATTCAGATCCCACGCTGTCCCAATCCTCCAGCATCCCGTTCTCCACCCGCCGACGACTTTTTCCTTTCGCTACTGCTGGTACTTCTATTGCAATGCAAGAGATCACCATAGGGGGATCAGATCCTCCCTTTAGACAAGTGACAGAAACATCTGCATTCCAGATCTGTTCCCCTTTTTCCCAGATAACGGGACCCAGCTATTCTACCCCCCAAGCGAGGGGATCCGTGGGAGGAGGCGCGGACAACCCTCTTGTGAACTCAATAGCAGCCCTTCGAACCCAATTGGATCAGTTGACAGAATTGGCTGCTGGGTTTACACCTCATGTCTCGGGACCTGGTGTGTCCTCACAAATGGTTTTCACTCCATCTATTATCAATGAGCGACCGTTGTCACCATGACAATCTAGAGGGTTTTCACTTTCACTACCCTTATCATTGGCCTCCATGAATGTCCTGCAACTTGCACATGGACATGTCGAACCTCCTGGGCAATATAGGAGAGAAATCCCTATCCCTGAAGAAGGTCGCCGACGTGATGAATATAGAGAACATTGGGATGACAGGCGAGATGAGATGTTCAGGGAGCCATCCCCTAGATACAGTGAAAGGTCAAGCAGCCGGAGGCGCCGGACTCAAACGCCTAGAAGCCGCAGCCGATCTCCCAGGCGACATCATGAATATGATCCCAGAACCCAAGATACAACGTCGAAAATCCCCCTCCACATCGACCTCATGGAGTCCCTGACGGTAACGCTGGTCACCCTTTCAGTTACCACGTGAGGCATCACAGGGTCCACCGACATGTAAAAATCCCTACAGAATCGTACGATGGCACGAGAGACCATATTTCTCACCTTAATAAGGTGAAAGACTTTGTGCAGTTTCAAACCCGTTGTGATGCTGCGCTATGCCAAATTTTCGTTATGACACTGTCAGGAGTGGCACGTCTCTGGTTCGAGGGACTCCCAGCCGGATCTATTGATAACTTTTCCCAGCTAGAAGATAAGTTCAGGAGTCGGTTTAGCACCGCAATTTCTATCAGGAAGTCAGCAGCTGCGTTATTTGATATTCATCGAAAACTGCAGGAATCGTTGAATGAATTTTTAGGTCGATTTGATCTCGAAATGTCCCTGACGCCAGGGGTCACTATAGATTTTGCTGTGGAAGCCTTAAAGCGTAAATGTCGTTACGGAAAATTGAGAGACACATTAATGGTGGACCCACCATTGACCCTGGATGTACTAAGACTAAAAGCGCATAATTATGCGAGGATGGAAGAAGAGGAAAATAGAGAGCGGATGCGGGACATACCGTCGGAACTGTACCCGGCCTATAACGCCCCACCTAGCAACACTCCCGATACGCGACCAAGCGATGATTATAGCCAGCGGAAAGAGCATAACGCCAAGGCCTCTAATAGGCAGAGGGGCAATTTTTCGAAAGGGAGATCTGGAGGTTCCCCTATCCGAAAACAAGCTGATCCGCCGAAAGGTCGGATATACAACCCTGACCTTCCTTCCCTCATACTCTCAAGAGAAGAAATCTTAGCGATAGTCCAGCAACGAAATCTACCCATCCGTTACCCAGCTCCTGTGAAACCAGGAGTAATTATGGGAGGAAGAGAGAACACATTCTGCAAGTTCCACAAAGTCAAAGGACATTCGACGGATGTGTGCCGTGAACTAAAACTGGCCATCGAACGCCTAGTTGAAGAAGGCTATCTTGGAGAGTTTGCCACCAAGGCAAGAGAAGGGAACAACCCGGCTGAAGGAGTAACTGCCCATAAGCAAACACCTTCTCATGCCACGGGAGCTAACGCGATCCCTCTCGGGCAAAATAGGGAGACACTCATTATTCACAGCGACCAGGTGCCTATGATTAATATCATCACGGGCGGGACGCTCTACTTTGATGAAATTTTACAGCAAACGCCCGGTCCCGGGGAGGAGCGCAAACGAGAAAGCGCACAGGTGAAAATCGAGGCAATAAGCGCTTTAGACAGGATGGTATTGTCCTTCTCAGAAGAAGACGAGAAAGGCATTGTTTTCCCGCATAACGATGTGTTGGTAGTAACACCCGTTATCGGCAACCATGGAATAAGAAGAACTCTTGTCGACAATGGGAGCGCGGTAAATCTGTTTTCGCTAGAAGCATAAAACCTGATGAAGCGCCCTGACGGTGAGCTAGCGCCTTGCGAAAGGCCAATTATTGGGGTTGATGGGGTCCCGATCCCGGTAATAGGGATCACGCCACTGCTAGTGTATTTCCGAGAGGACACATCCAAACGCTCCAAAGAGTTATTATTCCTGGTTGTAGACTTGACTCTGCCCTATAATGCCATACTGGGACGACCGTTCCTCAACCACTTCGGGGCAGCGATATCGCAAAAACACCTGCGGATGAAATACCCCTCGTGGGACGGCGTGGTTTCAATCAAAGGAGACCAGAAGTTAGCCGCCGAATGTTACTTGCTCATGACTCAAAGGAGTTGTGATCACTACGTATGCGTAGCGGACGATCCCTGCGATGATAAGGAAGAAAAGCACACTCAGCCACTGGATAAGATGATGTCAATACCTATCGGAGAGGACAGTGAAGCAAATCTCTTGATCAGCGAGAAGCTAAGCCCTGAAGAGAACGTGCAGTTAGCTCGACTGCTAAGAAAATGCAAAGGAGAATTCGCATGGAAACCAGCGGACATGCCTGGAATTTCGCGAGAGGTTGCGGAACACCGACTGAACGTTAACCTTAACGCCAAGCCTGTTCAACAAAGGCGGCGCATTTTTCGCCAGAGAAGATAGTAGCTATCGAGAGGGAACTGTTAAAACTCACGGACGCGGGGTTCATCCGAGAAGTCCAATACCCGACTTGGCTGGCTAACCCTGTGTTAGTCCCCAAGCCTAATGGAGATTGGCGCATGTGCATCGACTTCACCGACTTGAACGATGCCTGCCCCAAGGATTGCTATCCCCTTCCCCGAATTGATTAGTTGGTCGATCGAACCACTGGGTACGCCTACCTAAGCTCTCTAGATGCAAACTCCGGGTATCATTAAATTCCCATGGTCATGGAAGATGAAGAGAAAACCGCCTTCATCACCCCGAAGGCCACTTACTGCTACACTGCGATGCCGTTTGGGTTAAAAAATACCGGGGCAACATTCCAGCGCATGGCGAATAAGGTTTTTGAAAAGCAAATCGGGAAAAATGTAGAAGCTTACGTAGACGACATCCTGGTCAAAAGTCGAAGCTTTAGCGATCACCTAACTAACTTGGAAGAAGTCTTCAATGTGATGAAAGAGTACAAAATGAAATTAAATCCACGAAAATGCATGTTCGCGTTCCAAACGGGTAAATTCCTGGGCTATGTGGTTAGCTGGAAGGGTATTCAGCCTAACCCTTCGAAGATAAAAGCCATCCAAGACATGATACCCTCTCGGACTGTCAAAGAAATACAGAAGCTCACTGGGCGCGTAATCGCGTTAGGACGGTTCATCTCCAAGCAGGGTGAGAGGTGCTTACCCTTTTTCAAGGTCATTCGAAATAAGCCCCCCTTTGGGTGGACGGAGGAATGTGAGAAGGCATTCGCAGGGATAAAAGCTTATCTCTCATATGATCTAGTGCTAACGAGGCCCGAATCTGGCGATGAGCTATACTTATACCTGGGCGTAGCTGACGAGGTAGTCAGTTCAGCCGTATATTGAAAGACGCTGAGCTACGATACGCCCGCATCGAGAAGATAGCGCTTGCCCTAATACAGGCAACGCGGAAGATGGATCGATACTTCCAAGCCCACCCCGTTACAGTACTCACCGACCAGCCTTTGAGAAGGATCTTTAGAAAAATGGAGTCCTCAGGAAGGATGTTAATTTGGGAAATCGAACTCGAACAATACGGGCTACAATACAAAGCTAGACCGGCTATTAAAGCCCAAGCGTTAGCAGACTTCATAGCGGAATGCACATTCACAAAGGATGCGCTGACAGACCTGTCAGAAGGAGTCAGAGGATTCATACCTCTCGCCCCCGGAAACATATACGGATTTATGGGTTATTCATGTAGATGGAGCAAAAAATCAAGAGTTAGCAGGCGCAGGAGTTTTCCTGGTTGGACCAAACGGTATAAAGATACAATATGCCCTCAAAATTTTACAACCGCTGTCCAACAATGCGGCTGAGTACGAAGCGTTGCTAGCAGGACTCAGAATAGGAAATAGCTTCTCTGTCGAAGCTGCGCACACCACAAGAGCGAAGCGCGGCCTACGCTTAAAAATACGCGAGGATTCTAAACTAATAATGGACCAAGTCCTAGGGAACTCCCAAGCCCGAGAGCCTATCATGATTCAATACCTGGCCAAAGTAAAACGTGAGCTGTTGGAAATACAAGAAAAGGGCACCTAAGTCACCTTTGAGCATATTCCCAGGGAGGATAATGCGGAGGCTGACAATCTCGCCAAAATGACGGCCAACCTAGAAGCCTCCGTACCCAAGGATGTGCATTACGGGGAGCTATCCACACCTTCTTTCATGGAAGAGCAAGTATCGCTTTGCGTGGAGGAAGCAGAGAACGACTGGAGAATCCCAATGATAAAATATCTGAAACAGGACGAGCTATCGGTGGAAAATGAGGAAAAAAGGAAAATCCTAAAATGAGCGGCACGATGCACGTACTATGATATGATGCCTTTTTATGCATGTTTTCCCCTCTCTTTTAGGTCTAATTTCACACTTGATACTACTAATTTGGCTTGTTTTTCAACCACTTTGTAGATTTGGACTAAAGGGAGAAACTTGCTGAAAAGCGCGCCATTTGGATGCATTTTTGCTGATCTTACATCGTCGAGCCCTAGATGCAGTTTTGTCGTCGAGACCTACCGTCGAGACCTAGACGAGATCTTATGTCTAGGCCTAGACGAAGCACGTGGATGTTTCTTTTCGGATGATGCTTGGCCGAAGATGCTAAAAAGATTCTAGCGGGATTCCATGTGCAAATCATCCAGCTCATCAGAGAATATTCCTCTATACCATTTTGTCCCCTAGTGGGGTTGTTAGGCTATATATAGAACCTTAACTTTAGGTTAAGGGGGGCTACTCTTTAGTATATTTTTCATCTTTTTAGGGTTTTCAATCATTGTAGCCACCTCTCTAACATTGGGATTTGTTCTTCCTTTATTTTTCCAGAAATTGGAGCCCCAAGCTCCAATTAGTTTTTAATCCAGATTTTCGTTTTCATCTGCACCTCTTTGCTGTTTATGTTGCTTTCTCCATCTATCTTGTGCATGATTTCCAGCATGAGTGGCTAAATCTCTTAGTCTTGGCAGGGGTGTTTTAAGGATTGCAAGAGGATAGTTGGGAGGTCAAAGTGTTCTTAAAACGTGTTCATTGTTGTATCCGCTTTCTTGCCATTTTATTGTCATTTCGTGTGAGATTTGTTGGTAGTTTGATCACCTATTTGCATGTTTCTCATGAATATTGTCATCTCCATGGTAATAACTAACGTGAGGCCATGGAATAGAGTAGGCACCTGGTCCAGAGTCACCATGTCGTTTGGTCCAATCTGGCTAGGGCAAGAAACCGGTTAGGGCAGACTTCTCAGTGTCTAGCCCTAGACGTGTCTTCTCTCCACTTCACGGGCCTGTGTGTATGACCCATAAGCGTACCTTGGGCACAGTGTCACGGCCACTCCCATAAGCGTACCTTGGGAGTGACTTCTCTTAAGAAGAGAAGTAGGGAATCTCCGTGAAAACAGGGTTCCTATAGCACGTCTATGGCGTGAACGCAGTCTATCCTTGCACCGATGACCGACTAGACCTCGACGCAACCCGCCGTCTACCCCTGCTAAGATTTCTCCTTTTATCTGATTTAGTATCTTTACTTACTTTGTTATTATCTTTATTACACTTGTTAGTCTTTACCATTTTTATTGATATTAGCTTGCTTTATTTTCGTTCCCTTTTTATTTAATTATTTCGTTTGTCTAGTGTTACTTGTTATTTGCATTTTTATTCTCTGTCTCAACATCAACTGCCATCGTTGGCTAGATTCGTCTAGACCGACCAAACCCCCCCTTGTGTTACTTTTATGTCTGTTGCATTTTCATCCTCATCATACATTTAGGGCAAGATTAAATTTAGTCCTTCATTTTCCCTGTGGTTCGACCCTGACTTGCTGCTATATTCATTAATTTGTGCATCTAGCCTATCAGGAACTTTATAAATACTCTATTACTTTTGACGCGCGTTTCGACGGCGCGCCATCCTACAATGGAGAATTGATCCGAAGATGTTTCTCCCATCCGGCCGCTAAGTGTATCTCGGAGCATGAAGGCCTTCACGTGTTGCGAGAAATTCATGAAGGAATATGCGGCATGCACGTCGCCAGCGACACCCTGGCAACCCAAGTCTTTCGAACAGGGTTCTACTGGCCCACTATTCTGAGAGATTGCCACAACTTCGTAAAAACCTGTCAGTAATGTCAAGAGTACGCTAAGATCCCTCGAAAATCGGTCGTATAAATTTCAGAGATAATCACTCCATGCCCGTTTGCCAAGTGGGGCATTGACATTTTGGGCCCCTTTCTGAAGGCCAGATCTCAATTAAAATTTATGGTCGTGACGGTAGACTATTTCACAAAATGTGCAGAAGCAGAAGCGTTAGCCACCATCACCACTGAGAAAATCTGGCGTTTCTTCAAGCACCAAGTCATTATGCGATTTGGAGTACCTCGTGTACTGGTTAGCGACAACGGAACACAGTTCACGAGCCAATTCTTCAGAGACCAGTGTGCAAAATTTCAGATCGAACAAAGGTTCTCTTTCGTAGCGCACCCTCAAACCAATGGTCAGGCCGAAGTGACCAACCGCAGTATTCTTAGCGGCATCAAGAGAAACCTGGAAGGTTCCAAAAAGAAATGGCCAGACGAACTGCCATACGTCTTGTGGGCTTACCGCATGACTATCAAGGCTAGCACGGGAGAAACCCCATTTGCGTTGGCCTTTGGAACAGAAGCCGTCACGCCGGTAGAAATAGACACTATAAGCCTTCGAGTGGCTCATTTCAAAGAGGAAACTAACGAAGAAAGGTTACGCGCTAACCTTGATGCACTACCAGAGATACGCGAGGAGACTCTCCTAAAAACCCTGCATTACAAAAAAAAAATGGCGCAATACCACAATAGACAAGTGAGAGAGCGATTGCTTAAAGCAGGGGATCTAGTGCTCAGAGACAAATGAGCAGCAGGGCAACGCATGGGGAAGCTTAGCCCAAATTGGGACGGACCATATTGTGTCACCCGCGTTGTAGGGAGAGGAGCATACCACTTGGAAACACTCGATGGGACTCCCCTGCAAAACTCGTAGAATATAGCTCGGCTGAAGCTGTACCATCCCAGAAACTAATCTTCCTTATCCGGTAATATCAGTATTATTCTAACAAATGAATCATGCACTTTATAGCTGGAAATATGCAGGTAATGAAGAATGCCAGGAGTGAAAATCCTATCCTTGTGATGGCTGGTCCTGATCAGATAGCTCACTAAGACGAGGCACGCCCTGGCATAACATAGCGTTGGGAGTGAAAATCCTATCCTTGTGGTAACCGTGCTCACAAAGATGACCCATTAAGACGAGGCACGCCCTAACGCCCCCGGGAGTGAAAATCCTATCCTTGTGGTAACCGTGCTCACATAGACGACCCATTAAGATGAGGCACGCCCCGGTATCCTCGGGAGTGAAAATCCTATCCTTGTGGCAACCGTGCTCACAAAGACGGCCCATTAAGACGAGGCACACCCCGAGGAGAGAGCAACTCCGTCCTGGAAGTGAAAATCCTATCCTTGTGGCAACCGTGCTCACATAGACGACCCATTAAGACGAGGCACGCTCCAGAGACGCGAGGTTTCAGCGCTTGGGAGTGAAAATCCTATCCTTGTGATGCCCGGTCCTGATCAGACGGCTCACTAAGACGAGGCACGACCCAAGCCAACCGTTGATGTTAGAATGAAAAGGGACACCCCAGCTAGTAACCGAGCGGTTGATACCCGGTGAAGTAGAGCTGGAGAGGTGTCCATATCACAGCAACATTGTCGCAGCAGGCCTGAATTTAGCAAGCCTAGATAACTCCCCTAACAGCAAAGGGTGGCATTGACTTGAGTACAACGCAAACAAAAGTCACGCTGACTCATCCTCGGAAATACTACCAAAGACACAATGACAAGGTAACGGAAAGATGTAGCTGAGAAGCCTGTAGTAAAAGTCAAGCCATTACGGAAACAACATGTCTCCAAGAAGAGAAACATGGTAGCAAACGCCGCGGTTGAATAACTGCACAAACGGTGAACTGGATAAAGAAATTCCGTTCAAAAAAGCAGCGGCCTAGCCGAGAGAGAAGTAATATTGTTAATATTACAAAATAACATTACAAAATAGAGGAAGGCACACCGGCTACAAAAAATCAAAAATAAATAAGGCACGATGCCTAAGGAGCAGTTGATGTATTGCCCCCTCCTTGTTGAGTGGGTCTTGAGCGATAGAAGTCCTCATCAGAAACGGTTGCGACCCTCTTGTCGAAGAAATCAGAAAGGACTTCAATACGAAGGTTTTCTACCCCGTAATTGTACATAAAAGCCTCCGACATAATTACCCCACCTTCCTTCAAGTACCAACGACTCTTCTCGGCAGATATCTCAGCATTTCTCTGCCTCTCCCGATCTAACTCGACTTTCTCCTGAGAGAGGCATTCGTTCAAAGTAATACCCTTCTGTTTCTCTTCCTCTAAGGCAAGCCTAACAGTTTCCACCTCCTGCTTAGCAGTCGCTGCCTCCCGCTTAGCAGTCTCGGATTCTTGCTTGGCAGCAGTAAGGGCGTCCAGGAGACCCTGACGCTCAAACATCAGCTTATCTATCTCCCCTTGCCCGTCTGCCGTCACTCTGGCATTTTCCTCATCCATGTAATGGAGATGGCAGAAGGAAGAAAATACTTGAGAACGGAGAAAGTTTATGCGCTCCTGTTGGCTCTTAGCCACAAAGGCATCCTTCTCTCTTTGAAGCCTCTATTGGAGGCCCCTCTCCCCCAAGATTTAGGGCATTCGAGTTAAAGCCTGCAACAACGGAAGTAGAATAGAGCGGAGAATCACAAAAAATGTGAGGATCGCCGCCGAAACTAGCACCTTGCTATTGCTCAACAGCCGCACCACCGCCCCCAAGGGTCGTCAGAGGAGGATTAGCGGTAGACGACGAAGGGCTATGTTGAAGCTCATAATGAGCCTTCTTCTGACGCTCTATGAGGGACTCCGCGATAGACATACCGCCTTGAGAAGATGAGTGAGCAGGAGCAGCACCGACTTCCTAATAACACAAAGCGTAATAAGCAAAACTGTGTGGAAAGAAAGAAAGCGGTAGGGGAAACAAATGAGTACTTGGGTGCGTAGAGGAATTAGAGGAATCCCAGAAGGGACCGTATCAGTTGTTGCTTCCGAAGAAACAACGGTCTGGGCAGAGGCGAGATGTGTAACGTTAGCTTTCTTAGCCCTCTTCTTCTTTGCAGCGCGAGTTAGTTGAGGCGGCGTGTGAGCAGTATCTAGAATAGCAGCAGTAACCTCCCTGTCAACGGCGGTAGCAGTTGCGACAGCTTCAGCCTCGACTTCCTCCTTTTTCCTTTGCTCCCGTTTCCTCTTCCTTCGAAAATACTCGGGCTCCCAACCAGGTGGAGGCACTGCATAGTTACAAAATGTTAGCGTTAGTACTTCCCTGCAGCATAAAGGAAAAATGCCAAACGCTCACCCTTTTTGCATTTCTCCATATCCAACCCGTTAGCTACTTTACGGGCGTCAACGCTAAAATCCAGCTGAGGCAGTGTCTTCAACTAGGCATCTTCTGAGTCAGAAAGGGGTTTCCTGCTACCCCAAGCCCCATCTTTAATTTCTTCATTAAAGCCGACCCTCCACAAAGCCTCAGGCAGGTCAACAATGAAAAATCCCTCCTTCCAGCCGGGAACGGAGGATTCAATGCCCATGAGCTTCCAAGTAAAGGGCTTCAGCGAGCTATCTTTATAACGGGGAGATATCGATATCACCCCCTTACGAGAATACAACTGGAAGATGTTATGAAGTAACGCTAAAGAGGGGGATTCAATCCCTTTGAATCGGCACAATGCGGCAAAGGCACTAACAACGCAAATCGCGTTAGGGCTCAACTGAGCCGGAGCCAAGTCGGAATCAGCCAGCAACAGTTTCACGAGCAGATCAAGGGGAAGCCGAAACCCATAGTCGAACAATTTAGCATACAACATTCTACTATTACCAGGCAAAGGACTGTTCAGGCGAAGCGACTCAGAAGCAACATTCACGGAATAATCCTTAGGGAACCGAACACTAGACTCGCCTAATTTGCGATGAATTAAAGGCAGAGTATAGAGAGAGGTGGGCGTATTATCAATTTTTTCTTCCCCAACAGACCTTTGAGGATCTCCTTCCTCAGCAGATTTCTTAGAACGAGTATTAGCCATGGCCAGCAAAGAGGAGAAAGAAAGGGCGTATGTACCTTCGCAAAAGAAAACACCAGGAGTCCCAGACCGGAAAAAAAGGAGTGGCGAGAGTTATTTTCCAGAAGGTAACAACGAACGAGAAAGGAGAATAAAAGAGAAAGAGGAGATAGGGAAAATATTATATACAACCCTGAGAGGGTAAAAAAGGCACGACCAGTTAACAACTGACACGTGGCAAAGTGGCGTGACAAAAAGCGTGGCACGCGCAAGAAGACGTAAGTTTGAAACGCTTCAAAACTCACATCTCCCTAGAAGGCGCTTGCTTCAAACGCCTCTTCGTAAGAAGGACAGGTGTCTTTCCTCATCATTACTCTCCAAATCGCATTAATTGGGGATTCGCAACATTTAATGATCTAAAAAGTAGGGCTGGCCTTACCGTGCAACCCCACGAAACGACGTGACAGTATAAAGAGGCTAACGAAGAATAAGTGACAACAACAATATAATGAACCTAACGGTGCGATAAAGGCTGCATGGCGTCAGCATTATTACAGAAAGAATGATTTTCCATGGAAGAGTAAAAGAAATACAGGTAGCAAATACAATAGCAAACAATCAAGGGGAGATTCAGGAATTTGCTGCGGCAGTCGGGCCACCCCTCAGGGAAAATGTTGGGCACCCCCACCACCATTGTCGTCAGTCTTTTCTCCCTCTGGGGTAGACGAGCCATCCCTACCTTCGCCAACCTTGTCCATCACGACAGAAACATAGTCGGCAACTTGGGCCGGATCAGAAGAGTCACCCTTAAAGCGGGCGGCAAACCCAGAGGTGAAGGCTTCCAAGACTTTCTTTTTCCACCACTCCATTTTCAGAGGTGTCCTGGCAAACTCCTCATCTCGAGCTAGCATCTCTTCGCGAAGAAAGAGATTTTTCTTCTTTTCCAACGTTAATTTTGCCTCCAAAACCTCAACCTTCGCTTTCCCTGCGGATTTCTCTCTGCTTAGCTCCTTCCGTGACTCGTCATGGAGACGCGTTAGCAGCCTCATTTGGTCCGCCGTTCGGTCAAGCTGCACCTTTTGAGCGCATATCGCGCTAGAGAAGTTTCGCAATTCATGGTCATGAACGGCGAACAGATAGTTCAGATGGCGAAAGATATCCAGAGAATCATTCATAACATGCCGGTGGCAGGCCTTCGGAGAAAGCTGAAGAAATTTCTCTTTCTCTTCGCGGGAACTCATCATTCCCCTATCAAGGGTGCGGTAAACTCATCTCTAGAAAAAGGATTGGACACCCCGACAGCGCGGAGACCGTCAAAACAGAACCCCGTCAAGTTCATACGATAGTTCGGAGTCCCGTTAGGGCCGCCATAGGAAAGATTGACTGTTGGAGTTGAAGAAGAACCCTCGGTAATCACATTCGAGATAGGAGTAAAGAACAATTGCGGAAGGGCCTTAGGCGGCAACTCAGCAACTGAATCCGCAGCAGAAGGCGTCACCACTACATCAGGAATACAGTGAGAAATTGGAGAATCGGGAGTGTTAGCTGTAAGAGAAGAACCTGTCACCGGTAGGGTTCCCACCTCTGTAGAGCAGGTGGCAGCCGATGCCTCGGTAATCTTCACCGTTTGAGAAATACTTGAGTTAGACGAAACGACGGGTATGGAAGCAGCCGCTGCACTAGTAGGAGAAATCCCGATAGCCCGTTCACTCGCGTTTGCTCGAAGCTTTTTTCGGCGAGAGGAAGAAGCATGGCAGAGGGCTGGTTTAACATCCATATCCTCGTCGTCACTATCAAATACCCTTATAGTGGGACGACTTGAGTCAGTTCTCCCGTGACGGTCTGGTAGCCAATTCTCGATGAAGCGAGAAGCTCGGACAGAGCCGTCGGGCCTTCGCCCCTCCCCCCGAGCGATTGTCTTGGTCCTTCCCCTCTGGGGCCGAGCGCTTTGGCGATTAGAACCTTCGGCGGGGGGAGAGGCTGGTAAAGTCTGGAGCGGCGTTACATTCAAAGGAGCGTCAGCCTCACCAGGTGGTCGACCGTCAGCGTCTCTTGAAAAGAAATGTGTTAGGACAAGAAATGAGTGTAAAAGAAAATGCAAGAGAGGACAGACTCACCCATAACACACTCCTCCAGAGGCTTCAGCAAAACAAAATCACGGATACGATAGCAGGTATCCACGTCCAACAAAGCGTTAGCCTGCTCTAGCTCAGTCCTGGTCAGTACTACGGGATTTGTCCAAATGGGGCTTATGAGCTCTTGGTTAAAGTTAATGCGCCACAAACGGGACGGTAGCTCAAGAACGAAGAAACTACTTTTCTAGTCAGCCACGCCCCTCTCAAAGCCGCGAAACCGCTGCCAGAACGACTGCACGAACGCGTCATCCCATCGAGGAGTGATGTCGATTAAACAATTGTGACAATTCATACTAAAGAATTTGCGAAATAAATTGAGGGATGAGGTGAGAATGTTCTTCAACTCGCAAGCGCGAAGAAAGGCATAAACCCCACACCAGGATGAAGGAGTTATCTGGGCAGGATTAAGGTTGTGCTCTCGCAGCAGCGTTAGTATCGAATCATGGACGGGAAAGCGAAAACCATAGAGGAACATCTTAAAGTAAAGTAGCCTACAGAAACCCCACGCCGGGTTATGAAGCTGCATGTAGCTTTCAGGAACAAAGGGCTTATATCCGGGGGGAAAGGTAATACCATGTTCCTCCAGTTCGGCCTTTAGAACCACATCGCATGTAAAAACACTGGGTGATTGTGCGACCTCTGGATCCATGGGTCTCCAGAGAACCTGGCGGGGCCTATTCCTAACCATAATAAACCAACAAATAGGAAATCTGAGAGAGGATTGAAGGGGTACCTTAAAAGGGAAGATTTACGAGCGACTCGGCGGACGACGGCGGACGACCAGGAAGTTCTTCTGAGAAAAAGACGAAGGAAGACGAAGGAGAAAATTTGAAGCGAGGGCAAAAAAGTGTTGGAAAGAGAAAATGGTCCCTTTTTAAAGGGATAAATGCCACCGTATTAATTGAGCTACCAACCATGCGGAGACGCGTGTAAAAAGAAGTTGGCCACGTGGAAGCATATTAAAGGAATCTAAAAGGGGAAGTTATTCGTCGCGACTCCCCAAATGGCGACAAAGTTGACCCAGTCAAATAATCGCGAAACGGTCACGTCAGCAAGACTAACCGCTCGCGTTAGCTACCAATAAGACCAACATGCTGACGGAAAGATAATAACAAAGAGAAAAAGATAGAAAGCATCACTTTATTCATAAAATGCCAAAAGGCATATACAGTATGCCTATCATAAGGGCACTAATCCTCTTCGGGCCAGTAGATGCCATAGTGATAAACCCCATCATCATCCAAGAACGACATCTTCTCGTTAACGGGTGGAAAGGGCTCATCCACTCCCCTCTCCAGGATGGACCCTGACGGGCCTGAATTTTCCTTGGAAAATGACGCTACCGTTCTAGCACCAGCACCAATAGAAGAATTTTTCTCCATCAAACAATCAGGCAAAGGAAAGAGTTTGCTACCCTCTCGAGTAGCAGAGCCAGAAGAATCAAAAGGTGTGACGGACACCTTGGAGGTTTTCTCCCTCCGCCTTCTGCGGTCCTTTCGACGGGCTGGCGGTCTCCATGGTGGCGATGGAGGAGGATGATCTGAGTCCGGCGAAGTCAGAGGAGTTGGCAGGGAGTCGCGATACACGGTACTTAAGAAATAGAAATCTGCCATTCAATTCGCAAATGAGTAAAGGAGAGAAGAAGATGAAGATGAACAGGAAAGGAGAAAAGTAACTCCCTTAAATAGCCAAGGAGGCGCTCCGATCCTCTCGCATGCCCCTGAAAAATAGTTAAGACACCTGGGGAATGTAACCATAATTACAGAATCCGATCCGCCACAGGCGTACCCGCTCGTTAATTGCGCCAATCAGAGGACACCAAAAAACCGCCCAACCGCCTACCCCTGAAAAGGCGGCCCAGAAAGCAGTCAAAGCAAAACATTCATTGCCGATTCCCGGGACCTAGCCACTGCAGTGCTGTGTCCCGAGGAAGACTCATTTTCAGTTGGGCTTACAATGAATGCCTTCAACTAAAACAACAAGAAATCGAACCACGAAAAAGAAGACTTGATGGTGATAGAAACAACTATTTATTTATTTATGGCCTAAACGGCCTTAGCGTCTAGAACACATATACAAGAAAGCATAAGGAAAAGAAACAAGAGGAAGCGAAGATAGCAGTCAAGCGTTGGAACCGGCATCGTCCTCCCCTGGCACGACGGGAACCTCCCTCAAGGCATCAGCAATAGAGGTCAGCTTGGCAGAATAGGCCCTCATACCCTTCAAGCAGCAGGCCAGTAAATCCTTCCTCTACTGCAACATAGAGGCAACCACCTCGATGTGGGAAGTGGTGGTGGCCAACTTCGCCAAACTCTCCAAAGGACTAAAATCCTCCAGAGACATTCCCAGCTGCTTAGACAGAACGGGGGTTAACAATCCTTGCAACTCCAGGACATCCTCAGAGGTCTTGATGATCATCCTCTCTAGGAATCCGATGTCACCTTCAGTGAGGTTTTTCAGGGTCAGAGCTTTGGAGATTAGGAAATTTCTGGTCAGTTCATCCATGATGGAAATCTAAAAGGAAAAAACAAAAAAATGTGTGAGAAATTTGCACTAGAGAAAACTCCAATTTATAGACTCAGAAGAACGGTGATCAAGGCAGGATCATTTCCTAAGAAAGAACCACCCCGACATATAAAGACTGACAAGCTGAAGGGCGAGCGTTAGCCCTTGGTAAACACTCGGGCTCATTTTCAGTTGGGCTTATGATAACAATATACCTAACGACAAGGGTATTTTCGTCTCATACCCCGTGGGAAGAGAAAAATAGATACTATTCCTACCATCCCGGTAACTTCAAGGCTATCGCCTCCCACTATCTGACTGACGCTGGAATGGTCGACATCAGCGAGGGGGTCCCACACATCACGTAGTCATAACACAGGGCGTTATCCCATCCCAGGTCACGTCAGGCTTCTTGAGAGGAGTCTAGATGTTACCTTGCCTAGGTAATGTCTACCCCCCCCCCCCCCCCCAATACCTATATCTAACGCAGTGATAACACATTTCATCAACAAGGAGCCCTAACCCCCTGACGGGCGCGTTAACACCTTGTGACCAAGATCATCCAGAAATGATCCTCTTTGCCTATAAATACCTCCGCCACAAAGGAGGAAGGTAAGCAGTATTTTGACTGGCCCAAGCTCTGCCACTTTGACCACTGATACGAACTTAAGCTTTGGAGTGTTTACGCCGGAGACCCCCTCCGGCGTCTTGCAGGTACGTCGGACCACCGCGGACACCGGATCTGAGGAGCCCTTCCACCTTCCACCCTTTGACAGCTGACAAATTCTTAACATATTGCTACCGCGTCATGCCCTTCAGCTTAAAAAATGCAGGGGCAACCTTCCAGCGAACAACCAACAAAATCTTCAAGGACCAGCTAGGCCGAAACCTCGAGGTATATGTCGATGACATATTGGTAAAAAGCAAGAGCTTCGAGGGCCACCTGATCGACCTAGCGGAAACCTTCCAAACCATGCAGATATTCGGCATGAAGCTTAACCCGAACAAATGCATGTTCGCTTTCCAGACGGGAAAATTCTTGGGATACGTCGTTAGCCGAGAGGGAATCCTGCCCAACCCCGTCAAGCTAAAGGCCATCCACGGCATGATATCCCCTCGGAACATCAATGAGGTCCAACGACTAACGGGTAGAGCGATAGCCTTAAGTCGCTTTATCGCTAAGCAAGGCGAGCGATGCCTCCCTTTCTTCAAACTCATTCGGAAGAGGGCTCTGTTCGGATGGACGGAGGATTGCGAAAATGCCTTCTCAGATCTAAAGGAATACCTCACATCCGATCTACTGCTCAAACGGCCTGAGCAAGGGGATGTCCTCTTTCTATACCTCGGGGCAGCTGACGAGGCAATTAGCGCCGTTCTGGTACGGGACGAAGCGGGCATCCACAAGCCCATATACTTCATCAGTAAAATATTAAAAGATGCCGAGCTGCGGTACAACCGAGTGGAGAAGGTAGCCCTCGCCTGAGTACAAGCAACCCGAAAGATGACGCGTTACTTCCAGGCACATTCAGTCATTGTCCTAACAGACCAACCACTACGAAAAATCTTTAAGAAGCCAGAAACTTCAGGCCGAATGGTCATCTGGGCTGTCGAGCTGGAGCAGCACGGCCTACAATACCAATCGAGGCCATCGATCAAGACGCAACCCTTAGCTGATTTCATCACCGAATGCACATTCTCGGGAGAACCGTCCTTTGGACCAAAAATGACTGACTCCGAAGACACGGACTCACCCTATCCCGAGGAGGGAGACAGATGGACTATTTTTGTCGACGGAGCTAAAAACCAAGAATCTGCCGGGGCAGGCATCATTGCTTCCGGACCAGAAGGGCTCAAGCTATGCTATGCCTTGAGGATTTCAAAGTTGTTGTCGAATAACGCAGCAGAATACGAGGCACTTCTGGCTGGCCTACGTATCGAGAAAGACCTAGCAGCAACGCGTGAGCGGAATGAAACTGAAGAGTCGCATCTAGAGTTATATGGCGACTCAAAACTGATAGTTGATCAAGTCAACGGCCAGGCCCAGGCAAGGGACCCCACCATGATCCGATACCTCGCAAAAGCCAGAAAGGAGCTAACATCTATGGGAAAATAGGGCATTCGGGTAAATGTCAAACACATCCCGAGAGAGGAAAACGTCGAGGCCGATGAGATCGTAATGCTGGCCGCGGATCCTAACGCCGTCGTGCCAAAGGACGTCATGATAGAGGAAATCCTAATTCCTTCGTTCATGGAGGAACAACTCACCTTATGCATAGAAGAGGATGAAAATGACTGGCGCACGCCCGTTATCAAATATCTGAAACACGGCACCTTACCGGTAGATCCTACGGCAAAAATGAAAATTCTCAAACAGGCTGCGAGATGTTCAATATTTGACGGAGACCTCATCCGTCGATGTTTCTCACATCCAGCAGCCAAGTGCCTATCAGAGGAGGAAGGACACTACACTCTGCGAGAAATCCACGAGGGCATCTGCGGCATGCATGCCTCCGGAGGGACTATGACAGCACAAGTCCTCCGCAATGGATTCTACTGGCCAATGATCCGAATAGATTGTGACATATTTGTAAGGACCTGCCAGAAATGCCAAACATTTGCGAAGATCCCAAGGCAACCAGCCACAGAAATATCGGCAATGGTAAGCCCCTGCCCGTTTGCCCAGTGGGGAATCGACATCATGAGACCATTCCCAGTGTCCCATCCACAACTAAAGTTCGTCATCCTAGCGGTAGACTACTTCACCAAGTGGTCGGAAGCGGAGGCCATTCCAAAAATCACAGCAGAAAAAATGTGGGAATTCTTCAAATATCAAGTAATTCTACGTTTCGGGATCCCGAGGGTCCTGATCAGCGATAACGGCACACAGTTCACTAGTGGTTATTTTAAAAACTGATGCGAGGAATTCGGGATTGAACAAAGGTTCTCCTCCGTGGCTCATCCACAGACTAACGGCCAAACGGAAGTCACCAACAGGACTATCCTAGGCGGAATCAAAAGAAACTTGGAAGGAGCATGCACAAAATGGGCAGATGAACTACCATACGTCATGTGGGCATACCGAATGACAATTAAGGCCAGCACGGGAGAAACCCCATTCGCCCTAACTTACGGTACCGAGGCCGTAACGCCGGTAGAAATCGGGGCCCTCAGCTTACGCATTGACTACTTCAATACGGAGCAGAACGAAGACAGGCTAAGGGAAAAACTCGACTTACTACCAAAACTACAAGAGCAAGCTTTGCTAAAAACACTACTCTATAAGAGGAAAATGGCCAAATATCATAACCGACGGGTTAAGGAACGGCTACTAAAAGCAAATGACCTGGTACTGCGCAGCAAAGAAGCCACATGACCAATAATAAAAAGCTCTGCCCCAACTGGGATGGGCCCTTTAGGGTCATCCAGGTTATCGGCAAAGGTGCCTATCAGCTAGAAGAGCTTAACGGTACGCTCTTACCTAACTCTTGGAATATAGCCCACTTAAAGCTATATCACCCAAGGGCAGATGTATTGTTTATAAACTCTGCATAAATAAACAACACCGTGGACGTAGGCTTTCGAATGCCGAACCACGTTAAAAAATGCTAGTGTCAATCATGCATTATGAAAGGAGCATCATGCCTCAAATAGCCTTCACTATTTGTTCAAACGGGCGACTTGGCATCCCATCTCCATTTTAATGTAAACGGGCGAATGGAGAGAGCTTGCGTTGTCAGCTGGCCGTATCTCGTTGGGTCTGTCGAGCACGATACGTGTTAAGATTCCAAATAGCCTTCACCGTTTGTTCAAACGGGCGACTTGGCATCCCATCTCCGTTTTAATGTAAACGGGCGAATGGAGAGAGCTTGCGTTGTCAGCTGGCTATATCTCGTTGGGTCTGTCGACCACGATACGTGTTAAGATTCCAAATAGCCTTCACCGTTTGTTCAAACGGGCGACTTGGCATCCCATCTCCGTTTTAATGTAAACGGACGAATGGAGAGAGCTTGCGTTGTCAGCTGGCTGTATCTCGTTGGGTCTGTCGACCACGATACGTGTTAAGATTCCAAATAGCCTTCACCGTTTGTTCAAACGGGCGACTTGGCATCCCATCTCCGTTTTAATGTAAACGGGCGAATGGAGAGAGCTTGCGTTGTCAGCTGGTCGTATCTCGTTGGGTCTGTCGACCACGATACGTGTTAAGATTCCAAATAGCCTTCACTGTTTGTTCAAACGGGTGACTTGGCGTCCTATCTCCGTTTTAATGTAAACGGGCGAATGGAGAGAGCTTGCGTTGTCAGCTGGCCGTATCTCGTTGGGTCTTTCGACCACGATACGTGTTAAGATTCCAAATAGCCTTCACCATTTGTTCAAACGGGCGACTTGGCATCCCATCTCCGTTTTCACAAACAGGCGGATGGAGAGAGCTGTTCTATTAGCTGACGGTATGCCGTAGGTCTACGATGGCCTGACAATACTCGTGAATACATGAAAAAATCCAGAGATCTAAACAGAAAGAAGTTTTATTCATAAAAAGTGTCATACGACATCTACAATCTATTCATCATCACCAGGGAGAAGAGGAATATCCAACAGAGTGCGAGAAACATCCTTAATCTCACCAGGAATGGGTGACAGAACGCGCAGAAAGCTCTCGAGAAAGATCTTCTTGTTCCGCAACATGCTGAGGGAGACCTCCACATGGAGAAGGGCGCTGCCTACGGTGTCTACCACCTTGAAATCCTCCGGCAGAGCCAACCCCTTCTTAGCAAGCAACGGATCCGCAATCCCTTCCAAACCAAGGATCTCCTCCTCAGTGGTTTGGATCATCTCATGGATAGCAAGAGAATCTCGAAGGGAATTCTTCTTCACTTTGGAAAGAAAAAACAAAAACTGCCCTAAGGTCTGTTCGTCCATAACGGCAAGAAAATGAGAAAAGAATAGGAGGAGGAGGAGAGCAAAGGTTAGTCTAGCCAAACAAGCCACAACCTATTTATAGAAGGCCCGACAATTAATGACGCGGTTACAAGGGCACCTAAAAAGACGCGACCATCAATAAGGGCGCCAAGGGAACATGCGACACTCCCAAGAAAAGACGCAACCAGCCTGGAAAGCAACAAACATTTATTGAAAGGCTGCTAAAATTCAGAAACTGACACAGGCTAAGCAAAAACGCTAGGGGAAACTATTCACTATCGGCAAAACTCGATATCGGGCAGAGATAGTCATTGGAACCACGAAATGGCTAACAATAAGAAGAGAGACAATGCAAGCATAATGGATTTCAGCATGACGGAAAGTCCAAACGGATACAACACAAACACTACTCTTTATTATAAAGCCATACGGCATCTACAAACAGAAAAGCGAAGGCACTTAATCAAAAAAACCATCTTGACCCTCGTCATCATGAGGAGGCGAAGGAGGGATCCCCCTGATGGCAGCAACAGCTGAGGTCAAGTCGGAAGAGGCTCCTCTCATCCCCTCTAGACAGCATTGCAACATAGCCTTTTGATTCTTCAGAGCGGCAATAGTAACTTGAACATAAGAGGTCGACACTGCCGCCCCCGAAACTACCGTGAGAGCATCAGAGTCCGTTTCCATCACAGTATCCCGAAAACTCACCAAGGGACAGAGCGTCCTTTCCA
Source organism: Viola odorata (assembly GCA_963691705.1). Taxonomy (NCBI): domain Eukaryota; kingdom Viridiplantae; phylum Streptophyta; class Magnoliopsida; order Malpighiales; family Violaceae; genus Viola; species Viola odorata. Next base: position 21,530,020 of record OY829545.1, on the reverse strand, counting down.
GCTCACCAATGTCTTCAGAAATACGTACTAGCATACGCCTCACAACAGGGATGTCCCCCACAACACGCCCCTTCACACGGCAGGCTTTCGCGGACAGATAATTCCTGGTCAAATCATCCATGATCACCAGAGAAAAGAGGGGCAAGTAAAGAGAAGCAAGGAGCAAAAATGGAGGCAACTAAGGAAGGAGAAAGGAAAGAACCCATTTATAAACACACAAGCACTACCTCGAAAAATGGACCCAACGGTAATATGGGTAACGACCAAAAGATTAGCCATCGGGAGTGACTGATAACTACTCAAAAACTCGGTAAGCATTCGGGCATAGCAAGCCAAAGCACGAAGGGCTTAGACCAATGGAAAAATCAACACAGACATGGCAAAAATCCCACAACATTTTCACATCAAGGTAGGAAAGCAGTCAAGAGAAACAGAAAGTCATTATTACAAAACGATGGAAATTCAAACGATATCTAGACAAAATGGGAAAATACAAAAATCATAAAAGAGAACTAAGAGCCGGCAGGCGGCGGAGGTTGAACGGGAGGCCCTCCTTCAGGCAAGGGAGGCCGATCAGACCCACCAGCGGTACCAGGCTGTCCAACGTCTATCGCTGCAATAAGACTATCAGCATGTTCAGACACCTTGGTCAGCTCGAAGTCCGGACCATCGTAACAGTCGGAGAAGGCCGTCAACATGGCATCAACGACTTCAGTCCGAAGCTCAACCATCTTCTGGGGAACAACATTCAGCTCCGACTGAAGCCTTTCAGCCCGCTCTCTTTCCGAATCCAACTCCCGTTGGAGCCTCTCATTCTCTCGGACAAGGTCCCCACAACGACCCTTCCCGGCGTCCCTCTCTCTCTACACACCCACTAACTCCTCATAGACGCTCGAGAGCTCGGCAACCTTCGCCTTGACACCATCCACCTCCACACGAAGAATTCCAAGGTCCGCTTCAATACGCTCACTAGTGGCCCGAGTATTTGCATGATCCACTCTCTCTTTTTCAAGATCACCCATCAAGGACCGAATCCTATCAGACGATTTCTCCTGCAGATAACGGAGCTGACAGAAGGCAGAAAATACACTGGCCTGGGCTTCGGCGTGCTGACGCCCCAAGGACATTTGGCCAAAATGATCCTGATAACCATTGACATCACTGTAGCGGCATCTCCGCCATCCCACCTGGCTGCCCGGCCAGAACACTGTACTTGCCAATGGAGACACGACATTGTTCCTACCGCCCCTAGCCTGGCGGACGACCCTGGGATGGTCGACATCAGTGGAGGGGGCTCTCAAGTGACACCCGCACGGCGACATCCCATCCCAGGTTACGCATGACGTCACCCCGTATAACGTCACCCGGTATGACGTCATTTCCTACCACTCCAGCAACACCTACCAGGGATAACTCTTACCCTCTGTCGGTACATTTCTTCCTTTACCTATAAATACCCTCATCCTTTCAGACAAGAGGGTAAGCCTAAGACAGCGTGTTGAACCCCTGCCATTTTTACCTCTCATACAGACTTAGGCATTGGAGTGTTTACGCTGGAGACCCCCTCCGGCGCTTTGCAGGTCACGAAGACACCGGAACAGTGTTCCTGACCAGACCACATAGGCCGATCCTGCTCAGCAAACCTCGGACACTTATCAAATGGTGCCATCCGACACGTGCATACCTCTCATACTGACTTAGGCATCGGAGTGTTTACGCCGGAGACCCCCTCCGGCGCTTTGCAGGTCACGAAGACACCGGAACAGTGTTCCTGACCAGACCACATAGGCTGATCCTGCTCAGCAAACCTCGGGAGGATCTGCAGAGATAAGAGAAAAATGTCAGAGTTAGTACTGACAGAGAATAACGAATGAGGCGGAGGGTGCTCACTTTGGATACAGCCTCGGATGTCGCCCCGGCATGCAAGCTCACGGGTGTGAACACCAGGAATTTCTGTCAGATTAAGCAATTTGTCCAACCAACCTTGTTCAACTGATCCTAGATGCGGCCTCCCACCCCAGGCACCGTCCCTAATACTCATTAAACCCACTTCGCCACAAAGGTTCGGGCAAAGTGACAATAAAAAACCCCTTCTTCTAGGCATCAATAGAAGATTCAAGGTGCAATAATTTCCAGGTTAAGGGCTTTAGTGAGTCAACATCATAGTGAGGCGATATCGCTATGACGCCGTTACTATGGCTGTACAATTGAAATAAGGATCGAAGCAACAACAGAGAAGGGGATTCAATCCCTACATGTCTACAAAGAGCTATAAAGGCATAAATGCCGCAGTAAGCATTTGAGCTCAACTGGGCAGCGTTCAAATCAAATTCAGAAAACAATTCTGCAATCAGAGGATCCAGAGGGAGTTTAAAGTCGTAGTTAAACATTTTTGCATAGAGAATCCTACGATTGCTGGACAGCTCGCTGTTGAGGCGGACCAACCTAGGGGCAACTTCAGTGGAGTACTCATCCAAATGATCCAGATTGGCAACTTCAGTGGAGTACCCATTCAAATCAAATTCAGAAAACAATTCTTAGCAAATCTGTGGTAGCAACCTAGGCGCAAGTGTTTCGATCAGGATTTTACTGGCCCACCATTCGCAGGGACTGCAACAACTTCGTGCAGATATGTCACAAATGCCAAGAATTTGCTAAAATCTCCCGGCGACCTACCACAGAAATCTCTCAAATCGTGGCTCCTTGCCCTTTCGCTAGGTGGGGAATTGACATTCTAGGCCCTTTTCCTAAGGCGAGATCCCAACTGAAATTCGTAATAGTGGCTATGGACTACTTCAAAAAATGGGCAGAAGCGGAGGCAGTAGCTAACATCACTACCGAAAAAGTATGGCACTTTTTCAAGCACCAAATTATTATGCACTTTGGGGTACCCCGTGTACTGGTCAGTGACAACGGGACGCAATTTACTAGCCGCTTCTTCAAGGAGCAGTGTGAGGAATTCCAGATCGAACAAAGGTTTTCCTCCGTGGCGCATCCTCAGACTAATGGCCAGGCAGAGGTGACCAACCGAAGCATCCTAAGCGGCATTAAGAAAAACCTGGAGGGCTCGAAAAATAAATGGCCAGATGAACTACCTTATGTAATGTGGGCCTACCGCATGACTGTCAAAACTAGCACAGGGGAAACGCCCTTTGCGATGGCCTTTGGTACCAAGGCCGTCACGCCTGTGGAAATCGGCACCCTAAACCTAAGGGTGGAATACTTTAAAGAGGAACTAAACGAAGAAAGGTTACGAGCTAACCTTGATGTGTTACCTGAGCTACATGAGGAAGCTCTCCTGAAAATAATGCACTATAAGAGGAAAATGGCGCGGTATCACAATAGACACGTTAAGGAGCGGTTGCTCAAGACAGGAGACTTGGTGCTCAGGGACAAGTGAGCGGCGGGCCAACGGATGTGGAAACTTAGCTCGAATTGGGAGGGCCCATACCGTGTCACTCGTGTTATCGGGAAGGGGGCATATCACCTGGAAACACTTGACGGTACCCCCTTACCTAACTCTTGGAATATTGCTCGCTTGAAATTATATCATACTAGAATTTGACATGCCGTGGTGCATGGTCTAACAATTATTTTGGAGATATCTTTTGTTCTTTGTTGGTTGTCTATGGTGTGCAGATAACAGAGGAAAGGGTGGCGGGAGTGAAAAGTCCTAACCTTGTGGTAGGCCGGGCTAACACAGACGGGCCACTGAGACGAGGCACGCCCCGGCAACCCTAGAAATATATGGTGCTGGAAGTGAAAAGTTCTAGCCTTGTGAGGCCGGCCTTGATCAGACGGCTCACTAAGAGGAGACACGCTCCAGCACCGTCGGGAGTGAAAAGTCCTATCCTGGGATACCCGTGCTCACACAGGCGGTATACTAAGACGAGGCACGCCCCGACAACCCTGGGAGTGTAAAGTCCTATCCTTGTGACAACCCGTGCTCACATAGGCGGTTGATCACTAAGTGAGGCACGACCCCAGGGAAGATAAAAACTCCACCCCGAAAGTGAAAATCCTATCCTTACGATGGTGGCGCTAACACAGGCACATCGTTAAGAAGTGGCACATTTCGAGGTGCGAGGTGACAACGCTGAGGAGTGACAAGTCCTATCCTCCTGATGGTCGGCCTTGATCAGGCAGCTCATTGAGATGTGGCACTTCTCGGACAACTGAAGAAATATGAAAAGTCACGATACCCCAGCAAGTAACCGGAAGGAACAAACCCGGTGAAGTTGGCTGGATGAGTATGTGACACGAGCGACATCTCGGGGGAGGGATCGCGCCAAGTGAGCTTGGAGTATACGCGGCAAAACCCTAAGGTAATTTAAACCCTCTGTCACATGTCGCTACTAACGAAAATGATAAGTGAAAATGTGCAGGAACATTGAGGTGGCAAAACACCCGAGAAGGTAATGAGATCGTGGAAAGGCAAGATATCTCAACTGAATGGCGGTCATAGTGTTATCTGAATGACCTTCACAAAGAGGAGAATAGCACGATGCCGCTTGGAACATTACATATTATGGCCCTGTGAAGGCTCGAATACGCGTGCGGCATCACTCTATCAACATTGGTACTACAAGTCCACAGATAAACGACAACAGATTAAGAAAAACCATTGGTGAAGGAAAGTCACGGCCAAAATATATATGTTATTTATACAAGAGCGGAGGCTCGCATAGGCGAAAAGCCTCGTAATACAAAAGAGCAAAAAGGGAAGGTGCCCTACGAATGAAAAGAATAAAAAACCTATGGCCTTGGCAAGTTGTTATCCCTTTCGCCTTCCTGTGGCCTCCTTACCCTACAGTAGCCGGCTTCTGTAAGGCCTCTGGATCTCTCTCTGAAGAGCTGAATGATAGCATCGGCATCAAAGTTGTTTCGTCCATAGCGTTCAATGAAACAATCGGCCATAATACCCGCGGTCTGCTCCGAAAACCACTGGCATTTGTCTGCTGTCTCTGTCTCAAGCATGGCACGCTGATCCCGTTCTGCCTGCAGGGCTGCGTCCTTGGCAGCCTCGCGCTCTTTGGCTTCCTCCAACTCCTTCCTTGTAGCCACCAAGCTGGCCTCCATATTTTGCCACTCTTCTGCATGCTTCCTCAGTTCCTCTCGGCTCTTGCCAAGCTCCTCTTGGTTTCTGTTAACCTCTTCCAAAAGCTGGCGGTTAGTGTCGCGCCACTCTTTGGAGGAGGAGCTAAGAGAACTCACTCGCTTCGTCACATCCTTAGACCAGTAGTGGAAGTCTTGAAGGCCGAAGAAGAGTTGGGTACATATCCGCTGTAGTTGCTCACCTTCAGCATGAGAGAGGAAAGCCCGCTCCTCCTCCTCAAGTGAAAACATATGCGCCGCCAAATATGCGGATGTCGCCAGAGAGCTGTCACCCCCTAACGCGGGGAACCCATGTTGACGGATATTACTTAAGTCAACTTGGTGGGTGACGGCCCCACTAGAAAGTATGGTGCTCAAGTCAGCCACCAAACGCGAAGGCTCGGTAGGCGCAAAGGAAGGAGAGATTGTTGGGGCGGCAGTAGGGACGAAGAAGACGTCAGGAGGAGACGGAGGGGAGTGAGAGGATGTCCCGGCGTCAAGATTGAAACTACTGGCCTGGAGATAAGGAAAATCGCTCTCTGAGATATCCCCCGCGAAACCTAGTTGATGGTTAGGGGGGAGACGACGCGACGAAAGAAGAAAGAAAGGGCGTGGAAGCAACCCTGTTCCCCGGCGGCTCAAAGAATTGATCGCCTGCTAAGGGGCCAGTACCAGCGGCATTTCCCTGCTTTTCTTGATTCGCGGCAAGGCCGTCCGAGGAAGGGACACCCTCGGTGAGGCGTGGCCTTTTGGGACCAAGAATGCGCGTCAGGTCCATACCGTCGTGAGAAGGGGCAGTGGAAGAAACGGTAGCAATATCCTACAGAGGAGTAAAGAGAATAAAGAGACAACTAAATGGAATAGCAAACCTGCAAGAATTTGCAAGACTTACCTCAGAAGCCGGAATAGAAGGGCGGGTAGGAGCGATGACGCGGATATGGATAGTCCTCTTCTTCCTCTTAGTAACTGGAGGTCGAGAGGATGACGCTTGACTAGGATCTACACTTGGAGAAGAAATTGGCTCAGCGGCTGAAGCGGCAGTAACCTCCTCGTGAGGGCGAGAAGAAGACTCAGGCGCAGAAGTGGATGGGTTCGCAATGTTAGCAGCGACACCACCCGAAGCAGCGACAAGATCCTCTTTTTCCTTTATCTGAAAAGCTCTTTTTTCTCGTTTTTTGATGCACTCGGGTTTCCACCCGGCGGGAGGATCTGTAGAGATAAGAGAAAAATGTCAGAGTTAGTACTAACAGAGAATAACGAATGAGACGGAGGGTGCTCACTTTGGATACAGCCTCGGATGTCGCCCCGGCATGCAAACTCACGGGTGTGAACACCAGGAATTTCTGTCAGATTAAGCAATTTGTCCAACCAACCTTGTTCAGCTGATCCTAGATGCGGCCTCCCACCCTAGGCACCGTCCCTAATTCTCATATTAAACCCACTTCGCCACAAAGGTTCGGGCAAAGTGACAATAAAAAACCCTTTCTTCCAGGCATCAATAGAAGATTCAAGGTGCAATAATTTCCAAGTTAAGGGCTTTAGTGAGTCAACATCATAGCGAGGCGATATCGCTATGACGTCGTTACTATGGCTGTACAATTGAAATAAGGATCGAAGCAACAACAGAGAAGGGGATTCAATCCCTACATGTCTACAAAGAGCTATAAAGGCATAAATGCCGCAGTAAGCATTTGGGCTCAACTAGGCAGCATTCAAATCAAATTCAAAAAACAATTCTGCAATCAGAGGATCCAGAGGGAGTTTAAAGCCGTAGTTAAACATTTTTGCATAGAGAATCCTATGATTGTTGGACATCTCACTGTTGAGGCGAAGCGACCTAGGGGTAACTTCAGTGGAGTACCCGTCCAAATGATCCAGATTGGCAACTTCAGTAGACTACTTCTTGGCAAACCTGTGGTATGCACGTGTCCGGTGGCACCATGGCCGCGCAAGTGTTTCGGTCAGGATTTTACTGGCCCACCATTCGCAGGGACTGCAACAACTTCGTGCAGACATGTCACAAATGCCAAGAATTTGCTAAAATCCCCCAGCGACCTGCCACGGAGATCTCTCAAATCGTGGCTCCTTGCCCTTTCGCTAGGTGGGGAATTGACATTCTAGGCCCTTTTCCTAAGGCGAGATCCCAACTGAAATTCGTAATAATGGCTGTGGACTACTTCACAAAATGGACAGAAGCAGAGGCAGTAGCTAACATCACTACCGAAAAAGTATGGCACTTTTTCAAGCACCAAATTATTATGCGCTTTGGGGTACCCCGTGTGCTGGTCAGTGACAACGGGATGCAATTTACTAGCCGCTTCTTCAAGGAGCAGTGTGAGGAATTCCAGATTGAACAAAGGTTTTCCTCCGTGGCGTATCCTCAGACTAATGGCCAGGCAGAGGTGACCAACCGAAGCATCCTAAGCGGCATTAAGAAAAACCTGGAGGGCTCGAAAAAGAAATGGCCAGATGAACTACCTTATGTAATGTGGGCCTACCGCATGACTGTCAAAACTAACATAGGGGAAACTCCCTTTGCGATGGCCTTTGGTACCGAGGCCGTCACGCCTGTGGAAATCGGCACCCTAAGCCTAAGGGTGGAATACTTTAAAGAGGAACTAAACGAAGAAAGGTTACGAGCTAACCTTGATGTGTTACCTGAGCTACATGAGGAAGCTCTCCTGAAAACAATGCACTATAAGAGGAAAATGGTGCGGTATCACAACAGACACGTTAAGGAGCGGTTGCTCAAGACAGGAGACTTGGTGCTCAGGGACAAGCGAGCGGCGGTCCAACGGATGTGGAAACTTAGCTCGAATTGGGAGGGCCCATACCGTGTCACTCGTGTTATCGGGAAGGGGGCATATCACCTGGAAACACTTGACGGTACCCCCTTACCTAACTCTTGGAATATTGCTCGCTTGAAATTATATCATACTAGAATTTGACATGCCGTGGTGCATGGTCTAACAATTATTTGGAGATATCTTTTGTTCTTTGTTGGTTTTCTGTGGTGTGCAGATAACAGAGGAAAGGGTGTCGGGAGTGAAAAGTCCTAACCTTGTGGTAGGCCGGGCTAACACAGACGGGCCACTGAGACGAGGCACGCCCCGGCAACCCTAGAAATATATGGTGCTGGAAGTGAAAAGTTCTAGCTTTGTGAGGCCGGCCTTGATCAGGCGGCTCACTAAGAGGAGACACGCTCCAGCACCGTCGGGAGTGAAAAGTCCTATCCTGGGATACCCGTGCTCACACAGGCGGTATACTAAGACGAGGCACGCCCCGACTCCCCTGGGAGTGTAAAGTCCTATCCTTGTGACAACCCGTGCTCACATAGGCGGTTGATCACTAAGTGAGGTACGACCCCAGGGAAGATAAAAACTCCACCCCGAAAGTGAAAATCCTATCCTTACGATGGTGGCGCTAACACAGGCACATCGTTAAGAAGTGGCATGTTTCGAGGTGCGAGGTGACAACGCTGAGGAGTGAAAAGTCTTATCCTCGTGATGGCCGGCCTTGATCAGGCGGCTCATTTAGATGTGGCACTTCTCGGCCAACTGAAGAAATATGAAAAGTCACGATATCCCAGCAAGTAACCGGAAGGAACAAACCTGGTGAAGTTGGCTGGATGAGTATGTGACACGAGCGACATCTCGGGGGAGGGATCGCGCCAAGATGTCTTGGAGTATACGCGGCAACACCCTAAGGTAATTTAAACCCTCTGTCACATGTCGCTACTAACGAAAATGATAAGTGAAAATGTGCAGGAACATTGAGGTGGCAAAACACCCGAGAAGGTAATGAGGTCGTGGAAAGACAAGATATCTCAACTGAATGGCGGTCATAGTGTTATCTAAATGACCTTCACAAAGAGGAGAAAAGCGCGATGTCGCTTGGAACGTTACATATTATGGCCCTGCGAAGGCTCGAATACGCGTGCAGCATCACTCTATCAACATTGGTACTACAAGTCCACAGATAAACGACAACAGATTAAGAAAAACCATTGGTGAAGGAAAGTCACGGCCAAAATATATATGTTGTTTATACAAGAGCGGAGGCTCGCATAGGCGAAAAGCCTCGTAATACAAAAGAGCAAAAAGGGAAGGTGCCCTACGAACGAAAAGAACAAAAAACCTATGGCCTTGGTAAGTTTTTATCCCTTTCGCCTTTCTGTGGCCTCCTTGCCCTATAGTAGCCGGCTTCTGTAAGGCCTCCGGATCTCTCTCTGAAGAGCTGAATGATGGCATCGGCATCAAAAATGTTTCGGCCATAGCGTTCAATGAAACAATCGGCCATGATACCCGCGGTCTGCTACGAAAACCACTGGCATTTGTTTGCTGTCTCTGTCTCAAGCATGGCACGCTGATCCCGTTCCGCCTGCAGGGTTGTCCGTTCCGCTTGCAGGGCTGCGTCCTTGGCAGCCTCGCGCCCTTTGGCTTCCTCCAACTCCTTCCTTGCAGCCGCCAAACTGGCCTCCATATTTTGTTGCTCTTCTGCATGCTTCCTCAGTTCCTCTCGGCTCTTGCCAAGCTCCTCTTGGTTTCTGTTAACCTCTTCCAAAAGCTGGCGGTTAGTGTCGCGCCACTATTTGGAGGAAGAGCTAAGAGAGCTCACTCACTTCGTCACATCCTTAGACCAGTAGTGGAAGTCTTGAAGGCCGGAGAAGAGTTGGGTACATATCCGCTGTAGTTGCTCACCTTCAGCATGAGAGAGGAAAGCCCGCTCCTCCTCCTCAAGTGAAAACATATGCACCGCCAAATTGATCGCCTGCTAAGGGGCCAGTACCAGCGGCTTTCCCTACTTTTCTTGATTCGCGGCAAGGCCGTCCGAGGAAGGGACACCCTCGGTGAGGCGTGGCCTTTTGGGACCAAGAATGCGCGTCAGGTCCATACCGTCGTGAGAAGGGGCAGTGGAAGAAACGGTAGCAATATCCTACAGAGGAGTAAAGAGAATAAAGAGACAACTAAATGGAATAGCAAACCTGCAAGAATTTGCAAGACTTACCTCAGAAGCCGGAATAGAAGGGCGGGTAGGAGCGATGACGCGGATATGGATAGTCCTCTTCTTCCTCTTAGTAACTGGAGGTCGAGAGGATGACGCTTGACTAGGATCTACACTTGGAGAAGAAATTGGCTCAGCGGCTGAAGCGGCAGTAACCTCCGCGTGAGGGCGAGAAGAAGACTCAGGCGCAGAAGTGGATGGGTTCGCAATGTTAGCAGCGACACCACCCGAAGCAGCGACAAGATCCTCTTTTTCCTTTATCTGAAAAGCTCTTTTTTCTCGTTTTTTGATGCACTCGGGTTTCCACCCGGCTGGAGGATCTGTAGAGATAAGAGAAAAATGTCAGAGTTAGTACTAACAGAGAATAACGAATGAGACGGAGGGTGCTCACTTTGGATACAGCCTCGGATGTCGCCCCGACATGCAAACTCACGGGTGTGAACACCAGGAATTTCTGTCAGATTAAGCAATTTGTCCAACCAACCTTGTTCAGCTGATCCTAGATGCGGCCTCCCACCCTAGGCATCGTCCCTAATTCTCATATTAAACCCACTTCGCCACAAAGGTTCGGGCAAAGTGACAATAAAAAACCCTTTCTTCCAGGCATCAATAGAAGATTCAAGGTGCAATAATTTCCAAGTTAAGGGATTTAGTGAGTCAACATCATAGCGAGGCGATATCGCTATGACGTCGTTACTATGGCTGTACAATTGAAATAAGGATCGAAGCAACAACAGAGAAGGGGATTCAATCCCTACATGTCTACAAAGAGCTATAAAGGCATAAATGCCGCAGTAAGCATTTGGGCTCAATTAGGCAGCATTCAAATCAAATTCAGAAAACAATTCTGCAATCAGAGGATCCAGAGGGAGTTTAAAGCCGTAGTTAAACATTTTTGCATAGAGAATCCTACGATTGCCGGACAGCTCGCTGTTGAGGCGGAGCGACCTAGGGGCAACTTCAGTGGAGTACCCATCTAAATGATCCAGATTGGCATTATAATTTCGCAACCGCAGCCGAAGAACGGCGGTGGAAGCAATGGTGGAGGCGGTACCCTCAATATCTCCTTCCCCAGCAGATTGGGGTGAAGAATAACGGCGATTGCGAGCCATGAATAAAGCTAAGCTAAGAGCAGAGTAGGAGGTACCTTTTCAGAAAAGAAGGTCGAGACACCCAGGCGACGGCGGATCGCAAAAAGGAGAAGAAAGTTGTGTTCGTTTCTTAGGAAAAATGCAACAAAAGACGAGAAGAGAACATGAGAGGGGTTTTATAACCCTAACGCTCAAGTGGAATGACAGATCAAACGGTTTTTGTGTGTGACGTGTCAAAAACAAGGGACGCGGGAAACGGGTACAACCCATAGCGAGTGAAAAGACATGTCCAGCCTCACCATTCCCCTAGCATTCCCCTCTGTGGACACGTGTGCTTAAAGCATCATGACTGCCCCTCTTGTATCAGACAAAAGAGATCAGAGCATTAAATGCTCTGAAAAAGTGAAGTCAGGCCCAACGAAAGAGAAGGCATGTCATAATGCCGCGACATGCAAGAAGCACAAACACGAAGTAAAAACGGACAATCGATGAGTACATTCAACAGGAAGGCGGCACCGCCAAGGTACACGTATTATTTGGTCAAGTACACAAGATTTGTTAATTATTACAAACCAAGGAGGCGACATCAAAGTCCAAATAGAAAAAATAATAGTACAACAGCGGCACAGATAATAAAGCGACACCTCAATCAACCGGCACCGAACGGGCCTCGCACGGATGTCATCTCATCACTCCTCTTCGGAGGAAAAGAAGCCTTCCTGGTTCTCATCAATCTCTTTCATTTTTGCGGAGGCATACTTGGCAACCTCAGCAGGATCAACAACCCTACCATGACACTGATCTGCGAAACCAGTGGCAAAGGCTTGTGCGGTTTTCTTCTTCCACCAAGTCACCTTTGACGAAGCCTTCATCAAATCTGCATCGCGAGATGATATCTCTTCATGAAGAAGAGAATTCTTCTTCCTTTCAGCCACCAACTCAGCCTCCAAAGCTTCCACCTTGGCTTTTCCTTTAGACCTCTCCCGAGCAAGGTCAGCACGACACTCGTGCAGTTCGGCTTGAGTACGTTTTTGGAGCCGCGTCAGCTCTTCCACTTTGGCCAAGGCACCAGGGTCTTGGAACTGCTTACTGTGGGCCTTGATAAAGTAATGAAGTTCCCGAAAGGCGGCAAAGCAGTTATTCATGACGCGTACACGTTGAATCTCAGGAGGAAGCTGCAGTAGCATATTCTCGTCCTCAGAGGAACGGATCATCTCGCAGGCTAAGATAGTCGTGGGCTGGTCTCACGACAAGGGATCCGACATACCCAGGGCACAGAACCTATCAGTCCCAAACTTGGACAAATCTAGCCGGTGAGAAGGGGATCCTTGGCGCCCGTCAAGGGAAAGATCAGCAACGAAGGAAGGGGTAGAATGACTGTCCGGACCACCAATATCCCGAATCAAAGTAAGGAACAACGGACAAGGAGATCTGGGCAGAAAGCAAAAGGAACCAGTACTACCCTGAACTGGCGACACCACGTCAGGGATGCAGGAACCAATAGGCGAATGAGGGGGCTCAATGGCGGGAGTAAAGTTTGCCACGGACGGCGGTGTCATCACAGTAGTGGAAACCCCGTTGGGGTGAGATGATCCTGGAGTCGAGGAGGTGTCGCTCAGTGGCGCAGGAATCTTTCTAGTAACATCAGAAAAAGTGGCAACGTGAGGAGCGACAGGAGTTGTGACATCAGTAGGGGTGGGTTGAGTAGCCATCTTTGCCACTCGAGTCTTGCTCTCTTCCCTCAGCCTCTTTCGCTGAGCTGTGGAGGCTGGGCGAAGACTCAGCTCTGTGTCCATGTCTTCCATATCCTCACCCCCGTAAGAGAAAATCTTTGTCTCAGTTATTGGCGAGCTAGAACTGGACCCTCTCTTCCGAGTTGGCAACCAACTCTCCACGAAGTGGGAAGCGCGGGTAGAAGTACCGCTCTCCCTTGAAAGTGCCACGTTTGAAGCTCTTTTCTTTATGGGTATGTGGTGGTTAGCCTGAGTCCCAGCAGAAGCGGAAGGAGCTGTCGTGGGAGACGGTATAACTTGGGGAGGAGCGTCACCCTCTGAAAGTGGACGAGCGATAGTCTCTCCTGCGAAAAGTTATGTTAGTAAACGAGGGACAAGTAAGATAACGACAGAGCCCAAAAGACTCACCTATGGTACACTCAGACAAAGGCCTATACAAGGCAAAGTTTCGGATTTGGAAGGACGGCTCCATTTCCAGCAAGGCGTTGGCCTGACTTAACTCTTCCCTAGATAGAGGTACTGGCTTCACCCAATCAACAACATCCAAGTAAAAACCAGAACGCCACAGACGGGAGGGTAATTCGACAATGAAGAAACCGCTCTTCCAGTCTTCAACGTTTTCCTCAAACCCTTGAAATCGTCGCCAGAAAGGCTCAACAAGGGCATCACCCCACCTCGAGGGTATATCAACCAAGCCGTTGCGACAGACTAGAGTAAAAAACTTACGAAACAAAGCGACAGAGGGAATGAGAATATCTTTCAACTCACAGGCGCGGAGGAAAACATAGATGCCACACGCAATACGCTCTCTAGTGTGTCATGAACAGGGAGGCGGAACCCGTATTGAAACATCTTAAAATAAAGTATCCTACGAGTCCCCAAAAGCTTGCTATGGAGCCTCGTAGTGATATTAGGAATAGTGGCACTATAACCGTTGGGGAAAGTAATGTTATTGCCCTCTAACTCGAGGCGCAGAACGGTGGGGCAGGTAAAGATGCTAGGGGTGTTTTCGATCTCAGGATCTAGAAAGACTGCCCCAGGAATAACCAAAGAGCTGGACTGAGATCTTGTACGAGGCATGATAGATAAGTAGCAAAGGAAAATCAAAGCAAGATTGAGCAGAATACCTTGAGAAAGAAAACCGAAATGAATAGGCGGATCGTCTGGATACGAATGAGAGAATTTCCTCGGAGCGGTCGAGAAAGCGAAGAGAGATGCGGAATTTAAAAGGAGAAGTAAAATGGTAGAAAGAAGGAGCAAATTTCCTTTTAAAAGAGACGGCTGGAAATCAGACAGCCAGGCGGCCCGTTGCAGTAAGACACGTGTAAAATAAATAACAACACGTGGAAAGACTCTGACAGAAACTTAAAGTCAAGCACTTGCCTCGAACCTCGCAAAGGAAGAATCGTGAAATACAAAAGGTTAAAAAAAGATGGTCGAATGAAGCGGTAATTGGCTGGCCAACGTCAGTTACCTTATGAAGCAGTACAGTACAGAAGTCAAGAAAGAAAAAGCAAAATACTATTTTATTCATTTATTTAAAAGGCCAGCGACATCTACAGTAAGCGCGACACACGGGTGTCAATCCTCATTAGCCCAGTCCATGTCATAGCAATAATCGTAGTCCTCTGGAGACGATGGCAACCCACTGTCATAGGAAGGAAAAGGTTCGTCAATCCTGTAGGGCCTTCGGCCGAGCCGGGGCACTGAGCTTGTCACAGGAACAGTCTCCTTTATCGAAGTGACGCGGGAGCCCTCCCCCATAGTAAATGCTACCGGCCTTGAGTTAGCGTTCTGAGTAGAGACTCTCTCCTCTGAAGGAGGACAAGGGGCAGACAATGACACTTCATTGCCTTTCTGCAGTGTGAAATAGTGAGGCTCATACTCGGCAAAGAAAGATTCAAAGGTTTTCCTCTTCGTTTTCCTTGCATCCTTGCAACCTCGGCGTTTGGCAGGGTGCTTAACCAGTCTCCATGGAGGTGAGGAAGGAGGATTATCGAAATCTGGCGAAGTTGGAGGAGTCGGGGGAGAGTCACGAGCAGCGGTATACAAAAAACGTGAGTCAGCCATGAGAATATCTGTAATAGTAAGAAAGAAAAGAGAAGAAGAGGGATGAATAGAAAAAGGGGAAAAGAGCCCCATTATATAGCTAAGGCAGGGAGGTGCTCCTGCCTTTTCGCGCATTTTCGAGGATAATCAATGCGATCAGATGCAACGACCATTGGGGGAAAGATCTGATTTTATAATTACAACTGTTAAAAGTCTGCACCATTCAAAAGGCACCGAGATCGTTGCCCAATCCGTTAGCGCTGGAGAAATGGCGCAAAATAAATTTGGAGCAGTAGGGACTGGGGAGAAAAATTCGTTATTATGTACCGGTCAAGCAGACGGAAAGGTGTGAGATCCCAAGGGACGCTAAACCCACAGTTAATGGGGGCAGAGGTTATTTTTCAAGTAAGATAGCCTACGAGGAAGAAAAATATCGACAGCACGGCAATCTAACAAGGAAGAACATTTTATTTATTTAAAGGGCCTAGTGGCTCGAGATTACAAAAGGCAGCACCAAGAGAAACACAAAGAGGCCTAGCAGAAAGGTCCCCACCGCTGGTCAGGCATTCGACCCAGCGTCGTCATCCTCCCACTCCAGGAAGGGAATATCCCTCAAGGTATCCGCCAGAGTAGTCAGTTCGGAAGAATAAGCCCTCATGCCCTTCAGGCAGCACCCCAGCAGATCCTTCATGTGTTGCAGCATAGTCATAAGTAGCTGAATCTGAGAAACAGCCACTGACAGCTTCACCGCTTTCTCCACGGGGTTGAAGTACTCCATGGTGACAGCACTTTGCCTAGCCTGCAGAGGAGTCAGCATCCCCTGGAGTTCCAAGATATCCTCCGAAGTCTTCGTACTCAGCGCACCCAGGAAATCAATGTCCGCCTGAGTCAGGTTCCTCAGGGTGTGAGTTTTAGAGAGCAGAAAATTCTTGGTG
Source organism: Viola odorata (assembly GCA_963691705.1). Classification (NCBI taxonomy): domain Eukaryota; kingdom Viridiplantae; phylum Streptophyta; class Magnoliopsida; order Malpighiales; family Violaceae; genus Viola; species Viola odorata. The sequence goes on along the minus strand of OY829545.1, from coordinate 21,514,114 downwards.
ACTTCGTCCATTGTATGAAGAGAGAGGAAGAAAGTTGTGAAAACAAATGCAGAAAAAAGGCCTATTTATAGGCACAGGAAAAAAGAGAAGCGTTCTAAAAAGACGCGCGTATCGACTGTCGAGTCCTAATTAATGCAGAAACCACTGAAGAGGCAAGACTGGAGAAGAGGTAACAACCCTTAGTAAACACTCGGGCTCGTTTTCAGTTGGGCTTATGATAACCATTGGCATCACTGTAGCGAAATTTTTTTTTGAATATTTTAAAGGGAAGGCAAACGAGCTGAACGAAAAATTGAAAAAATGTTTAAGAGTATTTATATCCGTCGCTAAATAGCAAATATTTAGATAAATTTAACAAAGAGATAAATAAGAAGACAATATAGAAAAAATTAAGTATACATTAGAATTCATACAATATACGTACTTTTTACAATTGTTCTCTACGAGTTTTCAATTTTTGATATCCTTATATGATTCTCTCATTCTTTACACTATCACAAATTTCTTTTTCAACAAAAGTAATCAAACAATCATTTAACATGTCATCTCCCATACGGTTCCGCAGTCGATTCTTCACAATGCTCATATAAGAAAAAAATCATTTCCACTGTCGCAGTTTTAATTAGATAATTTTGCCGCCCAATTTCTTTTATGATATACTAATTAATCAACTTTGCCATTAATATTTTCAATGTTAGATAGAATTGTAACTCCATTAGTTTTGACCAAAATGATAGTCAAGAGGTTTAAAATTTTACCGAAAATTTCATTTTAGTCTCTTAATTAAAAAAATCTAAGAAATAATAATTAAAAGATCTTGAAATATTTTTAAAATAAGATCTTTTTAAAAAATCCAGTTTATTATCACGTGATTTTTTTAGTTTTTATTATCACAAAATTTAATCATAGGAAGATGGAGATGGGAATAAGTTGTTAGAGATTTAGTTTTTGTATAATGAAAATATTTATCATAATTAATAGAGATTTTAATTCCTTTCATAATTAATTGACCTCAATACTATCTTAACCACTTAATTTTTTTAATGGACAAGATTGGTTAAAATGTACCAGTTTATTTCTCGATCTATTTATATTTTAGCAAAAAGTAGATTATAATTATTAGTATTATAATCAATATAAAATTTATTTCTAGAGGGTAAAAAAGAGAATAATTGATAAATTAGTAACAAATCAATTATTTTTTTAGGGATTGTCATAATTTTTTAAGCTTAAAAAAGGGGTGAATTAATAAATGAATAAGCAAAAACATAAAAGGGCCTCACTAGGCTCGAACCTGTGACCAACTGAGCTGCAGCCACTTACTCTACCGCTGAACTACGGACCATTATTGAGGTAACTTCTCATCTACTTATACATACTAATATTTTTGGATTGAGCCAGGGTGGGCTATGGATCCGTCCCTGGAACCCCTGCTATTTTTACCTCTCATACTGACTTAGGCATCGGAGTGTTTACGCCGGAGACCCCCTCCGACGCTTTGCAGGTCACGAAGACACCGGAACAGTATTCCTGACCATACCACATAGGCCGATCCTGCTCACCAAACCTCGGACTCTTATCAGATCCCTCTCATATTCCAGGCCGATCATCTCCCCAAAAAAGACTGATAGAGGAAAATCCCTAGCACAGGGATTAACCACTCCCAACGCCGGAAGACCTTGTTGCGCCAGATCCCTCACGTCCAAAGTATGAGTAACAGGTCCGTCGGGCCCCAGAGAGGAAAGATGAACCTCAGTATTCAACGGTCGTGCGCCCTGCAGATACCCGTCCGGTAGGGCAATTTCGGCGAGAGGTGGCGCAGGCGTGAAATGAATGCGCAGGGGCGCCGAAGCAGAGGCACCAAGGGAACAAGTACCGTCACCAGTGGCGGATCCAGCCCGGGGCGAGGGTAGGCTTGCGCCTCCCCTGGGCTGGATCAGAAATATTTTTTATTGGGCTGCTTGCTTGGGCAACCCACACACCCAACCCACACGGCCACACCCAAAACCCAAATCCCACACGTTTAATCAGCCATGACTCATCCAAATCTGAAATCCCTAACCATCTCTTCCTCCCATATCTGATATCTCCTCCTCTGTTGCCAAGCCAAAACACAAATCCCACACGTTTACACTTGTATAATAGATAGCCATCACCGTCGCTGTTGCGTCTGCCTGCTGCTCCTCACGCCACTATCACTGCCGCCTGCTGCTCTGCTCCTCACGCCGCAACCGTCGCTGCTCTGCTCTTCCTCCTCACGGTGCGTTATTTGTTGTTTTTGTCTGTATTATTCTTACTTTCCTGGATTTATTGGTCATGATTTTAGGCTTGTTGTTTGTTTGGTTGCGGAGAAATTGCGTGGATTTATTCTTACTTTCCTGGATTTATTGGTCATGATTTCCTGGATTAATACTGGTTTTACTGAATTTGGATTTACAGGAATATTAGGATATATTATATATGTTTTATTTATGTCCTATTACAGTTAAACTCTAGAAAAAATATTTGATTTGATTAATTTACAATTCTATATATGCTATGGAGAGAGACGAAGTGAATAATGTGTCAAACCTTGAGTTGCTCATGAAAGCAGAAAATAATTTTTTTTTCCCCACTCTTTTGGTTTGATGCAGTGTATTAATTTTTTGTTTGTAGATATGGACAAATATTTGATTAAACCATCTACTCAAGCACCATCGAGATCATCAAATGTTGGTGGAAATGAAAGTGAAGAACGACTTGCGAAGAAGTCGAAGAGATTTTTAGAAGTTGATTTAAAAAATCTTCCTGCTGATCCAGGTATGCGACCACAAATTTTAGCATATCATCCTAATGATCGGGATGAAATTCGTAGAGCTTATATGTTGAAAGGTACTTGTCAACCACGAGACATAGAGTTTCCTAAAACATTAATTGGAAGTATTCAACGACGTTTTAATCCTAAATGGTATGATGAATTTGGTAATTGGTTGGAGTATAGTTCGTCCAAAGATGCAGTTTTTTGTTTATGTTGTTATTTGATGGGTTCAGAGAATGGCGACCAAGGAGGGAGTGGTGTTTTTATTTCTACTGGTTTTAACAATTGGAAAGACATAAAAGGACGATTACAGAAACATATTGGTGGTGTTAATAGTAGTCATAATAATGCTTGGAGAAAATGTGAAGCATTGATGCATCAAAAGCAACATATTGAAGTGGCTCTTTCTCAACAATCTAGTCAAGTAAAATAAGATTATCGGATTCAGTTGACTGCAGTAGTTGATTGTATTCGGTTTCTACTTCGTCAGGGACTCGCTTTTCGTGGTCATGATGAGTCTGAAGATTCAATTAGTAAAGGAAATTTTCTTGAACTTTTACAGTTCCTTGCTAATCAGAGTGAGCCCATTAGAAATGTTTTGAGTCAAACTCGTGGAAATCTTAAGTTGGTAGCACCAAGTATCCAAAAAGAAATTATTAGTGTTGCATCTAATGAGACTACTAATATTATTCTTGAGGATATTGGAGATGACTTTTTTGCTATTTTAATTGATGAATGTCGTGGCATATCAATTAAAGAGCAAATGAGTGTTGTTTTGCGGTATGTGAATAAAAAGGGGCAAATTATTGAACGTTTTCTTAGTCTTGTTCATGTTACAGACACACGTGCTTGCTCTCTTAAGAAAGCCTTGGAGTTTTTATTTGCCAAACATAATTTGAGTTTGTCAAAGGTACGTGGGCAAGGTTATGATAGAGCGAGCAACATGCAAGGAGAATTCAATGGTCTTAAAAGTTTGATCTTGAAGGAGAATTCATGTGCATTTTATGTTCATTGTTTTGCACACCAACTTCAACTTGCACTTGTTATTGTTGCAAAAAAACAAGCTGCAATTGCATCTTTTTTTAATATGGTTGCTAATGTGTGCAATGTGGTTGGAGCTTCATGCAAAAGGCAAGATGCCCTTCGAGAGAAGCAAAAAGATCATGTGGTCGAAGGATTACGAAATGGTGAAATATGTAGTGGAAAAGGTTTGAATCAAGAGAAAACCATTAAAAGAGCAGCAGATACACGATGGGGTTCACATTATGGTACAATGCTCAGCTTAATCAGTTTATTTCCTTCAGTGATTGATGTGCTTGAAATGATAGAGGAAGATGGCTTGAGCGCAGATCAAAGAGGAGAAGCATGTGCATTATTGATTACGGTACAATGTTTTGATTTTATATTTTGTTTGCATTTGATGAAGAACATATTAGGAATTACTAATGAATTCTCTCAAGCACTTCAAAGAAAAGATCAAAACATAGTAAATGCTTTAGATTTACTCAAAGTATCCAAGTTGAGACTGCAATCGATGAGGGATGAAGGTTGGATGTTATTACTTAATGAAGTATCTTTATTTTGTGGCAAGCATAATATAAATCTTCCAACTATGAGTGATATGTTTGTTGCCCAAGGTAGATCAAGGCGGAAAGGTGAGAAAATTTCCAATCTACATCATTATCAAGTTGATTTATTTTATCAAGTCATTGATGTGCAACTTCATGAGCTCAATAATCGATTTGATGAGAGGAATAGTGAGTTACTCCTTTGTGTGGCATGTTTAAATCCAAGAGACTCCTTTGTTGCTTTCAATAAGGAGAAATTGCTTCAATTGGCTCAATTTTATCCTAATGAGTTTTCTACCATTGATGTTCTTGCTCTTGATAATCAACTACAGAATTATATTTTGGATATGCGGTTGGATGTTGGATTTTCAAATTTGAAAGGGATTAATGATCTTTCCGAAAAGTTAGTTGAAAGAAGCAAGCATATTGTCTATCCATTGGTGTATTTACTCTTGAAGCTAGCTTTGATTTTACCGGTTGCAACTGCGACAGTGGAAAGAACTTTTTCTTATATGAGCATTGTGAAGAATCGACTGCGGAACCGTATGGGAGATGATATGTTAAATGATTGTTTAATTACTTATGTTGAAAAAGATATTTTTGATATTGTAGAAAATGAGAGAATCATACAAGGATATCAAAAAATGAAAACTCGTAGAGAACAATTGTAAAAACTACGTATATTGTATGAATTCTAATGTATAATTTTTTTTTCCATATTGTCTTTTTATTTATCTTTCCCTTATTTACTACATTATTCTTCCAGCTCGTTTACTTTCCCTTTAAAATACTCAAAAAAAAAAATTCGGGGGCGCTGCCCCCGAACCCCCGAACCCCAGCCCACCCTGACATATATTTCTGGATCCGCCACTGACCGTCACCACCACCCGGTAAAGAAGCATGCGGAGAAGACCAATGGGCGCCAGACCCACTGCCAGTAAAGGGATCAGGGGACGAAGCATCAAAAGGATTGCTCCCCAGATCCGGCCCCACATCCGTATTCGCAAGAATGTCTGAGACTTGGCCATCGTCCGCACCAACAACGATAGGATTAAGTTCCCCTTCCCCTTCGGCAGACGTCCCCAAAACCTCCGCGATAGTAGGCGACGGACTCCTTTCCTTCTTCTTCCGTTTCTTCTCGAGCAAATGGGCAACCCTGTCGGCCACAACAGAGGAAGACTTCTGAGCAGAAGGCTTCGAAGGCGAAGGGGTAACCGATGACTCAGAAGGACAGAACCTAAGGGGAGTAGCATAAATCACAGTAAAACCCGTCAGCGACGGTCCAGTATCCTCCACCACCGGCACCCTCTCACCGGTAAACTCTACCGACCGATCAAAAACGTCGTGGCTGACATCCTCGGCCAATCTCTGCGAAGGAGGGGTAACCAAAGGCTGGGCGATGGCAGCAACTGCCCCCTTTCGAAGGGATCTGGGTTTCTTTTTAGCTTCAGACCCCTCTGTTTGATGCGAAGGCCCCCGCGATAGGCCTTTTTCGCCTCCGAAGAGAAACTTCAGGACTCTCTTCCCGCTCTGCCGAAGGTGAAGACCCTCCCTCGCTTTTAAGCGCTGAGGACTCCCTATCGTCCTCCTCATCATCCTTCTTATCTGCAGAAACAATCAGGGCCATCCCGTTACAACAAACGGGGACATCGGGCAGAAAAATGAAAGAAATCACAAAGAGAAAGACACTTACCAATACCACACTGATCTATCGGCTTCCAAATAGCATATAACTGCGTATTGAACGGCTTCCTCACAGCGCCTAAGAGCTTCTCAACAGCAGCCACCTCCTCAAGCGTTAGCTCATTCTACTGAGGCTTGGCCCATCGGGCATCAGTAATGTCCCGATTGAAACCAGACCTCCAGGCACGGGCAGGCATCTCAAGAACAAAGAAGCGATTCGCCCAGTTCTTAATCGATGAGTCAAACCTCTAGAAATGCATAGTGAGAGATTTAACCGAAGGATTAGACTTTCGAGGGTAAATGGAGACCCAGCCTTTTCAGATGCTCAATTGAAAGAAATACCTCAAGAGCCGAAGGGTAGGCTGCGCAATACCGTTGGTAACACACACCCGGATGAAGGCATAGATGTCGGCCCAGGAATTTAGAGGAATCTGCACCGGGTTCAGATCAAACTCAAGCAACATTTCGCGAACCAGCGAATGCAGCGGAAGACGGAACCCATACATGAAAATCTTCGTATAGAGCACCCGGTCGTTCCCAGTGAAATCGGTATTCAGCCTGACCTCCGGCCCGGCAACCATGTTCGTATACTTGTCTTCCAGAATCCCATCGCAGGCGATCAACTCGGCATCCAAATCGACCCGAGAGGTTATCACCGAAACTGTAACGGCAATCTTGGCCTCAACTACTGACATGGGCCTGTCCGCAGCTGCAAGAGGAGCAACGGGCTCAGCCATGAGACAAAAAGAAAAAAGAAGGGAACAAAATCTGGAATGAGCAAGGAAGAAGAGGAAGAAAGTCTCTCTATTTTTGCAAAATTTGCAGACTTTGTGATTTTCAAAAAAGGGAGGAGAGTGGCGCGCTGTATAGGGCATCACACAATTGATAAAAAAGTGACACATGGCAGAAGAGACCCTTGGAAACACCTTTCCTCACGAAAGGACAGACCGCTTCGATCAACTCAAATGTCCCTCCTCGATTTTCAAACTTGGATCCGACCACGAAGAGATGATCGCGCGCCACGCAAGCACGCACGCGCATCCAACCATCATTACCTCTGCTCCGCATTTAATGAGACAGGACACTACCAAACAGTCGGCCCAAAGGGAAACGTAAAGACTGCGAAACAGAGATCCAGGCCTGTGCCTTATTTTCCTAAATGGCCCAACTTCGCAACCCATTCCCTTCAAACGCCTTCGCAAGCGAACGACCAAACAGGCTACCGGCCCCGAAAGCCCACAGGAAACAAACTCCTTAGCAGAGCATAATCCATCGACCGCCACTAACGGCCAGCAGTCCTAAATGGTCAGCATGCTACCCACAGGCCCCGATAAATCGGCAATCGGGTAGGTATCGCCCTAAGCCCTTGGTAAACACTCGGGCTCGTCGTCGTTCAGGCATGATAATACATAATCAGACTATGGGGGCATTATGGACCTTCCCACCCCCCCAGGAGGGACCACTGCCTACGCACCAGTCAAACTGGGGGCCAGCGCGCCTCTTGGGGCTAACGGCCAGCATACGGCCTAACGAAGGCCCGATATGTCAGTAGGTGACACATGTCCCACTAACGGACCAGGCTCCTCGGTAACACGTGTCCCACCGACTTAGGAGAGAAAGGTCTATAAATACCCCCCCCCCCCCCCTAAAATCCCCCACTACTCACACATCTCTCATACTAACTTGACCGTCGGAGCCTTTACGCCGGAGGCCTCCTCCAGTGCTTTTCAGGTACCGCGCGGCAGGCCAGACCCCTCAGAAGGATTTATTCAGCAATCACAGAACCACCCTACCCAACGCAATTACCATTTAACCCTCACCCCGTATCTCAGATTATCATGATGTTTTTGTTATTAGTGCATTGATTGATATGTATTGTAGATGTGGAGAAGTTGGGATGGCGCGGCGAGTGTTTGACAGGATGGTGGAGAAAGACTTGGTGGCATTGAATGCCTTGGTTTCAGGGTATGCTCACCATGGTTTAGATATGGAAGGATTTGCTTTGGTGGAGAAAATGAGGAATTTGGGTCTTAAGCTTAATGTCCTAACCTGGAATAGCTTAATTTCAAGGTTTGCACAAACGGGTGATGAGGTAATGACTTCAAAGATGTTTGAGTTGATGAGGAGCAATGGCCTGAAACCTGATGTGGTTTCATGGACTGTAGTTATATCAAGGTTGGTGCAGAATTTTCGAAACAAGAGGCATTTGGTGCATTCAAATGGATGTTGGGTGATGGTTTTTATCCAAGTTCCGCTACTATCAGTGGCCTTTTGCCTGCCTGTGCAACTGTGGCAAATGTGAAGCATGGAAGGGAGATTCATGGTTATGCAGTGGTGATTGGAGATGAAAATGATGTATATGTCAGGAGTGCTCTTGTTGACATGTATGCAAAATGCGGCTTTATATCTGAAGCAAGGCTGCTGTTTTCTATGATGCACGAAAGGAACACGGTTACCTGGAACTCCATGATTTTTGGGTATGCGAACCACGGGTATTGCAATGAAGCAATTGAGCTTTTTAATCAGATGGAAAAGGCAGAGGGAAACAAGCTCGATCACTTAACTTTCACAGCTATCCTCACTGCATAGTCATGCTGGAATGGTTGAACTGGGCTGGAGTTTGTTTCTTTTGATGCAAGACAAGTATAAGATTGTTCAAAGATTGGAGCATTATGCTTGCATGGTGGATCTGCTGTAAAAGTGTGATATTATAAAAGTTTTACATATTTTACCTTAAATTCAAATGGAGTCAAATTCAATTTGTAACCAATCCTTAAATATCTTAAACCGAAAATTTTATCTCTTTAAAGTGGAAGATATGGCTCCATGAGATATATTTTTAAAACCACTTTATATCTACAAGCCTATAAATATGTGTAGTCATCTTCCCAAAGAGACATCTTAATACGCAAAATGTGATCATCTGGTACCTAACTACGAGTTAGAAGAGATCGTTATATCCTGGGGAAATAATTTTTTTTAGTACAGCGTTTTATCGCGTCTTGATCTTTCACTTTCTTTTTGTGTAGATTTTTCCAACAGGATCTTCTCGGCAAAGCTGGAAATCTTGCCGAAGCTTATAATATGATTAAGAAGATGCCAATTGGGCCTGATTTTTTTGTATGGGGAGCATTGTTGGGGGCATGTAGGAGCCATGGAGATGTAGATCTCGGTGAGATTGCAGCGAGGCATTTGGCCAAGCTCGAGCCTGAAAATGCAGGAAACAATTTGCTTCTGTCGAGTTTATATGCTGATGCTGGAAGTTGGGAAAATGTTGCTTGGTCTAAGAAGATGATGAAGAGAAAAAGGTTGAAAAACTTTCCTGGATGCAGTTGGATAGAGACAGCCTGATACACCACTATGGCTTAGAGCTGTTGCGCAATGATTTTGCAAAAATGTGATTCTTGTAGGAACTGGAACTAGCAAGCGAGATGGAATCCGTATTCGCTGGCTCGTGTCTGATTCGAACCCGTGACTTTTTAAGAGGTGACCAAACCCGCTCACAACTAGACGGATTCCAGTGGCTTTCGAGGGTGTCCTTTTAAGATGAAAGGGATTGATATTGCAGCATTTGATGGGAAGTTTAGAGTGGAAGAATGCAAGAGTCTTTCATTTCGAACAGAGGGGATGCTCAAGCAGGAAAACATAAAGGTGCATAACTCTATAATATATTACTACCATACAAGTAAATAGTAGTATTAAAGAAAGCATGAAAACAAAATAAAAATGTTAGTGCGCTTTCTGCCTTAATGTCGCCCTTAATTGTCACCGTTATGAGACATTAAATACAATATTCCAATTCAATGGAATCTATTGAACATTAATTGCAACTTTTTTTCCCCTAATTGTACTTAGTCGTAGAAATTAGAAACAAGACCTAATTTCCTTTCGAAGCAATAAATAATTACTTCTCCATCCCTATGGAGTCCTCCCAATCGCAAAGGTGTCATCGTTGCAACCAGAGGTTATATGGCCAAGACATGTATATGTATAAGTAAGCTTTTTTTCTAAAATCATGTTTCTGTGTTCTACTAATTAAACAAACTTTATTTAAATTGTATTTTATCTATAACAATTGAAATTTAAATGTTCAAACACTATGTGTTCTTTTTATTTCGCGAATTTGCATAAGAACAAAATTTATTTTTTCTTTTTTTGTAGCGACAATGGATTCTGTAGCAACGAGTGCCGTGATGAACAAATTGAAATTGATGAAGAGAAAGAGGGAGCAAAAAATCCATCCACGACAGAAGATGAAGTAAGCTCCTCAGGTACCAAGTGATTTTGTAGTGGTACTTCATGCATTGCTGTCGGCTTATCATATAGTTTAATAATTTTGGTAATAAATCGATATTTTTACCCCCCTTTTTTTCACTTTTCTGGTGAATTTCATGGTGCTTTGGTTGCTGTTTGCTTGTTAGTTTTCATGAGTCGCATTGCAATGGATATGCATTTAGTCATCTGGATATTCAATAACAAAAAACGAAGATTTGAATAAAAGTGTAACATATATGGCGACTTGATCAACAATGGGGTTACTAACTTGGTACGCCTGGATCCTCCTGCTAAACAAAGAAAATGTAGGCCAAGAGAAGGATTGCATTTTATATACTGAATATGCCTCTGAAACCATCTCCAGATACCTCTGCCACAGGATACCTATCGCTCATGTCATGTGCATGGGCTTTCATCGCCTCCAAGCTACAAGATTCAAGTTAAGTGACGGCCGTAGAACAAAAGCATTCAATTAAGAAAAAACGCTTAAAACATGTAATTTCTAGTTAGCAAAAATCTCTCTCAAATGAGCTTGTTTCACAGCTTATCAGGAAATACTAAATTTTAGGGCATTGAACATGTCAGTGGCACACACACAGAACGGAACTCTTGTTGATATTAACTCGTAAATTTTCTGAGTCTGCACATTAGAGAGGTGGCAATGGTGCAAGGACCATCAAAATGAAACTTCCTACTCTGCTTTCCCAGCTTACATTATAGTATTAGAATCAATCAATGGTCCACAAGTACACAGAGTAATGATGCATGGAGTTCGTAGGGCCATGGCAGTATGTGGAAGAATAAGTACCTCAATAGTTGCTCTCCACATTGGAAGCAATTCTTAAACTCGCCCAGTATTTCTATACATTTGGACTCAGACATTCGACTGCATCTTAGTGGTTCAAGGTGGGGCAGTGACTCCCTGCTGTCACGTGAATCTATCAAACAGCGCTTAGTCTTAGGATCCAACAACTTCGTACGCTGAAGCCACATCCACCTGTATTTCTTTCCATTTTGAGTTTCTGTTTCTGTTCTCTCCAGAACAATGAAAGAAAGAAGGAAGGAAGGAAGGAAGGGAAGAACACAATGAAGAGAACAAAAGTGCTGTCTAAATGGGAGACAAATAGAAGAAATTTGCATCCACCAATAACCTTAAACACATCGCCTCAAAGACCATTCACCATCGCATACGCTACTGTTAGGCTCCATTTCCTATTCCATACATCGCATTCGCATATAGGTAGTGAAAAGCCATCTCTATTCTGATTTTACTAGTGTTAGTTCCCATTTATCTACCACATAAGGGAGTGAAACAGATGCATACTGTGCCATAAATTCCAAACTGAAAAGGAAAAATCATGGCACATGGTAAAATATTGTATTAAGGATCCTCAAGCAAAGGCATTATGTTACATCTATTCTATACCTAAGGAAAAACTACAAGTGATTTTCAGCAAGAAATCATAAGCTCCACTAATCTAATTCTCAAAACAAAGACTTTATATCTTCAGATCACAACAAAAATGACACTAGCAGTTGGTACAAGCCTAAATTAGGTTTTCCTAATTTATTAGATCCAACAACAAATGGCAAACAAAAAAAATGAAGACAGAATTTACCTCTTTTCTCACTATCCGAGGCATTCCAAAACCAAATTGGCTCTTACATCACATTATTATCATTAGAACCCACATGATGTGGATGATGGTGATGATGTGGGAAAGCCCCACCCGAACCATAACCATTCCAATAATTAAAATTCCCGTGATCAAACCCATTCTGATACTGATGATGATTGTGCTGCATCCCAACATTCCCATACATCTGCATCCCCATCGGATGATGATGGTGGTGGTGATACGCCATCGTTTGAATTGGCATCCCCATGTTCCCATTTCCATTTCCATTCCCATGGCTCTCGTGCAAGCTCTGTGGCACAGGAGTTGAAGCAAACAGTTGGTGATCAGAAGAGGAGGCTGCTGCGGCCGCCGGCCCAGCAACAGCTCCGCCCTCGCTCGACGAAAACCCCTGCATCCTCTTCAAGTAGAGTCTGTATTTTTGCAGATGACTAGCCACATTCTCCCTAGTCAACCCTTCCACATTCATCAACTGCATAATCGTCTTCGGCACCGCGTTTTTGATACCCAAGTGAGCCACCACATCCACAAACCGTTTATGCAGCTGTGGGGTCCACACAAGCCTCGGCCGCTTCAGCGTCCTCGCCGCCGAATCCGCTTCCTCCGAAACGATCCTCCTCAGCTTGTTATTTCTGGTGTCTGATCCGGACCCATCCTGATCCGCGCCGGGTGAGATGTCCTCATCTTCGACCTCCTCCTCGTCCTCCTCTCCCTCCTCCTCCTCTTCAACGACCATGGGCTCGTTGCAGTGATTGGCGCCGGCGGTGAAGGATTTGAAATTGTTGCCGGCGATGGACGACGAGGTGTTTAGATGGAGATTGGAGAGAGTGGTCTGGGACGCGCGTGTGACGTCAAGGAGAGTGCGGCAAGGCTCCATAGAAATACTGAACGCCGATGCGAGCTCCAGAGGAATCAACGGTTGTGATAGAGGGGTGAGATCATCAGCAGCGGGTAAACCCATCTCCCACTCCATAACTCTCTCTTCGTGTTCTGCTCCTCCGCCGTTGGCGGTGGTTTGGTACTCACTCATCCTCACTTCCTCTTCCAGAATTCCAGTTTTTTGTTGGGATTTACTTTTAATTGATTAAATTAATTAGTTGATTGATAAGGCAGCGTTTGGTGTGCAGTGTCTGAAACGGTAAAAGGGTGGATCGGAGATCAGAGGAAAGACTGGAGATATTTTCGGGGAGAGTTGTTGTGGAGGAAAAGAAATGAAAAGGGAAGGAAAAAGTGCAATATCTGATTCCAGATGGGACTTGGATCAATGCCGACGTGGACGACTTAGCTAGATATTTTGTTACTATCTTCGAAACTTTCTAAAAAAGATATGGGTAAAATTACGATTTAGTCATGCAGGTATCTCTATTATCAATTTAGTCCTTAAATTACATTTTATCACTACTTGATTCTACAGGTTTTCTTGATGTTCAATTTAGTTTGTTTTTAGGGATTTTCTAACCCTAACGTAAACTCAATTTATAACTAACTAATCAGTTGTAATTTAAAATAATAAATTAGATTTCCATAATAAACGCAGATATTAGTTTAAATAATAATTACAACACTTTGTTTTAAATTGTAACTTAGTTATAAATTAAGTGTTATGTGATTTTCAAGAAAGACTTGAAAAAAAAGCACCCTAACAAATAAATGGAAGGATAAAATTGAGAATAAGAAAAGCTGCAAGGGTAAATAATAATAATAAAAAATAGTTTAGAGAGTACATTGGTAGCAGAAAGATACGGTCGGACTAAATGGAGTTTACCCAAAAATTTATGGACAGGTGTGCACGTTGAGCCGCTCGACCAGTGGATTGTAGACACGCAATGATTTGTAAATTTGGGAATGAAAAAGAAAAGGAATAGACTTTTTACGTTTTTTGTTTTGGCCAATAGGAAAAGGTGTTGGTGAACAGCTGGCTGGAAAAAAGTTATTTTTATTTATTTCTTTATATTGTGGACTATTCAACGACAACGAAATTAATTATTGAATTTAGTTTATTTATTTTGTTATTCAACACAAAATACGATTTCATAAAAGATAGCAATAATAATAAAAATGTAGTTTATAGTTAATTGTATCGTTAAAATCACCCGCCAACATGTGATGCAAAGATTAATTTAAATATATCCGACGAAATAAAACAGGAGGAGATACTGAGATAAAAAGGGAATGATGCGAAGATATCCAAGAATAAGATCCCACTGACGGAGCACGTGTTAGTAGCATAAGGCAAGTTTGCTTACTTTGCTTACGTCTTCTCTTTACTTTTGATGCTTTTCTACGTTATCTATAATTGTATATACCGCTTTGATCTCTTTTTATTAATAAATTTATATTTCTATTGATATTTAGCATAGATAATTATGAGCAATACATATTCTGAACATTATTTAGTGAAAATGAATGAATTACGTGAATAAAAAACCATGAATTTTTTGAGGAATCTAATAGAGACAGATTTTACAACTGCTATAAATTTTCTAAACGTTTGATACGGTATGGCTCAATTTATTAAAAAAAAGGAAAAAGAAAAAGAAAAAGAAAGCATCGATTAAGTCAAAAATAAAATGAGAAAATGAAAAAGCCCAATAGCCCAATCAACTACTCGCAATGGAGGCCCGCGTTCCTTACCATAGCAATGGCGAGGGCCGCGAGGCCACATGCTTGATCTCCGCAACCACAATCCTATCCCTTTGGAAATCTGCAACCTGTAATCAAAATCGAAATCCTCTCGCCCACTCCTACTGCAGTTACAGCACATGATCCATGGCTGCTGTATCCATATCGCCATATCCAGCACTACATTTCCTCTTCTTTTCCAACACAAGATTTCCTTCTAACTCTTCTCTCAACAATACCCACAACTTAGCTCTAACTTTAAGGTCACCATTGTCACTGTCTACTCATTTCTCAGAGAAACAAACTTTCCTTTCTCCAAAATTTCATCATCAGCGCACCGAATTTTGGAGAATCTCTGCTTCCCCTGAAGAATCCTTGACTTCAGACACAACCCCAATTGACAGTTCACAGCAGATAATCTCCACCAGTGATGATGGAACCTCCTCCGTCATATCAGTCCTCCTCACCATTGCCTTCATTGCTCTGACTATACTGACGATTGGGGTAATAATTAAATTCCCGTTTTCAATTTCAATGCTATATTTTGCATCTTTGCTTGAAATTTTTGACGGGTAAATTCCTTTTTTTTTTCAATTTCAATGCCTAAAGTTTGCATCTTTGCTTCAAAAAATTGATGGGTAATTTCAGTTTTTCAATTTCAATGCTAAAGCTTGTAACTTTGATTGAAAAAAATGATGGATTTTTGTTGTTTTGGACTAAAGTTGTGATTTTGGAAACTGGGTTTGTTGTTAAATTGTGGTGGGTGTGTTTTGTTGTTGGTTGCAGGTGATATACATTGCAGTGACGGATTTCTTGCAGAAGAGGGAGGGGGAGAAGTTTGACAAGGAAGAGAGCGCCAAGAAGAAGAAAAAGAAAGGAAGGGTGAGGTCAAGGAGTGGACCGAGAGGATTCGGACAAAAGATTGATGAGGATGATGATGATTTTTGATGAATTAAAATGATGGCACCAACATCAATTATTTTGTGGAAGTGCAGAATTAATTTCCATGTAAGCTGTTTTAAGTTGTCTTTGCAATTCCAATTTTGTTAGAAATTTTGCTTTCTAGGAAAATGCATAGAGCTCAAAGAATTCAAATCCCTAATGGCTGAGGACTTTCTCCATCATCACACCAGCATCTGAAATCTTAAAACACATAACTAGACGAACAGGCTCATATAAGATGGACTAAAAAATCAATCACTTGATTTTGTAACTTGATAAGTATATTTCTTTGTTGGATTTGTACACAATTCAGATTCTGAATTTGGGTGGTTTTAGCCTCGATTCTCATCTTCGTTCGTAGGTTGAATTTTCTCAAACCACTCGAGCTCTCAGCAAAGACAAATTTAACCTCAAATTATAGTTTTGCATGCTTGAATCTCTATTTGCTGCGTCTCTGGGGCGTTTTTTTGTTAGTTTGAAATAGAAAATTCACCGTTTTTTATTCGGTTTTACAAAATTGTAGAATTTCTTAATAGTTAGTACATGTAGCATTCCTTTTTCTTGTTCCAGATTTTCTTCGCAAGTATTTGCCCTGGTCAAGTTACATTTTGTGGATCATTTATCCAGTTTTCTATTTTGTAGAGAGCTCCTCACAAATACAACCATTCCCTCTCGGGCAAATTAAATGACGTTTTAGGATAATAAAAATTCGTAGAACAATAATTTTTTATTTTATTTTATTCTATATTGTTTCATTTTTATTTATAATTTTCACTCAAATTACTACACCATCATCAAATTGGGTTTATGCATAAAAAAAATTGTCATTTGCACAAAATATATGTTTCGAAAAAGATAAAATAACATATATTATGAACAATAAAAATTCGTAGGAAAGAATTATTTAATTTGCCCCGGAGGGAGTATTTATTAGACGGGGCTTACAAGCGTGACGTAAATAATTAATTGCCTTCAATAATCTTAAACAGTGGACTTTGACTGTTGATGTAAAGTAAAATTAGCTCCTTTGAATGTGTTGTCAAATACATTTGCACATTTTTATTGACGAAAATATGAACTCTACCTCTGTAATGACCCGTTGACAAGGTGCATTCATTAGTTTTTCATTTTACATTACTCCTTCCATTTGTCAAATGTGCGGCTGTCCTACACTTATTGTCTTGGTAAAACATTTGTTCTTCATTTTCTATTTTACGGTGAAATCCTGATATTTTTTTATTATTAATAAGACAACTAATAAGTTATGCATTTATTCCATTTATTTAACTGCCATGAGTATACTTGGGCCACGGATTGGTCTCACTTAGCAGCCCAGTTAACATTTTTAGGATTCAGGTTATTTATTTCGGGCCTGACATAAATTTTGTGGGATATTTTGCATATTGTAAAGTTTTTAAGTGAATTATATTTAATTAATTATCATTAAAATGTATCGAATTTATTACCTAAATTATAAATATGAGAGATATAACTTTATATGCGTTTTTAAGAATAACATCATAAAGACCGGTAATTATTGTTTCCCTAAAATTGACTTTCTTACATAATGCAACAATAGCATTTTCCTCTCCATGGCATTGGCATAGGAATTGGAAATAATAATGATTCATCTTGGCAAAGGAGCGGCCAGTTATAATTACTCTTCAAGGCGTGCGGAGCAGAAATATAGGCACCATATTCCCCTTTACAAAAACAAGAACCATACCCAAGACAAACACACTAATAAGTGGGCACCAATCTTTTTTCATAACTTTTGACCCATAAGGTAACACAATAAGGAGAGTTAGACACCAATCATCACTTAGATTTTTAGTGGCATCCAATAAAAACAGAAGAAAAAGGTAAGATAAAAATCAAAATACTCAAATTCTAGTATATAAAAAAGCATTGTCAATTATGGTCGAATAGTTACAAATTGGGAATTCATCTTTAATTCATGTATAATTCATATTTTTTAAAATTTAGGAGATTATGATTTTTAAATTTAATAATTCTCGAATAAGAGCAAATTTAGTTAAAAGGGATCCAACAAAAAAAGAACCCATGCGTGTGGAAATTTCATTTTATTTCTAGGGGAAGAATCGGATTTCCCAATATTTTCGAGTCTTGTTCGATAGCTAAACTAGACAAGTGGGGTCCATTCAATCTCTCCGCTTCCTAACCCAAACCCCTTCTTCACGAGAAAGACGAGCAGAATACCCTACTCGCCTCGTTGAAAAGAATCTTCCTGGCGACTCGCACAACCACGCCGAAATGACCACACTACCCCTACCCTATCTCATTCATACTCACACACAGACAAGCAGGCGAGCTCGTAGACTTCTCCTTTCAATTTTCAAACTCGGCGTCCTCGGTCAAACCTCCATTTTCCTTCCATTCATACACCCCTCTGTCACGCTCCTACGCGCCCCTCCACCCACAGTTTCATTAAATGCCAAGACGCGTCCATCCCACACGCGCTCCGATTCTGAATACTATTTTGTTTGGGGAAACTATGGTTTAGTCCTTCTATCTATTTCTATACCCTCTGTTCTAAACAAAACAAAAAAACTGACTTTATAGAATTGAGCGTATAATTTAGTAATTAATTTTTTAAGTAAATTTTGATAAATATCCTACTATTATGGTTAATAGATACTGTCTTTTTTAAATTTAAATTTAATTATATAAAAAAATACATCAAAAGTGACAAATTATGCATGAATAAGTATAAACCGTCATTTATTCAATACCAAACTTTTTCCCTTAAAATGTCGTTTTTCAAGACAAGAAGGAGTATAATTTAGTGTCTATTATATATTTTTTATCACTATCTGTTCTTAACGTTTTCTTGATTTTCAACTCAATCTTACATTTACTTTTGGAATCTAATTTTTTTTCTTAGTTTGTTTGGAGGGGGGAACGTAAAATTTTTCAAAAATAAATATATGTGGTAGGATGAAATTGAAAAATCGAGTTTCAAGTGAGACTGAATGGAAAGAAAACACTAAAATATATGGTAGGATGAAATTGAAAAACCAATCAAACTTTAAGGATCAAATATTGACAACAAATAACTCAGGCACTAAATTGTTACTAAAGGGCGCAACTAAATCGTAATTTCCCTTTTTGTTTCCTGTATTCATTCCTCACGCGTCTCCCCTTAAAATCCCCTCATTTCTAGCTACCCTTTTTCTTTCCAATAAACCAAAACTTTTTTTCCTCTCTTCTTTCTCTCTCCAATAACTCTCTCCATAACCGGATCTGAAGAGGTATGTCTTCAGCATCGTCGTTTTGGTGTTATAGATGTACTCGCTTCGTCGTCGTTCCGCCTCCAAACAACGCCGACGATGCTAGTATTGCCATCTCGTGCCCTCACTGCGACGGTGGTTTCGTTGAAGAAATCCAGTCTGATAATCCTCACCGTCGGTTTATGTACATGTTGTCGAATTCCAATAGCGCTGCAACGGCCGCCACCACCGAACGGGATCCCGATCGTGGCCCGGGTATCAGATTCCGGCGGTCCCGCCGAAACGCCGGGGACAGGTCGCCGTTCAATCCAGTCGTGGTCCTGCGTGGCGCCACCACAGAGGAGAGCGAGGAAGGAACTCCTAATTCGAATAGCAGCAGTTACGAGTTTTATTACGATGATGGAACCGGGTCGGGTCTTCGACCCGTCCCGGCTAGTATGTCGGAGTTTTTGATGGGGTCTGGGTTTGACCGATTGTTGGACCAGTTGACTCAGATCGAGATTAATACCTTGGGTTCGGGTCGGGTTGTGAACCCACCAGCGTCGAAAGCGGTGGTGGAGGCGATGCCTACGATTGAGATAAATGAAACGCATGTCGTTCTGGAGGAAGCGCATTGTGCGGTGTGCAAAGAAGCGTTTGAGGTGGGGAATGAAGCGAGGGAGATGCCGTGTAAGCACATCTATCATTCGGATTGTATTTTGCCTTGGCTTGCTTTGAGGAATTCATGCCCTGTTTGTCGGCTTGAGTTGCCAACGGAGAGTGAGGGTAATTCAGAGGAAGCACCTGCCGCCGTGGAGGAAGCAGGTGTTGGTGAGGAGGAGATTGTGGGATTGACAATATGGAGGTTGCCCGGAGGAGGGTTTGCGGTGGGGAGATTTAGAGGAGGAGGAGAGAGGGAGAGGGAGTTTCCAGGGGTGTTTACAGAGGTGGATGGTGGTGGAGTTAGTAGGAGGGTTTCTTGGGTAAGTAGGAGGAGGAGGGGTGGAGTGAGAGGGAGCAACAGCGGCGGTAATGGGAGTGGTGGCGGTGGATTTGGGAGGGTGTTTCGTGGGTTGTTTTCGTATGTGAGGAGGATTGGAAGGTCAAATGCCAGCTCTGGTTCTTCCAGTTTGGCTCGAGGTGGGAATGAACTGGGGATGATGAGTAGGAGTTCGAGTAGTGAGTCAGGTTCTGGATTTGGTAGGTATGTGCGAAGAAGAAGAGGTGGATTGGATTTGGAAGTTGAGAATGGAGCTGATAGGTGGTGAGATGAAAAGTAATTTTTGTTTATTTTTCTTTTTTTTGTTCAATCTTTGTACATATGATTAAGCAATGCCAATGCCTGCAAGAGGGAATTTTTCTTCTAATTATTTGGTTTTTTGTTTTTATGAGTAGAAAAATTATTCTTTAGATTTGTTGTCAAAGGATATGCAAGTTTTGCTCGTTATGACGAGATAGATGAGATAGGATACGAGCAAAAGGTGCGAAATGCGAATCGTTCATTACTGCCTTGTTTATGGTAATCTGTTAGCTATTCTGTATCAAATTAAACTTTTCTTTTTTCTTGCCATTCTTTCTAGTATATGATTTCTTGCTGTGATCTTCTATTCTGTCATTGAATGTGATTTGATGAAATAGGATTGTTGTTGTAGGAATAAGAATGTATGATTTCATTTTTGTCTGCTGGGTTGTAAGAACTCAATTTGCAGAAATCTGAAACACAGCAGAAGCTGAGTTATAATTTTGTCTGCTGGGTTCTTGGTTCTTGGTTCTTGGTTCTTCGTTCTGCTAATGTAGCCTACCACCGTTGACCACCATAATAATGCTTGTGCTTAAATGCGGTATATGCCAAATTGCGGAAGTTGGTGTTAAGTTTTAATGTTATAAGCAGGTGCATGTCTGGTCCATTATTTGCAGAATTGGGTGCTAAATTAATGCAATTGTGTCCTTAATTAAGGGTTGTTAATTAACCTAAACAGAGTAGTTTTGGTTTGTCATTTATGGATTAGTGGTTGGAATGTGGAGCTCAATCAGTGACACGTAAGCAGTAGCATTATTTTATGGGTCGGCACATTGAGGATATGGCAAAATGAGCTGTTTGTTTTGTTTATTCGGAAGACACTGAAATTGAGATAAGTTTCTTGTCAGCAGCAAAACTGGTTTCATCCATGGTTTTCATTTACTGTAGTTTCGGCATAGTAGCAGCCTAATCCGAAACAAGATGAGCATAACATTCCATTCTCTGATATGACTGTGCCTGGAATTAACGCGTAACGAGTTATAAAACCAAGAAAATGCAATGCTATAGAAATCCATCAAAAATGTTGCCTAAGAAGCACGGCACGCTTATTGTAATGCTTAGTTTAATCACCTTAGCAAATGCCAGTAGGATGGTTTTGCTGAATTGGTTGGTTTTTTACTTCTAAAATTGCTGCGATGAGAGCTGGAAAGGAACTCAAAGATGGTGACGTGTGATTAGCATGGGCTAATATCTCAAGAAATCTGCCTACTGCCTACTGCCTACTACTACTGGACATGGCCTACCTGGATTTGCACTACAACTTAGCCTAGACTCTAGAGTATTAAACAAGCTCTTTAAAACTTTAAACTCTCATTTCTGTCCTTCTCTACCTAACCATCAAAGACAAAATGCACCGTTTCCAATCAGCCACAAATCTCAGCAAAGTTACAAGTTCTCCAAAATATTCTCCACTTCATTAAATTTTCCTAATATAATTTTTAATATTTTCTTAATTAAATAAGAAATTAAAATTAAAAAGTGACATATTCGGGATATCATAATGGTATTACATTGCCAAATTGTTACCGTGTTAAAAACCATGGACGGCGATTGATGACTGGCAACTGACAAGATCTCATACCAAAAATTAAAAATTCCTAAAAAATAATATTAAAAAAAACACCAAAAGATATACAGTAATACTACTCCATTTAATCAAGCTGACGTGTCAGTCTCTGGAGCTTTCCTGAAATTAACACACACAACAACCACCTATCAATCCAAAAGATTCAACTCCGTTTCAGAGACGGGCGGGGAGTTGATAGAGAGTGTTATTGTGACGACGTCGACAGGAAAAATCAACCGCTGGAAAACCCAGAAAATAGATCTAACCCACTCTCTCCCTCCTCTAACATTTCATCCAAACACGATCTCTTATGGTTATCTGAGCATAAGGTTTTTTCCCCTTACGCGCCTGATTCACTGATTCTTCGCCTCCCAACGACTGTAAGTCGCTATCTTGATCCTGCATTTTTTTAGATTCTTAACGAGATTGTGGGATTGATCTCAACTGATCCTAGCCTTTGCATAGATGGGTCAACTTAAGATTTTGCAGATACAATATGAATTGTTTTTTTATGACGTTATGCATGCATCATTCTTTAAGCAAAATGAGGTTAAATTAGGTTGATCTTTTTTGACCTTTATACAATTGGGATTTATTGTTCGTGGTCAAATTCATGAATGCAACGAAGAGTGGTGATATTATAAAAGTAAGGTTGTCATGTTATATGTTTATCAGCATGTGGGTTTAAGCTATTTCTAATGCTATATATAATTTGCTGGTTCAGGAGAATAGTATAATATATATTTTTGGGTTCTCACTAGTGGGTTGTTAACTGGCCTGTTTAGTATATATCTATTCATTTATGATTAGATGAATAGATTTCGTGCTAGCTTTCGTGGATAATTATGTGTTGTTTAACATTAAGCTTTTGGTTTTGAATCATTCTGCTCGTCTTTTTAGAACCGCTTCCTTTTAGTTATTTATTTGTCCACTGTTTGTTAGGCCATACACTTGGACATAATACGGAAGGGGATTAGGCAAAACTGACTTTTATCTCAACGATGGATTGATGATATTTTTGGGTGTTGCGACAAAACGAGATGACTATAACTATGGTCTGTCTGCAATTTTACAAACTAGTCACTGTAGTCCTGGGAGAAGTAATAATGAAACAAACATAAGTTAGTGAACAGAATGTTTGGCTAGTCAAATCAGTCTTGAAGATGACAGTTTATTTATCATAATTCAATCGAGCTGCTTTGTTGATTATCATCTGCATTTAGTTGAATTCTGTATATTCCTACTAAGATAATGGTGATTACAATTGTAGTTTTAGAAGGGAACCACCTTTTGATGAGATCCAAGTGTAAAAACTTGAAGGAGTGTTGTACAAGATATACGATAATTTTTACTACTTTGTTCTTCTCATAGGAGACTTTTTAGGATTCTTGGCCATTGGATTTTGGTGTTTGGAGCAGGTTAAATTTATGGAGACAAACATTTTTGGCCTAATATTTGACCTTACTTTTCCTCGAATGTAGCTCAAAACTCAACTTACTTTTATTTGAACCCTGCCCATCTCGTGTAGTCTACAATTGGACCTAGATTAAAGTATTGTGTTTGTTTATGTGCTTTTGAACTTTGGCAGGTATTAAAGTTCTGCGAGAGATATTGAAGGCTCAGTTTGAAAGTAGGGAGATATTGAAGACTTCGGAAAAATTGAAGTCCTTCTACACAAATAGAGTTGTTAAAAACTTTTGCAATCATGAGTTTTGTGTTCAGAGGTTCAAGAGGAGACATTGAAAGTGGATTTCCTGGCTTTATTCCTGAGCGACCTGCAGTGGTATGGTCAATTATTTGCATGTGTTGCTTTGAACAATTTGCTACTTAAGTTGGGTGAGATTATCCACTTAAATTATAAAAGAACGGGAGATGCAATATGTCTAACTTTTCTACTCTCTCTAGCGTATTCATGCAGCTCGATCTGTTAATTCCAATTCACTGGCTTTTCTTGTCACAGGTAAATTTTTGGGCTATTATTGTTTTGCTTCATGCTTTCTGCATTATTATTATCCAAATTTTAATCCAATTGTTGCCCACTAATTCAGCAGTTCTTCTGCTGTTTATGATTTTAAACTCTCACCAGATGTCACCAAACTTCCTGGTATGTAGCCATTGAGCATCTAATTTTCCCTTCCTGCTTTTTAAGAATTTAATGGGCTATAAGCTGGTAATTTTGTTTGTCTATTGTTGCAGCTTTGGCTAGTTGTGGGTGTCTTCTTGATGGCTACAGTCCTGAGAATGTATGCAACATGTCAACAACTTCAAGCTCAGGCACGAGCTCATGCTGCAGCAGCCAGTGGCTTGATGGGGCATACTGAATTGCGTTTGCATATGCCACCCTCAATTGCTTTTGCTACAAGAGGACGCTTACAAGGACTTAGGCTCCAGCTTGCTCTCCTTGACCGTGAATTTGATGACCTTGGTAAGGTGTTTTCTTCTGGATGCTTTTTGTTTGATGTGGCCATCTGTGTGCACTTGCTTATGTATTAAGCCAAACTTGCAATGCCTTCCTTGTTTATGTTGGTTGAAACGGATAGGCTGAAGTGAATCTTTCCTCTACTTTGTGGTAGATTATGATACACTCAGAGCTCTGGACTCTGGTAATGCTTCCACCACTACTTCAATGAGCGAGGAAGAGATTAATTCCCTACCTGTTCACAAATATAGGGTTCCTGGCCAAGAGAAGTAAGTTTTTTTTGTTGTTGTTTTACCTAAAAAAGGAATTGTTAAAATCAGCTAGAATCTCCCTTTAATTATTGTCCCCTGAACCACCATAAGCATTTGAGCTTGTTGCTTTTGTGTAACAGTACTAGCTCATCTCTGCAGCAAGGATCATCATCTTCTGCTTCAACTGAGGTATCTTACATATCCATGAGCATAGTCTCGAAATCAATGAAAAGTTTGTGATGTTTGTGCTACTTGCAGTCCAATTTTTTGATAGTCAGTCACTTGTGCTTGTTTATTTGCAAAGATCTGGTAATTACCAGAAAGACCTTAAAAAATAAACAAGTCCTTCACTCAACCATATTTGTGAACCCCTTTAGAATAAATTTGAGTTTCAAGACATGATAGGTTCCACTGCTGGCCTCTTCCAAGGCACTTGCCCAATCTAGATATACAGTTACATTGGTGTCCATGTAATTGTGTCATTATGGTCATGTTACTTTTGGGGAATCCAAAAATCATCATTTCTTATTTCTGGGCACCCAACTGTCTGCACAAACCAGGAAACTTATGTAGTTACTGTACTGGTACTTTTAGGTTGATACTTATATATATCTTCCAACCATGCTTGTTGGGCTAAAGCATATGATGAATTCCCAATTTTCCCCCTCTGGCTGCTGCTGTTTTAAGTGGAAGGAATGAAAAGATAATAATTGACTGGATGTAATGAATTAAGAATGCTTTAACTGTTTGTGGAGATTACTGACAACTTTTAGATAAAATTTGGTTGATAACTAGCAATACTGTCATCTAAAGGCACTAAACACTGTCATCTGTGTCTATAACAACCATGGACATTTTATAGATTCGACATTGTGAGATGTCACGTAAGGACAATAGAAATGATTGGCTTTTAAAAGATAGTTTTCCACTACCTTTGACCCAAATCAAATCTCTGGCCCAATAGGACTTGCTAGAATGGGGAGATTAAGCTTTGGGTTATTTCTTTATTTTTAGACTGTAAGCTAAATATGGTTAATTAGCATATCTGGGATTTTGGCAGTTAAAGAAATACAGTCATCTTGACCATATCTGCATTACCGGGTTGTTATTTTTCATTATGTCATCGATATATAAGCCTACCTGCATTTTTTTCGATGAATGAAGTGATATCATATTGTACAAAGAAAGCAGAAGCCCACCTGCGTTTCATGTCCTATAAAGATATAACCTTTAGACCTTAACAGCAATTTTAAGTTGTTGCATTGAGGTCGCTTTTATCAGTTTTATAATTGCAGTGTTCTCTCCCTGAATAACTGTTATATCTGACTACCAATTTTACAAACAGACCAAGCAAGCCCCCATAAATGCTGATGGGAGCAAGAAGGGATCCGAAGATGAATTGACATGCACCATTTGCTTGGAGCAAGTTAACAGAGGGGAACTTCTCCGTAGCTTGCCGTGTTTGCATCAGGTCCACTGCAGTTTCTCTCTTGTACATTTTTTTCACAGTATTTCGTTAGACAAGCATTCATTCAAATTGTTAGCTAATTTGATAACCTTGCTGTCTTTTTCCATTTGCAGTTTCACACTAGCTGCATTGATCCATGGCTGCGGCAACAAGGTACATGCCCTGTGTGTAAATTTCAGGTCGGTTCGGGATGGCAGGAAGGCAGAGAGAGTGAATCAGATGGCTTAGACATTGTCTAATAGCAGATCCAAGTAATGCTCTGTACATATGATATTATCTCTCTCACATTTCGTGATTTGGGTGAAAATAAGTTCTTCTGCATCAGCTGTGTAAATAAGCTCTAGGATTGCTGTCGCTCTAACAGTTGTTGTGGGAGACTACAGTTTTTCTCATTCCCACGTTCTTAGCTTGTTGCATGCTGATATATTATGAGCATGGATAGTGGTAAGAATGAAATGTGCTCAGTTGTGGTTTCACCTTTCTGGACACTTCTGAAGATGCCAAATTACCTTCAGGAATTTGCAGTCATAGGCTGTCTGTCTGAAGTTACAATTGTCCCTTACCTTTGCGCTAAATCCTAGTCTCTTGTTGGTCGGCTTATTTGGGATAGATGCGATGTAGTGACGGCTTAAAGATTCATAATCTTGATTAGTTGTCATCAAAGATGCCCCTTTGTATTATTTAATCACTAATTATCCTATAACC
Source organism: Viola odorata (assembly GCA_963691705.1). Classification (NCBI taxonomy): domain Eukaryota; kingdom Viridiplantae; phylum Streptophyta; class Magnoliopsida; order Malpighiales; family Violaceae; genus Viola; species Viola odorata. The sequence continues at coordinate 21,487,650 of OY829545.1, read as the reverse complement.
CAAAATTATGAAAGTCTTGCACAGTACAGGCTCAATATTTTATTAAGGTCCAGTATCCTTCTTGTACGTACATGAGAAATGTGTAGTACAAAAGTTCCAGAAAATATAAGCTGGGTTTGTCCATTTAACCTTGAGCTTGCCTAGAATGACTCTTAATCCTCAAATTTTATTTCAGTAAAATATATATTATTATTAATCATGATTCCAACGTTCTCTTTGGTTAAGTAGGTTGACTTTTTCATTTAGGTAAGAATTCACTAATTCGATCCTTACTTTACATATTACTTGCTGGGAGTGTTTTACTCTGTGCGGACATAAATATATACGAGTTTAGGGATATATGTATTTCGGACTTACAAATTGTTTATTTTCCCCTAGGAGGTTGGCTTCCCTGTCCAATCTATCTCCATTGCCATATGGTTATTACATTTGTACTACAGTTCTTGACAAGTCAAAACTGCAGTACAAAGCAGAAGAAATAAAAAATAAGTGATCTTATTGGTTTTGTATGTTTATTTATTTAATTACCACGTCATTATCAGCGTCACAGACAGCTAATTAACACAAAGACATGATCTATAATACAAGCCCTAATTGACAAGAACAAAGCAGTACCGAACTCATGGCTTCCCTCACAACTCTCAAGTCAACAGATCTGTTGATTTCTCTTCTGATCCTGCTGCAACTCTCCTTGATCAGCGCCCATAGTGGCCACGACGACAGCGATTCTGGCAGCAGTGACAATGTTGACTTGCACTCAAAAGGGCTGGTTTTGGTCAAAGTATGGTGCTTGATCATACTACTGGTGGCTACATTTGCTGGTGGTGTCTCTCCCTACTTTTACAGATGGAATGAGAGTTTTCTTCTCTTAGGAACCCAATTTGCTGGTGGGGTTTTTCTTGGGACGTCTCTAATGCATTTCTTGAGTGATGCGGCGGAGACTTTTTCTGATCTAACCTCGAAAACGTACCCTTTCGCATACATGCTCGCTGCGGTGGGATATCTCTTGACTATGTTCGGCGATTGCATAGTGATTCTTGTCACACAAGGCAGTGGAAGAGGATCGACAAGCCAAGTGCAAGTGGAAGAAGGAAGATCAACTCCTGAAGGTGGTAAAGAATTGGAAGCAGGTCATGATCATGTCTTCTTAAACACAACTAATGTTGGTGACACCATCCTTCTCATCCTTGCCTTGTGTTTTCATTCGGTTTTTGAGGGTATTGCGATCGGAGTAGCAGGTAATCGAAACATATATAGTTTGACTAAATCTTCCACTTCGGTTCGAATAGTCTAAATCCGCACAAATTAAACTCGATCGAGGCCAATAAATTTATTTTCAGGTACGAAGGCAGATGCATGGAGAAACCTATGGACAATATCTTTGCACAAGATATTTGCAGCAGTAGCGATGGGAATTGCACTACTCAAAATGCTACCAAAGAGGCCATTACTAACCACAGCCGCATACTCATTCGCCTTCGCTATTTCAAGCCCGATAGGAGTAGGCATAGGCATCACCATCAATGCCACAGCTGAAGGTGCCGTGGCAGACTGGATTTATGCTATTTCGATGGGATTTGCTTGTGGGGTTTTCATCTATGTCGCCATCAACCATCTGATAGCAAAAGGATTCAAACCTCAAGTTAAACTGTACTTTGACACTCCTTTCTTTAAGTTTCTTGCTGTCCTTCTTGGGGTCGGAGTTATTGGTGTTGTGATGATATGGGATTAGTTTGTTGCAAATTCCTTGCCCTTATTGTAGATTGAATTATTTTCTCAAGTGTTTGAGCCATTAAAATGATTGAATAACTTAACAAAATATTTATTGCGATATCACATTTATAATTTGTCTAAAATTCATGTATTATCAATATAATCTAACGTAGATTATAGTTTAAAAAATGATACATTAACCGATAAAATAGTTCATTTTTAGTGATTTTAATTAATGGTCGTGATTTTTCGCCACCTAAAGTGATCAACCACTTATAATTCTACGCACTTTTTTTTTTAAAGGTCATAATTTACCTTTTGTGTATGTATATGTATTCTAAGAAATGTGGAGTGGCAAGTGTCCTAGAAGTAGAGTACGTAGTTGGTGCACCTACAAATTCGAAATTGGTGTAAATGTTGTTATAATGTACTTAAGCAAAATGTTTCACACACCTTGCTGTAGCCAAGCAATCTAACATTACCCGTGTATAACTACCCTACAATTTGTTGTCTAGAAACTTTGTGGCTGAGCTTTAGTGACTAGTTTGGTAATTTGGGTTTATTTGAAAAAATTAGAAAGAAAGAAAAAAAAAACCCAACTAATTATAAATTATAAAGTATAAACAACGTACCAATAATCTTTCGGTATGATGATTATTTTCTAGCTTGGAAGGAAAAGGAGGGTAAAATGTCCTTCTTTTCCCCGGCTTCTCCAAGGAGTGTGTATGGTTGGAACTTATGCTGTCACCAGCTACTGTGCATGTCCCAACCAATGACCTTGGTGTAATTGATTGAAAGCTAGCTTTATATACACATATCAGTGTAAGTTCTAAATTTTTTATCGATTTTTTATGTCTGTGAGAAATAATTGGTATTGACAAAACGTTAAATATATTAACTTATAAAATATGTTTTTTTAGTTAAGAACTTACACAGGTCGTAAACTTTTCGAAAGCTTAATTACACCTATAGCACCATGAGTAAGATTTCTAGATACAAGCTTGAATTTGGTAAATTTATAATAGTGATATAGTTGATAGTTTTATAAGACCTATTCTTTTATTTGCGAACGTAGATATTTCTTGCCGAACCACGTTGAAGGGAAAAAAAAATTGAAGAGCACTCCAAAGGTGGAATTTCCATGAAAAGGGTATTTCACAAACAAGGAACGAAAATAAGTTTAGTTGCTGTTAGTGTTTGTTGTACTGTCCTAAAATCCAATCCCATTTTTGTTAAGGGCAGTGTGGATAAGACATAATAAGAGTGTCCTACTGCATGATAGAAGAACATGTGAATTAACTAATCAATTGACTTTGATTACACACTAATTAATAAATTCGAACATGGACAGACATTAGGTGACACTTTGTTTTTCTAACCTCTCATTGTCCAAAATCCAAATTAATCAACCGAACTCCCCTATATATAAATATAACCATCCCTTACCACTATATGTCTCCCACCAATCACACCCCTCACTCCTAAACACTACTACTAATCACAAAATAAAACCAAAGCTTAGAGATTTTATAACTCAACAATGTTCCTCCCTTTTCTCTTTGCCATACTACTCTGCCTCTTGCCATTTCCTCATCCTGCCAATGCCATCACTAGACACTACAAGTTCGACGTAAGTAAATTTTGCAAGAGCAGAGGGATACGAGAACGACTATATGTTATTTCTTCTAACACATTTTTTTCTTTTTTTGTGTGTGTTGGTGGCAGGTACAATTGAAAAATGTGACCCGGTTGTGCCACACCAAGAGCATGGTAACGGTAAACGGTAAGTTCCCGGGGCCTCGAGTAATTGCAAGAGAAGGTGACCGTCTGGTGGTGAAGGTTAACAATCATGTGCCTAACAATATCACCATCCATTGGTACGCATCTCTTCTTTGTAAAATTAGATTGGGGTTTCAATTATAAGTCATGATCAAATATTAAGAATCTCGCCCCCCTGATATTTAATCGACGATCGTACTATAACTAAAGTCGTAAGCTTTTTTCTTTTGTTTTTGGTTTCTGCTTTTTGGGTGGTGGTGATGTAAAAACAGGCATGGGATTCGACAGCTTAGGAGTGGATGGGCGGACGGTCCCTCATATGTCACACAATGTCCAATTCAGACAAATCAAACTTATGTGTACAACTTCACTATTACAGGACAGAGGGGGACTCTCTTCTGGCACGCTCACATTTCCTGGCTCAGGGCCACTGTCTATGGGCCCCTAATCATTCTCCCTAAACATGATGCTTCTTACCCATTCTCCAAACCTCATAAGGAATTCACCATCTTGCTTGGTAATAATTAATAACTGTCATTAACAACCAACTAATCTCACATTTTTGCTTAATCACATTCTCATTTCACTAATATGTTACAATACAGGTGAGTGGTTTAATAGTGACTCTGAAACAGTTATTAACCAGGCTCTTCAGAACGGGGCCGGTCCGAATTCATCCGAAGCCTACACCTTTAACGGGCTTCCAGGCCCGTTATACAACTGCTCTACTAAAGGTAAATTTTAGTTTATCACAAACATTAGTTGATTATTATATTAGTGTAGAAGTCGAGTCTCACATTTACCTGGTTACCTGGTTACAGATACATACAAACTGAAGGTGAAACCGAGGAAGATCGTATATGTTGCGATTAATCAACGCTGCACTCAATGATGCGCTATTCTTCAGCATAGCGAACCACACGATAACCGTCGTCGAAGCGGATGCAGGTTATGTCAAGCCATTTGAGACCAATGTCCTGGTCATAACACCAGGCCAGACCACAAATGTGCTATTAAAAACCAAACCCACCGCACCCAGTTCCTCTTTTTACATCTTAGCCAGACCCTACTCCACATCTGCTCCTGGCACTTTCGACAACACAACAGTTGCTGGCATTCTTGAATACCAAACATCTTGGAATTCCACAATCAACAACCCGATTCTTCCCGCCATCAACGCCACGAATTCCGTAGCCAATTTCACCAAAAAACTGAGAGGTTTGGCGAATTCCGAATTCCCGATTAACGTACCCCAATCGGTAGACAAGAAATTCTTCTTCACTGTCGGTCTAGGAAACAGTCCGTGCCCGAAAAACCAGACATGTCAAGGACCTAATGGGACGAAATTTGCAGCATCTATTAGCAACTTTTCATTTCCCCTGCCTTCAACGGCATTGCTCCAAGCTTATTTCTTTAAGAAATCTAATGGGGTTTACTCCACTGATTTCCCTACTTCCCCTCTAAAACCATTTAATTACACTGGTTTCCCTCCTAACAAAGTTAGTTTTGTGACAAATGATACAAAAGTTGTGGTGCTACCATTTAACACAACTGTGGAAGTTGTGATGCAGGGTACTAGCATTCAAGGTCCTGAAAACCATCCCCTGCATCTTCATGGATTCAATTTCTTTGTTGTTGGAGAAGGGTCAGGAAATTTCGATCCCAAAAGTGACCCGAAAAGTTTTAATTTGATCGACCCTGTTGAGAGGAACACTGTTGGTGTGCCAGCTGCTGGTTGGGTCGCCATCCGTTTCCGAGCAGACAACCCAGGTGAGAATTTCATAATTGGTATCCGTTATGGGCGATAGTTTGCGCAGTATGTGGTTTGAGGGATTTTAATGTTGAGATTGATGTCATTGATGTGTTATATGCAGGAGTGTGGCTAATGCATTGCCATTTTGATGTTCATCTGAGTTGGGGATTGAGGATGGCTTGGATTGTTTTGGATGGAAATCTCCTTAATCAGAAGCTGCTTCCTCCTCCATCTGATCTTCCAAAGTGTTAGAGAAATGGACGAGTCTCTTCTTTTTTTTTGGATTTTGAGTGCTAAGTTTTGCTATATTTGGGTTGGGGAATTTGTTGTGCCCAACATTTATGAATGTGTGGGAGATTTGTTTGTTCGGCTTGCCTTTCCCAACCAAACAGAGAGACTGAGAGAGGAGGTTTTGTATACTTGTATACTTTCATTGCTCTCTGTTTGAGCATGACTAATAAAATTGTTAATTCATTTCGGGCCTTAGGCATTTAATGTTTCCCTTGAAATTGGGCCAAGTTTTGAACTTAAAAGGAATGATGGGCCAGAAGATAATGGGAGATCTGGCCCAGCCCAATAGGCCAGTTTGAACAGTCAATCATAATTCATAGCATGTGAGAGTGAGATGGAGGAGAAAAAGAGAGGCAGAAAGGTACACTGCTGCGGGTAACTGTAAGATCAGAAGGAAATAGAATAGAAGGGGAGAGAGGGGACGAGATAACTTTGTTTGTCTCGGAAATTTCTGGTAAATTTTTTATTTGTCACTATTCCAGATTTATTTTATTTATTTATTTATTTTTGCTCAAAGAAAGAGAAAAATAATTACTAATTAGGGCTTTTGAATTTTGAGGATAGTAGTAGTATATAGTACGGGCCAGGAGGAGGAGGAGGAGGCCGCACGACAAGGCAGAAAGGTGGACCGACGTGTCAGTCAGAGGTGCAGATTACAGGTCAGCTGTCTCCTCCACCTTTCTTCGCTTTCTCTTCACCTTTCACATTCACCTCCCAGAAGATTTGGTTTTAAAAATTTTATGATTGAGTTTAGGATAGTGTATGATATAGGAAACTTTAACCCGAAACGAATTCGCTGATAAGTTAGTTTGCAAATAAAATAATGGACACTTAACTGGGCATAATTAGAGCCCCAGTTCATACATTTGGCTGCAAATTAAAGTGAGCATAAAAACCCCTAAAAACCTAAAAGCCTAGAAGCCTCTGCCTTTCTTCCTTCAAGTTTGAAGCATAAATTCCAATGTCAGCTTTTCCTTATTTATCAGAAACCTGGCTCAGTTTTGCAGGGTATGCATGTTTTGACATTTGTAAAATCTGATTTTTCCTGATTCATCCTCCCCTTCCCTTTCAGTACATTGCATGTTCAACCTGTCAATTCTAGTAGTGCTTCTGTTCTTCCCTTCAATTTATACTAATAATAATGGAGTCATCAAAATTATTTCTCTGTTTCCCATATTTTTCATTTGTTTTTTAGCCCATAAGGAGGAGGCGGAAAAAAAACACAGATTACCATTGCTTGGATAGGACCCAGATTCTTGTTTTGGAATCAAAATGTGGTACTTTTGTTACAGTCACTGTTTCTTTTTTACTGAATTTCTCAATCCTATAGCTCTTTCTTTTTCTTTTTTCCTCCCAATTTCTGAAGAAATGGCAGAAAGATGAGAGGTATGATTCCCAATGCAGATCCTATTGGCTAATAGGTATTACTAATAATAATGACTCACCATATTTTACACTGCCAGTTCCAACAGCTGAAAAGGAATCTCTCTTCCCCCCCTATCAAAGACAAAAAACCACAAGAAAACAGAAACAGAAAAAAGGTGATGATGATGAAGAAGAGATAAGAGTACTACCGCCACTCTGCCTCCTCTTAATAATAGAGTTGTGAAAAAAATAATGGTAAATTGCAAGTGTTGAGATCTAATTTGGTTACCCCAAAAAAAGAAAATTTACTGCCAGAACCCAAGTAAAAATGCAATGTAGCTGGAGATTTTGATATGATTTGATATGATTCTATTTGATCATAAATGAACACTATTCTGTTTTCTTACAAAAAAGTCTCAAATTCTTGCTCTCTCTGCAAATTCTAATTACAGTCAGATTCTAAAAGTGAAAAAACAAGAAAGAAATAATCACTTCTAGATGGGTAATTGGGATGATGAAAAAAAAAATATTGGATTTCTAATCAAAACCCAACTCCCATTTTCTCAAACAAGAAAGATCTAAACCAAGAAAAAGAAATGATCATCTTCTTGATTTTTCAAGAATCATCATGCTTTCTTTTATCAAAGAGAGAATCTCCATGCTTGTGCCAGCAAACAAGCATAGCAACACATTTTCTCATGATGTAGAATCTTGTCTTCTGTTCCTTGGCCAAATTACTACACTTGTGTGTAATGGAAGAAGAAGAAGAGGAGTTCTTCTGAGAGCAACTCCTTGAAAAAGAAGAGTTCTTGACAGATGAACTCCTCAAGAGGGGAGATTTGGAATTTGAACATGATGAACTCTTTGTTGAGAAACTCCTTGTGAAAGAATTAGAAGAAGAGGAGGAAGAAGCTTCTTTCTTTGATAGCTTCCACTTCTCATCCATTTCTAATTTAGAAGCTACCCACCTCTTGCTGATGCTGCTGCTGCTGCTGCTGCTGATGCTGATGCAATGAATTATATGATAACTTGTCTTGTATGTATCTGGGTCTTTAGAGCCAAGAAATGGGGAAAAAGAAAAAGAAAATGAGAGAGGATGTGGAAAAGAAATATATGATTGAGTATGGGACTTCAGATTCATCAGTGTGGCTTTGTTATTTATATATATAGTGTGTGATTTAAACTCCAATTATATAGCTAAGTTGTTAAGGGTGAATCTGACATTTACAAATTTTTCATTTTTACAAGAAAAAACATAAATTTAATCCTTAAGCTTTGTTAAAGATTGTGTCTCAAATTCAATTAGTGGTCAAGAACAAGATTCTTGAAATGTGGAAATTTGCTGAATTTTTTTGAAAAAAAAAACCAATTTTTTGCATCATTTGTTTTAAGGGGAGACAGTGGTGGTACGATCCTCTGCTCTCCATTAAGGTCACCATCTTTGAATTTAAGGTCATGGATTGAACAAGCGTGATGACTAGAGAGAGAAGAAGGGGGGCAATGCATAATTACACATTTTTTAAGTTGTTCTTTTTAGGTGTACGTATCCTTCGATCATTTATTTGAATACGACTAATTTTGTACGTACCGAATTGGTATATAAAAATCATTAAACTTGCAACTTCTTTTTTAAGAATGAGGAATAACAAACCACTCGCGTCAACTTGGTGTTATCCAGTTGTTTTTTTGTTGGATGGGAGGATCTGTATTTGAATGCTACTCAAGGATATGCCCCACGAAGGACAGTTTTAGTTCAATAATTGCGAAAATTGGTGATATTACTTAAACGGCAGGGAGTGGGAAGTAGAGACATGTTCTATAAACAGTGACGATGGGTCTCCTCTTTTGAAGTTACACATGCTTTGCTTATCTGTCTCTCTCTTCTTTGCCAGTAAAATTGAAGGAAAGAAGAAAACTGTTGAACTTCGGAAACACCAAAACCACCTTTGTTTTTCTGTTCAAGCCATTCAAAAATACATCACTTGCATTATTTTGAGACCAAAAGCAACAAAATGGTCTTTATACGTTTCTTAGCTGTGCCACGTCCTTTTCCTTAACCGACCAACAAAAGTGACCCTAATTAAGTTGCGACGCAGTAAAAATTATTTCTGAATGTGGAGGTAAAATTTAAGATGGTAAAAAAATTTAAACTTTGGTAATTTGTACTCTAAACTGAAATGGGTAAGTTAATTTCGAACTAAATTAGATGATGTCATAGCTATTCCACCGTAAGGCTATGCTCTGCCATACCCAATGTTCTTTGTGATTTTAAATTGTACTAAAAAAATGTTTGAAATCGTTCGAATTTTAGATTCACATGCACATGCAACCCTTTGATCAACAGTTTTAGGAGTTTAATTTAATAGCTACGTCTGCCCGAACTCCAGCATGTGATGGAAATTGATTTGCGGTCTTGTTCTTTTTTTCTTTCATCTTTGTTGTGGCTGACCGGAGACAGGACACCCTTCAATATCATTTTACTTAATTTGGAACACAGTTGACCAAAAACCAAATTCCTTTGTTGCCACCTAGCGTTTTTGTTTGATGGTACTGCAATTTCTCTTAGAAAAAATGATATTGAACATTAGATTCTTGTGTATGAAGAAATTATCTGCTATAAATATTTTACTCTTTGCGATCAAGATTTGTCCTAATCTATTAAGCTTAGGTATGCATTAGATTAAAAAAAGTTATAGTATGTACGAATAAGATTATTACTATTACTAGCATTAGATTAAAAAAAGTTATAGTATTAAGAAGCATCTTAAGGAGGGATTATTCCATTAGGAAAACGTGACAACAGAAGCACAAGTAACCATAATATTGAGAGGAAAAAGTATTGTGTACAACATTTTGACGAGTCAAAATCTGGCCAATGAGCTAGCATTGGATACTCAGGATTGGATTAAGACGAAAAGACAGAGTTTCACATCAACAACGAAGCAACGGTACTAATACTTTATCACCTGAATAATCCATGTCATTGAATCGTACGAGCGGTAAATAACCCGTCTATCTTAAATTAAATCCATGAGTTATAAGAATTATCATTTTTTATGTTTAATATTTATATAAAATAAATATTTGTTCGAAAAAATAGAAAAAATAGAGAGGATACGCAATAGGAAAATAAATAATTCATGCCTCACATATAATATAATGAACAGTCTTGATCTTCACATCCAGAATTTAATTACTGTATATTATATGAAATGTACTCTTACATTATTATTTTTCCCCTTTTTTCTCAATTCTCAATCGCACTTAAACTAAATAGCTGGTGGCGAATATATAAATGAGAATCAAATCAGAGTTTTTCTTTTTGGGTGAAACAAAAATTAGGGAATTTCTTGTTACAACACCAGCTCTGCTGTTGTGCATGTGTGTGTGACATAAGACCACAAGAAGTGACGGAGGAGACACCATTCTCTGAAAATCCATTCCAAAGCTCAACCAAATTCTATCTACGGCTCTGCCTGCGTAACACTATCATCTCTTTCATTAACCAGAACCACAGACTTAATTTCCCATGTGTTTTAGAGAGGCCAAAACCTTATGGCAAGTCTTTATCCGGGCCGCGGATGCGTTTTCGGATCTAATTCACAAAGTTTTAGGTGTTCTCAGTGTACAAGATATATAATTCATCTTTTATGCCGCTAATAAAATACTATAACATTTTATTTTAATTCATTAAAAATGGTCTCGATCAATCAAATAAGTAGGCCAATGAGCCACCCTAGGTTTAAAAAGCCTAATGAATCAGATGGGATATATAAGTGTAAAAAGTACATAGAGTATTACAGAATTGAAGGAATTTATAATGTAGGATTATGTAAATGACAGGCACAGAACATTTTTCTGGCTGGTCATCTTCTGCAACGAAGATGTATTAGTCAAAAGAGATCGGAAGCGTGGAGTCAAAATCTGGCCACATGGCATGTTGAATTGCATCATTTTTTAAACTTATTTTAATTTACTCAAATGTTTTTCAGGGTATTTTCTCTTGGGTTTTGGTTGATCAAAATTCAAAAGTGTGATTATATTTGAGCAATTTTGGTTAATCATGTGGGTTTTTTAGAGTATATCAGCAATTGGGAGAGTGACCCACATGGAGACATGTGAGTGCTGCACAAGAATGGCCAAGGTCAGGCCTCAGTAGCAGAAAGGGAAGATCAGAAGATGGCAACTTATAATTCTCTTTTTTATTATTATGATCAATTCTTGAAATAAAGAAGAAATTGAAAAGGATGGGCCTTTTTCTTATGCTACAATCCATCAAAAACAGGTCAAAAAATTTCCATAATTTTGTGTCCATCTATCCATCCATGGCCCATTATTGATTTTTATTAAGAGTGAGGCTTCTCTCTTCTCTCTATTTTTCTGATAATTATGAGGATTCTCAAAGTTCACATTGTTGGCATCTTTATACATGCAAGGACATGCCTTGTATATCTGTCTATGTATTGTTATAAACTTTTTTTCTTAATCTTTTAGGGTGTTCTAGGAAACTGATTTTATTAGAGCATTGTGGGGATCTAAAGAATGATAGTTGTTATAATATAATGTTCAATTACAAAACTCATAATCGAAATATAGTATTTGAGACCTGACAACATAATATTTGGTATTAATCTAAACTTTAGCTGACAACATAGTATATTGTTCTATTAAAATATCTATAATATATAACAACATAGTAAAAAAAATAACGAATAATATCAGTGTGCCACATAGGATTAGCGATTGCTTAAATTAATCTAATGTATTTTATCTACTTTGTTTCTACTTTTTATGTTCAAGTGGAGACATGAAAATGAAAACTTGTCCGCGTCTTTCCTTATTCAGTGGAGCTCAGTTGGGCTTTTACCAAATCCTGCTAACTTCTCTAACTTAATCTTTTTGGCCCAAAATTGCACCCAAACCTTATGGGCCTGCTGAGCTCCAGTCCATTGGGTTTCCAACTTTTAAGTTAATGGAATGGGCTCGATCTTTTTTTCTTTTTTTCTTCTCTTTTATAAAAGGAAACAAAAATAAACATATATTCAACAAATATGTATATATATAACCAATTTATGTAATAAAAAAATACTATACTTAAAATTAGTTAAAACGTTAAAATAAATTTAAGAATTTAAAATGGATTAAACCTGGAAAAAATGGCAGGGAAGCTGAATGCTCAAAACATTATGAAATGAAATAATAACTAAAAAAAATATTCTTCACCTCAATTGGTTAGATGGTTGTCAATATGCACGTAGCTTAATGGTTATCTTATTAGTTATAAATTATCAATAAATAAAACCAACCCAGGTTCAAATCACAGCTTGACTATTAAAAGAAACATTAAAATTTAGAGAAATCGATGGGATATTAGATAACATTGAGTATTGGCACCATTAGAAACAGAAGATGCATGTGAGATGTTCTAACTTGTGGTGATTTCCCACTAATTTACTAACTCATCAAGTTGATATATCACTCATCCAGCATATTACTTGATGAAGTGGAGAGAATTTGAATTTAAAGGGAGCTAGACAATCTTTCAATCATCCAAGTAACTTAATGATTGTATCAAATGAGTAAAGAGAGTTACCAGTTGCTAGCACACACTACCGTTTTGTCTAATGATAAGATCAGGATTGCTTATTGATTTGTCCTTACAATAGAAAAAGTATTAATAAGGTTTCGAATTTAGTAAATTAAAGCTCTATCCTACTTATATAGAATATCTAATAAATATTTCCTAATTAAAAAAAAAATCAAAACTCTTATGATTAAAATTCTCAAGCATATAGCACTTAATTACGTTGTGAGTTAGCTAGAGTCTAGAGATACTATCGTTTGATGGATGATCATCCACAATAGGATTGATACCCAGAAAAACTTAGGCATGTCGTTGTAAGATTAATACCATTATACCAATTTGCTTTCATAACAGTCTCTTTAATCTCTATAATATACTCTATTTCTTAGATCCAAATAACTGAGTTAAGAGCGAAGTAGCCTAGTATATTCGATTACCGCAAACAAAAGTAATTTGGTAATGGATGAGGGGAAGACATAATTGAACCGAACGAGATCCGGGTAAAAAAGAAATTGATCAACTCAACAACATAGCTAGGAAATTGAAAGTAAACTTTTGATTAATTACCTTTGAGAGTAGAGTTGATAATTGATTTCATAACTTTTCACCTTGAAGAAGCTTCGGAGCTTATGATCAAACGTCGTTGATTATCAAGATTAATTTAAAAAGTCATAATATTTACGGATGCAGCATCATCAAGATTCCCATCAAGAAAATTAAGGAATCGATCGAAACCTTAAAAGTGGTGTGTGAATCTTGGTGATGCCGCTCCCGGAAATACTGACTGGCGGGTGATCATGCTCCCGATGGACCCGATCAGATCTCCCACCATGCAACCACCGGTCCGCCACCACCTGATGATTCTAGTTCTGCTAACTAGTAGTAGTATATATAAATGGACCAAACCTAACCCTAACAAAATAAATGACATTTAATTATTTTCTTCTTCTTCCTTTTTTTTTTTAAAAAAAATAATTAAAAAGGAAATGTGTGGGCCAATAATGAAATAGTAAAGCAAGCAAAATTTGAGGCTATTTTCAAAAGAAATTTACTGACATCTTTATTCTTTACTGACTAACGTAACATTAATTAATTACATGGTTGAGGTTTTATTATTAAAATTTATTTAAATAATTAATACATGGTTGAAGTTTTTTTATTAAAATTTGTTTAAATAATTAATTTTTTTTTTCTTCGTAGATATCCTCTCAACTGAGATTAATCTTATTCGTACACTACCTATCTCTCAACTGAGATTAATTTTATTTGCGCACTGTCAAGACTCAAAGGGGTGGCTTTTCAAGCGTGATTTTTGCTCAATTCTTAGGATTTGATGAATTCAAAACCTTGATTAAGAATAGATTCATATTCGAATCTCACCCATCTATAAGAAAAATGAAAGAAAGAAAAGAGTAAATGGGTACCACTTAACCACAAGCAATGTTGGTACCCAATTGATATAAAAATAACTTACATTTTTAAGTAAAAGTGTAAATGGGTCTGTTAAAATTAATTGCTTTACTGATTGATAAAAGTACAGGAAAAGAGTCAGATTTATATTCGAATCTCACCCGCTTATAAGAAAAATGAAAGAAAGAAAAGAGTAAAAGCATTGGTATTTTTTAGGGTTATTGATAAAGTGAATTTGATTAATCTGGTGCAAGTGGCACCGCATATATATGTAGTATAATGGTGATTAGTATTGCGACGCAGTGTGTTTTTGGATACGTGTAAAGTTAAATAGATGCTATCATCCATCACAAAATGATATTATTATTTTGTGTTTGAGCATCTATTGCATCGGCGTAATGCCGAGGGAATCCAAAATGATACTCAATTATTGCGGATAACCTAGGACACAAAATAAATAATTCAATATATGTTATGCTTTTGAGTTATTGCTACCTTATAATGTCCATGTCCATGTCGATGTCGATGTCCATGTTGAATTAAATCTAATGAGTAGTGATATCATAGTTGTTGGTTTGTTAATTTGAATTGATGCAAGAGAAGAAAATTAATGAAATATGATTCTTAATTAACTCATGTTTTCTTAAATTAATAAAACCCATCCCATAGAAATTATTAACCTGATTATTATTACGAAGATGTAGCCGATTTGATGCAAAAAAAATTAGTTTTGATTTACTCTTTTTGTCTCTTTTCTTTTTTTCCTTTTTATTTTTAAATCAGAAAATTTATGGAAGGTACAAAAGAGTCCCTCTCCAACAAAACACCGAAAAATTTAGCGTCGAATCCCGAGGACGAAATCTAGAATTAGCAAATCGTTTAACATGTATAATACAAATTCAATCCAACAACCTTACTGTGAATATCATTGACTACCACAAGAGTTTCCCCTGGCACAATAGTCGAAGGATCAGTAAGATAATTTGCTAGTAACTGAGAATCCATCTCAACAATAGTAATATTGTAATTCCTAGAGAAAGGCAAGCAGACATCTTCTTTGATCGCGACAATTTCGTCATGAAGGGGAAAGAGACAGTAGTGGAACCAGTACCATCTAGCAGATTACTTTTATGATCTCTACAGACAACTGAGTTTTCTCTATATTTTTCGATTATAAGATTTATCTCGTTCTAGACAACAAACTTACTTAAGATAGTTGAGTTAGTCAGCTGGGCTGTCAAAACTCTGCATCATGCATAATGCATAATGCATAATGCATATAGATAGTCCATGACGATGAAACTGCTTCCCCAGGCCCAGTGCTGGGGCAAGCTCAAATTCACAATAGCCCGGTCCACAACCGCAGAATAACTAATTGATTAGCATCCTCCACTTTCTCCCCTTTCTCTTTCCGCTGGAAAGATATATAGCTATAAAATTTTAAAATATCAACGTAAATTTTAAACCAAATTTTACTAATTAACCCATAAAATAAACAAAACGTGAAACTCCTTTTTACACATAAATGGCACGACAGCGGAATTACAAAATCCTAACATGCGTACCGCTGAAAATTTAAACACCATCATCGTGGTACAATATCCACCGCACCAAAGTTAGACAAAAAACTATAATATAGCAAAACAGATGATTCTATTCAATAAGTTAGTACTCCTAAATCCTAACACCATCATATTACAAATACCCACACCCAACATTAAAACTCAAAAAGAATATATTAATTAAGAAGCACACAAGCTTGGCGTCTTGCCGCAAAAGTGAAGAGAAGGTCAAGATCCGGCGGGTGAAAAAACCCATTCTTGGGTATCATCTCCTTCTTCTTCCCGACCTTGAACGGCTTCTTCTTCGGCGGCGGCGGGCACACCATCTGCTCCGGTATCCGGTACTCCTCCCGACTCGGCGTCGAGCATCCCTCATTCTGATCAACAATTTCTTTCTTCATTCTTCCTTCCTCAATTATCTCACAGCTTAAACCACAACTCAAGAAAACGAAAAAGACCCAAGAAACTTGCTGGGGATTAAAAAGAATTTATAGACCTAGAAAAGCTTGTAGAGGAATCCAAGCGAGAGCGAGTAATTGCTTTGGGGTTTCTTTTGTGTTTTATTTATGGATTTGATGGATTTTGAAGAGCGTGAGAGTTTGCACATTTCAAGATTGGCAAAAGAAATATAAATACACTTAATTAAGTAAAATGTGGCTTGTTCTGGACGATTCTGGTAGTCGGTCCAAATTTGTGGTTTACATGTTTACAGATAAGAGATGGGTTTTATCCACGTGTGTGCCTTTAATCTACATGGACGGAACACGTGGCCCACCTCTCACTTTTTCAAATTTTGAAATGGCGCCAATGTTGATTGTATGGTGGGTGGGAGCGCGGGAATCTTTTTTTTGTTTTGTTTTGATTATGCACGAGGATAAATAATATTTTTTTTTCATCTTTAAGGAAAATACTTTAATTTTTAATTAAATTGAATATACAATATACTATATAGTGCTTTTAAAAGCCGCTTTGTATTTTTTTTCCTTAAAAAGAAAAAAAAATAGGAACACCTCTTTCGGAATTAATTATTTTATGGCCGCTAAATTGCAAGTTGCAACAAGTGATCATTTTGTACCCATGAGCAACATTTTTCTTATTTTATGACCCATCAAAAGTTTATGCCGTTATTTTTAATCAAATTGGACGGTGGAGTTACTTATCATTAGGGGTGGTAAATGGGTAGGTATGGATGGGTATGGGTAAGGATTAAATGGGTATGGGTATCATACCCATTTATTACCCATATAATTTTTTAAATGGGTATGATACTTACTCAATAAATATAATTTTTATTAAGTAAAATTAAAAATACTATGTTTTACCATTTAGGTTCGGGTTTGATCGTTTAGACTCGGGTTTGACTATTTAGGTTCGGATTTGATCGTTTAGACTCGGGTTTGACCATTTAGGCTCGGGGTTGACCATTTAGGCTCGGGTTTTATTATTTAGGTTCGAATTTTATCGTTTAGGCTCAAATTTTATTTTACTAAAATAAATAATTTAAAATTATATATATATAATAAATAGAATAAATATTAAATAATAATAAAAGTAAAATTTAATTATTTTATTTTTATTGTATAAATAAATTGATTGATTAAATTAACATAGTACTCTTAGTTATAAATTATTTATGCTAGTTATTAATTTAAAACTTGTGTACAACACTAGATTAATCTAGTGTTGGCCACTGCATGCATACTCCACTGTTGCATTATTAAGGAGTATGCATTACTCCACTATTTCTTTTTACTGTTGCAATATATATATATATATATATATATATATATATATATATATATATATATATATATATATTGATTCTAATTTTATAAATTCTTTTGCATTTTATTAACTCATGAAAAATTAAGTTTGGTATTTCGGTATATCGAAATACCGTACCGGTACGGTATGGTAATTATTTTTGGCCATTCGGTATACCGAATATCGAAATATTTTGGTCGGTATATCGAACTACCAACCGATGCCCACCCCTTACATAGATTAATATATAATTATGGCCATAATTATATGCATGTCATTTTAAATTAATTAAAGTACTACATTTCAATCCAGTACTTCTAATATTCCGATTAGAAATATGCATGCAGTGGAAAGAATATCTCGTTATCATAATAATATCATAATCTTAAAAAATTGGGGTAATAGCATAAAAATCCCTGTACTATTTTTTAAAACAGAAACCTCCATTGTCCTTAAAAAATTCAAATTGACCTCCCCTCTACTATCAGTCAGAAGCAAACCGTTGGTCTGTACCAGTCAAACTAACAGACTTCACTTTTTAACCGTTGACTTTGATTAAAATATTCAGAAAAATGTAAAAAATCTTTAAAAAATGAAAAAATTCTAAAAATTCCCAAAGAGATGTAAAAATTCAAAAAAATTTAATAAATCCAAAAAAATTTCTAAAAATTTCTAAAAAAATGTAAAAAATCCAATTTTACATTTTTTTTGAATTTTTTGAATTTTTTTCTGGATTTTTAGGTTATATTTTTTTTGGGATTTTTTACAATTTTTTTATAAATTTTTTACATTTTTTTTTGGATTTGTTATAATTTTTCTGAATATTTTATTCAAAGTCAATAGTCAACACTAACGGTCTGTTAGTTTGACTGACGGAGCCCAAGCAAATGCCTCTGACCATAAGTATAGGGGAGGTCAATTTGAATTTTTTAAGTACAGGGAAGGTTTCTGTTTTAAAAAATAGTATAGGAGGTCTTTATGCTATTACCCCTAAAAAAATTATAAAAAAAAGAAAAAAAACCTTACTATTAATTATAAAAATAGTTATGAAAATTTTAAATTAATTCAAAATATATTTAAATAATTTTGAATTATACATGACTATAATTTTTCATGCTTTTAAGTATAAAACTCATTTTTTAAAACTTAAAAAAAGAAAAGAAAAGTGGATATAGAATTACTAATCTTGAGATAGAGATTAAGTTGTTATAGTTTTTAATTTATTTTGTTCATTATATAAATTAAGAAAATTGAGTTTATTTAAAAAAGAAAAATAAAAAAGATGAGAGAGAGAGGAGAAGGGGAGGGATAGGGTTGGTTTTGGTTTAATTGGTACCCATTGGGTACACATTACCCAACCCAATAAAACCCATATATTTTAGTTTAAATGGGTATATTACCCATTTCTACCCATTTAAAAATTGCACTGACCCATTTAACACCCATACCCACTTAAATTAGTTGGGTATGAGTACCCATTGGGTATGGGTAGATTTTTGCCACCCCTACCTATCACTCAGTACCTTTATACATAAGAAATTGACACATTAACTGATATAACTATAAATATTTGGTTTTATCTCTTCCATATTAAATTAAAGTGAAATATAACTCAATCATTATATCGTGTTAATTTTTTATGTAGAGGTATCCTTAATGTACTCAAGATTTTCTCCTACCTACTACTGGTCCCAAAATTTAAATTTAAGATAAAAATAAAAATAAAAAATTGATATGGTCGCTATCAAAATCATCCAAATGAATCGGCCCTTTTAATGTATCCAAGCCCATTGTTGACACCCGTAAGCCCAACCTCAAAAGGTTTTCAAATGCGGGCCTATATTATCTTCAGGCGGCTGTAGCCAATAAACCCCTGCCATCTCGGCCCAGTTAATGTCGGGCAGGAACAAAAACGAGCTTTGTTGTCCATGACTCTAAATACAGCAATTCTGCATTTTAATTCCTCGTTTTTTCCATATATATATATATATATATATATAGAAACATAGACAATGAGATTTTAATTTGAGGTTTTATCCTTTTTACTCTATCGAGCTATAAATTCACCGGTCAACTAAATTTTAAATTTAAACATGTTTTTTAGTTTTTGCCCTGAAAAGTATTGGCAAAGAAGAAGAAGATTTTGGTGATGAATGAATTGTATTATTCCTCAAGAGATCAGAGATCTTTATACATACAAGAAGCCCATCTTGTTCTAAATTTAGGCTAATTTCTCGGCTAATATTGTGGCTATAAAGCTAATCTATATATGGCAAATATATTCTACATAATTACAATATTATTTCTCAATACTCCCCCTCAAGTTGGAGAGTGAACATCAAAAACTCCCAACTTGTCTCGCAAATTCTCGAATTGACTTCTACCAAGTGCCTTTGTGAATATATCCGCTAACTGCATTTGCGTCGGAATGTATGCCGGTTTAATCAAGCCCGCCTGCAGCTTTTCTCTCACAATGTGACAATCAATTTCAATATGTTTCGTTCGTTCATGAAAAACAGGATTCGCTGCTATGTGAAGAGCAGCCTGATTATCACAAAATAAAGTTGAAGGTCCAGATAATGGAACTCTCAAATCCTGCAAAATATAGTTCAACCATGTAAGCTCCAAACAAGTGTTTGTCATAGCTCTGTATTCGGCTTCTGCTGATGATCTTGATACATTAGTCTGTTTCTTGGATTTCCATGATATGAGTGAACTCCCCAAGAAAATACAATACCCAGAAACTGATCGACGTGTCATACGGCATCCACCCCAGTCTGAATCACAAAAAGCCTTCAAAGTGAGATCATTTTTTGAAGGCAGTAATAAACCTTGTCCCGGAGTTCCTTTAATGTATCTCAGAACTCGTAGTGCTGCATGCCAATGCGGCTTACGAGGCTCATGCATGAATTGGCTCAATGTTCTGACAGAATAGACGATGTCCGGCCTAGTCACTATTAAATAAATGAGTCGGCCAATTAATCGCCTGTAACTAGTAGGGTCATGTAATAGATCTCCGTCATCTAAAGTCAACTTCACTGTCTGTTCCATGGGGAACATCTCAGGTCGGACGCTAGTAAGGCCCGCATCGTGCAAGATATCCATTGCATATTTCCGCTGACACATGAATATACCAGATTTTGAACGCGAAAACTCAATCCCCAAAAAATACTTCAACTCACCTAAGTCTTTGATCAGGAATCTTTTGAGCAGAAAGGCTTTAAGTGCATTGATCTCTTGAATGTCGTTGCCAGATAGTAAGATATCGTCGACATAAATTAAAACTGTTGTAAAAGAGTTACCCTGTGACTTAGTGAAGAGAGAATAATCTGCTTTTGATTGCTTATAACCGGCACGCTGGATGGCATTGGAAAAAGTTGAGAACCAATTTCTTGACGCTTGTTTCAAGCCATAAAGTGATTTGTTGAGCCGACAAACCATATTCTCCCCCTGTCGGTGGAAACCCGGAGGAGGCAACATGTAGACCACTTCCTGTAAATCGCCATGAAGAAAAGCGTTTTGTACATCAAGTTGAAAGGTGTACCAATTGCGAGCTGCGGCAACAGTGAGAAGACAACGTAAAGTGGTAAGTTTTGCTGTTGGAGAAAAGGTTTCCCTGTAATCTATACCTTCCACCTGTGTATAACCTTTGGCGACTAAGCGAGCCTTGTATCGCTCAATAGTCCCGTCAGAATTATACTTACTCTTATATACCCATCGGTACCCAATCGGTTTCTGGCCAGGAGGAAGAGGAACAAGGGTCCAAGTTTTGTTGCGTTCCAGTGCATGTATTTCAGCGGCCATGGCTTGGTACCATTGTGGATGTGACGCAGCTTGTTCATACGTGGCAGGCTCTGTTTCTGCAGTTATAGCTGCTAAAAAATGTTTATGAGGAGAGGAGAAACGAGAAAAGGAAAGATGGTGAGAAATGGGGTACCTGGTATGCTTGCGAGGATTGGCGCACGGTTCGGGATGATTGACAAGGGAAGTCATGGCGTAGAGTTTGTGCCAGGCTGGTGGATTAATGGTACGGGTGTTGACTGTGGTGGTGTGGATGATGGTCCAGTAGTATTATGGGAAGGATCGGAAGGATCGGAAGGAATATTGGAGGGTGAGGATGAATCTGGTAAGGAAGGTGGAGTGGAATTAGGAAGAGAGGGTGATTGAGGTGAAGGTTGTGTATGTGGAGATAAGTTAGGAGATGGGATTTCGGGATTGCTTGAAGGAGGAATCGGGGCAGATTCGGTTGGAGTGCTTGGAGGGAAATCAGCTGCAAGATTCGGCAATAATGAATGATCGTCCGAAGGATTTTTTATGGAAAACGGAAAGAAATTTTCATGAAAAAGAACATCCCTACTGACAAGGAATTGATTACGTTCTAAATCATATAATTTGTATCCCTTTTGACCATGAGGATATCCCACGAAAACACAGCGAATTGCACGGGAGTCAAATTTGTGTTTGGGATAAACGTTTGTAGCATAACACTCGCAACCGAAAACTCAAAAATGAGCATAAGTTGGAGGGCGGTTATATAGAGCTTCAAACGGACTTTTATTGGACAAAATAGGAGAAGGTAACCGATTGATAATGTAGACGGCTGTTTGTACGCATTCCCCCCAAAAATCTAAAGGCATATGACCTTGAAAAAGAAGTGACCGAGCTACGAAAAGAATATGTCTGTGTTTGCGCTCAACGACCCCATTTTGCTGAGGGGTGTAAACGCATGTTCTTTGTAGCTCAGTGCCACGTTGATGAAGAAAGGATTTTAATGGAAAAAATTCACTGCCATTGTCGACTCTGATTGTTTTGACAGAGGTATGAAACTGTGTAAAAACAAAGTTAATGAATTTTTCTAAAAGCTGTGAAGTTTCAGATTTATGTTGCATTAGTAAAATCCATGTGCATCGAGTATAATCATCGACAATTGTGAGGAAAAATTTTGCACCCGAATGTGTGGGAACTTTATGAGGTCCCCAAACGTCGCAATGAAGAAGATCAAATGGAAATTTAGTAGAAATTGAGCTTGTAGGAAATGGCATTCTTGTTTGTTTGGCCATAGGACAAACATGACAGTTACTGTGGTTGGAAACATTATGCAAGGGTAGAAAAGAAGATACTAATTTAAGGCGAGACGGCGAAGGATGGCCGAGTCGACGATGCCACAACTGTGACGAATCAAGGACACTGTTTGCAGCCGAAGGAGAGAGACCGCCTTGTTGCTTACCCGAGCCAATCATCTTCCCCGTAGCCAAGTCCTGCAAAACACAGAAGGTTGGAAAGAAAATAACACAGCAGTTAAGAGCACTGGTTAACTTGCTGGTTGACATTAAATTTAAATTAAAAGATGGTACGCAAAGGACATTTTCTAGACTAAAATTGGAATTAAAACAAACGGTGCCCGTGTGTGATATGTGAGCAACCGAACCAGTGGGTAAATGCACAGTGGGAACAGAAGAATGCTGGGTTTTGGATAAAATAGATAAATCAGAAGCAATATGGTCAGTGGCTCCACTGTCTAGAATCCAAGGCGTAGTTGAGCAGGAATTAATAAAAGGGTTGTGAAGAAACCGACCTGCCGCGTTTACAAGTGCATCACTGTTACCAGAATTACTAATGGCGGATAAAGCCGTGGCCAATTGCTGAAGTTGTTCTGGGGAAAATCCCTGTAACAGATTGCTACTGCTTGCATCACTACTTGGCTGCGAGACATCAGCCATATTGATGGCTGAAAAAAATTTCCCTCGCCCGCTACTGCTGCGTCTGAGAGGGGCGAGTACCTTGGCCCTTAAGCCGATATCTATCTTCTATATGACCTCTTTTGTTGCAGAAAATGCAATGGAATTTAAGGGTACGACATTCATCTATCGTATGACCTGTCCGATTACAATGTGCGTAGTTCTTTTCCTTTGAGGATTTGAATGTCCCGGATCTACCCGGAACTGCAGCAACAATAGAGAAATTTTCA
This sequence comes from Viola odorata, assembly GCA_963691705.1. Classification (NCBI taxonomy): domain Eukaryota; kingdom Viridiplantae; phylum Streptophyta; class Magnoliopsida; order Malpighiales; family Violaceae; genus Viola; species Viola odorata. The sequence continues at coordinate 21,464,461 of OY829545.1, read as the reverse complement.
GTAGAATCAGACCCCATGTTGCGTTGAGTCTCTTCCGGGATCACAAGAGAATAAGCCTGTCGAACATTAGGCAGCGGCGACATCATAAGAATGTTTGATCGAACTGTCTTGTATGTGTCATTCAATCCCATGAGAAACTGCATGAGCCGATCCTTGATGCGAATCCACGCATCAACTACCGTTACCACCAGCTGGTCCAATGACTCGAGCCAGAGCTAGAAAGCTTCAAGACCGTTTGTCTTCTCTCATTCACAAGGAGCTGGAATGTGAGAGGACAAGTGAGGAAGCTGCACTTAGAGAGAAGACACCAAGAGTTGTGAATCTCCTTACATTCACAATACCCGAAGATGATTCTGCCAGAAACGGCACTTGACCGTTTGTCACCAAAACGGCTCTTGTCCGATTCGTTCAAAACGGCTCTTGTCCGTTTCGCTTAATCGGCACCTGACCGTTTCACTCAGTCATTGCCGTTTCACTCATCTGTCTCGCGTGCCGATTGCTCAAAACGGCTCCTACCCGTTTCGCGTGTCCAGAAGCGCGCGTTGACTGAAGTTTAAGTTGTTGACTTTAATTATTTTAGCTTAATTAGTTAATTAGACAGTTTTAATTAGTTAAGTTATCTTCCTATTTTAGAAGTCCTACTTCTATTCCTATTTGGTTTACTATTAGGGTTTGTTTGTAACCTATATAAGGAACCACTTGGCTACTTTATTAAGTTGGCTGTTATTTGATAAATTGAGTTAATCTCTTCAATCTCCGCCCCTTGTTCAAGTTGGTTGAACCTTGTTCTTCTTGAGTCCGCAATACTTGAGTCGTATACAAGTAAATCTTGGAATTGCATCCTACTTGTTGTTTATCTTCTTGTTCGGACTTTGGTTGGCTGTTGCTTAGCGTTCAGCAGGTCTTAGTTGTGCAAGTTTATCATTCACAAGGACCCTCTCTTGTTCGGATTTTGGTTGGCTGTTGCTTAGCGTTCAGCAGGTCTTAATTGTGCAAGTGAGTTCTATCTATTCTATATATTCCGCAGGAAATCCATCTTTGAACAAAGATCAAAATTGGTGCTACGCATCCTAAGGAACCAGGATCGTATCAGTTGGTAGCAGAGCTTAAGGCGTTCAAAGATTGGTAAGTATCTTCAATTGTTTCAAGTTTTCTTTGTTGAAATCGGTATTCTCTTTCTACTCCATTCTAAAACCGATTTCTTTGCTGTGCTTGGTTAGTTACTTGAATACAATTGGTTGTGTTTCGTTCCAGTTTGTTGTGTTGAAATTCGCTAAATTACTTGCGTTTTCTACCCACAAGAAGGTCACGAAATACAAGAGAAAATTCTGTTCAGTATCAGTTGTCGAATTTGTATTTATATATATAGCAACTGAAGTCTGATTTGGGTGATTTCAGTCTCGTTGGAAAGCTGAATCTGTTGGGCTCCCGAATCAAAAAGAATCGGTCGATTCGGAGTTCAGAGTAAAAAGTTCTGATCAAAACACTGAATTGTGTTTTGCTGTCAAAAAAAAAAACAAAAAAAAAAAAAAACAACAACAACAGGAAATTTCCCAAAGAAAAGAAAGGGATTCGATCCTGCAAATACGAAAATATATAGAAGTATTTGCTCCATAAAAACCAGGTTTATCAAGGAATTAAATTGCACTGCGATTGGGTATTACAATCATAACTGAAATTGAACTTGTTTGAGTCCTTTCGAGTCATATTTGAGCTTTCTTTGATTCCTTGAAATTGCCTTCTACTCTACTTGCTATTTGTTTGATTGGTTGTTCTTACAATTACTCAAATATCAAGTGTCACCATTCTTTTCAGTGCTAGTTTTCTTTGAGAGTCTTCTTGGAAGCTTTTCTTTGGATTCTTGAGTCTCACTAACTCTTGAACTTTGCAGGGAATTTTGCGAGATTTTGTGAGATTATTAGAGTGATTAAACACGAGAGTAAACACGTGAGGGAGTGCTAGGTTAGTGCAATTTTACGTTTTCTTTGGTGTTGTGACTTTCAGGAAAGGTAAAAGATGTCTCAAGAGGGAGTACAACAACCCGATCTATCGGCTATACTAGCCATAATGACGGAACAGCTCCGAACATTGAATGAACGGCAATTAACTGCAAATGAGCGGCAGCTAACTGCCGATGCAAGGCTAGCTAGGGTGGAAGCGTTAGGTACCATTAATCCAGTTCCTATAGCCGCGAATAACCAACGTGATGGCCGTTTGACCGATCTGTCCGAAGAAGATGACAACGCCCGTCGACCACGTGATGTGAATCATCGGCGTAATCTTGCTTTGGTCCCTCCTAGGCGGCTTGCCAGACGTGGTCCACAATTACCACATTCTGATTTGGAAGGAGAACCTGATGGGGGAGAAGGCTGGATAAATACAAGGGATGGACAGAGGAGAGAGAGACGAGACCGTCGTGATGGTAGGAGAGAACGGGAGGATGACCGTTTGGATGCTAATCTAAGCAGCATCAAAATGAAAATACCTCCGTTTGAGGGTACTGACGATCCTGATGCATTCTTGACATGGGAACGAAAGGTCGATGCCATCTTCGTATGTCACAATTATTCGGAGAGTAAAAAGGTTCAGCTCGCCGCAGTCGAATTCTGTGGGTATGCTAGTCATTGGTGGGAGCAGTTCAATCTGAAAAGGGCAGCTGTCTTAGCTGGTCCGATTGCTAATTGGGAAGAGATGAAGCAGGCGATGAGACAACGGTTTGTCCCTGCCCACTTTCACCGTGAGCTTCATCAACGGCTTCAAACCTTGAAGCAAGGCAGCAAGGGAGTTGGAGCATACTTTAATGAGATGGAAATTGCTTTGGCTCAAGCGAAGATTACTGAAGAAACTGAGGTAACGATGGCTCGGTTTCTTGCTGGTTTGAATGCAGACGTTGCCGATGCATTGGAATTGACTCAATATAACACTATTGAGGAGATGCTTCATATGGCTCAAAAGATTGAGAAACATAGGAAAGCTAGGAGTTCCTATAAGTCTACTGGGTTGACACCTTGGAAGAAGACGTCTTGGAATAAGGATGACAAAACGGCCCCTGCCGTTTTGAAGGGATCTGCCAGTGCTGTTATTCCTTCTAAAACGGCAACTACCAAACCTTATACTCCACCAGTGGATCGGCCAGCTACTAAGGAGATTGTTTGTTTTAAGTGTAACGGCCGAGGGCATAAGAAATCGGAATGCCCTAACAAAAGAGTCTTTATCATCAGGCCGAATGGAGAGGAGGAATCGGATGATGAGCGGGAAGAATCGGAATCGGGAAATGCCGATGCCGATTCAGATGTTGACCGACAGGAAGGAGAGCAGGTGAACTTGCTTGTTGTGCGTCGGAACCTCAACGTACAAACCACAGAAGAAGTTTGTGATGAGGAGCAACGGACCAATCTGTTTCATACCCGAGGCGTGATAGACAAGAAAGGTTGTTCCATTATCATTGATAACGGCAGTTGCACCAACTGTGCGAGTTGGTTGATGGTTGATAAACTGAATTTACCAACGGTAAAGCATCCGAAACCATATCTTCTACATTGGATGACGGATGACAACGGTCTTAAGGTAACCAAACAGGTACTTGCAAAGTTCAGAATCGGCAAGTACTATGATGAAGTTCTCTGTGATGTTGTGCCGATGCAAGCGAGCCATATCATCCTTGGGCGACCGTGGCAGTTTGACCGAGCGGCAAATCATGAGGGAAGGAGAAATCTTTACAAGATAGAAAAGGATGGACAAAAATTCACCTTGGCACCGTTAACACAAGCTGAAGTGTTTAAGGATCAGCAATGGCTTGCTAAGTCACATGCTGAATATGAAATCACGAAACAACTTGAGAGAGAAAAAGAAGGTTTGAGTGTGAATAAAATTGAGAGCCAAACTGAGAGTATGAGCTTTCAACATTCGCATGAAAAGAGTAAGCATGCAGAGGATGAGTGTGAGCGAGAAAAACATTCGCATGAAAACAACAAGCATGCAGAGGGAGAGAGTAAACATTCGCACGAAAATAGTAAGCGTGCTGAGAGTGGCATTGAGAGAAAAGGAGAGGCAAATAAAAAGAAATTGAGTGTATATGCCAAAGGGAGTGAAGTGAGGAAAGCACTGATTTCTTACAAACACGGTTTTGGCGAAGGCCGTCCCTTCCTTCTAATCCGTTTTCGCTCTTACTGTTTGCTATCTGATGAAACGGATCGTGCACATGCCGTTCCGATTGGAATTTCTTCTCTCTTGCAGGAATTTGCTGATGTTCTACCCGAAGAGATGCCGCCTGACCTACCTCCGTTTCGAGGCATAGAACATCAGATTGACTTTGTCCCTGGATCGGCAATTCCACATCGGCCAGCTTACCGATCCAATCCTGAGGAGACAAAGGAACTGCAACGGCAAGTGGACGATTTGCTTGCGCGTGGGTACGTTCGGGAGAGCCTGTCTCCATGTGCCGTTCCTGTCATTCTAGTCCCAAAGAAAGACGGCACTTGGAGAATGTGCGTTGATTGTCGAGCAGTCAACAAAATCACTGTAAAGTATCGCCACCCTATTCCTCTATTAGATGACATGTTAGATGAATTAAGTGGTAGTAAATTATTTTCTAAAATTGATTTAATGAGTGGTTACCACCAAATTCGCATGAAAGAAGGGGATGAGTGGAAAACTGCTTTCAAAACTAAGTATGGTTTGTATGAGTGGATGGTTATGCCGTTTGGTTTAACTAATGCCCCTAGCACCTTTATGAGGTTAATGAACCATGTACTTCGGCACTTAATTGGCAGATTTGTTGTAGTTTATTTTGATGACATTTTAGTCTATAGCAAATCTTTTGATGAGCATGTTTTACATCTTAGGGAGGTTTTTCTAACACTTCGTGAACAGGTATTATATGCTAAACCTCGTAAGTGTTCATTCGCAATGGAACAAGTTGGTTTTCTTGGTTTTATTGTGAGTGCAGATGGCGTTAAAGTGGATGAAGAGAAAATCCGCGCGATTCAGGAGTGGCCGACGCCGAAGTCCGTTAGTGATGTGCGATCATTCCATGGCTTGGCGAGCTTCTATCGGCGATTTGTCAAAGACTTTAGCACCATCGCTGTTCCTCTGAATGAATTAACCAAGAAGAATGTTATTTTCAGGTGGGATCAGCAACAAGAAGAGGCGTTTGCTACCCTCAAGGATCGGCTCTGTGCCGCTCCCGTCCTAGCACTGCCCGACTTCAGCAAGGCGTTTGAGATAGAGTGTGACGCCAGCGGGTTAGGAATCGGCGCCGTTCTGATGCAAGAGAAACGTCCGATTGCCTATTTTAGTGAAAAGCTCAAAGATGCTCAACTCCGATATCCTACCTATGACAAGGAGTTCTATGCTCTTGTCAGAGCGTTGGAAACATGACAACACTACTTGATGCTGAGAGAGTTTATCATCCACACAGACCATTTGAGCTTGAAATACCTAAAGGGTCAAGGGAAGCTGAATCGGCGACATGCCGTTTGGATGGAATTCATTGAAGCCTTCCCTTACCACATTCAGTACAAGCAAGGTAAAGAGAATGTTGTTGCCGATGCACTCTCTCGAAGGTACGTGCTCATTACTTCTTTAAATGCCAAATTGCTTGGATTTTCGCATATTATAGAACTCTATGCTGCCGATTCTGATTTTGGTGATATTTATATGCATGGCGTTTCTATTTCTGGTTCTAAATTCTTTAAACAAGAGGGATATTTATTTAAAGGTAAACACTTGTGTATTCCTCATTGTTCTCTTCGTGAATTACTGGTGCATGAAGCCCATAGTGGTGGTTTAATGGGTCACTTCGGCGTGACTAAAACTTTGGATGTATTGCATGATCATTTTTACTGGCCTCACATGAAGCGTGATGTTGCGCGCATTATTGCTAGATGTTTACTATGTCGTAGAGCCAAGTCTAAATCGGCTGGTCATGGAGAATACATGCCGTTACCAGTTCCTTCTCACCCTTGGACCGATTTATCTATGGATTTTGTGGTAGGATTGCCTAGGTCTAAGAACGGAAAGGATAGTATTTTTGTTGTAGTGGACAGATTTTCGAAGATGTCCCACTTTATACCATGTTCTACTACTTCTGATGCTACTCAGATTGCTGATTTATTCTTTCGTGAAGTAGTTCGTTTGCATGGTATCCCTTTGACGATTGTGAGTGATAGAGATACTAAGTTTCTTAGTCATTTTTGGCGTGTCTTATGGAAGAAGCTTGGTACTAAGTTATTGTATTCTACATCTTATCACCCACAAACGGATGGTCAAACAGAGGTGGTAAATCGGACTCTTGGCTCCCTTTTACGCACCCTAGTTCGTAAGCATGTTTCTACTTGGGTTGATCATTTACAGTTTATTGAATTTGCTTACAACCGTGTTGTTCATTCTACTACTCATTACTCGCCGTTTGAACTAGTGTATGGATTTAATCCTAGAACTGTTTTGGATTTAACTCCTTTTCCTTTGAGTGATGTTGTGAGTTTAGATGGTGCCCAGAAGGCTGATTTTGTCAAGCAATTGCATGCTAAGGCAAAGCAGAACATTGAGCGCATGAATGAGAAGCTGATGCTGAAACGGAACGATGGCCGACGGCTAGTGACGTTCTAGGTTGGCGATTGGGTTTGGTTGCATATGCGCAAGGAGCGTTTTCCTGCCCAACGCCGCGGCAAGCTATCTCCTAGAGGCGATGGACCGTTCCAGATTGTCGAGAAGATCAACAACAATGCCTATAAACTGGCGTTGCCGAGTGAGTATGGTGCCGTTAGCTCTACCTTTAATGTTTCTGACTTAGAATTGTTTGATGCAGATGACGAGTATGGACTTTCAGCTGATGCCGATTCGGATTCGAGGGCGAATCCTTCCGAAGGGGGAGGGAATGATGCGAATCCACGCATCCAACTACCGTTACCACCAGCTGGTCCAATGACTCGAGCCAGAGCTAGAAAGCTTCAAGACCGTTTGTCTTCTCTCATTCACAAGGAGCTGGAATGTGAGAGGACAAGTGAGGAAGCTGCACTTAGAGAGAAGACACCAAGAGTTGTGAATCTCCTTACATTCACAATACCCGAAGATGATTCTGCCAGAAACGACACTTGACCGTTTGTCACCAAAACGGCTCTTGTCCGATTCGTTCAAAACGGCTCTTGTCCGTTTCGCTTAATCGGCACCTGACCGTTTCACTCAGCCATTGCCGTTTCACTCATCTGTCTCGCGTGCCGATTGCTCAAAAAGGCTCCTGCCCGTTTCGCGTGTCCAGAAGCGCGCGTTGACTGAAGTTTAAGTTGTTGACTTTAATTATTTTAGCTTAATTAGTTAATTAGACAGTTTTAATTAGTTAAGTTATCTTCCTATTTTAGAAGTCCTACTTCTATTCCTATTTGGTTTACTATTAGGGTTTGTTTGTAACCTATATAAGGAACCACTTGGCTACTTTATTAAGTTGGCTGTTATTTGATAAATTGAGTTAATCTCTTCAATCTCCGCCCCTTATTCAAGTTGGTTGAACCTTGTTCTTCTTGAGTCCGCAATACTTGAGTCGTATACAAGTAAATCTTGGAATTGCATCCTACTTGTTGTTTATCTTCTTGTTCGGACTTTGGTTGGCTGTTGCTTAGCGTTCAGCAGGTCTTAGTTGTGCAAGTTTATCATTCACAAGGACCCTCTCTTGTTCGGATTTTGGTTGGCTGTTGCTTAGCGTTCAGCAGGTCTTAATTGTACAAGTGAGTTCTATCTATTCTATCTATTCCGCAGGAAATCCATCTTTGAACAAAGATCAAAATTGGTGCTACGCATCCTAAGGAACCAGGATCGTATCAATCCTCCTCCTTCTGATCATTGTGTTGCTTTTCTTGATTACAAACCACATGTGTGCGGTAAGTATCCAATTCTGCCCAGAGACCTTTGAGTTTTGTGTAGTATGCTGCCACAGACATACTACCTTGAGTCGTAGTTGCAATGGATTTTTGGACTTGAAAAATTGCAGGCGCATTCTTCTGCGAGAACTGATCTCGCAAGTCTTCCCAAACCTGTTGAGCGGTTTTAGCATGTACCACTCCTTCTGCGATGTCCGGTTCTGCTGAATGAGTCAGCCATGATAGAATCATACTGTTGCATTGATTCCACATGGCGAAATCCGACGGTGCATCGACGACTGACGGTGGTTTGATTGTGCCATCGATGAATCCGATCTTATTCTTTGCTGTCAGCGCGTGAACCATGGCCTTGCACCACGATTGGTAATTTGCGCCATTTAATTTTGTCGGGACAAGCATATGTCCTGGTTGATCCGAGTGATGCACATAATATGGATGTGATGGATCCATATTCGACGTCTTCGAGCTTTCTTGTTTGGACGACATGTTTTGCGGAAGCGAAGTTGTGTGATGTGAAGGTTATTAAGAGCACCAGGGTCGGTGCTCCGCTAGCATGAAAAGTATTGGCAAAGAAGAAGAAGATTTTGGTGATGAATGAATTGTATTATTCCTCAAGAGATCAGAGATCTTTATACATACAAGAAGCCCATCTTGTCCTAAATTTAGGCTAATTTCTCGGCTAATATCGTGGCTATAAAGCTAATCTATATATGGCAAATATATTCTACATAATTACAATATTATTTCTCAATATGCCCAAATCACATTTACATGGTAAAATCCAGCAATGGACTAAGAAAAGCTTATTAATTATTATTTTTAATCTAAGACGAAGCTTTAATTATTGGACAAGACCAAAAAACTAGTTTTAATAATTTATTCTGGTATAAATTTTAGTCAATATATTGACTAGCGCGAGCATGGAAGATGATGAATAGCAAATATGTATGTATTTGAGAGAAAAATAAATCCAAGTCATACTCATAAGTCATTGTCGCCGCATTAGTTGGCCACGAGAGGGGAACTAAAGGGGGATGACATGTCGTTTTTTCTCCATTTTTGGTGTTTCAAAATCAGAAGACAATTTGGAAATAACAAGCAAATTAAGAACCTGATCTCACTTTCCTTAAAAGGCAAAAAAAAGTAAGGAGAGAGAAGAAGATGAACTGTCGCCTGAAAGTCAGCCATCGTGCTTTGACTGAATTCGGAATTGCCACGGAGTAGTTTTTTTTTAAAAATTGACGATCGGACTACAAGTTATTCGTTTTATGTTTCCGGTCACATTTTAAGCTTGCAAACAAAAATGGTTAACATGTCAATTTGAATTCTTGACGCTCGCAAGGATCATCGGGATATTTCGGCCCACTATCTCCCCCATCCAGACATTTGTCATCCAACCCAGGACCAGCAAAACTATCTTCTGTATCTAAATTCATTCCAATAACAACCGTTGAAAACGATGCATCTTTCTCAATGATCATATGGTCCATCATCTAATGATACATGAACATCATCTTTTAATTTAATACTCCCTCCGTTTTTATTTATTTGACGCCGGGAGTGAGATCACGCAGTTTAAGGGCGTGTCAGTGGCTGTCTGTGGGCCACGCCACGCGTCCTCTGCTCCTCTGCTACTCAATTCTTCTTCCTCTTTCGTTTCTGTGCCTCTTCTCTCTCTCATTTCTCACCCAAACCTAAACGAGGCAATCCTGCGCAAAATTCGGCCAAAATTTTCATCCAAAATTTGGCTGAAATCTGAAATTCAAAATGTTTCCCTCCTTATCCCGTTGCTTGACAATTTTTGATTTCCCGATTGGGTTTAAAATTTCAGCCTCCTCTTTCTTCAAAATCAAACGCCTCTGTAAAAAAACCCTTTCCACTGACTCCCCCATGGCTTCTCCAGTTCCTGACCTCAGTGAGCTCCAAACCACTAATCCATCTCATATGTCAATCGAACCTGCATCTCCCGAAGCATATTGGCTTGGGCTTGATGAGTTATCGACAGATGAAGAAGGGATTGTAGGAAGCGAAAATCGAGCATTTAACCACGTCGAAGAAGTTGAGGAAGACATTGTCATTCCCAGGTTAAACCATGTGCCTCGACCAGGTTTGTTTGTTTGCTCAAATGTATTTTATTTTGCCCAGAAAGTATTACCTCTTGCTCCCTCGATTTCACTGACCATGTTCACCATTTGTATGGTTAGGGCGCAAGAAAGAACTAACGTCTGATCAACGGCTCCAAGTATTACAATCGTTACTTCAAAGAAGTGTCAATGGGGTGTTGAAGAAGAGAGCAACCATGGATGTAGCAGTTCAGTTTGGAGTGAGGGTGCGAACAATCCAGAGGATCTGGAAACGTGCACGGGATTCAGGTACAAATGTTCATGAGAATTATAGAGTGAAGAATTGCGGTAGAAAAAGAGTTGAAATTGATTTAGAATTGATGCGAACTCTTCCATGGAGTAAGAGGACAACAATGAGAGATCTTGCTTCACACCTTGGTGTATCGATTTCATTTGTGTATGGCAAATTTAAAGAAGGAATCATCAAGCGCCACTCGAATGCCATTAAACCTTCTTTGACAGCAGAGAATCACACAGCCAGGATGAGTCACTGTCTCTCCTCTTTGGAGCCATCATCACTGCCCCACGATCCAACATTCAAAAGGATGGAGAACACAGTGCATATTGATGAGAAGTGGTTCTACTTGACCAAGAAGAATCAAACATATTACCTCTTGCACGACGAAGCTGATCCAGTAAGGTTTATTAAAAGTAAACATTTCATACCTAAAGTAATATTCTTAGCTGCTGTTGCGAGGCCAAGGTGTGACTCTGATGGTAAATGCATATTTGATGGAAAGATTGGGGTTTTCCCATTAGTCCAATCTGTTGCTGCTTTAAGATCGAGTCAGAACTGACCTCGTGGTACAGTTGAGATCAAACCTTTGGCTAATATAACAAGAGATGTTATTAGAGATTTTATGGTTAATAAGGTCTTGCCTGCCATAGCCAATAAGTGGCCTATGGAGTGTAGTAGAGAAGCCATTTACATTCAGCAAGACAATGCAAAGACTCATATTCCCACTGACGATGTTTCATTCTTGTGTGCAGTTCAAGAATGTGGAATGAATATTTCTCTTGTTTGTCAACCTCCTAACTCTCCTGACTTAAACGTCTTGGACCTTGGCTTCTTTAAAGCAATACAGTCACTTCAGAGTAAGGATTGTGCAAAATCCTTATCGGAATTGATTGCGACAGTGGAGCAAGCTTTCCAAGATTTTGATGACAAAAAAGGCAACAATATTTTTCTAACATTGCAGTCATGTTGATAAGATCCAGCCTCCTTTGTAAGGGGAGTTTGAATCTATGTTTGAAGGAGGATCTAGCTTGAGTTGTTGACACAAAGAAGCTTGGAAGATGGAAGGAAATAGGATGGAAGATGGAGTAGAATTGCAGCGGAAATGATGAAAGAATAGATGAAAGGAAATGGACGAACCAACTTGGATGGAATTCGGAAATGGACCAGCAATTGAACACTTGAAATTATCTTGAAACACACTTGGCTGATTTGAAGAAAATAGAAAAGGAGTGAGACATGTGCTGCCATTTATGACACAAGGCTGATTTGAAGAATAAAACAAATCTGGGTGGGGGACAAGAAACAACAAAAGGAATAAATCAAATGGTTTTGTAGGGAGTGTGGTGCGGGAAAGTGGAAGAGAATATTCAGCCTTCTTAGGAGTGGAATGTGGGTTGTGCACGGATGGGTAAAGGCTGGACTTTTGGCTTGTTTAATAGAAAGAAAGTAAGACATGTGCTGCCATTTTAATATTGAAGGTCTTCCTTAGTGCCTTCATGGGCTTGGCCGGCCCATTCAAATGGTATATGGTTAGGAAAGTACGCGTGATCGTATCATCACCTCTTCCTTTGAAAGGATTCGTCCACGAATCCATTTCTTCAATTTCCTCGTTCCATTGACCCTTTTGAAAGTATTCTAAGCCTTGAAATTATCTTGAAACACACTTGAAATTACAGCAATCGTTCACAAGGATTCAGCCTTGAAGTTGGCCGAATCTTCACACACAATATTACAATCAATCCGTTCACTTGAGTAGTAAGTGAACGAATTCAGCAAACAACAAATCTCTCAATGTTCTAGGATAGTGGTGCTAAAGCCCAAGTGAATGGCTAGAGGAGAAACTCAACTCTAGCTTTTTCACTTAGGCAATAACTCCTCCATCAAAATAACTAAGTCTTGCTTAAATACTCAAGAAGGAAATACAAATAACAAGCATGAATACATGGCCACACAAGGCCGCTCCTTGTGCCTCTTCCTTAGTGCCTTCATGGGCTTGGCCGGCCCATTCAAATGGTATATGGTTAGGAACGTACGCGTGATCGTATCACATGTATGGTGGAGATATTAAAATGTGATGGGTCCAACAATTACAAGATTCCTCACCTAAAGAAGGATTAACTTGGTAGACATGGGGCCTTACCATCTTCAATTCATTGCTCTCCAGATATTTTTGCTAATGCAGTAGCCTACCTGTGTTGATTGGCTATAAGGTGACTGTCTTACATTGGGTTTTGTCTGATTTTTCTATTACCCTAATTGTCTACATCAAATGTCACTCTTTTGTTACAGGAAATCCAATGTAGATGGTTTTGGTGAAGATGGCTGGGGAATTGATATCATATTTTGTAGCTCCTTTTGGTATGCATATATTGATGTAGATGGTTTTGGTGAAGATGGCTGGGGAATTGATATCATCTTTTGTAGCTGCTTTTGGTATGCATATATTGATGTAGATGGTTTTGGTGAAGATGGCTTGGGAATTGATATCATCCTCCGTAGATGCTTTAGGTGTACATATATTGATGTATATGGTTTTGGTGTATATGGCTTGGGAATTGATATCATCTTTTGGCATTGATGCATGTAATTAGGGTGGTAAGCTGTGGAATGTTGGATTATTTTGTATAGGAAATAGTTTTCATTGTCGTATGTTCAACTGTGAACATAGTGGATTGTTCAAATGTGAACATATTGGAATCAATGAAGTATGTATATTCAATCCAGTTTGCAAATACTGATGTCTCTGTTTCTACTCCATTAGTATGATCTTGAATGTTGGCAATTTTTGCTTCCTCTGTTGACATTTTGTGTTTCTGGAATTGGTGGATTGGAATTCTTGTTGTATCCTGTGTTGGGATTACATGTTGATGTATTGGAATGATAGTATGATTGAGGAAATTATGGTTGTATCCTGTGATCGATTGAAATATTTTAAATGAATTAAGGAATTTATATGTGTTTCAACTTTTGGATTTAAATGAATGAAGGAATTTATATTTGTTCCTGTTTGGATTTAAATGAATTAATTTGATTTATATGTGTTTCCTGTTTGGATTTAAATGAATGAAGGGATTTATATGTGTTTCCGGTTTGGATTTAAATGAATTCCAGGATTTATATTTCTTTCCTGTTTGGATTTCGAGAATGAAGGAATTTATATGTGTTTCCTGTTTGGAGTTAAATGGTTCCTCAATTTATATTTGTTCCCTGTTGTTGATTGCGCAGGATTTTGGCAATTTGTGTTCCCTGATTTGGATTGATCCGCATTTGATATTTTCCTATTTTGATTGCTCTGTTTTGGCAATTTAAGAACAAATTGGGTACTTATTTGTTTACTTGTTCTGTTTTGGCAATTTCTGCAAAAAATCCATAACCAATTTTGATTCTTCTGGTTTGGCAATCTCAGCACAAATTGTTTACCAATTTTGATTCATCTTTTTGGCTATTTCAGCACAATTTATTGAAGCATTTTGATTGATCTGTTCTGCCCTATTTTTGGTGATCTGTTTTGCCAATTTCAAGTCATTATGTTTACCAAATTCATTTCTCTGTTTTGGAAAAACCAGCACAGAATGGTTACCAAATTGAAATGATCTGTTTTGCCAAATTCAGGCCACTCTGTTTACCAATTTCACTCCATATCTGTTTTGGCAATTTCTATCTGCTCTGTTTACTTATAGATGCAAATTCTGATAGAACTCCATACATAAGCAATGCATTCAATCCATGAAAGAAAACTGACAGAAATCTATACCAAATTGAAAGGCAAATGCACTCAATCCAGAGCCAATGATAAAGAAACTCCATTTATTGATAGGAAATAGAAAGCATTACAAAGAAAGCGCCACAGCACTGAAATACATGAAAGATGCAAAGCCTGCATATCCATATCCTTAGGGATGGCTGGGAGGTTGTTTCCATATTTGTCAAGAGCTGTTTGACACAGCCTTGCAATGGCCACATTGGCCTCAGTGACCTCGTTCTTAGCCTCCATGAGAGCTATTGTGCTCTCAAGCTGAACGAGGTTATCCCCAACAGCCTGGACAATCATGAGTGCATCTGGTGCTTGGTGTCTTTCTTCTGCTTGCCGTTTGATGCTTCTCAGTCTTGCTGCCTGCATCTGTAGCCTGTGGATGTCATGGGTTGTCTGCTCCACCTTCGAATCTCCACGCTCTATCTCCTGGTCCAGATGACCACCAACAACCCCTGAACCTGCAAGAAAGGATTGTGCTTCTCTAGCATCCATGGAATGAAACAGGTAATTGATTAGGAAATACAAAGGCACAGGTTATTGATAAAGAAACAGAAAGACACAGGTGGAAGAAGGAAATGAGAGATAACAGAGGCTGGAATGGAATGGATGCAACAACAAAGAATGGAAGGCTGGTTAAATAGGAAAGGGTGTAGAAGAGTCATTGGTATTGTCAACCGCTGCTTTGGAAGTTCAACTGTGACTGTAATTCAAACGGTGCAAGTCTTTCATATAGACGTTGCAACTCTTAACCGTTGCATATGGTAAGTCAGATCATATGCAATACGTGGAAGATTCCGTGCATAATCAAACCATTGATTATGCACAGAATCCCAGTTTTTTTGGCATTGGAACCATTTGCCTATTAAGTAGGCAAGGAATCCAGCAGCCTTAATCGTTCTCCATATGGAGAAACACGATGACTGCCAAATTTCCACCAACTGAAACAAACAAACCCATTGGGAAGCAAAATCAAACTGGCAATGTTCAACAGACCTGGATTACTACATTAAAAGAGGAAAACATGTACAGAAATTCAGAAAATAACTACAATCCGGCAACATAAATCCGGATTTGCAACCAACAAAATCAAAACCAGAAATCCCGGCAACATAAATCCAGAATTTCCACCCACAAAAGCAAATCCAGAAATTCCACCCATAAAACCATAACCCATAAACCCCAACCCAGAAAATCACAACCCAGAAACCCAAAATCATCTCACTAAATCCATCATCCAAAGTAAGCAGAACAATAACAGGCAATTGCAAAAAATCACACGGTTTTCAACAATCACATCGGCCAACTGTTGGCCGTCCGATTCCCTGTCAACATTGGGGGAAATGACTTCATCATCCTTCGATTGCCTGGCCAAATTGGGGGAAATAACTTCGGGGGCGTCATTCGCTGCCACAACAGTTGCGCCATCCTCCATGGAATCATCGGAGATTTCGATGCTACTCTCCCTCTGTGACCAGTCCCAAAAATCGACACCCTCCATAGTTGAAACTTAGCTTGACGAGATTTGATTTGGACGGAAAAAATGAATGAGAGGAGCTGAAGGTAGAGAATCGATTTGGTTGAGAGAAAGAGCTGGATCCAGTTTATGTTCTTGGTGAGAGAAGGAGGACGAGAGGTTTTGAGGAGAGAATGAGTGGATAGAGAAGACTGTTAGGGACGAATGCATCCGTCTTGTCCATGGTCCCATACGACCCCAGCTATTTTTCGCTTTCATTCATTTGCCCCTGTGTGACGCGTTGTACGAGCGAAAACCGACCCGTCGTCTGAGGGCATTTTGGTCAAAGAACGCCCTAAGTGGGCACAGATGCCAAAGGGCGTCAATTAAAAAAAAAGCAGGATTTGGGCTAAAACGTTAAGTATAAAAAAAGCGGAGGGAGTATATAATTAATTTGCCAATTTAAATATCTTAGTCATTACTATATGTATATATATCTTCATTTTTTAATTAATTATGTTAATTTATCTTCACTTGATTTGGAATTTCAATCCCCGATGGTGATCTGGATGTTAAAATTAAATACGACTACTAAGGTAATTTTTTAATAAAATAAATAGTATCACCACTAAGACTGTGCCAGGTATGCTTTTGATCAGTTTTGACAACTAGGAACAATCTGCACAGATCTGTTTCCCGGTCAATCTACCCAACCAGAGCCATGCACGTAGACACTGGACCGGGATTAGCGTTGATCTCGATGAGCGATTCCACATGGAACGATCAGGGCCATTGGAGTGGCATGGAGCCCTCTAATTGGAAAGTCCATTGTGACAATTGTTGGGACTTTCTAATTGTGGCGCCGGCCACATTAAATTCCTGCCGTGCCCATGCTCAAGGAACCAGTGTGCAATTTGCACATGTAATTCAAATGGTGTAGTTGTGAGATGCCTGCATGGAATTACAAAATTAGTTTTTCTTTGAGACCTATTAATTAACTCCAGCTACAAACATTGATTTTTAGCTGTCAAAATAGAGACGATTGATGTTACATTGTCAAGAAAAATATACATCAATTGGTGAATTAATTAACTTCTAGTTGAAAAGAAGTTACAATTCAAAATTCTTGATTGTCAAATTATAGATATTAAATACGGTATTGATAATACACGAATTTTTGATCACTTAGTCTCAATTCATAGAAATTCTTAAGTAATGTCATAAATATTACACCACACTTAGAATTCATGACTTAACGGGTTACGAATGAGCTCTCAAATTTAGTATTTATTCAATTCATTGACAAATTGTATACAGACCATTTAGCCATCACATTTTCTTTTTTGTTTGCTTATTTAGATTTATGTTGGTGGAGATTACATTTTGCTTTGTTGATGTATATGTTAGAAAAACAAAAGGTCATTAGACTCTTTTAAAAGAACGATATTATTCGACTTGAGTTTGAGCTCTTACGGTATTTATAAAAGATTTCTTTTTTAGATGTGAAACTTTTAATTCGTACACATTAATTAAAAGTATAGAAAAATATTGATGATCGTTTTCACAAAAGGTAACGGAAAGAGGTGCTAGTTGTCTTGCATAAAGGATAAGACGAAGAGGCAGCAAGAGTGGAGTATGATGAGCCTGATGGCGGCTGAACCCACGTGAATTAGTTGATGATCTTTAACAAGAGTGTGACCTTCCTCTTCTTAATTCCAACCTAATTATCGCTGCCTATAGTTTGTCTTAATTACTAAAAAACGAGGATTCTAATATTTCCCATTACTAAAAACCGTCAAATTCATGTAAAAGTTATTTGTCTACATTAGCAACAATAGAGATTAGATGGAAACAACTCAACATTAGTTGCAGTTAAGTTCAATCTTACCCATCAATATACTTTAGTTTTTAATCAATGTGGGGCGATTACACATAAAATTTTATGTCAAACCGGTACAAGAATATAAGGTAGGAAAAATGTAGAAAACATGATGCAAGCAGATCGTGAGAACGAAAAAGCTGTTGGAAGCAAGTAGCAGGTGATTGATGGTGGTGATGATGATGGGAAGTACGGACAAAAGAGGAGGGTACAATCTCAGGTACCTCCACACAGGATACGGGACACGTGTCGAGCCCAGATCCTATTTGGTAACCACGTATCTGCCAACTTCCGCACGCAGGATATGATTACCCAATACCCACCCCTCAAAAAGAGCAACTTCTGCACAAAATGATGAGAAGGAGCGGGCAGGGCCGCGAAGAGTCGGGCTGACGACCAGTCTGAGGTATTCACACCGCAGGGTAACGTGACTCCTTTCCTTTGGTTAGCAATGTAGGAAGAACCACGCCTTTATAGAGGAGCGTGTGCACACGTCCGATCCGACCGACATATGTGCATCAATCACTAGCTATTGCAACAAAATTTACAAAAAAAAACGATAATAATTACTCCTTAAACTTCTCAAAATGATAAATACCGTAATATGAAACAGATTGTAATAATTAATAAAAAACATAAAAGCATTATATACTTAATTATATATTTATCGATTCTGAATTAAACTTTAATTTGGTAGGATTTAAAAGTATTATTTATTTACCGAGCAAATTGTTAAAGATATGGATGAAAGTGGGGGAAGTAACGCACGGCTTAGTGGTTGAACGCACATGAGAGACGCGTGTGAGAAAGTTTATGGGTTACAAATAACGTGTCAATAGAGGAACAATATAAGGGAAAAGCGAAGAAGAAAAAAAGAGAGGAGTGAGGGAGTACCACTTCAAAATTGAAACAAAGGGCACTAGTAATCATGGACTGATCCAATTTACTACTCTTTTCGTCCATAAATAACTGTCGCTTTGACTTTGGACACACATTTTAAAGAAACCGGATGACTCACTATTTGAGACAATTTTACCCCGAATTTTTTTTCGGACGTAACGTATGTTCGAAAAAAAGTACAGAATTTTTTGGGGTCAAATAATGAGTTATTCGACCTTCTTAAAAAGCGTGCCTAAAATCAAAATGTCCATTAATAATGGACTGAGAGAGTATATGTTTGTAGGTGAGAAAAAAAAATGGTATAAGATACGTCTAATTAGATCACGTAATTAATAAGAGAATTGTATTTAAAATTGGAGTATTCCTTAGTTTAAGGTAAGTTAAACATAAAAAAAATTGAGCACATATAATACTTATCGTCTTATTGATCGAACGTCTAGAATCTATATTTTTTTTTTACAATGATTTCAATTTGGATCCATGTTATACATTTAAGATTTGACATCAAATTTTAAATTTGATGGCATACTTTCGAGAAAGGATATATGATGAAATTGTGACCATCCAATTAATTTATTTACAATGAGTTAGGAATATTCAATCTCTTACCAAATAATTTTTCGAGTTATACGTTGGTTGGGGGGCGCAAAGTGTCCCAACAAATTTCGTGACGCCTGTCATTCAGCCATATCAAACTAATTAATAAATAATACAATTCCCTCTATGTAACTAAATTAATTAAATCAAATTAAATTAACCTTTGGTCGATCGGCCGATCTCCTCTATATAAAGCCCCACCTCTTTATGCTTTTTGCTCTCACCACTCCTCACTCCCATCTGTTCAAGTTAACCTCTGCCACCTCTCTCTCTCTCTCTCTCTCTCTCTCTAAAACAATATTAATTTCCTGTTCTTCTTTTTGTAGTTACAGTCCATGCAATTACAACAAGAACATTAATAACTTGTTTATATCATCAATAAAATTATAATCAGTACTCTCCGAAAATGGTTCTGATCCTAATCCTGTTCTGCTCCTCCTCCTTCTTGTTACTATTCCTTATCCTCCAATGGCGTCACCCCAAATCCAAACGCCTACCCCCTGGCTCCATGGGTTGGCCTTACATCGGAGAAACACTCAAACTCTACACCGAAAACCCAAACTCCTTCTTCTCTAACCGCCGAAAACGGTATACAACCCCAGATTTTTCTTTACATGAAGTACCGTTGAGCTGTAAGCCAGCTAAGTATCCCTCAAATCAAGAGTTAATTAATTTATTTTTGTATGTGTAGATACGGAGATATATTCAAGACCCACATACTAGGGTGTCCTTGCGTGATGATTTCGAGCCCGGAGGCGGCGAGGATAGTTTTGGTGAGCCGGGCTCATCTGTTCAAACCGACCTATCCGAGCAGTAAAGAGAAAATGATTGGACCGGAGGCTCTATTTTTCCACCAAGGGGGGTATCATTCTAGGCTGAAGAAGCTGGTCCAGGCCTCTTTTCTACCTTCCAAAATCAGAGGTTCCGTTTCTGAAATTGAAAGAATTGTCCTAAGGTCTCTCCCCACCTGGGAAAACACAACCATCAACACTTTGCAAGAAATGAAGCGGGTATGCTTAATGCTTATGACGAATTCATTCTTGATGATGTGTCTGTCCCGTTCCTTAACTTACCACAATTTTACAGCTGTAGCTTCGATTTATATTTTTTGCATTTTTTTGTAATGTTTTCTTTGTGTTGAATCAATTTGTTTTGTTTGTTTTTGTAGTATGCTTTTGATGTGGCAATGATATCTGCGTTTGGAGAGAAACAGGAGGAGGTGGAGATGGAAGGAATTAAACACCTCTATCATTGCCTAGAGAAGGGCTACAATTCCATGCCTTTGGACTTACCTGGCACTCCCTTCCACAAGGCTATGAAAGTAAGGACCAAAAAGAGACTTCAAATTCCCCTTCTTTTTGCTTCATTTGGGACTTCTTTAATTCCTACATTGCCTTCTCCTTTCATTGTTTTTGGGAGCAATATAACACTATACAAAATTAACAATAGCTTCGTCGTGTTATCAATTTTTTGATTATTGATGTATCTATTTGTTTGGGGTGTTTTGATGGATGGAAAAGGCAAGGAAGCAACTTAATGACATATTGAGGAGGATGATCCATAAGAGAAAGGAGAGTGGGAAAGCAGGAGGTGGATTGCTTGGGGTATTGCTGGAAGCCAATGCCAATAATATTACACAAGAGAAGAAGATAAATGAGTTTACTGATTCCCAAATTGCTGATAATTTGATTGGAGTCATCTTTGCTGCTCATGATACAACCGCTAGTGTCCTCACTTGGGTCCTCAAATACTTGCATGATAATCAAGACCTTTTAGAAGCCGTTACGGTGAATTCACTTTTATTTCTTAAAAATAATGCTAGAGATATTAATTTATTCATAATTTTATTCAGCGATTTGGTCAGAAATTACTAGATAATAAGTTTTTAAATAAATAATTATAAAATGAATATAAAAACGACTCGTTTTTTTTATTCTTCCAGAAAAGAATGACAACACTTTTTCTATTGGACCAATCATTGCATGGATGAAATATTGCCAAAGGGAGAGGGATTTGAGTCACATGAATTGGAATAAAAAAACCTTTGCTTCATATATATATATATGTAACATTTTTTAATATTTATTTGTACATATATGTGTGCCACTCGGTGATATCTGAAAAATGATTTCTGTCTCATGGTTTCTTTTAGAATGAACAAGCAGGAATTAAACGCACAATAATTGTGGCGAACCGGGGGCTTACGTGGGATGATACAAAGCACATGCCGTTGACTAACCGGGTACATATCGATATCTCTAAGTTATGAAATTATGACCAATTATGTTCCTACCTCACTAGGGTTAATAATTATATACAGGTGATTCAAGAGACATTGAGGGCGGCAAGCATTCTATCGTTCACATTCAGAGAAGCAGTGGAGGATGTGGAGTTTGAAGGATATTTAATCCCAAGAGGTTGGAAAGTTCTGCCTCTCTTCAGAACCATTCATCACTCCGCTGATCTCTTCCTTCATCCCGAAATATTTGACCCTTCAAGATTCGAGGTAATTTGATTGATTACATATATATCCATCCATTTCCACCTCATAAATAAATAAATAAATAAATAAATAAAGAAAGAATGTTTGCCTAATAGTGTCAAAATCTATATATGTCTGTGTATTCGCTGACCAAACCAAGTGGGGTCATTGCTCGCTCACATCTTATTTCACTCAATTCGGTTGTCGAATAAGATTAATCTCTTATTTCATAGAGGATATATATTTGAAAGAAATATAAGGTTGATAATAAATTGACACGAATATTATCCCTTGGAGGAGATCGGGCCACGGGTCATTTCTCATTT
Organism: Viola odorata; assembly: GCA_963691705.1. Taxonomy (NCBI): domain Eukaryota; kingdom Viridiplantae; phylum Streptophyta; class Magnoliopsida; order Malpighiales; family Violaceae; genus Viola; species Viola odorata. Next base: position 21,442,835 of record OY829545.1, on the reverse strand, counting down.
CTTTGCTAATGTTTTAAGCGAATCTTGTTAATTTGTATTGAGGATCTGGTGATGAAATGGATCTTCATGGATCATGATCAGTTCAGTACACAGTCACGTGACTTGGGCTTGTAGGGTAGTGTAGTAATTATGTTGTACTGTAAATCTGAGTCACTGATGTGTGGACAGTATGGATATGTAAGTTTCTTTTGGAATTTTATCTTCTTACAAATGTGTATAATTAACAAAGTCTTGAATGTTATTTGTTACTGTGTGATGGTGTAGGTGCCACCAAAACCTAATACTTACATGCCCTTTGGCAATGGAGTCCATTCCTGTCCAGGCAGTGAGCTAGCCAAGCTCGAGATGCTCATCCTCCTCCACCATCTCACCACCACTTACAGGTGATCATCTTTTTTCTTTAATTATGCATGTATAATTACACTGCAAGTACATTAGTAAATTATTTTTATTAGTGGTTATTAAAATTTGATAATTAAGAAGTAATTAAGTTCTCACTAAACTTACACTAATGTAAATTAAGGGATTTAGACGAGACCTGATCTTTTATGTTATAGAAGTACGATAAGATCATACTTAAATTAATTCTAAAAAGAGTGGTAGTTGACTATAAGAGAGGAGTGCTAGGAGTGACGGTGGTGGACTGGTGGTGCCACGGTGGTCCTCTTGTGCTTCCTTAGGCTGTGGAAGTGGTCCCTTTATTATACAATTGCAAGTTGTATACGGAGTTTTTCTCCGAATGATTTATTTTGTTGGAGTAGTGGATACCAGTCTAGCGAAACATTTGTACTCATTATGAACAACGTGGCATTCATGCATCATCATATAATTTCTCCAAACGTGTTAACTAGCAAGGTATATACGAACTTGTAATTCAGTAATGCTTCACAAGTAAAATAAAATACAAGCAAACCAGCTAGCTAAGTGTACATGCAGAACCGACGGAAACCGAGGAAACTTCCCTATATAAACCTTGTGCTGCTAATCCCAATTAGCAGCAGCTTTTGAGAAAATGTGCATCCTTTTTGGTTAATCCGTGATCTTAAGTACTAAATGACACATTTTGCCAGCTACATAAATGGAACAAAATTGTAATTAGGATGCTAGCTGTAGTGAACCATAACAACCAGAAAAGAAGAAGAAGGAAACCATCACGGGCTTAGTCTACACACACATGACACCGCACCCACCTTTCTCCGTTTCATCAATGCCACATCATTCCTTATTTTTGTCCATATTATGCAAGCTGATGATTTGAATCCAATCTTTTTAGAGCTTGCATTTGTTAGCTACCGAGTTTCAAACTTAATTATGTACTGACGTTTTGATATTTGGATTCAGGTGGGAAGCTATGGGAGACGATGACGGGATACAATATGGCCCTTTTCCTGTGCCCCAACAAGGATTACCTCTAAGGATGAATCCCAGAATTGCTAGATTTACATCATAGCTAATCGGGTAGTTTTCGGATTCTAGACGTGATCGGAGACCTTGCCAGACGGGGCTAAAAGCAAAGAATAGTCCCAACCGAGTTTTTTAATTTTTAATTTTTCTGGGGTTGTTGTTGCTACGAATCCTAGATTTGACATTGGGGGCTAGCCTTTGTTCTGGTTTTGTCGATGTAGGTTGGCAACAAGTCCATGTCAATGTGCATGCGTACTTGTGCTGTTGTTGTGATATAGGATAAACAAGAATTTGTGAATCCCAAAAAAAAGCTAAAAAAAAAAAAAAAAAAAAAAAAGAATTGTAAAAGGGAAAAAAGAAAAGAAAAGAAAAGAAAAAAGTGTTCTAAGTTCTAACATGGGTGCTTTTGGATATTTCAAAGGTTTGTGTTATTTGAGGATTGGGTGTGTGTGGCTTTGATGTAAACAAGCAGCTATCATGTTCATAGATCTTTTGTTTCCTCTTCTGGCCTGTAATAACAAAGACCAAAGATAGCCGTACCAAAGATGAAGATGAGCAACTCGGTTTGCGCCACATGGCATTAGTGACATGTGCACACTAAGCTTCCACGTAAGCACAAGCAGGCTATCCAATTCTTACATTCTCATTCTCATACTGTGAACCTAAAAAACCTCATAAGGAGCTGTAACTGTGTAATGCCAAGAAAATGACTTAACAAAGATAACAAAAGCCTAGACACTGATGTAGAAAAGAAACTAGAAATCCATCCTCAATTTCCTGAAATTAGAAAGACATTGCAACATCAATACGATTATGTGCGGACAAAGGAAAGTTATCTGAGCATATTTCCCGAAGGAGAAAGGGGAGTATGTTTGATGTCATACACTCCATAACAGAGTTCAAATGTCACCAGCCAATGACTAAGAACATGTGGTAAACAATGATACGCTGTTATGTTACACATCTGGATGAATTGGCCACTATGTGCATATGATGTGCCTTCCTATTCTACAATTCCTCGATCTTTTCTTTTCTAAGGCATTGAGTTTCGTAGCATCAATCTCAACACCAATCATTAGATGGAGATGCATCCTGGTCCTGGACATAAGGTAGGGCCTCTAGCTCTTGTAATGACATGAAACTTCCACGTTAATCGTAATGCTAGAGATGATAACTAATTGAAAGAACTCTTACTAACTCCTGATATAAAAAAAACATGAATCACGAGCTAACACAGAAGATAGTAAACAATGCTGGTAGAAAAGCAATTTGAGCTCCAACACTAGTTATTGTGGATGTAGTCCCATTAATCCTATGCAGATTTAATAAAATGAAAAAACTTCAGAAAGGAATAAAAAGAATAAGAGAGTAATTCAAAGGCATGACCAGCAGCACTCCTCTAATCGCTAAATACTGGAGTTTGACTGCTGCTCAGGACAGCTGTGGTCTAATGCTAACAAGTGAACAAGCTTTGATTTTATGTCAGTAGGACTAGATCGTGTAGTCTTAAGATTAAGTGTCAGAAAAAAAGATCTATCAACTAAACCATAAGGTGCGACATGGTGGTCAGGCTTTAAGCCAGCTGACATGGTCTGAAGTTGAAATCCAGACAGAACCGTTATGTTTCATTAAACCCCCTTCCCCACTGTTTAGTAACAACTAACATAAGCATTGTACTTGTTAGAAAAGAGGAGTGCTGCATGATATTTTTATACTTTAGAAGGAACAGTCAGTGGGTGGGCTCAAATGCGTGTGGTGACATGAAAAACAAGTGATAATTCTAGGACCAGAACCAAAACACAGCATGTGAAAATTATTCCACAATATTTGATTGCAATGCAGCCAAAACTTTAAGAGAGTGAATGCAGGTGCGTGCAATGACAGCTCCATTAACCATACACAAAATTAACAAAACTAAGAGTGCTACACACACTATCCATAGACGGGATCAAGGCATCATTAGATGGTTCTCAACGTTCTTGTTAGTCAAGATTTTGTGATCTATTTTAGAATACATATAAAAAAAAACGGTATTTGAAGGATAGCTGGCTTTACTCTCTTTGTGAGTCAATATGCTCTTAGAGGCTAAGTGACCTCTTGTTTGATGCCTCATTCTAACATCGTCCAGAATGTATGAAAAATTATGTAAACAATTCTTGGAGAACTTACAAATTTCTATCTAGAATCAAGGTTACTATCAGCAACAGCTCAGACAACTTAAAACCAGTGTGTAGCAGAAACAACATCACGAGTGCATATGCTTGTGAGTGTATCAAGGCTGATGGCAAACTCTTCATGTCAACCATGATGAGCCATACTGTTGGAGGTAATTGCTAACACTGTATCATACGAACTTAAGTATATGCCACCAAAGAAATTGATCTTAAACAAGTAAACGACTTCCAAAGAGCCAAATAAGTGCTCGAAGAATTGATAAAGAACAAGCAAACTGGCATCAACAACAGAAAGTAAAAATGCAAGATTTGGAATCCAACATGCACCTTTTTAGTTTCAGAACTCAAAACATTAGTATCCAAAGGAACAGATCATTTTACATAATTTAACAACTCATACCTGAAGGCTTACCTAGTAAACCATAGGAATTAACTTATACCGAACTTTACCCATGTACACAAGATAACTCTCGCCAAAAGTCTCAATCATTAGAGCCTCCTCCTTTTTTGCCTTCTGCGTATAATACATAGAGCATACCACTACTACAAATAACAAGCTCAAAGGTGCTCTCAGCGCAAGAAAGTATGTTGCAAATAGAAGCATTGTGGATGAGTATATTGGATGTCGCACCCATCTATACGGCCCAAATTGTACAACAGCAGTAGGAACCACCACCTTTTCTGAATACTTAGCAAGGTAAAACGTTGAGTTATATTGCATCAGCAAAGTCACCACTATCAAAAACCAGATCCCCACATTGCTCCACCCCCCAGGAATAAGGTGCAGCTCTGGTCCTTCAAAAGCTGCAAGCCAGTGCCCAACCATGACCCCGACACAAAACAAAATGCGCTGCCACTTCGGTAGGTTCACATCCCACTTTGGGTCATGTGGGCGGGAAAAATAGTCTCCATACAATCGTTTCCTTACACTTACATTGAAGAAAAAGAAATAATGGTACACAAAGAAGAACGCGAAAGGCCATCCTTCAAGGTAGCCATTGAAATGTGCAGGAGGGACAAGTGTTAGCCAAGTGAACACAGAAGTGACAATGGCAAGTTGCTCAAAGACTCTCGCTTCACCTAACGAATGCTTGTAAAAGCAGTATACACCGTAAGCTGCTAGCGAAAGGGCAACAAACCAAGGCCAAAACAACCAAGTCCAGCTAAAGTACATCCAGAAAAATGGATTCAAAACTAAATTAACAGTCCATTTTGTGGCTGCAACTGCAATAGATAAGATGCCAGACCACTTGATGACTTGAATAGGGGTCAGCTGCAAAAGGGTTGCTTTCAGTTTATCAAAAGAGAGATCTTTCAAGGGTTTCAGCAATGGGTGGTTTTCTAAGGAGTTTGTGCTAGCAGCGGTGGAATTGGAGCATTTGGAAGCAGATAACAAAGGGGTTCTTGCTGATTTTAGTAATGGTAGTGACTGGCATGGTGAAAATGAAGAATTTAGTGAGGTCTTGACAGGGGTCTGTTTTTTATGCAGATGAAAGTTGGTATCGGCTGTATGGAAGGGAAGGTGTTTGTTGAAATGCCTGACAGAAGGTTTCTTATTGATGGGGCTGGCCGAGAGAGTGAAACCGAATGGGAATGTTTTTGAGTGAAGGAGCATTGATGTAGTTTCCATCAGAGATTGAAGCAAGATAACTGTAAATGACTTTCAATGGAATGTGAGACGAAACTTAATTCAACGTCAGCTTCTGAGAGGACTTTGGCAAGAGAAGTGGACGAGAAAGCATAATAGCTTCATGCTTCAACTCGTCTTCTTGTGGTTTGAAAGAAACATTATAAGGTAAGTTGGGTCTAAACTCTAAAGGTTAGAGCGACCTTGTTTTAGCCATATCTGAGATTTACACCTCATGAGGCACTAACTAAGCCCATTTAAGCGCTGTTTGGTTATCCCAAATGTAACTGGGCTTCAGTAGGAAAAGCAAGGATTTCTTTCGTTTTGTCCCTGGAGCAAATCGCTCCAGGGTGTAAAATGCATTTTCAAGCAAAACACGGGAAGCTGACTTTTGTACAAAATAGACAAAAATATTGAGGGTACTTCTTGTTAATTACAAAAATACCAGGTATAAATACCTAAGAAAACAACCAACATCCTCATTCTCCTCCAAACAAGCTCTCTCGCTCTCTCACTCTATCTGCCTCTCACCCTCGCCGCCTCCCTCACCATCGTCGTCACCGTCGTTGTGGCCGACTGAGGGAACTCTCATCTCCGTCACCGTCGTCGTCACCTGCCGAGCCATCGCCGCTGCTGCTCCACCGCCCTCGGCTTCCGCCTCTCACCCTCCGGATCTGTCTCGCCCTCGCCCTCCGCCTCCCTTACAGTCTCCTCCACAAAGAGGTAACAAGTTAACACTATTACTTATTCTCGTACCAATTTTTTCATCAATGGGTTTGTCTCTGTTTTGCTTCTATTGATGGACATGGATTGTTACAGCTATTGTTGCCTTTTTATGTATGATTTGGATAAAATGGTGATTTGGGTTTTGCTTTACCTGTACTGGTGTATCGTTTGGAGGTTGGGATTCTAACTTTGCTTGGTGCTTGATGTTTTATGTGATGAAGAAATGGGTGAAGCCGCAGCTATCATTCCTGAATCTGTCTTGAAGAAGAGGAAGAGGAATGAGGAATGGGCCCTGGCAAAGAGCGACGCTTTGAAAGTTCAGAAGTAGAAGAACGTCGAGAACAGAAAGATTATCTTCAAGAGGGCTGAGCAATACGCCAAGGAATACCTAGAACAGGTTAGATGCATATGGACATTCTTTGTGTGGACATTTGGTTTCGTGGCAGACTTGTTTGTTATTGCATTTTTTCTGATACAATCTGTATTTTTTACAGGAGAGAGAGCTGATAAGGTTGAAGAGGGAGGCTAAACTTAAAGGAGGGTTCTATGTTGATCCGGAGGCTAAACTGTTGTTCATCATCCATATTCGTGGGTAAGCTCTTCTGCTATCATTTTGCTTTGAAAATTACAACTTTTGGTATCATTTTTTCTGTTACCTTGGCTTAATTGTGTTAATGTTTGCATGCTGATTATTGTTCATCGTGTTTGCTTCTTTCTGGATTGTATCAATGCCATGCATCCCAAGACAAGGAAGATTTTGCAACTTCTACGATTGAGACAGGTACTTTAGCTACTAGACATTGGACATCATTACAATTTACAACATTGAAACTTTATTAAGATGTATGAATGTGTAATTTTTGTATTGCAGATTTTCAATGGTGTGTTTCTCAAAGTGAACAAAGCTACCATGAACATGCTGCACAGGGTTGAGCCTTATGTTACTTACGGGTAAGGTTGATTTATCTCTTACAGAAGTGTTTATACATTCCCATTATTAGTCTGCTTCCTTGCTCTTCATTTTGTCCGATTAGTAACTTGACATTTCCTAGCTGGAAGACCCATTAGTTACCTCTAAGCATACAAACCTTGACTATATATACAGAGTAATTGCATAAAAAACATTAGATTGCAGTGCTTAGGTTAAAATAGAACTATTGGTGTAAGTCAACCTGGGTCATTCTTATTCATGTGCTTTCTTTCCCTTGCCATTTTGTCCAAGCACCTACTTGATAATTCCTAGCTGGAACCTCTTAATTTCTCCTAGCATGCTGAGCTTGACTATATTTACAGATTAAAACATGAGAGGCCAGTGCTAGAAAAATTGTATCGTTGGTGTGTAAGTCAGACAGCCATGAGCAATTATGTTATTGAAGAATGGCAACTACTTGATGATTGTGAATACAGTGATGTAGCTGCTTATTGAAGTGTTGCTGGGTTACTTTTGTGCTCACTGGATGGACTTATGTTTTCCCTATGTACTTAAAGGAGCAAAGAGATGTATTATAGTAATTTTAGTTCTTCAGTTTGTTTGTATATATTATGAAGACATGTAAGCTATGTAAGCAAACATCCTCTTTGTGTATCTCAATTCACTGATGAATTTCGAAATGTGTTCCATAAGCTTGTATTGAAGAATTAATACGTGCATGTTACATTCAAAAAAGCATGTCATCAAAGAATCTGATCACTGGACTGAAGAAAGAAAGGCAGCATAGGCATTTCCAACAATTTGTAATGACGTATTTTATATATCTAATAAATTGACATATTGCATTATAATAATTTTAGATTCCATATTATTTAATATAATTATCATTCATTAATTCTATTTATTAAAGAAGTTATAAACTTTGGATTTACACTATTAAATAAATTTAACTTGCACAGTTAATTAACTTTGTTTAAATGTTAGTGATAATATAAGTTATGGAATATGAAATGAACTTAAGTTTAATTATCATACTTAATATTTAACTTTTTTTTTCTTCTTCTAATGAAGTGTTATTTTTTATTATAAATAAAATATTAACTATTTGTTTAAAGAAATAGATTGATTAAAAATATATATAAAGATACTAAAAAGATTAATTATAACACTTAAAATGAATTGTGTCCTCTATGGTCATTTTACATTCCAACCATAGTTTTAAAAGTTGTTTTACCAAACAGCATAAACAACTTCTGGTTTCCCCACAGAACTTTTAACAAATATTTGCCAAACAGCTTACTCCTTTTCCAGCTAGTCATTTTCAAACAGAACTTCTTCCCACAGAACTTTTTCAGCTAGAACCGGAACGCCAAACAGACCCTTAGTTGCCGTTTGGCATTCAAGTCCTACTTGGGAAATGACTTCCCCTAAAGTCAAAATCCATGCCTGGGTGTTTGGTAAACACCAAAACTCATTTGCACAAAATGACTTTTAACAAAGTCATTTCAAGGCAAGGCCAATTGGCCTTGCCTCCCACTGGAGCAAAATGCTCCGGTGGCCAACGAGAAGGCTTTTTGGCCTTCTCTCTCCTTTTTTTTATTTTTTCAATTTCATTTTTTTTTTACTTTATATAACCAACAAAATAAATTAAAAACTAGAACAATAAAATCTCTACCTCTAGATAAATAATTCTAGATCCACTTTTCCTATTTTTATTAATTTTTTAAAAATGGGTTTTATACCTTTTATGGTCATTTTACATCCAAACCATAATTTTAAAAAACTATTTTACCAAACACCTCAAGTATCTCACATTCCATTTACCAAAAGTCATTTTTTCATAGAACTTTTCCCCATAAAACTTTTCCAACTAAAACCAGAACGCCAAACAGACCCTTAGGCTGAAACTAAAATATCTTTTCATATTATATGATGCAGAATTATCCACTTGCCAGAGTGTGAAACCTGAAAAAAAAACAAAAGAAAAGACTATGGGCTGGCTTATCTTGCTTCCCACGAATCCACGATTAGGACCCAAACCCTTTCTTCCCTTTCCTCCCTTAAACTCCCCAAATAAAAAAACAAAAAACAAAAAACCTTAACCAGTAACAATAGCCATCAGCTTACTCTCGCGCTCAAACACTCTCCTGCTAATCCCCTCATCATCTGCTTCACCTCGAAAGAAGTAACTTCTCTGTTAAATTATCTCCCATTTTGTCCCTCTCCACACCATGATATTCTCGAAGCTGAGCCGCTCTTTGTCTCGATCAGCTCGTTTCAGTTCCCGTATCGGGAGATCGCCGGTTCCGGGATTGCCCAGCGCCGGTTCATACATGGATCGGATGGATGGCGGTTTAGGCTTTTGGAGGGGTTATTTTGCTTCGATTACACCTCATAAGTCTACATTGACTGATCTTAATTACATTCTCGCAAACCCTAGACTTCTTCGCTTCTATTCCGACGAAGCTCCCAAGAAGAAAAGTAAGCGCTTTCATGTCATTCCCCCGATACCTTATGTTTTGTTTGTTGTTTTAGCGAACATAGTTTCAAAGTGGTGATTTTTTCTGGTTTTGTGTAAATTTCCAGATTATGAGAACTTTTATCCCAAGGAAAAGAAGGAAATTCCAAAGGGGGATGAGCAGAAATCTGAGTCAAAAGGTTAGTTTCATTTGAACTCCTCAGCTAGTTGGGTGCTCCCGCGTGTTTCCTTCAGTAAATCTTGTTTATATTAGAGTGGAATACTGAGTTTATATGGTTTCAGTGACGTTTACTCTTGTAAAACAATGATGTTGGAAATGAAAATTAGCTGTGATTAGATTAGGTAGTTTTTGTGTTTGAGGGAAATGGATGGTGTGACTCTTTAGTTAATCAGAGACGAAACACTGTGAAAAAATCTTATGTTTCCCTTTGTTGTAAGGGAATTTAGTCTCCTGTTTGATATATTGGGTTAGTTTTCCTTTTCTAACATGGGAATTGTACCGTCAGTCATTACCTTAAACAGATGCATTGGCCTATATTTTCTGAACGAAATACTCTGTCGGAAGAATCTGTTTATATGCAAGTCACATACTAGTGTAGAAATTATCCTTTTCCCAACTTTTCACTACCTATATGTGTTAACTGCCCATGCATGACATTCACTTTTGCTCAAGTCTGCACCGTTGAACCGCTAATTATGAAGAAATGGGACTGATAACTTGATTTTCTGCCAATTTCAGATGATTCAAAAACAGACGATCAGTGGAATTTCCAGAAAGCATTCACCAAAGAGTTCAATTTGCTTACCCCTCTATTAGTTATCGGCTTGCTTTTTTCCACCTTGTCTTCTGGTTCTAATGACCAGCAAGAGGTAAGCTTGCCTCGAACATAACTTTAGGATTCTTTCACTATCTTCCTCACTTTTTATTTTACTTGATGAGCTTAATCAGTTCTTCCATGAGAATAAACAGATAAAATAAAGAGTTTTCTTTTCTTTTTTGTCATTGCTAAATGTGTCTTGGATCATCCTTGCCTTAAGAAAAAGTACCACTGTGTGGCTCCCTTGTTCAATTTGGTCATTCTGTTTGTTTGATTTGATTGCTCAAAGTTTGTGTTAAATTTTGATGTGAAGTTTAGAAAAACAAGATAGTTTGATAGAATAGTGGGCACATTGTTATTTTGTGCAAAAACATTGTACTATATATTATTGGACTGGGCAAATTGTTTCACCTTGTTTGTCTCAAATTGGCTCCATTGTCCTTTTACTAATTGCTTGTCTGAGAACCTAGATCCAGCTCATTACTGGCAGAATCTTTGAATAGAGTACTGGTTGATGTCAAACAAACTTGGCTTCCTAAACATTGACGCCTGCAGAATGCTATCATGGTTATTGGTTATTATTGCACCAAAGGTTTCTTATTTTTGTTTCGTTTCTTTTTCCTCGTCCATTGTTTGCTAGGCATTAGTTTAGGTTGGCATGTTCACTACCCGGTAAACTTGCTTGAAATTTCCTTGGTGACTGCTTAATTACAGGCACTCCTTTCTCTTTTGCATGCTATAATGTTATGCAATTAGCTGCTTTATGTTACCTTTTTCCATCTTTCATTTGGTGCTCCTGAGAATAGTTTGAGCTCATGTAACCTTTTTTTCCCCCTTTTATTCTCTGTTTATAAGCTGCAATTTTTTCTCTTAACAGATCAGTTTCCAAGAATTCAAAAACAAACTTCTGGAACCTGGTTTGGTGGACCATATAGTCGTTTCTAATAAATCAGTTGCAAAAGTGTTTGTAAGAAACTCTCCGCGGAATCAAACACGTGATGATGATGTACAAACCCCTGTCAATAGTACTCCTGCTAAAGGACATGGAGGTCAATACAAATACTACTTCAATATTGGAAGTGTTGATTCCTTTGAGGAGAAGTTGGAGGAAGCACAAGAAGCACTAGGGATAGACTCCCATGATTATGTTCCTGTGACATACGTCTCTGAAATGATTTGGTACCAAGAATTTATGAGGTTTGCTCCAACGCTCATACTTTTGGGGACTCTCTTGTACACGGGTCGGAGAATGCAGGGTGGATTAGGGGTTGGTGGCGGTGGTGGAAAGGGTGGCCGGGGAATATTCAACATAGGGAAGGCCCATGTTACAAAAGTAGATAAAAATTCAAAGAATAAGGTTAGCATTTTGTTCCCCTTGTAACAAGTTGAAATGTTAAAAACACTTAGGCTATCCTTGTTGTTGTTACTGATAATTCTTATAGATATGTTGCTGGCACCATCTAACACCGAAGCTTATTCTAAATAATATTCAACGCCTCTACTCTCCTCTTTCAGTTATTTTCCCCCTCTTCCATGTGTTACTTCAGGTCTATTTCAAAGATGTTGCTGGCTGCGATGAGGCAAAACAGGAAATCATGGAGTTTGTACATTTCCTTAAGAACCCTAAGAAGTATGAGGATTTGGGAGCGAAAATTCCAAAAGGTGCTCTTTTGGTAGGTCCTCCAGGAACCGGAAAGACCCTGCTTGCAAAGGCAACTGCTGGGGAATCTGGTGTGCCTTTCCTATCGATTTCTGGTTCAGATTTCATGGAGATGTTTGTTGGTGTTGGGCCATCCAGAGTGAGAAACTTGTTTCAAGAAGCTAGGCAGTGTGCTCCTAGTATTGTATTTATTGATGAGATTGACGCAATTGGCAGAGCAAGAGGGCGTGGAGGCTTCTCAGGTGGCAATGATGAGAGGGAAAGCACCCTTAATCAGCTACTGGTAGAAATGGATGGCTTTGGAACTACTGCTGGAGTTGTTGTTCTTGCTGGGACTAATAGGCCTGACATCTTAGACAAAGCTCTATTAAGACCTGGCCGATTTGATCGTCAAATTTCCATTGATAAACCTGATATCAAAGGACGTGAGCAGATATTACAGATCTATTTGAAGAAGCTCAAACTTGATCATGCTCCGTCTTTTTACTCTGAAAGGATTGCAGCCCTCACACCTGGATTTGCTGGAGCAGACATAGCAAATGTTTGTAATGAAGCTGCTCTTATTGCTGCGAGGAATGAAAAGACCAAAATCACATTGGAGCATTTTGAGGCAGCAATAGATAGAGTAATTGGTGGTTTGGAGAAGAAGAACAAGGTAAATTACCTTTACTCATTGCCTTCCCGTAATAGACAATTGTGTGTAGGTTGCATAGGAGGTTATTTTCCTTGTTGTTGAACTGTCAATGCACATATTCTGGTTCCCCTTTACTTGCTACCATTTGTTTTCCAATAACCAGAACAATATATTTAAACACTTGCAGGTAATCAGCAAGGTGGAACGTCGCACTGTTGCTTACCATGAATCAGGTCATGCTGTTACTGGCTGGTTCCTGGAACATGCAGAACCCCTTTTGAAAGTGACAATTGTTCCACGTGGTACAGCTGCGCTTGGGTTTGCCCAATATGTTCCCAATGAAAACCTACTCTTGACCAAGGAGCAGCTCTTTGATATGACATGCATGACTCTTGGTGGTCGAGCAGCAGAACAGGTAATTCATGAACTTGTAATTGTGGTTGGGGATTTATGGTATAAATGTTGTCAAGCAACGAGGTGCTATTGGTATAAATGTTTGAAGCAAAATGATGTGGGATTGATAACTATTCAGCATCCTTGTTTGTAGTTTGAGAGATTTATATTTAAGCATATCATGCGTGTTTCTTTTTGCCACCTGTAAGTCAAAACAAATGGAAATGGGCAAGAGAAGGGAACTAGTTTCAAAATAATATTGTTGATAACTGATGAATTACCTAATTGAATTCACGTATTCTCGGCTATCGTAGTGACTTCTGGTTCTTTGGATGCAGGTTTTGTTGGGGAAAATCTCGACAGGAGCACAAAATGACTTGGAGAAGGTGACAAAGATGACATATGCTCAGGTAGCAGTGTATGGTTTTAGTGATAAGGTGGGTCTTCTATCATTTCCTCAAAGGGAGGACTCATTTGAGATGAGCAAGCCATATAGCAGCAAGACGGGGGCAATCATCGACAGTGAAGTTCGAGAGTGGGTAGGAAAGGCGTATACACGGACGCTCGAACTTGTTGAAGAACACAAAGAGCAAGTGGCTCAGATTGCGGAGTTGTTACTCGAAAAGGAAGTTCTTCATCAAGATGACTTGACTAGAGTTTTGGGTGATCGACCGTTTAAATCAAGCGAGACGACAAATTACGACATATTTAAGAGAGGGTTTAAAGAGGAAGATAAGCCAGAACAAGAGAATGAGGTGGAAATAACAGTGAGTGGCGAGGGGGATGATGCTCCATCAATACCTGTTGTACCTGCTTAATAGCATCCATAGCGATGGTGTGATTGTACATTAAATTAATAAATTGTTTGTCATTTCCCTTTTTAAATTAATAAATTCAAAAGAAAAACGAACCACATACTATATAGGACCAAATTGATGCAAGTAAAAAATCTAAGGGGTTGTAGAGCTGCTTTAACAAGATGAGGATTAAATCCAGAATAAGTAATGCCTGAAGGATGAATTTGAACTATCCTCAATTGCGAAGGTCTATAAAACTATGGTGATATAAAATTAATGGAGCGGAATGCAATTTCTTACCGACTTTTTTGCATCCATACACTCAAGATTAATCAAAGCCGCGTAACGAAAATCATGCGTGTCCTCTATTATATCCTTACATAAAGAAAGTCATGCGTGTCCTCTATTATATCCTGACATTACATAAAGAAAATTGGGAAAGCAGTGTTTCTGAATTGTATATTTGTGTGGTGCCTCATGCCTCATGCCTCATGCCTCATGCCTGCAGCCTGCCTATGGTGGTGGGTTGCATTTACAAGTCAAAAAGGTTGAGCACCCTTTGTTCACACTTTTTATTTCTTTTTTAATTAATTAAGAAAAGAACATGCCTATAAATTCAATGTTTTCACGATTTGAGAAGTCACCATCTGTATTTTTTATATTTTCCCTTAACTTCTCAACTTCTCCTTGCTAATTCTTGTACCACTATCAATTCCTTTTCTTCTCTGATCATCATCATCTCTCATACCCACACCACAGGTATTCTTTTCAAAATGCTGATTCTATTTATTAATTCAACAACTTTCTGCTACTAATTTTTCGCAAACTGATAATTCTGCTTACTACCAGAAAACAAAAATGCCATGTAAGAACTAAGTTATGGACTCTAAATTTTACCAGGACTGTTTCTGCAGTTACATATTCTATAGCTAACACTCAATTAATCAATCATTATCTTGGTTTAACTGTAATTTGTTAGAACATATGTTTGTTTTCTTAGATGTCATCGATTTATCTGTATAAATAGCAATACATACATATGTATGCAGATAAAAATGTACTTCCATAGATATTTCTGGTTTCGCTTTAAGATTGATCAGTAATAAGAAGGAATACAGGTTCCTGTATAATCAAAATTATCTGGTTTAGAACCATTTTTCATTTGTAAATTTCCTGTTTGTTTTGATTTTGATTTTCCCTTTCCTCCCAAGCAGAATGGCATATGAAAATCAATACCAACAATCCCTTTCACCCAACTATGACTGCCTTCTCTTTGGTAAGCCTAAAACTCCATTCTCGATCATTACAATCTTTTGAAACTTGTTTTTTCTATTTCCGCGGATGTCCTTCCTGCCCCTTTCTGGGCAGTGAACTGATTCGAGCATCATTGGACCAGAAGGATCATAATATTTTTTAACACACAATCAAAATTCTTGCAGATGTGGATGATACCCTTTACCCTTTAAGCTCTGGTTTGTCAGGGCAAGTCAGCAAAAACATTCTAGGTATGTAATAATAACATACATAATTCTTCTATTCTGATTATTTCTGCAACTTGGTCATGTACTAACGTATCTTCATCTACATAATTCCATAGAATTTATGGTTCAAAAACTCGGAATCGATGAGAAGAAAGCCTCTGAAATGAATCCAATCCTATACAAGAATTATGGAACATCAATGGCTGGTCTAAAGGTTTGATCTTTGTTGTCCTTTTGTTACAAATCTGTCCGTTGGCTTAATGGTTTCCCATTAGGGTTCTAACTCAACATTTTTCTTTTTGTTTAGGCCATTGGTTATGTGTTTGATAATGATGATTACCACAATTTTGTTCATGGGAGATTACCTTACGACAAGCTGAAGCCTGATCATGTACTGAGGAGTCTTCTGCTTAGCTCGCCGATTCGTAAAGTTGTAAGGCCTTTACTTGCACGATGATTAATCACAATTCTAGATTTTTCAATAAAAGTTCTTGATTCTTGATTTCTTTCTTATGAGACAGGTTTTTTCCAATGGGGATAGAGCACATGTTGCTAGAGTTCTAAGCAAGCTTGGATTGGAGGACTGCTTTGATGGGATCATATGTTTTGAGAGCCTTAATCCTGAAAATGACCCTGAATCTGCAGATTTGAGTCCAAGTTCTACATCAAAAAACCAAATTCTTGACTCCATTGATGAATCTCGAGACGGTTCTGCGCTTCCGGAGACTCCAGTCATATGCAAACCATTTGAAAATGCATTTGAGCTAGCCTTTAAGCTGGCCAACATCAACCCCCAAAGAACAGTAAGATCCCGTACTCGAACATGATTAGTTTCCTGCCGGATTTATTATACTAACAATCTATGCATTGTGCTTTCAGATATTCTTTGATGATGGTGTACGTAATATCCAAGGAGGAAAGCAATTAGGCCTCACAACTGTTCTGGTAAATCAAATACTTGTTTTTCTGGGTTTTGACCAATTTGATCATAGAATTTTGTTATCCTAAATCCTAAACCATATTGGACTAATCTTTTTCTCAGGTGGGCACATCCAATAGACCAAATGGTGCAGATTTTGCAGTAGAGAGCATCCATAATATCAAGGAAGCATTGGTTGACATTTGGGAAACTAATCAGAAACCAGAAACCATGATCTATGCAGAACCTGTTGCATTAGAAACAACAGTGAGGGCCTAATTAACCAGCGCTCAATCAATCTCCATTATCAGATTAAAACACAGAAAGCAGACATTGGTATTGTTTTATACAGATCTACCAGTGCCTAGCCACCTGTAACAATGTATGTAGTGACTTTGTATGATCTTACCTCCCTAGCTGATCATCATCAATAAACGTTCTTTTCTTTTCTTTGTTTATGTACTTTGGTTTATGCATCAATGGATTTTCATTAATCACAAAACTTGATGGATCTAATCATAATTAACATCCGAAACAATGAGGATTCGATCTGATACAATTTCTTACGAAACTATATCGACTCAAGATTAGTCTCCAACATGGAAATTGTGGTTGGATTTTTAAAGGAGGAAAGATGTCATAAGAATCTGCCTTGTTTGCACTATTACAAGTGCAACTCCATTAACAAATAATTTTATGTTACTTACTACTAATGGCCTGGGCCACTGTGTCTGGCAATTGGAATTATTTTTCCATTAGACGTTAGTTGACAGACACGGGGACACGTCATTTCACCCACGGTAAAGACACACGAGTGGATCGGCGCCATATTGGTGGAGGTGTAATAAAGTTCCGCATAAGATGGAGACGTGTCGTACTCTCATGCGACGTGGACCTACAAAAGGTCGAAAGTTTTTTTTCCACGGTAAAATGTCCAGAAAAGTTGCGTCCTTGGGTATCTTCTAGACTTCCCAACCAATCACCGGCCAAATAAATATCCATGATCTGCTCCATCCACCTACAATTTTATATTCTCTTTTATTGTTCTGACCGACGTTTATTTGTAATTATGTAATAAGAGATTTGTTATATTTAGTTGATGGAATTAAACCATAAAATAATTTGGGAAAGTAATTTTTTTAGTTTTATTATATTTGGTTGTCATAAGAAAAATCAGACTCCTAAAAATTCAATTTTCCTTTACCACTCCACTTTGCCTCAAAATAATTTTAAAGTAATTCTCTAATCAGGGGATGAGAAATCTCACTTTTCTAAATGTAGAAAAAATTACATATTATAAAATTACTTACATACCCCTTGTAACTATATTTTTAAGCTACGAATTATTCACATTTTAATCAATAAATAAAATTTTTATTCTTTTCAAAAAAAATTACTATCTTATTTTAATAATATTTAATATTTAAATTTATTTTAATAATTAATTTATTCCAACCAATAAAGTAATTTAATGTGATTAATTTGTGCATAGGTTAAATAATGTGATTTATTTTATTATCAATTATTCAAAACATTGGTTAGTAATTTTGTAGTTAAATTTTGTTGGATAATAAAAAAAATATAAAAAATATTTTTTTACTAAAAAATAATTCACCATCCTCAACTATCCTATATTATTTTGAATTTATTATCTATTATTTATTTATATCATATAACCTTACCTAAAATTTACGTTAAATTAAATAAATTATTATTATTTAATAATAAAATAGTAATTATTTTTATTTTCTTTTAGGATTTCCAAATATAAAAATAAATACAATAATGTTACTTTGCTGAAAATTTTAAATGCCATTCAAACAAAATAATCTAACTTTCCCCTTAATCATTCTCATAAGAATTACTTTCTCGGGAAAGTGATTTAAGAAAAAAAAGTAACATTCTGTCAACCAAATATTAACTAAAATTTTAAATTTGAATTTTAAAAATTAAATAAAATTATATTGAAAGACTCATTTTTTTTTTTTAAAGACCCACGAAATTTTATCACATGGCATTTATGTTAGTGGATCGATTCACTACTTTTTATTAAAAAAAAGTATTAGCGGTTTAATTTCATTAAAAGCATTCCATTTTTATTTTTAAGATTTAAATGGATCACGAATATATGTCTTTTGTTTTACATTTTATATAAATTCATTTTATCTTTTAGGATTTTTTTGAAAAAAGCTTTTATTTTTATCTTTTCAATTTCCTTTTACTGTCTTTGCCTTATGTATTACTCCCTTCGGTCCAAATTAAACGTCACTTTGACTTTGGGCACGCATATTAAAGAAGCCGGATGACTCACTATTTGAAATAATTTTGCCCCTTATTTTTTCTCGAACGTACGAACGGTACAAAACTACATTCGAGAAAAAATAAAAGGGCAAAATTATCTCAAATAGTAAATCATCCATCTTTTTAATATGCGTGCTCAAAATTAAATGTCGTTTAATTTGGGCGGAGGGCGGAGAGAGTATAATATTATGAAATTATCAAATTCCCATATTATTAAGTTACTGCAAGCAAGATTTGAAAAAAAAAAAAAGAGAAATAAAATTTCACTTATGTTTAGTATGGGAACCAAAGTGCACGAAGGAAAAGAGGAGAAGTTTAACTAAGGAAAGGAAAGGAGAGGAAGGGAGCTCGTAGAAAAATTTCTTTGTATGACTGTATTTTTTATACACAAAAAAAAAAGAAAAAAATTCCCTTTAAATCCCATGACTTTCTTTTCTAATTTAAGCTCAGTTTTTAATTTCTCTCTTTTTTCTCTCACTTTTGGGAGGAATTTTTTTATGGACCAGGGAAAATTTTTATAATTTATTTATTCCCTATTCCCTTCCTATTGTTAGAGACCGAAAAATGGAGTATGAAGGAGGAGAAAAGGAGCAAACTTTGGAGATGAAATATGACTGTCTTGTCTTTGGTAATTAAAGGGTCTTCTGTTAAAATGCTATTCTCCTCTCTTTTTCTAGCGATTGATAGAAATGGTGAGTTTTTGTGGTTGATTTTGCAGATTTGGATGACACCCTTTATCCTCTGAGTTGTGGTTTATCTGCAGAAGTGGGCAAGAACATTCAAGGTTTTTTTTTTCTTTAAAAAGGAATTGGTTTGGAGTTTGGTTATTTCTTTCATAATTACTGGTCCTCTTCATTTTGGCAGAATATATGTTGGAAAAGCTTGGAATTGAGAGCAGTAAAGTTGCAAACTTGTGTATTTTACTGTACAAGTACTATGGGACTACACTTGCTGGGCTCAAGGTATGATTAAGAAATGCAACCTTGTTCTATGATTAAGAAATACAACCTTGTTCTTCTTTTGAGAATTTTAAGGTTCATGGAGTTTTCTATTAAAAAAATGTTGTATCTAACATTGCAGGCAATTGGATACAAATTTGACTGTGATGACTTTCATGGGTATGATGTGCTTTCTTTATTCCCTATATATAAAGCTTTAGAAAATGCAAGTGGGTGCCTTACATTTATGTACAGTTTTGTTCATGGGAGACTTCCTTACCAGCTTGTAAAACCTGATCCTGTTCTTAGGAGTCTGTTACTCAGCACACCTATTCGTAAAGTTGTAAGTTTCACCAATTTCAGAAGATGTTGTCTGTCTGTAACGAGAGAGATTCCTAGATTGGTTTTCTGATTATGTTTTGGTATTCGATCCGGTGAAGATCTTCACCAATGCAGATGGGGCTCACGCAAATCGAGTGCTTAGCAGGCTTGGATTGGAAGAGTGCTTTGAGAAGATTGTTTCCTTTGAGACTTTGAATGAAGCAAAGGAAGGACATAATGATAATGGTGATGCTATAACATTTGATTTCAATGAATATATTTCCAGTCCTGATGCTGGTGGCCTTGTACTTCCTAAGACACCAGTTGTCTGCAAACCATTTGAAAGCAGGCTTTTAAGATAGCTGGGATCAACCTAATAAAGCAGTAAGATTTTGAGGTTTCGGATACCAACTCTGTTTCTTTCTGATAAAAATGCAGATCTGTTGAAGCTATTCTTAAGTAATTGACATGTAATTTCTTGTTTTCCAGTTGTTCTTTGATGATAGCATTCGCATTTTACAGACTGGGAAGCGATTGGGCCTACGTACTATATGGGTAAGTTGATAATCTCTTGTTAGCCTTGATTCTTGTGAGTTTGGGGCTGAGAATTCTCTGCTGACCAACTTTGAATGATATGGTGTGCACAGGTTGACTCGTCTCATCGAACTGAAGGGGTGGACTGCGCGCTTGAGAGCATCCACAACATGAAGGAAGCACTACCAGAACTCTGGGAAGCCATTGAAAAGTTGGAGAGTGTCAAGTATTCTGAACAGGTTGCGCTCGAGACATCCGTGAAGGCATAGCTTTTTAATAATTGCAGTCTGTTATCAGTTTATCTTCTACTGCTAAACATATAGATTATAATGTCAGAGGCGGAGCCTCGTTAGGACCAGAGGGGGCTATAGCCCCCCAAGCTTCTCAAATTGTTTGCTTTAGCCCTTGCCCAGCCTATGCCTCAGTTTTTGCCTCAGCCCAACAGCCCCCCAAACTTTTAAACTTTTCAAAAAAACCCACTCTGTTCTCAATTTACCATAGCTTATTTACTTTTTTATTTTTCTAAATTGAAAATTTTAATTCATTTAATCAATTCTTAATTTACTTTCACAACAATTAAAATAATAATCAATTACTTTGATATATTTCTAATAATTTTACTAATTATATCCAATCACGTATATTGTATGATTGGATATAATATTGTATGAATTCTAATATATAATTAATTTTTTTCTTTATTGTCTTCTTATTTATCTTTTTGTTAAATTTATCTAAATATTTGTTAGTAACGGATACAAATACTTTTAATCATTTTTTCAATTTTTTACTTAGTTCATTTGCATTTCCTTTAAAATACTCCAAAAAAAAATCACTAATCTCAATCTGTCACTAATCTCGCCCAGGCTCCACCACTGTATAATGTAACCAAGGACGGATCCAGGGGGGGCCACCGTGGGCTGATGCCCACCCTGGGCTAATGGGAAAAAAAAATTTAGTATACAGCCCAGCCCAAATCCCTAATCTAACCCACCTCAAATTAATTGCCTTATTGAGTAAATTGATACCCAATCTGTTGTTAAATAATTAGTGCTACATCTCTAGATTAATTACATATCCTCAATTTCACAAATCGATTAACGGTTTACTCCAATCTTGCATTTTAAATTAATTAGCCAAAGTTTCGTATTTTTAAAATTAAATTTTGGTCGTCCATCAATCGAATATTTCGTAAGAATGGGTGAATCGGCGATTGATTTTAAAATATTTTAGTGACTCCGTTTTTTATTTTGTGGTTGTTGGTCAGGATCAAATATTTTAGCCTTAATATTTGTTTTTGTAGATATGGACAAATATTTGATTAAACCATCTACTCAAGCACCATCAAATGTTGGTCCAAATGTTGGTAGACCAAGGCGGAAAGGTGAGCAAATTTCCAATCTACATCATTATCAAGTTGATTTATTTTATCAAGTCATTGATATGCAACTTCATGAGCTTAATAATCGATTTGATGAGAGGAATAGCGAATTACTCCTTTGTTGCTTTCAATAAGGAGAAATTGCTTCAATTGACTCAATTTTATCAAGTTATCTAAATATTTGTTATTTAGTGACGGATACAAATACTCTTAAGCATTTGTTCAATTTTTCGTTCAGCTCGTTTGGTTTCCCTTTAAAATACCCCAAAATTTTTTTTCGTTCAGCTCGTTTGGTTTCCCTTTAAAATACCAAAAAAAAAAATTTCGGGGGCGCTGCCCCCGAACCCCCGCCCCCCCTGAAAATCATTCCTGGATCCGTCCCTGAATGTAACCAATAATGACAATTTTATAAGAAATTATTAAGACCCCTGTTTTTTATGATCTGAATTCTAATAGATAGTGGTAAATGCGTACATCTATACACTGAACTGAGGGCTAAATATGTTCTAATTCGTTTCACAACTAATGAATAATAGCAAAAAGTGACGTTCTGCTAGATAACTGAGTGCATCCGATCCTATATCTCAAATACCAGTTAGCCTTTTAGAGAATACTTCTTTCCAGTAAATGCTTGAAATTTTGGTTCTTCTGCTTTCGGAGGTGGTTCCCGAGGACTGTTTTGTGATGGCACCTACAAGGACAAAATACAAAATGCAAGTGAGCTTAATAGAACTGTAGGATAAACGAGGAGGACCATTACCGGGTTCGTGAAAAGACACCCATCTACACCAATAATTCAATAATATATAAATACCTTTGATGTTTCAGTGGCTTGTTGCTTGGCATTTGTACCAAACACGAGCTTTCCAGACTGCTTACGTGATGCAGAACCTTATGAGTTGGTGCCATTTGGAACCTTACCCTCTGATTGGTCCTGTCTCGGCACGGGATTGGGAGCTGGTATTGTTGTTTCTGCTGATGGTTTGCCATCCAAGCGCCTTGCCGAACCAGTAAACGCATTGCACTTGGCATTTTTTTGGGGTCTCTTCTTCAACGGTGTTATTTGGGTAAAATACTCTCTTTCTATTTACTCAATACATATTACAATATAACGTATATACATACATATACTAATACACATACACATACTAATACGTATATCTAACACTCCCCCTCAAGCTGGAGTATAGATATTTATCATGCCCAGCTTGTTACAAAGATAATCCACTCGAGGACCTGGAAGGGCTTTAGTGAAGAGATCACCCAGTTGTTCTCCTGTCTTCACATAGTGAGTGGAGATGAATCTTCTCACGAATGAAGTGACAATCTACTTCAATATGCTTAGTCTTCTTTGGTAAACAGGATTTGCAGCAATGTGGAGAGCAACTTGATTATCACACCAGAGTTTTGAAGGTGAGGAGTATTCTATACCAATTTCAGTCAGAAGTTGCCGCATCCATATAATCTCACACGAGGATTGTGCCATAGCTCTGTATTCTGACTCTGCACTGGATCGAGACACCACATTTTGCTTCTTGCTCCTCCAAGAGATCAGATTCCCACCAACAAAGACACAATAGCCGGTTATTGATCTTCTATCAATCTTCGACCCAGCCCAATCTGCATCAGCAAAACATTCAATCTGATTGTGACCGTGGTTACTTTACAGGATCCCGAGGCCAGGTGCCCCTTTCAGATAGCACAAGATATGCTCCAGAGTCTCCCAATGCTGTTGGAGCAGACATGAACTGACTGACAACACTAACCGAGAAGGTGATGTCAGGTCGTGTCACACAGAGATAGTTTAGTTTCCCAACTAATCTCCTATACTTCTCAGGATCATCAAAAGGGTCACCGTCATCTTTGGTGAGATTGACATTAAAGGCCATAGGGGAGCTACAGGGCTTAGCTCCCAACTTTCCTGTTTCTGCAAGGAGATCAAGAACATACTTTCTTTGAGATAAGAAGATACCTTTGTTACTCCTAGACACTTCTATCCCTAGAAAGTATTTCAGCTGATCCAAGTCTTTTGTACTAAACTTGGTATGTAGGAAAGATTTGAGCGAAGAGATCCCAACACTATCATCTCCTGTAATGATAATGTCATCCACATACACAACAAGCAAAATAATACCCGCAGCAGATTGTCTATGAAAGACAGAATGATCACACTGACTCTTTTGCATGCCAAATTCTAAAATTACCTCACTGAACTTGCCAAACCAGGCACGAGGACTCTGTTTTAAACCATACAGAGCCTTCTTCAATATACAAACTTTCTCATACCCCCCCTGAGCAACAAACCCAGGTGGTTGCTCCATATAGGCTTCTTCCTGTAGGTCACTGTGAAGGAAAGCGTTCTTGATGTCTAACTGGTGAAGAGGCCAATTCTGAGAAACGGCTAAGGAAATGAACAACCTAACAGATGATAACTTGGCCACAGGAGAAAAGGTATCTGAATAATCGATCCCATACGTTTGGGCATATCCTTTAGCAACGAGCCTTGCTTTAAGACGTGACACAGAGCCATCAGGTTGGACTTTCACTGCAAAGACCCATTTACACCCCACTGCCTTCTTTCCCTTGGGCAAAGTCACTAAGTCTCAAGTCTGATTATCCTCCAAAGCTATAATCTCCTCAAGCATTGCATCCTTCCAACCAGGATGATCCAATGCTTCCTTTACTGTTTTAGGAACGACAATTGAGTCTAGAGAAGAAATCAGAGCACATGTCTGGGGAGATAGGTGATCATAGGTGACAAAGTTAGCAATGGAGTAGATAGATTTGCAGTGTCGTTTACCTTTGCGAATACTAATAGGGAGATCGAGATCACTAGGGGGATCAGATGACGAGGACTCTGGTAGAGTACAAGTATCAATGGAAGGTGCAGATGGTACTGGAAGAGCACTACATGGCGGGTCTCTCATAACTGGAAGATCGGGAGGCTGAGGCAGAACACACTCTTCAATACTCTGCGCAGAAGTACCGGCAAGGGTACTATCACAAGAGGGTTGATCAGAAACAACCAAGGGAGGAGCAGAGTAGGATGGAGGAGCAGAGTAGACCAACCAATCATCATCACCATGATCATCATCCTGTCGAGGAGGAGGAGGATGAGGTGAGAAGAATGGTACCTGTTCAGAAAAGACAACATCAGTGGACACAAGGTACTTTTGAAGGTTGGGAGAGTAGCATCGATACCCCTTCTGAAGTCTAGCATACCCCAAGAAGACACACTTTAAAGCCTTCGGATCCAACTTAGTGATGTGAGGACGAACATCACGAACATAGCAGGTGCTACCAAAAATCTTAGGCTCAATGGGGAATAATGGTTTGCCAGGAGAAAGTACAGTAATTGGAATAGCATCATCAAGAATTGCAGAAGGCATACGATTAATCAAGAAGCAAGTTGTAGAAACAACGTCAACCCAAAATTGCTTAGGAACCTTGTTCTGAAATAATAGAGCACGAGCAGTCTCTAAGAGGTGTCTATTCTTCCTTTCAGCCACACCGTTTTGAGCTGGTGTGTCAACACAAGAAGATTGATGCAAGATACCATGCTGAGTCATATACTGATGAAAAGATTCAGACATATATTCCTTAGCATTATCACTTCGTAATATACGAACAGACACATCAAACTGAGTTTTTATTTCAGTACAAAATGCACAAAAATGAGAAAACACCTCAGAACGACTTTTCATGAAATATATCCAAGTCATTCTAGAGTAATCATCCACAAAGGTGATAAAGTATTTAAAACCTGGTTTGGAAGTCACAGAACATTGACCCTACACATCCGAATGAACTAATGCAAAAGCAGAATCCGCACGTTTACTAGTACGAGGGCCCAAACAGGTGCGATGATGTTTAGCAAAGTGACAAGACTCACAATCCAAAGAAGTAGCAGACTTGAATTGTGGACACAATTTCCTTAGATATTGTAGACACGGATGTCCCAAACGGCAGTGAGTTTCAAACAAGGAAGTACTGCTGAGACAAGCTATTGGCTTTGGTACCCACAAATCAAGGACATAAAGACCACCAGACACATGCCCTCTACCAAGTATCTGCTTCGTCACTAGATCCTGAATAAGACAATGATCAGGGAAAAAGGAGATGAAGCAGTTGAGGTCTTTCGTGAGCTTACTTACTGACATCAGGTTAAAAGTCAATTAAGGTATACTAAATACAGATGATATAGTAATAACAGAAGTTGGTTTAGCTGTACCAGAACCCTCAACATTACAGGTGGTGCCATCAGCAATAGTGACAGGAGAAGATGTTGTGAGCTTCTTAAAGTTTGTCAATAGATTAAGATTACCTGTCATATGCTCATTAGCACCAGAGTCGATTGTCCATTTGTCATAAGAGGAAACAAGATAGGTGTTATGTGACTCAGCTGATTCAGTACTCGAGTTCGCTTTCACCCATTCTAAATACTGAGAGAATTTAGCATACTCATCTGTAGAGATAGTTATCGTCTTTCTAGAAAAGGAACTAGGTAACCCGACAAAATTAATAGAGTTCATCTTGAGATTGTGATTTTCCACACCAAGTGACACAATTCCAGCAACGAATACAGAGCAAATACGGAGTGACTACACACAAGTCAGATAACCCAGCAGAACCAAGCAGCAAACGGACCCCAACCAGTCCACACCAAAAGAATACAGAGCAAATATGACACAGATACGACGCCAATATGAAAGCAAATACAGCAGAGTTATGCGCAGCAAATATAGAGAAAATACCCAGCAAATGTACGAGCAGCAGATTGATCACCAATAAGTTCACACGAAGCAAATAACGAGCAAATACCCAGCAAATACGTAAATAGTACTCAAACAGTAGCAAATGAACAACAACAGTACGTACGCGTGAACAATAACAGTGCGTACCCGTGAACAGTGGCCCGAGAATGACAGATTCGTAATTTAGCAAAAATGAGCATCAAACATCGCCAAAATTAAAAACCAAGCACGAGTATGATAACGCGTTTGTCAAGGGCACGATCAAACAAATTATTACAACTTATCACATGCAACAAAATAGATTGAAGACAGTGGCAAGAGGATCGATCCACAGAGATTGGTGAAGACTTACACTAGACAAGGCCAAATTTATAAAATAAAACAATAAAAGAGACAAAATAGAATTCAAGGGCTGGATGGAGAGAAACTGATTCAAGGTCTTGAATGGATTCAAGGTCTTGAATGGAAGCACAGAATAAAAACACGAAAAGTAACAATCAGGGGGGGTTTTACTTGACTAAAACAAGTCAGCCAAGAGAGATTGGGACCTAACAATTTTAACTAAGTGATAGCACGTTTCATGGCCTCGATTTTACCCTCTTTTCTAGCCCTTTTCGGGGGCTTGATATTGTTATTTGACCCTAATTCCAATCTTATTTGCAGATCAGCATCAAAAAAGGGAAAAGATTGAAAAGAGACGATTTTAGAGCAATTCTGAGGAACTCCAGTTTCCAGGCCTAGAAGAAAGAACGTCGTCAAGACCTCGACGCGAACCAGACCAGTGCGCTGTCTCAAGGCCTCGACAGTTCTGAACCTTCTTCCAAAGAAAATCATCTTCAAAGATCCGCATGGAATCCCAGGCGCTTCCAGAAGGCATCAAGCGTGTCAGGAATCCCAGAATATTCCTTTTGCAAGGACATGTGCTGTCACGCCCTCATTGCCCTTAGCTGTTTTTGTCTCCTAGCTAGTTTTAGGCTATATAAGCATAGTTTTAGGGTTTTTGTAAGGACGACTGTCTAAGGATAATTTCTTACATTAATTTCAGCACTTATTTTCTGGGGATCTTCTCCTCTTATCATCAAGAACAACCTTCGTTGAAATTTTCCTCTTCGATTATTAATTAATCTACCGGTTTCCTCTACTCCCTTTTTACTTTCTTTGTTATTGCATGATACCTACTATTTACATTATAGTATGAGTAGCTAAATACCCCCTTCTTAGTGAAGGGTGTTTTCAAGGGTTGTAGGGTTCGGCTAAGAGGTCTAATGAATGCTTAATATATTCTCCTGTTGCATATAATTGTTTACCGATTTAATTCCATGCTTGTCTAGGAATGTTAAGAGCTTGATAATCTTTTAGTATTTCTGCATGAGTAACGTCATATTCCAGGGTTATACCTGACGTGAAGCCCTGGACTTTTAGCAGACACCTAGGGGAGGCAGCGCGAGAGGCCTCACCTAGGGGTAAATAGTTATCTAGGGTATGCGATACGGGTCTGACAAGCCGAGCTGTCGCGCCCTAGATCTGTCTTACCTCCCCTTCATGGGCGTTCTGAATTTAGCTTCCCTACTTCGTACCCATGACAGGTCGAAGTGTCAAGGCTGCCTTTTGATGACAAGAGAGGCAGCTGGGAGGATGGCTGAACGTCAAGGTCACCTCATATGTGGAAACGGGGGGTGACTTTTATCTAAGAAGGTAAGCAGGGGATGCGGTGTGGAAACGCGGTCCCTATAGCAGATCTGTACTCGAGTCTAGAATACTGTTGCACCGATGACTAGCCGACCTAAAATGCAACCCAAGGGAACACCTTTCGCTAAGATCTCGTCCTAGTTGATTAATATCTTTTTCCTTACTTTTCCTGCATTTGATCTATTTACATCTCTTGCCCTGGATTACATTTTACTTTCGTGCCCTAGATAATTACTTTACAATTCTGTTTTGTTAGCTCCCATACTCTGCGTTGATTAATTTATTAATCAACATAAAACCCCCCCATTACTGTTACTTTGGTTAGATCTGTTGCGTATTGCCTTGTCATACATATTCACTAGCAATTCATTCCTTCAATCTCTGCGGTTCGACCTTGTCTTGCTCTGTACACATTAATTTGTGCATTTAGGCATCAGGATAAATTTAAGTATATTTGAGTGACAATCACTAAGAAAGCAGTATTCGGGACCTTGAATGTCACGTTTGGGGTCCCGAATGATAAAATAAAGCAAATCAGCAAATAATTTCAGAAATAATAAAACAGAGGGAAAATAAACACAAATAATCAGATAGAGAAAGATCTTAGCAAAAGGTATTCTTGGGTTGCATTCGGGGTCCCGATTGTCATCAGCACAGAAATATTCTATTCAAGACATCATAGATATGACATAGGGACCAGATTCCTCGGATATCCCCTACTTTTCTCTTAAGAGAAACTACCCCCCGTTTTCACATATGAGGTAGTCTTGACAGTTTGCCATCCCTCCAGGCACGAATGCGGGAGGGCCATACTCAAACTGCCCATGAAGCTAAGAAAAGACAGATCTAGAGCTAAAGGTCCCTCAGTTTGTCAGGCTCGTGACCTCGCTCTAATCAACTACCCACCCTATCTATTCGAGACCACTTCAGCGCAGTCAAGACTAAATAGATGCCTACTTATTTCATGCAACTTTTCTTTCGTATTTATCACAAAGATGGCAGTATTCACACAAAGTAATAATCAGTTGATCAAACCTCTAATTACCCTAAGTGAAATTATAATTAAAATGATAAGCAATTGAATATGGCATCAAAAATATATTAAGTATGTTTAGGCCTCGAATCTGCCCCTGCAGCCCTTGAATAACCCTTTTGATAGCAATCAAGACGGCCCTAACGGTGCTTCCACACATGCGGCTCCCGCCGGGACGATTTCCCATAAGACCCGCAAGATATCTTCATATCGCCCGAGAATCAGCGAAGGATTCCTAGGATGGTCGACATCAGCGCGGGGGGGGGGGGGGGGGGGGACTCATGCGACTCTATACGCACGGCACCATCCCATCCTAGGGACCCACGAGGTTATCGTTCCCGGCAGCCCGTCAGATATCGCTCATGACGTCATCCATCGGTATCGCTTGTGACGTCACCATCTGACATCGCCTGGATTGTTATCGCCAGATATCGCCAAATAGGCCTATAAATACCCCTACTTTTCCAATCAGAAGGTAAGATCGAGATCACTGAGACGAACCTCTGTTGTTTTTGAAACTTGAACTGACTTAAGCATCGGAGTGTCTACGCCGGAGCCCCCCTCCGGCGCTTTGCAGGTACACTCGAGATTGACCGCCACCGTTCCGATCAGGCATGACTCCGAATCTTATAAGACCGAATTCGAATTTTATCAAATGGTGCTTTCATTGAGAGCTTTGGTGTATTAAGTGAGCGTCCTTAATAGCCAAGCTCCGTCTAGTCGGAAGATTGGAACGGTCATGACCGCAGGATCGTAGCCGATCCGATCATCATCCTCTAATATCCCTTTCTCAATCCGCAGACAGTTGTTCCCTTTTGCTACTGCTGATCTCTCTATGACGACACAACCCATTATTTCGGGATCTTTGGACCTCTCAGTCGGAACCGCTGGGGGACTGGCCTCCTCGCAGACGGACGTCTTGTCATCTCAGATAGCGGGATCTGATTTCTCCACTCCTCTTTCGGGGGGATCTGTGCTCAACCGTGAACATCCCTTTGCAATGGAAATAACGGCCCTTCGTTCTCGGCTGGAATATTTGATTGAAATGGCCACAAGATTCACGCCTGGTGCTTCTGGATCTAGTCTCCCTCCCCGTGTCATGTTCACACCATCTATTGTTGCTGATCGACCTTTATCACCGTTGTTTCCAGAAAGCCTCCAGATGCCTTTATCCGCGGGAAATCCTCCGATTAGTGTTGAGTAGTTTACTTAAGGAAGAGTAGAAGCTTACGTACCACAAATGCCGCAAGGTCTCCTCCTACAAGGAGACAGGCAGCTTGAGGGGGTTAGGAACCGGTGGGACGAACGGAGGGAAGGAGCCAACAGAAGTGTGTCTCCCGAGTATAGTGAAAGATCCAGTAGTCGAAGGTATCGAAGTCATTCACGTAGGAGCCCCAGTCGATCTCCTAGACGACATCTTACGCCAGAACCCCGAAATAGGGGGCGTCAGGCCGAAATGTCTCCTCCGCGTCAGGCCCGTGAAATTCTTGATGATACATCGGGCCACGCATTTAGCCGTCGTATAAGGCGTCACAGGGTCAGTCGGCGCGTGAAGCTTCCCACTGATATTTATGATGGCACCAAGGATCCCATCTCGCACATTAATAAAGTGAAGGATTTTGTTCAGTTTCAGACCCACAGTGATGCGGCGTTATGCCAAATATTTGTTATGACATTATCGGGCGTTGCGCGTCTCTGGTTTGAGGGTCTCTCTGGTGGATCCATTAATAATTTCTCACAATTAGAATCTAAATTTCGGAGCAGATTTAGCACGGCAATCCCAATCAGGAAATCCGCTGCCGCGTTATTTGACATACAACGAAGGCCTCAAGAAACCTTAAAGGAATTTCTTAGTCGCTTCGATTTGGAAATGTCCTTAACACCGGGCGTTAGTGTTGATTTTGCTATAGAGGCTCTGAAAAGGAACTGCTGCTATGGAATGCTGAAAGACGCGCTCATGGTGGACCCTCCAGTGACTTTAGATGCGTTGAGGCTTAAAGCCCATAATTATGCGAAAATGGAAGAAGAAGAAAACAAAGATAGGACGTATAATGTGCCGCAGGGGATATCTCAAATTGCCGCTGCTCCCACGAAGCCCCTTCCTGACGACCATTTTATCGATGATTACTCCAGGTGGAAGGACCATATCCCCAAGGCCTCCAACAAACAGAAGGGTCATTTTTCGAAGGGAAAAACCGGTGGTTCCCCTTCTCGACTTCACGGGGATTTTTATAAAAATCGTACATATGACCCAGATTTTCCTTCTCTTAACGTGCCAAGGGCAGAGGTTTTAGCGATAGCGGAACAGCGAAATCTTCCCATCCGCTACCCCGCGCCTACGAAACCAGGAGTGCTTCTAGGGAGAAGGGAGAATGCTTATTGTAAATTCCATAAAGCCAGGGGCCATTCCACAGAAGCGTGCAGGGAGTTAAGATCGGCGATAGAACGTTTGGTAGAAGAAGGATATTTAGGAGAATTTGCCACCCAGATAAGAGAAGATGCCAGAAATAATCTCATGAAAAGGACAGCAGACGAACCACCAGTTCCTCCTCGCGTTCCGCAAAAGAATGATGCTCCCAGAGGTAAAGATAGGGAAACTCTTGCGGTTGATGACGAATATATCCCTATGATTAACATTATCGCGGGAGGAACCCCTTATATGGACGAATCAGAGCAATCGACAGCCGCGAAAGGAGATAAACGCACACGTGATGGCATGACAAAGAAAAGAGATGCGATAGGCATATTGGATCGAATGGTATTATCCTTTTCCGAAGAGGATGAGAAAGGCGTCGTCTATCCGCACAATGATGCATTAGTGGTTACGCCTGTCATTGCCAGTCATGGAATTAGAAGGACTCTTATTGATAATGGGAGCGCGGTGAACCTCTTTTCGCTGGAAGCTTACAATCTCATGAAATGACCTGATAATGAGTTAACACCTAGCAAACGGCCTATAGTCGGCGTTGATGGGGTTCCAATCCCTGTCACGGGGGTAATTACTTTGCTCATATACTTCCGAGAAGACACCTACAAGCGATCAGAGAACCTGTTGTTCCTTGTCGTGGATCTGAATTTGCCTTACAATGTCGTGCTCGGACGACCTTTCCTCAACCGCTTTGGAGCGGTGATATCTCAGAAGCATTTAAAGATGAAATAGCCCTCCTGGGATGGGGTATTATCCGTAAAAGGCGATCAAAAGCTGGCGGCGGAATGCTACTCGCTCATGACTCAAAGAAGCTGCGATAGGTACGTATGTATAGCAGCGGACCCCTATGAGCAGAGTGACGAGAAGCGCGCTCAACCTCTAGACAAAATGGTACCCATTCCGGCAATCAGTATAGAGGAAGCAAGTTTCCTGATCAGTGAAAAACTCAGCCCAGCGGAAAACCTTCAACTGGCCCGGCTGCTGAACAAATGCCAAGGAGATTTCGCGTGGAAATCCTCCGACATGCCAGGTATATCGCGAGAAATAGCCGAACATCGGCTCAATGTGGACCCAGATGCCAGGCCGGTACAGCAAAAGCAACGCGCGTTCTCTAATGAAAAGGCGTTAGCTGTAGATAAGGAGGTAGCAAAGCTTCTTAACGCAGGGTTTATCCGCGAAGTTCAATATCCCACCTGGCTAGCGAACCCTGTCCTTGTTCCTAAGCCCAATGGGGATTGGCGCATGTGCATCGACTTCACAGATTTAAATGATGCCTGCCCTAAGGATTGCTACCTGCTTCCTCGCATAGATCAATTAGTTGATCAGACCGCTGGATACGCTTATCTAAGTTCACTAGACGCCAACTCTGGATACCATCAGATCCCCATGGCCCGGGAAGATGAAGAAAAGACTGCATTTCTCACTCCAAAGGCCACCTACTGTTATACGGCGATGCCGTTTGGGCTAAAGAACGTCGGGGCTACGTTCCAACGTATGGCCAACAAGATATTCGAAGAGCAAATAGGGAGGAATGTGGAAGCGTACGTTGACGATATATTGGTGAAGAGCGCAAGCTTTCAAGATCACCTACGAGACTTAAAAGAAGTCTTTGACGTAATGAAAAGGTATCGCATGAAGTTAAATCCCCGAAAATGCATGTTTGCATTTCAAACAGGAAAACTCTTGGGCTACGTGGTCAGCCAAAAAGGCATCCTGCCTAACCCCTCAAAGGTTAAGGCCATACAAGACATGATATCGCCAAGAACCATTAAAGAGGTGCAAAGGCTAACAGGGCGAGTCATTGCCCTTGGGCGATTCATTTCCAAGCAAGGAGAAAAGTGTCTCCCTTTTTTCAAAGTCATACGCAAGAAAGCCTCGTTCGGGTGGACCCCGGAATGTGAAGAGGCATTTATCGGGCTAAAGGATTACCTATCGTCTGACCTACTATTGACGAGACCCGAAGCAGGCGATACCTTATATCTGTATCTTGGCGCCGCAGATGAAGTGGTCAGTGCCGTCCTCGTTCGCGATGATAACCACTCTCATCGCCCGGTCTATTTTGTGAGCCACGTCCTAAAGGATGCAGAGTTGCGATACGCCCGAATCGAAAAGATAGCGTTCGCTCTTATACAAGCCACCCGCAAAATGGATCGATATTTTCAGTCTTATTCCGTCATCGTACTCACAGACCAGCCTCTGTGTTGATACCCAAATTTTGACGCCATTTTTAATCAATTTTAGCATTTCTGTCATTTATTTAATTTACTGTCATTTTTACTTGATTTACGGTCATCTGTAGTTAGTTTACTATCGCTAGCATTTTTAGGTGTTTCGTTGCATTTTTGCATCGTCGTTAGCGTCGTTAGCATCGTCAGCTTTCGAAATCGCATTTTCAATTTTTCGGCATGCATTTTCATTATTATTATTAATATTATTTTTAGCCTAAAAAAATCACGTTTTAGACTATCCGGCAGTCGTATGCTAGTTTTTTCTGCATTTTTGGTCATCTCACGAATTTTAGGATTTTTAGGGTTTTAACGCATTTTTTAGTATTTTTTATTATTTTATTAATATTTTTATTCGAGCTTTTATTGGACCCGAGTAAGTCTGCTCGAACCACAGCTTGACTTTTAAATGTTTTCCATCAACTAGTTGCTAGCTTTTTTTCTGCTGGCAACGGTATACAGCGTTTCGCGTAATTTTCGGCGTAACGTTTTTATTTTTCCGTTCCCGCTTTTCGCGCTTTTGAACGCGAAAATAAACGCGTCAAACGCGAAATTTTCATGCTTCGCTGTATACGGTTAAAACCGTCATATTTTTCTCTACGCGCTGGTACCCTCGGATCGAAAAGTCTGAGCGTTTGCTCGCAGGACTCAGCTCGAGCCCATTTAAATAAATTAAAGGGCATTTTAATCACAACCGTTGATCTGGTCAACTCAAGAAAAGTCAACCAGATCAACGGTTGACAAATTAAAGGGGCATGGTGCATGGCACACGCGAACGGCCATGGACGTGCGTGAACAGGGGAGGGAGCCACCGAGCTGCTCGCTCTCGTCCCCTCGGCCGTTACCTGTCCCCTCGGCCATCATCACAACGCCCCTAGCCCATCCACCTCACGGCCGTAGCCCCGCCAGCGTGAACAACACCACCACGCGCAGCTCCTTCTCCCTCTCCTCCACGCGATTTTCTCCTATAAATAGGAGCTCCCATTCAACGTAAAAACGGCACCAAAATCGCAAGAAACCCTTGCTCCTTCTCCCTCTTGATCAGCTTGCTCATATTGAGCGACAATCGTCCAGTTCAAAGTTTGAAACGTGAGCTTTCTCTCTCTAGCTCATCTTCGGTTTTTCTGCGCAAGTTTTCTTTAATTTCGTTTGGCTTGATTTTGAGCAAATAAATTGATTGTTTTTGTGCTATTAATTCACATACGTAATGTAGATTAAATACATGCTTTCAATTTTGAAAATCGTTGGCTAGATTGTTCGAATTAATTAGTTTTCGATAATTAACGGTTCGGTCGTTTTTTCGAAATTAAATTTTGTACGAGTCAAACTAAAAATTGAGGTTTATACGGTCGGAAAGTCGTCGAAGAGACGAACATTTCGGTACGTCCATTTTTCAAAACGGCCAAGTGTGGCCGGAGTTGGGTCGCCGGCAGTAGCTCCGGCGACCAAGGGAGGGGGTGATGAATAGTGCCATGCCTATTCATCACACGGCGCCGTTTTGGCCCCCCCTCCCAAGTTTTCAAAGTTTTCAATTAGGTCCCTCCGATTTTTAATTCTTTCCGAAATTTCAAATCGCAAGTTTTTCGTAAAAATAATTCGTACGCATCGTACGTTAATTTCTCGTATTATCAACTGTTTAATTTTCTGCACTTATCAACTGTTTAATTTTCTGCACTTATCAACTGTTTAATTTTCTGCACTTATCAACTGTTTAATTTTCTGCACGTATCAACTGTTTAATTTTCTGCACTTATCAACTGTTTTAATTCTTAGCACTTTAAATTTCCGCACTTTATTTTCTGCAATTTAAAAATTCAGTTATTTATTTTTACCGCCTACATGGACGGTCGCACTTTAATTTCCGCAATATCAACTGCTTTAATTTTTCGCAAAACTGCTGGAAATCCTTCCGCAATATCAACTGTTTTATTTTCTGCAAATATCAATTGTTTTATTTTCCGCAATATCAACTGCTTTAATTTTTCGCACAACTGCTGGAAATCCTTCCGCAAATATCAACTGCTTTATTTTCTGCAAATATCAATTGTTTTATTTTTCGCAAATATCAACTCTCTACTTTCTGCAAATTATCCAACTGTTAAATTCTCGTATGCTTAAAATCAATCATTTTTCGCATGCAATCAACGTAGATATTAAATTCTCCCATGCGTAAAATCAATCATTCTTCGCATGCAATCACAT
This sequence comes from Viola odorata, assembly GCA_963691705.1. Taxonomy (NCBI): domain Eukaryota; kingdom Viridiplantae; phylum Streptophyta; class Magnoliopsida; order Malpighiales; family Violaceae; genus Viola; species Viola odorata. The sequence continues at coordinate 21,406,986 of OY829545.1, read as the reverse complement.
AGATGTTAGATTCTCACATGCTTAAAATCAATCATTTTTCGCATGCAATCAACGTAGCATTTTAATTCTCACATGCGTAAAATCAATCATTCTCCGCATGCAATCACGTAGATGTTAGATTCTCACATGCTTAAAATCAATCATTTTTCGCATGCAATCAACGTAGCATTTTAATTCTCACATGCGTAAAATCAATCATTCTTCGCATGCAATCACGTAGATGTTAGATTCTCACATGCTTAAAATCAATCATTTTTCGCATGCAATCAACGTAGCATTTTAATTCTCACATGCTTAAAATCAATCATTTTTCGCATGCAATCACGTTATCATTTAAATTCTCACATGCTTAAAATCCATCATTTTTCGCATGCAATCACGTAGCTGTTAAATTCTCACATGCTTAAAATCAATCATTTTTCGCATGCAAATCAACTCAGCATTTAAATTCTCGTATGTGTAAAATCACTCATTGTTCACATACAATCAACTCAGCATTTAAATTCCCGTATGCGTAAAATCAATCATTTATCGCATGCAAATCAGCTCAGCATTTAAATTCTCGTATGCGTAAAATCCATCATTTTTCGCATACAAACAACTGTCATCATTTTTGTCAAACCCAGCATCTCACTTTCGTATACGCAAAATTCATCATTTCTCGTATGCAATCAACTGTCATTTAAATTTTCGCACTCATAAAATTGTTTACTTCTTTCTCAAGCTATCACTAATACTCTCACTTTGTAGGTTTTAAATTCAAGCTTCGCTCGAAAGTACGCCTTTCGATTCCCTTTTATTTATTCAGCGCTTTTTCGTAAAATAGCAGTCGTACGCATGATATATAGAACTGTTAGAATTAAAATCAACCCACATGAATAACGTGTTTAAAGAGTCGCTTCAAATGCCATATTCATGTGATTTTAAATTCTCGCATATATTGACTGCATGTACATGGGGACTTTCGATCCCACATCAGTTTTCCACTTCAAAAACCAATCATTTAAAATTGGTACTCTGTTAGCAATCCATGATAGGTTCACATAGCAATCAATCTAATCATGCATGGCCCGATGATGAAATAAGAGGGCGCTCATTCAGTCTTACAGAAAATTCAGTCCCATCACGTTACGGTCAAGAATAATAGACTGATCTTGATAAACGGTAACCCCGTCCGAAAGATCTTTTTTATTATTTTTGAACGGTCCCGATTGTGGAAAAGGCTAAAGTGACGATTCCTCTGAGGGCCCCCTTTTTCAAAATAAAACGCATTTTCATCAAAACACCTTTTAAACACCTCTCTCATCAACCGGTAACCATTTTCGGATGTGACTCGGGTGCCTAACACCTTCCCGAGACCATAATACGACCCCGAACCTTTTGTCTGGGGTCCAGACCCCTTTTTTGTGCCTTTAGTTTTTTTACTTATTATATTTCCTATGCCGTGACGATTAAGGTTCCCTAAAGCCTAGCAACCAAATTAGGGTGGCGACTTCATTGCATGTTGCGAGGCGTCTGTCTACGCTGAGCATTGTAAGGTCCCAAATTTCGTTGCACACTCGCGAGTTTTTAATTTCCGTGGGGGCGCGACAGTTTGGCGACTTCACTGGGGACTTTTTGGGTCGGAGCCGGTTTTGTCTTTTTTAGAGAGGTGTTTATGTGTTTATTTATTTGCTTTGATCAATTGCTGATCTGTTCATTTATTTGCTTTATCAATTGTCATATGCATATCATAGCGCCCTACACCCAGGGGACCAATACCAAAATAGGAGGGTAGTAGTGACGCCCTAGGACACATGTCCTAGGTAGTGTTCACCAATCCCAACTCGGATGAACCCCTAAAGCCAGTTGAAAGGATTACTCGATTTTGTAAGGAATCGGGGACGCCAGACGACACTTTAGGGGCCTTTTCATGGTATCATCCGGGAACCATTCAAGCCAGTTAGAGGTGTCGGAATCAGAGCCCCAGCACGTGCATCATGATTATACCTGTTTATCGTGGCTATTTATCTTGTTGGTATGATGACGTGATTTTTCCTGTTATACCAACTGTGGATTTCTCACACACACCATTTACTTAGCACTTAAAAATTTTGATGTTTGTCCTACACGGCCCATTTTGCTCATTCACCATGACAGCACCTACGTTACTTTCATTTGATATTTTCGGGGGACGAAGCTTCGACGATCAAGCTGCCCGAGGAGATCTGTTAGAACGGGGATTCGCCCCTGACATCACCACTAAAATCAAAGTAGAGTTTGTAGACTTTGATTTGACTAGGATTTAGATGTTAAGGAATGAGCTGACTGAAGACGAAGAGACTCAGTTTGAGGGTAGTTATGGAAAGCTACTGACCCTAGTGGATGTCAAGGCCGATTGGGGTTGTATCAGGGCAGCTCTGAAGTTCTGGGATTCCTACTATCATTGCTTCTCTTTTGACAAGGGAGTGGACTTAACTCCTACACTCGAGGAGTACTCAACTTTGATGTGCTTCACATCACCCATATCAATCATCTACCAGAATGTCCGACTTGACTCTGCAAGTGTAAAAATAAGACTCGACAAGCTATTAGGAATCCCTACTCGTGTCAAGGAGGGTGACTACGTTTGGTGTTGGTCGGATATCGAGGCACGATTTCAGCTATCAAATGGAGCTAGGCGCTTAAGGATTCTGGCCTTCGCCATTGTAGGATTCGTCTTTTTTCCGAGGATGAGAAACGCCATCGACTCTTCAGCAGCCAACATCTTTTACGAGATGGAGGTAAATGCCATCAATCCTACAACAGCCATCTTGGCCGAGACCTTTCGTTCCTTAGACTCCTGCCGAAGGAAGGGGAAAGGGAGGCTCACCTGCTGCGCCCAGCTACTGACAGTATGGTTGATCAGCCACTTCAAGCAAATTCCTGATCAATCCATCTTCTTCGAGAGCTACATCAGGTCGTGCCCTCTGCTCAGAGTTATCAATGCAATGACCACAGATAAATGGGAGATGGAAAATAAAGACGTCTGGATCAACTGATTCATCAACCTCTCAGAGGAAGACTTCAGTTGGCATGCCAAGTGGCTACGAACCTCCGATCCTATCGTCTGCTGTGGACCCCTACCTTGGGTTCCTCTAATCGGAGCTTGGGGATGTGCTCACTACTGCCCTGCCCTCGTACTCAGGCAGTTTTGCATCACCCAGATCATTCCAGTAACATTCGGCACGACGAAAACGGATCTACCACACACCGGAGAGAATCAGAACATCCAGTTGTACGCCCTAGACTGGGCCAACCCCTTTTGTCTCAAAGGACGTGTCGCCCTTGCCGCAACAATACCGCAATATCCACAGTGGAGATTGCAGCGAGTCAACGGCAATGTCTTGCCTCACCCAGAAAATCAGAAACCGATAGAAGAGGAAGGAGAATCGCAAGTAAGTGGAGGAATGGATGCCATGGCTTACGCGCAAGTGGTAGAACAAATGCGAGCAGCGCAGGAAGAGCGAGATCTAATGACAGAGGAAAGAGATACTGCCGAAGCACGTCAATGCTACGCAGAAGTCCAGAAGAATGAGGTACACCGGCGTCATAGGGATTTTGTCCGGATACAAGCAGTAAAACAGAAGGTGGCCCTCAGGGCCTTCAACGAACGCTTGAGCAGCGAAACCCGCAAGAAAGAAGCTTCGAGTGCCATAATCCAAGACAAGGATTCAACGATAAGGGTCTTGACTACTCGAGCAGATCTAGGAGATAGGAAGAGCCAGGCATTGCAAAACCGAATTACCGCCTTAGAAGCTGAGATAGAAATGCAGAAAGGGGAGATGGCTTCGATGGAGTACCTTTGGCAGGAGAACTCTGACGCCCAGGATTGACGCCTTTAGGGAAAGGCTCGGATATCGGCAAACCTTTTCTTTTAGCTAGGACCCCTAATTTCATCTATCTTAGCCATTTTTTATGAACTTAGGTAGTTGGCAAGTTTACCATACTTTTGTAAACACTTTAATAAAGTCGTACTCTTTCGGATATTTATTAAAATTGCCTATCTTTTTCATATCAATTATCCATCCCAAATACAACTCAAAAGACCATCGCAAAAAGAAAAAGAAAATCCCTCCGAGATAAACACAATCTTTTCACTAAAAAACCAGAAAAATCAGACCAAGCAATATATAGCCAAGTAGCCCTCGCTCATGACCCTATCCTTTTAGTTTATCACAAGAACTTCCGAGTTCATAGCATAGATCGACGTCCCTCCCCTTGGTTGGGTTCACTAGGCATCAGGCCCTACAGCGTTGAAAGCATAATGTGAAAAGAGATCCCCCTAGCATGACGACGTTGGTTGCCCCTGCTGATTTGGGTTTCGCCGTTAGCATCTCAGATTTGCGTCATATCGTTGGAATGTATAGAGGCTTCCTTCGTATCTCGCCAACGACCAGGATATCTCGCCTCCGCAACCACCCTGAAAATATCAAATGAAAGTACAAGCCAGAAAAGCGAATGAGCAAATGTGGAGACCTCGGGATTGCACATCACCTGTGTATCTTCATTTATACTCACTGTTTTTGTGTTTTTTCCCTTTTTTCAGGTTCACCATAGCTCCTCGGAAGCAAGCTACTCCGCACAGGCTCCCTTTGACTAGATTTCAAAAGCGAAAAATGACTGAACCGGCCAAGACCGATGAAGCACTGACCGCTAGAATTGCTGAGTTAGAGGAGCAAGTTAGGATCACTACGAAAAGGGTCGCCAGGGCCGAAAAGGAAAGAGATGAAGCTGTCACCGAGTTGCCACCGGGTTTCGATCCCCCTCAAACAAACAGACCTTCCCCTTTACTCACCGTCGCAGGACCTTCGGTACTCCCACCCCTGTCCGGCCCCCCGGGTCGTTGGAGATGGGTTAGTCCCTTCACTGTACCCAACGCTGCAAGTCCTCCAGTTAAGGCGGGTGAAGAGATCTCCCTGTCGCTTCAGCACCTTTCAATCAACCCTGCTGTGGACCCCAGCAAGAGCCAGGCCCACCCAGAGAATCCGTATCTCCCTCCTATTCCTCCGAGCACAGTTCCCGGACCTGTGGGAACTCAGCTCCTCACTTTCAACTCAGCACAACCGCAGTTCTCATCAGGACTGGCACTACCCTTCGGTTCCAACCCCATCGGGGCCGAGCAACCGAAAAATGATCGGCTAAACCTACTTGAGGAAAGGCTCCGAGCAATTGAAGGGGCTGATCCATTTGACCCTACCGGCCCTGCCGATATGTGTATGGTCCCCGGGATTGTCGTACCCCCGAAGTACAAAATCCCTGACTTCGAAAAATATACTGGGGTAGAGTGCCCAAAGACCCATCTCAGAGCATACTGCAACAAGATGGCAGAGGTAATCCACAATGAGCCGTTGTTGATTCATCTCTTCCGGGAAAGCTTGACCAAGCACGCCCTGACATGGTATATGGGGCTAGATCGAGCCAGGATCAGGACATGGAGAGACTTATCCGACGCATTCTACCGGCAATATAAGTTCAATATGGAGGTAGCACCCGACCGCGCTGATCTGCAAAACATGGAAAAGCAAGTCGGTGAGTCCGTAAAAACCTATGCTCAGAGATGGAGGGAGGTGGCCTCACGGATCTCTCCACCCTTAAGCGACAAGGAACTCCTGTCGATCTTCTTGCACACCTTCAAGGCTCCCTACTACACCTACCTGATCTCAAACCCCTCAAATAGCTTCTCCGATATGGTCCTAATTGCCGAAAGAGTCGAGCAAGGAATTAAGTCAGGACGAATCTTGCCTTCAGCATCGGAATCTGCGCCCAGGAAAGCACCTATCATAAAAAGAGACGTTGGATTTGTGGCTCCCCAAGCTCATCAGGGGCAGCCATTTCCACCACCTCCACCTTATTTATCGCCATCGCCCTACCCTCTGCCGTCATTATATCAACCTACCTACTTTCCTTTCACCTCGCCGCCTGTTGCCAATATCGCGCCTCAAAGCCCTACGCATTTCCCATCAGTACAAGCATCACAACCCATGCAACCCAAGCCATATAACCCACCAAAAAACCCAAATAACCAAAACACGACAAACAATCGGTGGAGCCGAGAGCCTCCACCTCCTCTTCCTCTTCCTGCAGGAGAAATCTACAAACATCTCTTGGCAGCCGGACAGATCGTACCGGTGCCGGCTCAGCCTCAATTGACTCCTTACCCGAAGTGGTATGATCTCAACGCGAGGTGTGAATACCACGCTGGAGCCCCAGGTCACACTCTGGAAAACTGCTTCGCATTTAAAGCCCAAGTCCAGCACTTGATCAAGAGTGGGTGGGTATCTTTCGAAGGGTTAGCAAAAGGACCCAACACATCCACCAACCCTCTTCCCAATCATGCCCAGGGAAAGGGAGGAGTGAACGCCATCTCGGCAGGAGAAAGAAACGACCTTCTCTTTTCCGCATCAAGCTGGCCACAGGAACAACTTTTCCTGGCCCTAACTCGAGGAGGACACTTGCCATACTCGGAGAGCAATCCAAGTGGCTGCATGTACTGCGAGGAAAGCGACGATCACAAAATCCAAAACTGCAAGGTGTTCGTAGAAAGGGTGGTACAACTCTCGCATCTCGGGGTGATCCAAACCCAGAAAGCAACCCACGAGGGAAGATCCATTAACGCCATCGGAGACGGATTTCTTATCTCGCATAACGCCAAGGGAACTCCACTCCCAATCCTCCGAAAGAAGGGATCGACTTCGTCGGGCAAACGATTCTCCAAACGCCGCGGCGAGGGCGATCGCGAGATTGATACTTTGGGCCAACCTTCTGGGAGATTCGATTACCTCGTCAGGTATTCGGCACCACCCTCCTATGGTGGCCCAGCACCATCACTACCTTCTTGGGAACCCTCAGACTCCGAATCATACCCTTTACCGATGTGGTCGCTCCCTCTGTTTCCTTTGAAGGAAATCTACACAAGCCTCTTGGCAGAGGGACAGATTATGCCATCCCCACTCCCGTCTCAATCCACTCCTTACCCTAGCTGGTATGATCCAAAGGTTAGCTGCGAATATCACGCCGGAACCAGAGGACACTCCTTGGAGGATTGTTATGCCTTTAGAGAAAAGGTCGAGCACCTAACTAAACAAGGGCGAATCTCGCCCCATGGATTAGCAAAGGATCCTGCTGCGACAATGGGTCCCCTGCCGCACCATAATTCGGGGATGGGCGACATTGCTTCCGTAGGAATCAACTTTCCTCGCCCTTCGATGGAAGAAACACCCAACGAAGAGTTGTTCTTCGCTCTAGCTAACAACGCTTATCTACCATTCCCGGGGAATAATCAGGCCCAATGCCACTTCTGCCAAGGGGAAAGCAAGCATGACATCCAGGATTGTGGACTCTTTCGGCAAAAAGTCAAGCAACTCACCACATTCGGAGTCATCCAAACTAAAGGAGAAGCCCGAGGAACCATCAATGCCATCAGGGACCACTCTCCAGCACCATATTCCTTCGAATATGTGGCTCAGACAGGGGACACCTCCACAACCCCACGCAAGGTAGTGTTCACATTAGCTGTGAATACTCCTAGCCGAGACCTGCACGCGGTCCCATTCGACTACGGGTACACGGTAGTCACCACCCCTCCTACAGTCACGCCAATAGGACCCACTATCGGTGAAACCTCTCATATCGGGGGCATGACCCGCACCGGGAGATGTTACATCTCGGAGGAAGTAGAGAAGCAACGATAAGCTAAAGGGAAAAACCCTGTGATTCGCGAGGAAACGATAGAGGAAACACAAGGTTTGAGCCAACCTGTAACCGCGGACGAGACGGCTGAGTTCCTCAAAATCATGAAACAGAGCGAGTTCAGCATCATCGAACAACTGAAGAAAACCCCAGCTCGCATTTCCATCATGGAGCTGATACTTACTTCAAAGGCTCATCGCCAAGCTCTCCTGAAAGTCTTGAAGCAAGCCTTCGTAACTAAGGATATCACTACAGAAGGGGTGGAAAACCTTGTCGGAAGGATTCAGGCCCTCAGCAGCATTTCCTTCTCTGAAGAAGAGATCGACCCCTCAGGAAAAGATCACAACAAGGCCCTATACATCACGGTAGAATGTAAGGGACACGTCATAGCCAAGGCCCTCATCGACAATGGGTCCGCGCTGAATGTCATGCCCAGGCACGTCCTCGAGCAACTACCGGTCGATTTCTCTCACATGAAACCTAGCGGAATGATGGCTAGGGCTTTCGATGGCACCACTCGAGAGATAATTAGATCATGGAAATCCAACCTGCTTACAGCATGCTACTGGGACGACCTTGGATCCACTCAGCAGGGGCAGTCCCCTCTTCTCTACATCAGTGCCTCAAGTACGTCAAGGATAATGCCTTAGTCACGATAAAGGCAGAAGAGGCCCTGATCTTGGCTAAGCACGCCTCCGTGCCTTACATCGAAACTGCCGAAACCTTGGAGAGCTCGTTCCAAGACTTCAAAATCGTCAACACAGACTGGATCAGGGAGGGGTCCCTTGTGGGCAAAGCCTCAAAATCTGAGACAGCCGGAACCACCCCTAAACCAATGCTGGAAGGAAGTTTCCAATTGGGAAAATGGCTCGGCGCCAAGCTACAAGGATCCAAAGGAGGGTCGCCTCCGAAGAGCTTCGGAGACCCTTTTGGGTTAGGGTACCAACCGGGCAAAGCCGATTTCGTTAGAATTGCCCAAGAAAAGAAAGAAAAGCAGCTGGCTAAGCTATTCGGACGTTCTGCGCCAGGGGGCAAGATGTCAATCCCCCATATCAGAACTACATTCCCCTTCGCCGCCGAAACCATCAATGGAAATCCTGTCAAGGTATCAGACCTCCGTATCTGCACTCTAGGAGAAGAGGGATCGTCGTCTGGTTCAGTCATTTTCGTTAAGAAGTCAGGGGAGTCTGTGTGCAACTGGACCATCACCATGCTTCCGGATGTCTCTCCGTAATTACTTCTTTTAGAAAAAACACATGTTTGCACGTTTTCTTACGAAAACCTTTTTGTAGGAACTCACGTTCCCCTTCTGTTAAAACTCAAATATATATGCAATTTTCATTTTACGCATCTCTTTTTTCGCATTTTTTTATTTCAGGATTAATGTTAGTTCAGATTGTCATGATAAAACTTATGTCTTTATTGGCGAAGAAATCATCGCTACGACTGAAGACAAAGCAGAAATCTCCGACGAACTGGACCGTTTACTGGAAAGTTCAGAAAAGGAAGTAACCCCTCATCAGGAGGAATTGGACGAAGTAAGCTTGGGGGCAAGCAATGAGAATCAAAAGTTGGTCAAGATCGGGACTACCTTGGATACGACTCAGAGAGAAAGGTTGATTTCTCTCCTCAAAGACTACTCCGACGTATTTGCATGGTCATACGCCGACATGCCAGGTCTTGATCCCGGGATAGTTGAGCATCGTATGCCATTAAAGCCCGAGTTTAGACCTGTCAAGCAAAAACTTCGGAGAATGCATCCAGACATCCTTCTGAGAATCAAAGAAGAAGTTACCAAGCAACTGGACGCGGGTTTTCTGAGAGTTGCCGAGTACCCAGAATGGATCGTCAACATAGTGCCAGTGCCTAAGAAAGATGGGAAGGTTCGCATGTGCGTGGACTTTCGGGATCTCAATCGAGCCAGCCCTAAGGATGACTTCCCACTTCCCCATATCGACATCTTGGTGGATAGTGCCGCCGGAAATGACATGTTCTCCTTCATGGACGGATTTTCCGGGTAAAATCAGATCAAGATGGCACCCGAGGACAGTGAAAAGACGACCTTTATCACCCCTTGGGGAACCTTCTGCTACAAAGTGATGCCCTTCGGATTAAAGAACGCAGGAGCCACGTACCAACGTGCTGCCGTCACCCTTTTCCATGACATGATGCATAAGGAGTTGGAAATCTATGTCGACGACATGATAGCCAAATCTCGCGGCGCGCAAGACCATGTAGACATCCTGAAGAAGGTATTCGAAAGGTTGAGGCAATTTCGGCTAAGGCTAAACCCAGCTAAATGCACCTTTGGAGTAACCTCCGGAAAGTTATTAGGATTCATCGTCAGTAACAAAGGCATAGAAGTGGATCCTGATAAGATAAAAGCAATTCAAGAGCTACCCGCTCCCAGCACTGAAACGGAAATACGAAGCTTCTTAGGACGCATCAACTACATCGCGCGCTTTATCAGCCAGTTAACACTTACTTGTGAGCCGATGTTCAAAATGCTAAGGAAACACGGAGAAGCGGAATGGGACGGAGACTGTCAGAAAGCCTTCGAGAAAATCAAGACGTACCTGCAAAACCCGCCGGTACTGGTTCCCCCGACGCCAGGACGACCCTTGCTCATGTACCTAACAGTCACGGCTAGCACCATGGGCTGCGTTTTGGGACAGCACGATGAGTCGGGAAGACGTGAACAAGCCATCTACTACCTCAGCAAGAAATTCAACGAGTGCGAGATGCGCTACTCTATGTTAGAACGAACATGTTGCGCCCTAGCATGGTGCGCCCGAAGACTTCGACAGTACATGTTGTATTACATGACATGGCTAATCTCTCGCATGGATCCGCTGAAGTACATCTTCGAAAAACCGTACCTATCAAGTCGCATTTGCAGATGGCAAGTCTTATTAGCTGAGCACGAGATCATCTATGTAACTCAAAAAGCGATTAAGGCAAGCGCCCTCGCCGATCACTTGGCTGATCATGCCTCGGATGAGTATGAGTCATTGAGCTTTGACTTCCCCGATGAGGACATCATAGCAGTTGAGGATGAAATCGCAGAGGATCTTCAAGAAGACGACTGGTGGACCATGTTCTTCGACGGCGCGGTGAACCTCTCAGGCAAGGGAGTGGGAGCCGTAGTCATAGCCCCAGACGGCCGTTAATTCCCTGTAGCATGCAAGTTGAACTTCCCCTGCACTAATAACATCGCTGAGTATGAGGCATGTATTAGTGGTCTCGCGGCAGCCATCGACCTAAAAGTAAAGAAGCTCCGGATCTTCGGCGATTCAGCACTCGTCATCTACCAAGCCCAGGACCTCTGGCAGACACGGGATTCCAAGCTCATCCCTTATCAAAGGTTACTCAGTCAGCTCGCGCGGGAATTCGAGGAAACCAAGTTCGACCGAGTTGACCGAGAAAAGAACCGCTTCGCAGACGCATTAGCCACCTTGGCCTCCATGTTCAAACTAGAGTGTGGAGTAATGCTTCAGCCTTTGAGGGTAGAGGTAAAGGAAACGCCGGCATGCTGTGTCACCTTGGAAGAGGAAGCCGATGGGAAGCCTTGGTTCCACGACTTAGTACAATTCATCAGAAACCGGGAACATCCACCGGGGCAAGCCGGGTTAGCAAAAGGACCCTCCAGCGTTTAGCCCTAGACTTCTATCTCGACGGCGAAGTTTTATACAAAAGAAGAGCTGATGGAGCTTTGCTTCGCTGCGTCACCATGACCGAGGCGAAAAGAATCATAACGGAAATCCACGAAGGGGTGTGTTCCACACATGCTAGTGGGCACATGATGGCCAGACAGATAATGAGGCAAGGCTACTTTTGGCTCACCATCGAACGGGATTGCATCAACTACTTCCGGAAGTGCCACAAGTGTCAAGTTTACGCGGACCATATCCACGTCCCTCCAGCCCCTCTCTTCAACATGACATCGCCTTGGCCTTTCGCAATGTGGGGAATCGACATCATCGGCCAAATTCATCCCACAGCCTCTAATGGCCATCGCTTCATCCTCGTAGCGATCGACTACTTCACCAAATGGGTAGAGGCCGCCTCCTACTCCAACGTCACACAGAAGACGACCATGCGTTTCATCGAAAGAAACATCATCTGCCGTCACGGAGTCCCAGAAACCATCATCACGGACAACGGCTCCAATCTCAATGGGAAAATGATCGACGGTTTTTGCCAACATTGGAAGGTGAAGCACCGAAACTCATCTCCATATCGACCAAAAATGAATGGCGCAGTTGAAGCAGCAAACAAAAACCTAAAAAAGATCATCCAAAAGATGGTAATCACTCACAAGGACTGGCATGACATGCTTCCCTTCGCATTGCATGCCTACCGGATAGCAACCCGTACATCTACAGGGGCAACTCCCTACTCATTAGTTTACGGCATGGAAGCCGTAATTCCCCTTGAAATAGAAATCCCTTCTCTCAGAATCCTGGCAGAGTCTGAAGTAGAAGAATCAGATTGGGCAAGAGTGAGGTACGAGCAGCTGAACCTCCTTCCCGAAAAGCGCTTGGCCGCTATCTGCCATGCACAATTATATCAGCAAAGAATGGCCAACGCTTATGACAGGAAAGTGCGACCTCGCAAGTTCGAGGCTGGGGATTTAGTACTGAAGAAGATTCTCCCTCATCAGGAGGCCAGTCAAGGAAAGTGGGCCCCCAAATATGAGGGCCCGTATCTAGTTAAAAGTGCATTCTCATGGGGTGCCCTAATGCTAACCAACATGGACAGAGACGATCTCCTAAGACCGGTGAATGCCGATGCAGTCAAGATATACTACGCCTGAAGTGTCACGGGTTACACGTTCGGCCAGATCAGCGACATAGGGTTTTATCATGACAATCTAATACAAACGTTTGTTCTGAAATTAATAAAACAAGTTTTTTTTCAGGAGATGCGTATGATTTTAAAAACTTTGTTATCCTCTTTCGTTAAACGTGTGAGATGACAAAAGGAGGCATGGCATAGATGGCTCCCCAGGAGTAGCTCGAGACGTAAGACGCGTCCCTTAGACTAACGCCACTAATCAATTTTAAGTTTTGCAGCGGCGTATAGTCTCATCTTGGCATCACGAGAAGACCACGGAGCTTCCGCTCGTAGCGACTCTTGGAGGGCCGCAACGGGCCACCTTCAAGAGCAAATCAGGAAAGATTTTAAGGCAAACTGTCACCATCTAAAGCGAAATTCTTTTTCCTGCAGTGCGACCAGCACAACCGGCATCGCGAACAACCGTTCTCGAAGGACTAAATGCTGAACCAAAGTCACAAAGCTCATCCTAAGCCGGCCAAGTCGTCGAAACGCTAGCAAAGTCGGCTCCCATCTCCGTTCACCTATTCGGAGGAACTCATCGCCAAAACACCGTGGTCGCACAGTGCAACATTACAGGCAACAACTCCTGGGAAAAGCACGACAAAAAGTCGTCCTCCTGGGGTCACCATCAACATACTTAATGCGGTCTTGTTCAAGAAGGTTCCGGCATCCGCACCATGATCAATACGGTGTATCCTTTAATCGAGAGACATCCAGGCTATAAGTATCACCCACGCCAAGGCGAGAGCTGCAGCAACACATCTAAAAACAAAGCTATCATCAATCGACATCCGACCTAAGTCACGCTCAATGACCCACGAGTGGCCCGTCTAAAAGGGAGAGCTTAAAAACTTATCAATCACATTCCTTTTGCCAAAAATCATCTCGCATTTACTCCTCATTAGTTCTTGCCGCATCGTTTTTTTCAGGAACTGGGTCACCCCCATTCGATGCCCGCATAAGGACGGTAAACATGTGCCCTTGCAGCCCCGCTGCACATTACGGGAACAGAGGGTTTTCCCCTTTATCCCCAAGCAATCACGAAGCCCATCAACAAAGGTCTAGCAAGGGCCGGTAAGCAAGTATACCCAGTGCGGATCCCATTTTCCCTTCGACCGGGATCAGCGGTTCCCATAAAGCAGCTGAAAAAGAAACCAATCAGCACATCGAAGCGAAGCATCCCAGAACCGGGGACCACGTCATAGGCACCCTCGAAAAGCCGAGTTAAAAGAAGGGAGAATCCCTGAACTTATCTCTTTTTTCGTTTTAAATTAATTTCTCTGTTTGTTGTCCCCTCTGCATCTCACAGGGACCGGAAGCATCTCGCTCGTGGAAGACGCCCTTGCAGCCCCGCTGCACACCTTAGGGGAGTCCATCTTTCTTTCCCCTTTTATTTAAAATTGTTTTCATTCTTACTCGCTTTGATAGCTTTAAGCAGAGTACGGTCGTCTGGCCCACTGGGGGCAACCTTAGGTTCTCATTAGAACGTCACAAGTAGGTCATCCCCCACATCTAGCAATCAAGTCATCTAGCAATCAAGTCTTCTAGCAATCAAACCATTGGGCGATCAAACCCTCAATCAATAAAAAAAAAAGCGATCAAAATCCCTCTTTAGCCCGGCTAAAACAAAAGCATACTGCTCTTATAGGCATTTTCATGCATCGCATAGGTCAGAAATATTCAATCCCTCTGTTAAATCAAGCATCTATCCAAATTACGTGCCATGCATGATATTACCTGTTTGCTCTTATATCCACGGTTTGTTCCGACGTAAGCAGTCACAAACAAATCCCGGTAAGCATTTTCGAGCCATCGCGGCGTATCCTTCATGAGTGTAAGGGCCTGACTAGATACTAGTTGAGTTCGCATAATATCCAGGGTACATGCGCAATTAGACATGGGATAGCTATGAAATGACGTGGGACTTTTACGATTTTCTCCACTTTTTTCGTTTCTTTACTCTTTCCACCATGTATGTCATCACTCCCCAAACCAACAATATCGCTCATACCCCGGGAGCCAAAGAGCAGTTTCAGCTAAAATTGACAGCCGGAAGTAAAAGCACGCCAAGTTCAAGTTCACAACGAAGGTGACTGAAAAGGGCGCCAGGAGATCACTAAGGACTATCACCGAAGAAGCAACGACTACGAAGGCCGAGGCCTCGAGACAGAAGGGGAAGAGATCAAGAAGAAGGCTGTCCTTGCTCTGCTCTGTTGCATTTCAAAATCAAATCAAAAAAAGGGGAGAGAGAAAAGAGAGAAAAGAATAAAAAGAAGAAAAGAAAGGAGAGAGGAAGAAGGGAAAAGAAAAGAAAAAAAGAAATGCTTAGAGACCTTCGAAGAATAACAAACAATCGAAGAGACAAAGCAAACACAGCCCGGGGACGACTCAGTTCGAGAAATCTCGAAGAAAACTTTCCCCAGTGAACTCGAGTAAAAAGGCCCAAGGCCAACTCGAGAAATCTCAAAGCAACCTTCCCTAGTGAACTCGAGCAAAAAAAGGCCCAAGGCCAACTCGAGAAATCTCGAAGCATCCTTCCCCAGGAAAGGCCCAAGGCCCCACTCGACACACCGCAAGCAGCGAACCGCAAAGCAGCGACGACGCTCCCCCAATGAAGACTCGAGAAAAGGGCCCCTGGCCGACGGGAAAATGACATCCCCAGCAAAACATCGCCCACATCAGGGCCAATCAGCAAAACATCGCCCACATCAGGGCCGATCAGCAAAACATCGCCCACATCAGGGCCAATCAACAAAGCATCACTCATCAAAAGCCTTCCAACTCCTCGGCAAAAGCAATCTGTTCCCAAAACAAACTCCTTTCCGGAATTTTCATGTCCCTTCATTCTTTTCCGTAAAAGTCCCATCGATTATTAGAACGCCCATGCATGTGCATCTTCATTCGAAGTCTATTCACTCGGATTGACATTGCGAACTGTAAATTATGTATCATGTTAGCAGCATCTTTATGAGTGTAAAAATACTTAGCCTTGTTTCAGAGCGTGAGTGCAAACACTAATATCAGGTGAGGACTACTTACGGCTGCAAATCGTGGGAAAGTCTTGTCCTTGGGGTCGTTACCTCCTGAGCAGGACGCAGACGCATTCTAGGTTCGTATCAAGGCCGCTAGCATTAGCATTCTTCTCCTCCCAGAGTGACAGCATAGTTTAGATTTCAGCATAGCATCTTCTCCTCCCAGAGTGACAGCATAGTATAATTTCCAGCATAGCATCTTCTCCTCCCAGAGTGACCTTAGTTCAAGTTTCCACATTTCGCGTCGTCTCCTACGGGAATCGACGTTCTTTAAGATTTCAGCATAGCATCTTCTCCTCCCAGAGTGACAGCATAGTTTAATTTCCAGCATTAGCATTCTTCTCCTCCCAGAGTGACAACATAGTTTAGATTTCAGCATAGCATCTTCTCCTCCCAGAGTGACAACATAGTATAATTTCCAGCATAGCATCTTCTCCTCCCAGAGTGACCTTAGTTCAAGTTTCCGCATTTCGCGTCGTCTCCTACGGGAATCGACGTTCTTTAAGATTTCAGCATAGCATCTTCTCCTCCCAGAGTGACAGCATAGTTTAATTTCCAGCATAGCATCTTCTCCTCCCAGAGTGACAGCATAGTTTAATTTCCAGCATAGTATCTTCTCCTCCCAGAGTGACAGCATAGTTTAATTTCCAGCATAGCATCTTCTCCTCCCAGAGTGACCTTAGTTTAAGTTTCCGCATTTCGCGTCGTCTCCTACGGGAATCGACGTTCTTTTGATTTCAGCATAGCATTCTCCTCCTCCCAGAGTGACAGCATAGTGTAGCTTCCAGCGTAGCGTTTCTTCTCCTCCCAGAGTGACAACATAGCGTAGATCTACCTTTTTCAGCTTTAGCATTTCTTCCCCTCTCAGAGTGATATCCTTCACATAATTCTACATTTCTGCATAATTATTTTCTTCCTCTTAGAGTTGACATCATTAGGGCGAAATGTTCGTACATCTACGAATAGCGCGTCATCCTCCCTAGGCAACGTCTGTTGCGTGTCAGACCCCCCAGTGGAGCCGTCATTTACGTTGTCGTAAAATCACTTTTCATCCCTAGCAGAGTAGTCATCATTTACACTTCCTGCAACTTATGTTTCTCTCAATACCCGAGTAGATCTAAGCTTATACCTTTGCAGGATCAACAACCTATCTCCTCCTCCCAGAGCGACATCAAGCAATCACCTGTTAATCCCTAGTGATGACAACAACAATTTCCTCCTCCCAGAGTGGCAGCAGCAATTTCCTCCTCCCAGAGTGACGGCAAGTAATCACCTTTTACCCCCAATGGTAGCATCAATCAAACTACCTCCTCCCAGAGCGACATCATCACTGTAGGTTTGAGGTAAGACCTGTTGTGTCGCCAAAATTCGGATATATATAGGGGCGGCTGTCTTTACTGCTTATCAAATCCTTCGATAAGACAGTAAAGAGGGGGCAACTGTTGATACCCAAATTTTGACGCCATTTTTAATCAATTTTAGCATTTCTGTCATTTATTTAATTTACTGTCATTTTTACTTGATTTACGGTCATCTGTAGTTAGTTTACTATCGCTAGCATTTTTAGGTGTTTCGTTGCATTTTTGCATCGTCGTTAGCATCGTCAGCTTTCGAAATCGCATTTTCAATTTTTCGGCATGCATTTTCATTATTATTATTAATATTATTTTTAGCCTAAAAAAATCACGTTTTAGACTATCCGGCAGTCGTATGCTAGTTTTTTCTGCATTTTTGGCCATCTCACGAATTTTAGGATTTTTAGGGTTTTAACGCATTTTTTAGTATTTTTTATTATTTTATTAATATTTTTATTCGAGCTTTTATTGGACCCGAGTAAGTCTGCTCGAACCACAGCTTGACTTTTAAATGTTTTCCATCAACTAGTTGCTAGCTTTTTTTCTGCTCGTAACGGTATACAACGTTTCGCGTAATTTTCGGCGTAACGTTTTTATTTTTCCGTTCCCGCGTTTCGCGCTTTTGAACGCGAAAATAAACGCGTCAAACGCGAAATTTTCATGCTTCGCTGTATACGGTTAAAACCGTCATATTTTTCTCTACGCGCTGGTACCCTCGGATCGAAAAGTCTGAGCGTTTGCTCGCAGGACTCAGCTCGAACCCATTTAAATAAATTAAAGGGCATTTTAATCACAACCGTTGATCTGGTCAACTCAAGAAAAGTCAACCAGATCAACGGTTGACAAATTAAAGGGGCATGGTGCATGGCACACGCGAACGGCCGTGGACGTGCGTGAACAGGGGAGCGAGCCACCGAGCGGCTCGCTCCCGTCCCCTCGGCCGTTACCTGTCCCCTAGCCCAGCCACCTCACGGCCGTAGCCCCGCCAGCGTGAACAACACCACCACGCGCAGCTCCTTCTCCCTCTCCTCCACGCGATTTTCTCCTATAAATAGGAGCTCCCATTCAACGTAAAAACGGCACCAAAATCGCAAGAAACCCTTGCTCCTTCTCCCTCTTGATCAGCTTACTCATATTGAGCGACAATCGTCCAGTTCAAAGTTTGAAACGTGAGCTTTCTCTCTCTAGCTCATCTTCGGTTTTTCTGCGCAAGTTTTCTTTAATTTCGTTTGGCTTGATTTTGAGCAAATAAATTGATTGTTTTTGTGCTATTAATTCACATACGTAATGTAGATTAAATACATGCTTTCAAATTTGAAAATCGTTGGCTAGATTGTTCGAATTAATTAGTTTTCGATAATTAACGGTTCGGTCGTTTTTTCGAAATTAAATTTTGTACGAGTCAAACTAAAAATTGAGGTTTATACGGTCGGAAAGTCGTCGAAGAGACGAACATTTCGGTACGTCCATTTTTCAAAACGGCCAAGTGTGGCCGGAGTTGGGTCGCCGGCAGTAGCTCCGGCGACCAAGGGAGGGGGTGATGAATAGTGCCATGCCTATTCATCACACGGCGCCGTTTTGGCCCCCCTCCCAAGTTTTCAAAGTTTTCAATTAGGTCCCTCCGATTTTTAATTCTTTCCGAAATTTCAAATCGCAAGTTTTTCGTAAAAATAATTCGTACGCATCGTACGTTAATTTCTCGTATTATCAACTGTTTAATTTTCTGCACTTATCAACTGTTTAATTTTCTGCACTTATCAACTGTTTAATTTTCTGCACTTATCAACTGTTTAATTTTCTGCACGTATCAACTGTTTAATTTTCTGCACTTATCAACTGTTTTAATTCTTAGCACTTTAAATTTCCGCACTTTATTTTCTGCAATTTAAAAATTCAGTTATTTATTTTTACCGCCTACATGGACGGTCGCACTTTAATTTCCGCAATATCAACTGCTTTAATTTTTCGCAAAACTGCTGGAAATCCTTCCGCAATATCAACTGTTTTATTTTCTGCAAATATCAATTGTTTTATTTTCCGCAATATCAACTGCTTTAATTTTTCGCACAACTGCTGGAAATCCTTCTGCAAATATCAACTGCTTTATTTTCTGCAAATATCAATTGTTTTATTTTTCGCAAATATCAGCTCTCTACTTTCTGCAAATTATGCAACTGTTAAATTCTCGTATGCTTAAAATCAATCATTTTTCGCATGCAATCAACGTAGATATTAAATTCTCCCATGCGTAAAATCAATCATTCTTCGCATGCAATCACATAGATGTTAGATTCTCACATGCTTAAAATCAATCATTTTTCGCATGCAATCAACGTAGCATTTTAATTCTCACATGCGTAAAATCAATCCGCATGCAATCACGTAGATGTTAGATTCTCACATGCTTAAAATCAATCATTTTTCGCATGCAATCAACGTAGCATTTTAATTCTCACATGCGTAAAATCAATCATTCTTCGCATGCAATCACGTAGATGTTAGATTCTCACATGCTTAAAATCAATCATTTTTCGCATGCAATCAACGTAGCATTTTAATTCTCACATGCTTAAAATCAATCATTTTTCGCATGCAATCACGTTATCATTTAAATTCTCACATGCTTAAAATCCATCATTTTTCGCATGCAATCACGTAGCTGTTAAATTCTCACATGCTTAAAATCAATCATTTTTCGCATGCAATCACGTTATCATTTAAATTCTCACATGCTTAAAATCAATCATTTTTCGCATGCAAATCAACTCAGCATTTAAATTCTCGTATGTGTAAAATCACTCATTGTTCACATACAATCAACTCAGCATTTAAATTCCCGTATGCGTAAAATCAATCATTTATCGCATGCAAATCAGCTCAGCATTTAAATTCTCGTATGCTTAAAATCCATCATTTTTCGCATACAAACAACTGTCATCATTTTTGTCAAACCCAGCATCTCACTTTCGTATACGCAAAATTCTTCATTTCTCGTATGCAATCAACTGTCATTTAAATTTTCGCACTCATAAAATTGTTTACTTCTTTCTCAAGCTATCACTAATACTCTCACTTTGTAGGTTTTAAATTCAAGCTTCGCTCGAAAGTACGCCTTTCGATTCCCTTTTATTTATTCAGCGCTTTTTCGTAAAATAGCAGTCGTACGCATGATATATAGAACTGTTAGAATTAAAATCAACCCACATGAACAACGTGTTTAAAGAGTCGCTTCAAATGCCATATTCATGTGATTTTAAATTCTCGCATATATTGACTGCATGTACATGGGGACTTTCGATCCCACATCAGTTTTCCACTTCAAAAACCAATCATTTAAAATTGGTACTCTGTTAGCAATCCATGATAGGTTCACATAGCAATCAATCTAATCATGCATGGCCCGATGATGAAATAAGAGGGCGCTCATTCAGTCTTACAGAAAATTCAATCCCATCACGTTACGGTCAAGAATAATAGACTGATCTTGATAAACGGTAACCCCGTCCGAAAGATCTTTTTTATTATTTTTGAACGGTCCCGATTGTGGAAAAGGCTAAAGTGACGATTCCTCTGAGGGCCCCCTTTTTCAAAATAAAACGCATTTTCATCAAAACACCTTTTAAACACCTCTCTCATCAACCGGTAACCGTTTTCGGATGTGACTCGGGTGCCTAACACCTTCCCGAGACCATAATACGACCCCGAACCTTTTGTCTGAGGTCCAGACCCCTTTTTTGTGCCTTTAGTTTTTTTACTTATTATATTTCCTATGCCGTGACGATTAAGGTTCCCTAAAGCCTAGCAACCAAATTAGGGTGGCGACTTCATTGCATGTTGCGAGGCGTCTGTCTATGCTGAGCATTGTAAGGTCCCAAATTTCGTTGCACACTCGCGAGTTTTTAATTTCCGTGGGGGCGCGACACTCTGAAAAAATATTTCGAAAGCCTGAATCTTCCGAAAGAATGTTGATTTGGGCGCTTGAACTAGAACAATATGGATTGAGGTATCAGTCTCGACCGTCCGTAAAGGCTCAGATTCTGG
Source organism: Viola odorata (assembly GCA_963691705.1). NCBI lineage: Eukaryota > Viridiplantae > Streptophyta > Magnoliopsida > Malpighiales > Violaceae > Viola > Viola odorata. Next base: position 21,386,009 of record OY829545.1, on the reverse strand, counting down.
CTGATTTCATAGCGGAATGCACCTTTATAGAGGATCCTTTGGACGACGTACCTGAAGCGGAATGGGGCGATATGGATCTCCCGTTCCCGAAAACCTACACGGACCTCTGGATCGTCCATGTGGATGGAGCTAAAAACCAATAGCTGGCTGGAGCTGGAATTTTTATAAATGGGCCGCACGATATGCAAATACGATACGCCATTCGAATCCTACAACCGTTATCTAATAACGCGGCAGAGTATGAGGCGTTACTAGCCGGACTCCGAATAGGGAAAGGACTTTCCTCTAAAGGGAGGCACGATACCGGAAGAACAGGAGACCTACGTCTAAAAATCTGTGGTGATTCCAAGTTGATAATTGACCAGGTCTTGGGGCACTCTCAGGCCCGGGAACCCATTATGATTCAATATCTCGCCAAAGTAAAGCGAGAATTGTTGGAAATAAAGAAAGAGGGCATGCAAATCAGCTTCGAGCATATCCCCAGGGAGGAAAACGCTGAAGCTGACAATCTAGCCAAAATGGCCGTGAATCCGGAAGCATCCATACCCAAAGGCGTATATTATCGTGAGCTATCGGTACCATCCTTCATGGAAGAGCAAGCATCTTTATGTGTGGAGGAGTGTGAGAGCGACTGACGAATCCCCGTAATCAAATACTTGAAACACGAGGAACTGCCTGAGGATACCGCTGAAAAGAAGAAGGTACTGAGACAGGCAGCTCGCTGTACGTACTATGACGGGGATCTAATCCGAAGGTGTTTTTCTCACCCTGCCGCCAAATGTATAACTGAGCAAGAGGGCCTTCACACCTTGCGCGAAATCCATGAAGGGGTATGTGGTATGCACGTGTCAGGCAGTACCCTGGCAGCACAGGTCATTCGATCCGGATTCTACTGGCCCACCATCCGAAGAGATTGCCACAACTATGTGCAAACTTGCCCTAAGTGCCAGGAGTTTGCCAAGATTCCTCGGTGACCTGCCACTGAAATATCTGAAATTATCGCCCCTTGTCCTTTTGCTAAATGGGGGATCGATATCCTAGGCCCATTCCCAAAGGCAAGGTCTCAACTGAAGTTTGTGATAGTGGCGGTAGACTATTTCACTAAGTGGGCGGAAGCTGAAGCAGTCGCCACAATCACGGCAGAAAAAACTTGGCGTTTCCTCAAATATCAAGTTATCATGAGGTTTGGTGTACCTCGTGTCCTTGTCAGCGACAATGGGACGCAGTTCACCAGCCAGTTCTTCAAAGACCAGTGCTCAGAATTTGGAATCGAGCAACGCTTTTCCTCCGTGGCTCATCCGCAAACTAATGGACAGGCGGAAGTAATCAATCGGAGCATCCTTAGTGACATCAAGAAAAACCTAGAAGGGTCTAAAAAGAAATGGGCTGATGAGCTACCATACGTGATGTGGGCGTACCGCATGACCGTTAAGACTACCACCGGAGAAACACCTTTCGCGTTGGCCTTCGGGACCGAAGCCGTTACACCGGTGGAAATTGGAACCATGAGCCTACGGGTGGCTCACTTTCGGGAGGAACTGAATGAGGAAAGGTTACGAGCTAACCTAGACGCGTTACCAGAAGTCCGAGAGGAAATCCTTCTGAAAATGCAGCATTACAAACGAAAGATGGCCCGTTATCATAACAGGCGCGTCAAAGAACGGTTGCTGAAACCCGGTGACCTGGTGCTCAGAGACAAGCAAGCGGCAGGACAACGTATGGGAAAACTCAGTCCAAACTGGGATGAACCATATCGCGTCACCCACGTTGTCGGGAAAAGAACCTATCATCTGGAGACTCTCGATGGTACACCCTTATCCAACTCTTGGAATATCGCTCGCTTGAAGTTATATTACTCTAAAATTTGATTTTATCTGCACCTTTGATTTATGTCAACCCTAACCATGACTAACGCTCGATGAGAGAGCTTTCGTGGAAATTTGTGGTTGCCTTTGTGCAGATAAAAAAGGGGGTATTTTGGGGAAGTGAAAAGTCCTATCCTTGTGACGGCCGGTCTTGATCAGATGGCCCATTAAGTGAGGGCACTACCCACCATACCTTGAATTAGCATCGGATTGAAAGATCCTGGACGCCCCCGGGGGTGAAAAGTCCTATCCTTGTGATGACCGATCTTGATCAGATGGCTCATTAAGTGAGGGCACCACCCGGTATCTTTGGGAGTGAAAAGTCCTTTTCTTGTACTGACCGTTCTCGTGGAGACGGCCCAACAAGATGAGGCACGCCCCAAAGAAATAGAAACTCCGTTCTAGAAACAAAAATCCTATCTTAACGACTGGGCTGCTATGGCTAAGCCATTAAGTAAGGACACGGTTCTAGACGCGAGGGCAACGCCCAAAAGTGAAAATTCCCTAGCCTTGTGATAGCCGTCCCGATCCGACAGCTCACTAAGATGAGGCACTTTAAGGGCCGATCGTGAAACAAGGGAAACGCGGAGAATCGTGAAATCCCGGCTAGTAACCAGATGTGTAATCCCTGGTGAAGTATAGAGCTGATAGTGAAAGCGATTCCCACGGGTTCCAGGGTAACGCCCTATGATGGCAGCGAAAAGGCTCCTACGGGTAATTACTATCCCTCGTAACGTGTTTTTGTTACTGATGATTTACAATTAAGAATGCGCAGAATACTTTTCGGGCAGCGGAAGGAGTGAGGATGTCGTAAGCAGGGATATCACTAGGCTTACCGAGAAAGCTAACCCAATACCAAATTCTGTAATTTTGGTGGGAACGCTAAGGATCTGTTCGAAAAAGTAAACGCATTGGGAAAACATGGCGAAGATAACGCCAAAGGAGTTTGCAAAGAGGCAACTAAATAAAGGAAAGTCAGCAATAAAAGTGGCTTGAACACATCGAAATGTTTAAAGGGGGCTACAAACTTTGGTGGTCAAAATAATAAACAAAAATTCAGTGACGCTTGATCACTAAGGAAAGAGCGATAAAGCCTCGAAGCACGTCAACCTTCGGGGTGCCTCCGTTTCCAGCCTGCCGCTTTAGCTTGGCGAAAGCCCTCCTCATTAAGGTGGCCAAATTTTCATTTGAAAGCGGCAGTGACCTCATCGGGTTTGTACGCGTCGACCCCGTGAACTTCCTCAAAGCAAGCGACCAAAATAGCGGCAGTCTGCTCGACATGCCACAGGCTCCTATCGACCGACTCTTCCTCCAGGGCAGCTTTCTCCTTGGCCAGGGATGACTTCTCATTCTCCAAGGCAGTAACTTTGGCCCTCTCCGTTGCCAAGGCGACAGACTGTTCTTCTTTCTGCTTCTGATGAGCCAACAATAAGTTCGTACGCTCCTCCAGCAACTTTTTCTTCTCATTTCGCTCTCGTGCTAATTCTTCTAAGGAGGAGGAGAGAGAAGCAGCCTGACGCTGCGCCTCCTCCGCCCAGTAGTGGAATTGCATCATATTTGTAAAAAGGTTGGAGCGTAATGAGTTCACCCTGTCAACCTCAGGCCTGGAGAGGAAGGCTTCTCATTCTGACGTAGACGCCAATACTTGAGAAGCCAGCAAAGCCGTAACCTCATCCGAGCCATCACCCCCCAGTGCTGCCAGACCAGTGTTACGCAGATCGTACAGTGCAACTTGATGGGTCACAGTAACGACCCCACTTATCGGACTCAGATCTGCCGCAAAGTTAAAGGTGGTACCTCCTTCGCCATAACGGGCCGATAGGGGGATGCTTGAACGAACGAAGGCCAGAGGAAGAGGAGGGCGAGCTTGTGTGGACGAACCTCCTAGAGCAAAATAAACGCCATGAGGCTGATAACCTGAAAGATCTGACATAACCTCCTGATATCCCATGTTGGAGGAATATGCGTGAATGGGACCACCAAAAGAATTGGGCGAAACCTCGAAAGTCTCGCCTGTGCCCAAGTTCTCCAAAAATTCTGACGGATTCCCTCCTTGGGGAACAACCGTAGAGTCAAACCCGTCCGCAGGTCTATTCCCCATCTCGGCGGCAGAGGAAGATGGATTTCTACCCTCCTCTTCCGGCCGCTGTCTCTTCTTTGAGCCAGTCAGCGCATAGCCCAAATCCATATCGCCTGAGGGAAGAGCGGAGGTAGCGACAACAATAGTGTCCTGCCAAAAACGCGATATGAAATAAAGAAAAGAAAGAAATCAAACAACGTGACCGCGCGTCGAACACGTCAAATATAATAGTGAAATAGGTATGGAATTGGGGGTAAAAATACAACTTATCACTGTCTACAAGAGTTTGTAGATGATGGTAAGAGGATCGTCCACAGAGACCTCTAGGAAATGTAATTCTTGGGTTGACTTCCTCGTCACTGAGTTTTGGTTGGGTGGAATCTGAAACTGAAGACAAAACAGAAAGAAGTGAAAACAGTTTAAAATAGTATTGGCCAAAATCTTGGTCAAGACTGGGGTCAAGATTGTTGTAAATCCGATAAAAGGAAATTCCAGGTAAGGGCGATATGAGAGCTCTGTTCTTATGCTTCGATCATGGATTTAAATGTATTCATCTCTTCGTTTATAGTACTGCTATAGAGTGGAGGTGCTCCTGTTCACTCCTGTCTTCCCTCCTCTTCAAATTACCTGGCGGGTGCTCCCTTTCCTGATAATCCTAGCCAAGGGACACCTTGCTGGTTAAAGGGTTTATCCGTTTGACTGCTGTCTTGAATGGTTGTTCGCTTCCTCAATGGTATAGGGGAAGACAGTACCTAGGCCAAGGTATCTCCCTATGGAGATCCTAGGTTGTCAATCTGGTCTTGACCTAGATTACTTATTTCTTCTAGTCTAGCTCGAGACTAGTTGCCTACTTTGTCTAGCCGACGGGTGCTCCCTTTCCGTCTAGACCGGCTACAACTCTTCTCTACTAGAGTACAAGGATGATCAAACCTTGTCTCTAGTGAGTAAGCGATGAATTAAGCTTAAGAAATGAATAAATACAAGTGGAGAGATTGTGAAGCACGGTTTCAATCTCACGAACGCATAAGAACTCTAGCTCATCAACCCTTACCAAGAATGGGTGTTTAGTTACTCATACTCATAATTAAAAAGACAATATATGTTGTTGCATAAATAAATTAATTCCGAGATTTTAAATAAAATCCGGAGCAAAGTTTTAACAATGTCGAAGAAGAAAAGAGAAGAAGAAGATCGGAATTCGATTGCGGACAGAGGAGGAACAATGTTTGGCTAAATAGCCCTAAAACTCCTCTGTCCTACTTCAACTAAACTTCCTAGAAAATCTCTAAAAAGATTGTAACAATAAATTATTTTTGAAATAGAAACTAAATCGCAATTACAAGGAGAGGGAGATCCCATGCGAGATTCTTCAAGAGATTGGCTTCTGATCCCTCTAGAATTACGTGACAGCTGCTACGTGCCAGCTGTAAGGCCCAATGTGGGAGGCGGTCCAAAAGATCTGCACAATGTCTTCTATCGCGAAAGTGTCTTGGCCGCAGTCTTGGCCAAGACGATTCTGGGTAGCGCGCTGCTTCGGTTGCGAAAATGTCTAGGCCAAGATCCAGGCCTAGACTCTGGTAAATAGCTTCCAGCTCTACAAACCCGAGACTTCAGGATTCTTCCAAGAGACCAGAACTACCAAAAATATAGGAAATCAAGGATAAATCAGTAGGTTTACCGTCCAAATAAACTAGTAAATGGACGATAAAACATGATGAAATGCAATGCAATCAAATTCCCCACACTTAAAACATGCTTGCCCCCAAGCATACAGACTCACAGACTCAAGATTAAAAACATATTATAAACACAAACGACACTAGAATTTCCAGATTCCTTCTTTCGGCTGCTCACTATACAACTGAAATCACCAAGACACTTGTCTAGCCGACCTAATGCTAGACTAACAAGGACAGATCAATACCCTAAACATACCCCATCCACATGGTATCAAGACACCTCGTCAGATATTATGATAAAGTATAGGGCAACACGGCTCACCACTGATTTGAGTCCCACCATGTGACATCTATCCAAAAGTGCCTAAAGACTGGTGCCATTTGAGTCACTTTGACAGATTTTTTTCTTAAAATTTTTCTATGCCCTCGCGATGTCTTTTTTTATTTGTTTTATTTAGGCATATTAGGTGTCCTTTGAATTTTTACAGACACAGCACATAGACAGAGCTTGTTCTTTTCTGCGGGAACTTCCACCTTTGCTATGTCTGCCCTATGACGTTCCGACACCTTTTTACTGTCTCACACTCACATCGGATAGAATAACACTCTCAAATCAGTTAGCAGCTAGCCTAGTCACCCAAATGGGAGATGAAGTTTTAGCTAAATGTCCTTACGACCATGTGGATAGCAAATGTTTGGGAACCATTAGAGTATATGACCCTTAGGCATTGATCTAGTTGCGCTCATTCGCTTCCCTGTTACTATAGCATTATTTTGCCTAAACAATTATCTAAATGTGGTTTCGGTTGTATACTGAACAGCCTAGGCAAAAATCTGGATATCCTGGTGTGCACTCAACAAAACAGACTCAAACATGCATGGGGAAAGAAAAAAAATATAAAAAAAAATTAAAAATCATGCAAACAATAGACTCTAAACTGGACAAAAAGAAAAATTAAAATGCAAAAATTTGACTCAAAATCATACATATCAACCAATATTCACAACAAACAAACAAGGAATAAAAGCACCTCCCCACACTTAAAAGACACAATGTCCTCATTGTGTGGAGAGACAAAAAGAAAAGACACAATAAAAAAATAAAAGGAAGGACAGAAACGACCTGAGGGCAGAGGCAACTCATGTTGCTTTGGTCTGGGGATCTTGGCCTGAAGCTTGGCCAAGATCAGGGGCAGGAGGGTCCTTTGGTTTGGGGTCTCTTGGAGCAGGAGGAGGCATTGACGGATGTGGTGTCTTTGCTGGCTGTGCTTGGGGCTTGGGCTCATGTTCCTCATCAGATGACTCGGAGTCACTCTCGGAACTTAGATTGTCATGGAGAGCCTTGAGGAGCTTGAAATGGGCCTGGAGATGCTGATAAACGTGGAGGACGTTTGTCTTGGTGAGCTTCATCTGCTCAAGGAGAACGTCCTGCCTATCATTAAGACATTGGGCCCACTGAGGCGCCACGTCACTGGTGGATGCGCGAGTCTGGTCTTGGCCCTTGTCTTGGCCTAGACGCTCCAGGATGATCTTCTGCTGCTCAAGGATGAGTAGCTGGCGAGCTTGAAATTCCCTGGCCCACTCTGGAGGTTCATTGGTGCTGGTGGCAGGGGGATCTTGGCCTGCGTCTTGGCCTAGATCAGCCGCAGCATCAGGAATGGGTTTGGCTTGGCCAGCGTCTTGGCCTAGATCCTGGGCAGGATTGCTCTCTACTGCTTCTCTAGGGATTTGCACTGGTCGTAGCTTGTACTTCCCTTGATTTTTCTTCGAGAAAATGTGGTCCTCGACTGGTATGAAACCTGTGTTACAAGCAACAAACTCTCCTTCCAAATGGAAGTATCCCATTTGGTCGAAGGCTCTCAAATCTAGAATTTTGGGGGAGCAATACTTATGTAAATCGGCAGTAGATAAATCAAGACCAGCAGATTTAATCGCAATCCAAGTGATGAGGGACCCAAAAATCAATTTTGTTTTAGACTCACGGGCATGCAATTGCTGGACGAAATATAAACCTAAGTTGATTCTTTTCTGGTGCAAAATACACCAAAGCAAAAAGAGCTCAGACTTGGCTAGGTTCCCCGAAACCTTTGTCTTCCCCGAAAGGTTAATAGACAAGGTTCTATGGAGCATTCTAAGGGTTGGGTTCAGAATAGCATGTGCCTTGGAGTTTCTATCAAAAACAGCATCAGGGTCTCCAGTAATCTCCCTAAAGGCTACATTATTATCCCAATCAGTGGGGTAATCATAAATGGCCTCATCACAGTTTGCAAACTCAAGCAAAGAATTGAAAGCATCCACGGATAAATGACTCCATTTATCACAACCTAAAGTTAATCACATCATCAGCAGCAAAATCAGGTTTGTCTCTACCCCTAACATTCAAGGTTTCCTCGTCAAACCAAAAAGATGTGTGAAACTCTAGGCACAGTTTAGTGAACGCATCATACTCAATGGACATAAAAGGAACCCATCCAATAGCATAAACAAACTCTCGGATCCTATTCCCTAACCCCATTGCATCAAGAAAATCAAATTCTAATCTAGCATATGCAGGGATGTCACAAAGATGCATTTCACGCAACTTGATCTTAAGGTCTGGTGTATCAAAGTTCAACCAGCCTTTGAGTGTGTGCAGGGGAGGAAGAGAGGATACCTTAGTAGTCTTGGCCTGAGTTTTGGCCAAGACTAGATCGTCTTCATCGTCCTCAATTGGTGCTTTCTCGACTACCTTCTTCTTCCCTTTGCTCTTGGCAGTGGAAGGGCCAGCACTGGTCTTCTTCTGCAATGGAGGCGGTGGTGAGAAGTCTGGAACCCTCGACGATTTCTTAGTCGGGGTCTTTTTATAGGCCACCTGCTAGGTTCGCCCGGACTTTTTGGGTGGTGTAGTGGTGGGTTGTTTCTTCGCCGGAGGTGGCGGTGGTGGTGGTGTGGTAACAGTAGCGGCGACAGTAGCTTTTGAGGGCTTTCTCGCAGTGGTTGACAGCTTCTTCAACAGCCTGCTCTCCCGTCTGCTCTCTTTCTCCAGCAGACGCAGGCACGGTGGGCTTCATTCTCTTCGCGAGAGGAACCTCGTCGGAGTCCTCGTCGCCCACGACCACAACTCGGTCGGTTCCCTTGACACTTTCCTCCGATTCCTCAGGCAAATCGTCCTCCGAGGATATGGAGTCGTCGTTCTCCAGCGTTTCGAGTATTCGTCATGCGGCTGAGATGCCGTCTGACGGCATGACAGGCGGCGGAGCTCCACGGAGGTCGTCGCTGGCCTCTGGCATGTCGATGGTTGAGGATGGATTAGGTGCAGTCATGGTTGCGAGAGAAGAAAGAAGAGATAATGGTGGGTTTAGGTTTTGGAGTTTGGGTTTTTTCGTGGAAGCTTTTGTGCGATTTGGGGAAGAAGAAGGAGAAGGGACTGTTGCTTTTAGCTCAGGTGAGAGAGGGGTGGATCTGTTGGTTCGTGGGGAGATCGTGTCAGAGTGGGAAGGAATATGCAGAGGTGGTGTATTTAATTTTCCCACGCTACCAATTAATTTCTTTTAATTGCTTTTTGGATTTGTCCGTTCAAAAAGCAAATAAAGGCTTTAAAAGACGGCGCTGACACGTGTCCCACTAATTCTCAAAAAGGGGTAGTCCGCTCTCAATAGTCTATCCCAAGGGCTTAGCCTAGATCTCGGCCAAGACTGCTTCACTTTCCCCACACTTAGTTTCCTGCACAAAATCAAAAACGACCCAGCGAAATCAAATGTGACAAGAATATAATATACAAAATGTAGATAAATATCAAGATAAAAAATGAAAAAAAATAAAAATAAAAAGGGGATACATAAAAATAAAAATAAAATAAAAATAAGAAAGGCAAGGGTTGCCTCCCTTGTAGCGCCCTTATTTAAAGTCCTAGGCTTGACTTAGAATTTTCCTCATGTGTCAACTGGTGGCAGATCCACCTTCTCAGAACTCTTGTTTTCTTGGAATCCTTCGAAAAATGGCTTCAATCTTTGGCCGTTCACTTTCAGCTCGGCACCTGTTTTCTCATTTCTAATATCTTCTGCACCATGTGGGTAAATATTAGTAATAATAAAAGGGCCTTCCCATTTTGTTTTTAGTTTTCCAGGAAATAACTTAAAACGGGAATTATAAAGGAGGACCTTCTCCCCTGTGTGGAGTGGTTTCCCAACAATTCTCTTGTCATGGTAAGCTTTCATTCTGATTTTGACAATCAGTTGATTGTCATAAGCTTGGTCTCGCAACTCCTCCAGCTCGTGGAGTTGTAGTTTCCTTTCTTGGCCAGCCTCGTCATAGCTTAAGTTGCACTTTCGTATGGCCCAATACGCCTTGTGTTGTAACCCCACTGGCAAGTGGCACACCTTGCCATAGACCAATTTGTAAGGCGTCATCCCGATTGGTCCTTTGTAGGCTGTTCTGCAGGCCCACAATGCGTCATCTAACCGCTGGCTCCAATCGCGTCTGTCTATGCCTACTGTCTTGGCCAAGACAGATTTCACCTCTCTATTAGAAACTTCAGCTTGGCCGTTCGATTGAGGGTGATAGGTTGTTGATACCCTATGTGTGATGCTATATTTCCTGAAAAGGGAAGACAAAATCTTGTTGCAGAAGTGTGTTCCTCGATCACTAACGATCCCACGAGGAATTCCAAATCTGTTCAAGATGTTAGAGTTAATGAAGGAAATAACAGTTCTAGCATCATCATTCTTGGTGGCTTTCGCCTCTATCCATTTAGATACATAATCTACAACCAATAGAATATATCTATTTCCAAAAGAAGTAGGGAAGGGTCCCATAAATCTATGCCCCATAAATCAAAAATTTCACAAGAAAGAATAAAGTTCATAGGCATTTCATTTCGGGAACTTATATTCCCTACTTTTTGACAAGCAGGACATGTTTTACAAAACATGTAACTGTCCTGAAAAATATTAGGCCAATAAAAACCGGCTTCTAAGATCTTTAGAGCTGTTCTTCTAGCTCCAAAATGGCCTCCACATGCTTGGGAATGACAAAAATTTAGAATAGATGAAGTCTCACTTTGAGGAACACACCTCCTAAGTAATTGGTTAGTACCTATTTTCCATAAATAGGGGTCATCCCACACATAATACTTACTGTCATGCTTGACCTTTACCCTTTCATAGGTAGTCATATCCCCATAGTGTTTACCTGTTGCAAGGTAATTCGCAATTTCGGCGTACCATGGTCTTGGGTTTGGCTGAGGTCTAGGCCTAGACTCCGGGCTAGACAGTGTGACAGAAAACAATTTTTTGTCTGGAAATTCTACTTTCACTGGTTCCAGATCTCCTTCTGCTAGGCAACGGCTAAGGTGGTCTGCCACAAGGTTCTCCCTGCCGCTCTTGTCTTTAATTTCCAGATTGTGTTCCTGCAAGAGAAGAATCCATCAGATTAGTCTAGGTTTGGCCTCATGGTTGACCAGGAGGTATTTTAATGCCGCATGATCTGAAAACACAATTATTTTAGTGCCCAATAAATAGGATCTAAATTTCTCCAAGGCAAAAACAATTGCAAAGAGTTCCTTTTCAGTTGTAGTATAATTTCTTTGGGCATCATCAAGCATTTTTGATGCATAATAGATCACATGCGGATCTCTTCCTTTCTTCTGCCCAAGAACAACACCCACAGCAGCATCACTTGCGTCGCACATCAGCTCGAATGGTAAGCTCCAGTCTGGCACTTGGATGATCGGAGCTGAGGTCAGTCGTTCCTTTAGTTCATCAAATGACTTCTTGCATTCTTCGTTGAAGTCGAACTCCACCTCTTTTTGAAGTAACTTGCACATTGGTTCAGCTACCTTTGAGAAGTCCTTTATGAACCTGCGGTAGAAGCCTGCATGTCCAAGAAAGCTCCTAACCTCACGCAAGCATGAGGGGTAAGGCAAGTTCTTGATAATGTCTATTTTCGCTTGATCAACTTCAATGCCTTTCTTTGAAATGACATAGCCAAGGAAAATTCCTTGGTCTACCATAAAATGGCATTTTTCATAATTTAGGACTAGACAAGTATCAACACATCTCTTTAAAATATTTTCTAAATTATGTAGACATTGTTCAAAATTATTACCGTAAACAGTAAAATCGTCCATGAACACCTCGATGCTCTTCTCCACATAATCAGAAAAAATGCTTACCATGCACCTTTGAAAGGTGGCTGGGGCATTACACAACCCAAATGGCATACGACGGTAGGCGAACGTTCCAAATGGGCAAGTGAACGTCGTCTTTTCTTGGTCTTCGGGCGCAACGGGGATTTGGTGAAACCCCGAGTATCCGTCCAAGAAACAATAGTGAGACTTTCCAGTAAGTCTCTCTACCATTTGGTCTATAAACGGCAAGGGGAAATGGTCCTTCCGAGTGACTTGATTCAGTCTTCGGTAGTCGATGCACACCCTCCATCCGTTTTGGATTCTCGTCGTTCTTTTGGTGCCGTCTTCTCCTTCAATCACCGTAATTTCAGTCTTCTTAGGAACTACCTGCACAGGAGACACCCAATTGCTATCAGAAATAGGATAGATTACACCTGAATCTAGCAACTTAATTATTTCCTTTTTAACCACTTCTATCATCGGAGGGTTTAATCTCCTCTGGGGTTGCCGAATAGGTTTCTTATCCTCTTCCACATGTATTTTGTGGGTACATATGTTGGCTGATATCCCCTTGATATCTGCCATGGTCCAGCCAATCGCTTCTTTATGCATCTTCAAGACAGCCACCAATCGCTCCTCTTCATCTTTTGCTAGCTTTGCTGAAATGATGACGGGTAGGGTGTCGTCTAGGCCTAGATAGGCGTATTTGAGATGATCAGGCAAGGCTTTTAATTCCAACTGAGGTGCCTGCACAACAGAAGGTAAGAATTCAGGTGTTGAAGGTTGAATGAATTGAGCACTCGCTGTTTTCTTCTTCAGTTCGGCAGTCTTGGTCGGAGTCTTGGCCAAGATCGTGGTCAAGACTGCTTCGAGTTCTTGTGGGTCTGTCATGCTATCCACAATTTTCTGGAGTTCCTTCTGATCTCCAGTCCTTTCCTCCAATTCTTTCAACGTTCTTGTGGAAATCCCCCTGCTCAAAACATACTCAAGGGGGTCGTTAGTATAAATGTCAGCAATTTCTTCTGTAATTGGGTCCAAAACATCCAAGAAATTGACACAATTTAAATCGTTAAGATGTTTTAAAGTATCAGTAATGCTGAATTTAATTGTTCTTCCACAAAATTCTAAAATTATGCTTCCCTCGAAGCAATCAATCTTTGCTTTAGAAGTCCTTAGGAATGGTCTTCCTAATAAAATATCAGTGGTACAGGAGGGTAGTTGAACATTCATTTCAACTATATAAAAGTCCACAGGATAAATAAAATCATTTACCATAACTAAGACATCGGTTACTACTCCTTTGGGACGGATAATCGTCCGATCAGCAAGCTGGATCACTAAGTCGGTTTCCTTCATTGTCCCTATCTTCAAGGTCTCAAATTCACTTAGGGACATCATATTGATGCTGGCTCCTAGGTCACAAAGGGCTTTCTCAATGATCTTGTTTCCGATCTGGCATGGAATTGTGAAGGTTCCCTGATCCTTGCACTTCTCTGGAAGCTGCTGCACTGCTGCGACATTGTGTGCTAAATTTACCCTCTCTACACCTGCAATTTTCTTTTTATTAGTGCACAGTTCCTTAAGAAATTTAGCATAAGAGGGGACTTTTGCAATCAAGTCCAACATGGGAATATTCACAGCTATTTTTCCGAAAACTGCCATAAAGTCTCTCTTTTCATCTTCCCTCTTCTCCTTCGAAGACCTAGGAGGGAATGGTGGAGGGATTTCTATAATTTCTTCCTTCTGGTCAGTCTTGGCCTGAGGCTTGGCCAAGACAGGTTCTGCTTTTTCTGGTCCTGCTATCCCTTCAGTATTGACCTGTGTCTTGGTCAAGACTACTTCTGCTTCCGCTTCTTCTTCCTCATCTTCCTCTACGTCTTCTAACTGGATCTTCCTTATCTCCTCATCTGTTTTCGCTCCCTCCCTCTCAGGTAACACAACTCCACTCCTCAAACTAATGGCACTAACATTGTGTTTCGGATTATCTATGGTTGTGGAAGGCAATTTCCCTTGATTTGCCATCTGATTAATCTGCTTTTGCATTTCAGCCAAAGTAGATTGAGTTGATTGCATCAGGTTCTTCTGCATTTCCATTAAATCTTTGATGGTATCCTCCATAGATGGCCCAGTAAGTTGCAAAGGCTGAGGTGCTGGCGGCAGTTGAGGTACAGCGGCTTGACCAGGAGGTTGGCCAGGATTAAGGTGTGATGGACGAGGGATGAAGTTTTGGAAGTTAGGTTGTTGTTGCTGCTGAGGTGCATTCTAGTTTGGGTTCTGGTTTGGAGGGATTGGATCTCTCCACCTAAAGTTTGGGTGTGCTCTCCATGAGTACTGATTACTCCCTTGTGGGAAGTTTTGCATACTTCCTTGATTTTGACCATAGACCGCATTTACTTGTGTTACATCATCAGGAGGGTGCTGCACCATGTAGCAATTATTGGTTTGATGGTCTTGTTGTTGGCAGATTCCACAAACAGAGGCTACTTGCTCTTGGCTAGGATTCCCTGTGGTCATTGCACCTGAAATATTGACAGAAATATTCTTTACCATGTCAGTTAATTCAGCCAATTTTTGTTCAACATCAATAGAACATAGACTAGAAGGAGTTGAGTTTCTTTCAGAAGAAGTATTATTTTGGCAGTTGTCTGCCATGGTCTGAAGTAAAAGCTTTGCTCTCGTTACAGTCAAGTCTTGTAGTGCCCCACCCGCTGCTGAATCAACCTTTTCTTTTGTAGGTAGGAGCATTCCATCATAGAAATATTGGATCATGGTCTGATCCGCAACCCCATGTGTAGGACAAACTTCTTGCAATTCCTTGAACCGTTGGTGATATTCGCTCAGTCCCTCATTGTTCCTTTGCTGGATGACAGCCATGTTTTTTCTAGCCGATCCTGCTTTTGTAGCATTCCAGTATTTATTGAGGAATAGGGTGGACATCTCGGCCCATGTGTTGACCGTATTGTGAGGTAGGCTGTAGAACCAATTCTGCGCAGCTCCCTCAAGAGAACAAGGAAAGGCTTTTAGCTTTGCTCTCTCCATGCTCACACCTGCTGGTAGGGGTGTACATGGGTCGGATCGGGCCGGTTATAGGTCATATCCGGCACCGACCCGCCAAATATTTAGAGGGTCAGGTCGGGCCGGTTATAGGCCATATCCACTGAGTGACGGGTTGGATCGGATCGAGCCGGTTATCCGCGGATTGGCGGGTTGACGGAACAGAAATTAAGTTTATGGGCTATTCCCGGTTTATTTTTCTTTTCCATTACTCTCTTCTTTTATTTTCCATTACAATTTATTTTTTTAAAGAAAAAATACTGAATTCAATTGCACAAAACCATGGTGCGGTTTTTTTGTTTCTTTTCACTTTCTTCTTCTGTTACAATATCATCAACAACACAAAATTAAGAACAAAACCCATAGATAGTGGCCTAGACCGGTGATGGAGGTGAGGTTGCAAGGTGGTGCTCCGGTGGTTGAGATCGGACGCCGGAGGTCGAACGGTGCTACAGATGGATGAAGGTTGATGATGGAGGAAAGAACATTTGTGTGGTGGAGAAGGCAGATCTGAAAAGTGAAGGTGGGGATTGTATTTTTATGAAAGGACATTATGGTGGACTTTTTGTGAGTGAGAAAAGAGGAGCTGCAGGTGGAGATGAGTTGGGTGAAAGAGGTAGTGATGTTGGCGGCGTGGAAGAGAGGAGAATGAGATAAAAAATGAAATTGAGAGAAAGAGGTAGTATTTATACCTAGGGTTAGGGTTAATAACGGGTCGGGCCGGTTATAAGCATTTTTTAAAAGTTCGATCCGTTATCCGACCCAACCCAACTACAACGGGTCGGTTATGTATCCGTTATCCGCGGATTAGACGGTTTTGCTCTTTTGACGGATCGGATTGGATCGGTTATACGGGCTGGACGGATCGGGTCGGTTTTTTGTACACCCCTACCTGCTGGCTTCATCATGTCACACTGGACGTGTAAATTCCTCAAGTGTTTGAATGGGTTTTCATTTGTATGACCGTAAAACCTAGGAAGGTTGGCCACCATGTTGGTCTTGATCGACCAATCATTTGCCACTGGCGGCAAGGCGATGCAGGAAAAGGTTTCCTGCTCTGCTCATTTGTTCAGCTCCCTCATTGTGGGTTCTGGCTGATTTTCTGCCATGTCTAGACCAAAGAGTTCGTCTTGGTCTGAATCTAGGCCAAGATCGTGGTCAAGACTACGTTCTGTTTCGGAGCTAGAGGCTTCTGATCCTCTTTCCTCTTGGGCTGCTCTTAGTCGAGCTTGCCTCCTAAGTTGTGCTTCGGTCCTGGTGAGATTGGGATTGATTGGTAACAAATCTTGTTCTCTACTTGAGGACCTGGTCATCAACTGTCATAAAATAAAAATAAAATAAAAACTACAAATACCGTTAGAAATCCTCGGCAACGGCGCCAAAATTTGACCGCGCGTCGAACACGTCAAATATAATAGTGAAATAGGTATGGAATTGGGGGTAAAAATACAACTTATCACTGTCTACAAGAGTTTGTAGATGATAGTAAGAGGATCGTCCACAGAGACCTCTAGGAAATGTAATTCTTGGGTTGACTTCCTCGTCACTGAGTTTTGGTTGGGTGGAATCTGAAACTGAAGACAAAACGGAAAGAAGTGAAAACAGTTTAAAATAGTATTGGCCAAAATCTTGGTCAAGACTGGGGTCAAGATTGTTGTAAATCCGATAAAAGGAAATTCCAGGTAAGGGCGATATGAGAGCTCTGTTCTTATGCTTCGATCATGGATTTAAATGTATTCATCTCTTCGTTTATAGTACTGCTATAGAGTGGAGGTGCTCCTGTTCACTCCTGTCTTCCCTCCTCTTCAAATTACCTGGCGGGTGCTCCCTTTCCTGATAATCCTAGCCAAGGGACACCTTGCTGGTTAAAGGGTTTATCCGTTTGACTGCTGTCTTGAATGGTTGTTCGCTTCCTCAATGGTATAGGGGAAGACAGTACCTAGGCCAAGGTATCTCCCTATGGAGATCCTAGGTGTTTAGTTACTCATACTCATAATTAAAAAGACAATATATGTTGTTGCATAAATAAATTAATTCCGAGATTTTAAATAAAATCCGGAGCAAAGTTTTAACAATGTTGAAGAAGAAAAGAGAAGAAGAAGGTCGGAATTCAATTGCGGACAGAGGAGGAACAATGTTTGGCTAAATAACCCTAAAACTCCTCTGTCCTACTTCAACTAAACTTCCTAGAAAATCTCTAAAATGATTGTAACAATAAATTGTTTTTGAAATAGAAACTAAATCGCAATTACAAGGAGAGGGAGATCCCATGAGGGATTCTTCAAGAGATTGGCTTCAGATCCCTCTAGAATTGCGTGCCAGCTGCTACGTGCCAGCTGTAAGGCCCAATGTGGGAGGCGGTCCAAAAGATCCGCACAATGTCTTCTATCGCGAAAGTGTCTTGGCCGCAGTCTTGGCCAAGACGATTCTGGGTAGCGCACTGCTTCGGTTGCGAAAATGTCTAGGCCAAGATCCAGGCCTAGACTCTGGTAAATAGCTTCCAGCTCTACAAACCCGAGACTTCAGGATTCTTCCAAGAGACCAGAACTGCCAAAAATATGGGAAATCAAGGATAAATCAGTAGGTTTACCGTCCAAATAAACTAGTAAATGGACGATAAAACATGATGAAATGCAATGCAATCACAACGACAGACATAGAAATGTAGTATATCGTGGCTAAAAGGCACCCTCACCGTATCAGCGTTGGGAGGAGGTGCTTCTGAAGAGCCTGCCGCGTCCAGAGAAGGTGCAAGAGTGGCGACACTTCTCGTTTTTCTCTTCTTTTTTCCTTTGGCAATGGCCTTAGGAGCCTTGGAAGAAGAAGAAGGCTGGATATGAGGAGCAACGATGGTCACAAGGGGAACGCCTGAAGGAATGTCAGAATCCCTCACACCGGCTGAGGAAGAGGAAACCTGAACAAGAGTAGCGGAAGTAGCCGGAAGATCGGTGGGGTTATCAGTTGCTTCCGCGGAAGTAGCTCTCTCTTTTTCTTCTCTCTCTTGAGCCCTTTTCAAGCGTCTCCTTACGCTCTCAGGTTTATAGTTGGGATCCGTCGCTGCGAAAGCACAAAATAACGTCAGCATTAGTATCAGCGATAATAAAGAAAGGAGTAACGCGACACTCACGTTTAACACAAGATTGAATGTCCATTCTACAAGCCGCTTGACGAATGTGAACGCTGATTTCCAGTTTGAGCAATGTGTTTAACCAGTCTTGCTCACGTTTCAGAAGGGTCCCTGGTCGGCTCTAGACGTTGTCATCCACGTTTTGATTAAACCCAGATCGCCACCAGGAACCAAGATCTCCAGGAAGATCTATCACAAAAAACTCCTTTTTCCAGCCATCAACGGAAGACTCGATATGGAGGAGTTTCCAAGTAAAAGACTTCAGAGAGTCATCATCAAAATGGGGCGATATCGTTATCACCCCCCGGTATTTCATCAGCTTAAAAAGAGATTTAAGCAGTAGAAGGGAAGGGGAAGTAATCCCTTTGTATTTGCAAAGTTCCAGAAAAGCATAAACACAACAATATGTATTTGGGGATAGTTGGGCTGGAGTCAGATCGCCGGCAACAAGCAATTCTTTGACAAAAGAGTCAATGGGAAGCCGAAAGCCATAACGGAACATTTGCGCATACATGACCCTACGATTGCCCGTTAAAACGCTGTTCAAACGTAGTGACTCAGGGGCAACAGTGGTTTTATAATCATCAGGAATATCAGCATTATGGGCGGCCAAATGCTCACGGAGAGCGGCCTCAGATGTGATAACACTAGACGTAATATCCATCATTTTCTCATTGGCAGATTTCGACTCAGTACGGCGAGTCTTAGCCATGGCAGAATTACAGAATTAAAAGATGAAGAAGACGATGGAAGAGAAAGGAAATACCTTCAGAGAAAATCACTTCAAAGAGCCTTGAATAGTGGGGAGAAAATAAGACGGCTAAAAGAAAATATGAGAAAGTGAGATGATAAAAGAAAAGGGAAAAGAATAAATATTGGGTTTTATAACCCTAATGATCGAACGAAACGACGAATGCAACAGTCGTTGCGTAGAAGCGGCATAAGGAACAGACTCAGGCAATGAGTGCAATCCTAGGAAAGCACTACAACGCCTCGGTTTAGGTAAAGTACTCGAGCACGCTAGCCCGTAGCGCTGGAAGAAACGGACACGTGTGCCTGCACAATCACGACTTTTCTAAGGAAAGGATAGCAAGCATTAAATGCTCTGAAAAGCAAGTACCATCTCTTGGGAAAAATGAGAGCGATATCGCAAGAAAGAAGATAACGCAAGATGGCATGGATTAAAAGAATAGCGTTGGGTTAACACGAAAAGGCGAAATGAAAATCAAATAGCAATGAAATATAAGTATTGTCGCACAACAAGGCGTTATTACAAGACAAAGAAGCAAATAAGTAGAAAATCTTCTAAATAGAGCAACCTCGATTAATCATGGGCCCTCGCGAGTATCGCGATCACCATTCCTCCACTTTTCTCCAGAAGAAGGAAGATCTCTCTCACCTTCGCCCAAATCCTTCAGTCTCTTAGAAGCGTAATCGGTCAGCACTAACGAGTCAACAGTTCCCTGGCGATAGAGACTCATAAATTCAGCGATACAAATCTCCATGGTCTTGTTCTTCCACCAGGCTATCTTTGAAGACACTTTGGCCAAATCCGCATCACGAGATGCTATCTCTTCGCGAAGGAAGATATTTTTTCTGTCAGCCACCACCAATTCCGCCTCCAGAAGGTCTGTCTTAGCCTTCCCCTTTGATTTTTCTCGAGCAAGCTCAGCGCGACAGTCGTCCAACTCCGCCCGGGTCCGCTCCTGAAGCTGCGACAGCTCTGTTACCTTCCCTAAAGCAGCATCTAGTTCTCCCTTTAAATCAAGAGAAGGCTGAACCTTGTCACGCTGATCCTCAAAAAAGTAGTTTAACTCGCGGAAGCAGGCCAGCATGTCAGTCAGAAGACGTGAATGTCGTACGTCGGGAGGACGTCGCAAGAACTCTTCTTTGTCCTTCGAAGAA
Source organism: Viola odorata (assembly GCA_963691705.1). Classification (NCBI taxonomy): domain Eukaryota; kingdom Viridiplantae; phylum Streptophyta; class Magnoliopsida; order Malpighiales; family Violaceae; genus Viola; species Viola odorata. Next base: position 21,366,193 of record OY829545.1, on the reverse strand, counting down.
GTAAACATTTGCCCCACTATCGGGCCCACTGGCTCCTCTCGCGATGATGGGTCCGATACTCCTAAAGCATAGAGACCGTCGGTGCCAAGGGAAGACAAGTCCAGCTGATAAGCGATAGGGCCTTGAAGACCTTGAGGGGAAAGATTGGCGATATAAGGAGGAGAGCAATTTTTTGCAGAATCACCAATGCCCGAAATCGAAGAAAGAAACAAAGGCTGAGGTTTCCGTGGGGGAGGAGCGATGGGATTCGGAGTTGGTAAGTTCACATCTGGAATAAAGGAGCGAATAGGGGAGCTAGGACCGCCAGACACCGAGGGAGGGCCCACCGCTGCCGAAGCCTCGTTAACCTTGGGAGGAATGGCAGAGGGCACCTTGGTAACTTCCGTCACTGGCAAGGGACCCGTAATGTGCGAGGCGTCAACTTCCTCGGAAGGAACCCCATTGATTTCCTCCACGGAAGGAACTGGTGGGTCAGACTTCTCTTTGCGAATCTTCTTTACGAGACGCTCCGTTTCGGCAGCGATCTCTTCGTTATCGTCCTCGGTTGACTCCGCTGCGGGATCACTTTTTCTGGACCTTAGTTTCATCCGTTGGGCAAGGGTGGCATGACGCAGCTCGGAACCAGTATCCATGCTTCCGCTATCACTGTCAACCTCTTCAATCACGGGATTACTTGGGGCCACTCCCTTACCGCGAGACGGTAGCCAATTCTCAAGGAAACGGGAAGGTCGAGCAAATGTATTACGTGTCGCGATGGTTTTGTTTCTCTTTCCTCGCGGCGGAATAGGTGGACGACTAGAGCCTTCGGGTGGAGGAGAAGGAGGTAATGTCTGAAGCGGCACCACGTTTAGAGGAGTGTCACTTTCCTCGGAGGATCGACCTTCAGCGTTACCTGCCGATAAAATATTTTAATATGACAAGAGAGTCGAAGCGATAAGGCGATAAAAGAAAAGACTCACCAACGACACACTCTGACAAAGGCCTGAACCGAGCAAATTCCCGAATGCGGAAAGGCCCTTCTATTTCTAATAAGGCGTTAGCATTGGATACATCCATGCTAGACAACACATCTGGTTCTCGCCAAGCGGCACTGGTAATCACTCGGTTGAAACCACCGCGCCAATATCGAGAGGGCAAGCGAAGGGTAAAGAAGCCATTTTTCCAATTGTCCACGTTCTCTTCGAAACCTTGAAAATTCTGCCAGAAGAACCGAAGAAGAGCACCATTCCATCTTGGGGTAATATCCACTAAGCAGTTATGGCACCTCAAGGTGAAAAATGTACGAAACAGATCGAGCGATGGAGCGAAAATATGCTTCATCTCACACGAACGAAGAAAGGCGTAAAGCCCACACCAGGAAGGTGGAGTTATTTGAACGGGATTGAGATCGTAATGGTTTAGCAGTTTCATCAGAGAAGTATGAAGCGGGAGACGAAATCCGTAGGTAAACATCTTGAAATAAACCAACCGGAACGTCCCCCACTTGGCATCAGTGAGCCGAGTATCCTTCAATGGGACAAAGGGGCGATATCCCATGGGAAAAGTGATACCGTTCTCCTCTAACTCAGCCCTCAAAACCTCATTACAATCAAGAACACTACGAGCTCTCCTGACTTCGGGATCTAGAGGATTTTCGATAATTGCAGAAGGCCTAGCGCGAGACATAATGGAATGGAAAGTAAAGTTATGGCAATAGAGAAGCAAAATACCTGGAGCAGAGAACCAGTGAATCGGCCGTCGGCACCGACTAGCAATTGCAGTGAAATCCCTCGAGAAGAAAGAAGCACAAAAGAAAGGAAATACGAAGAATTTTGAAATATTAGCAAAAAATACTAAAAGAGGAGCAAATTCCTTATAAAGGTTAAACCTAAAAAAGGAACAGCCTGTGAAAATAAAACACGTGCTGAGTGGAAAAGGACGCGTGGGCGGTCATCAATGTCTTTTGAGAAAAGACAGTTACTGACTGAAAACCGATAGGCGGTTGCACTCAGCGAAAGGCCTACTCCCGCGATAATCTTGGAAACATAAAGGAAGAAGAGCGGCAGAAGAGCGAAAAGAAATAAGAGCGTCATTTATTTATTATTTAAAGCCATACGGCATCTACAAATAGGCATGGTATGCCCAACTATTCGCCGTCAGACCAGGAGATGCCATAGCAGTAGACCACGTCATCATCATCCTCACCTAAAAATGATGGATCTTCGCCAGCGAAAGGGAAAGGTTCCTCAACCCTCTCCCCCACGCGAGTGGATGATCGATCCGGCTCCTCCTTGACTGATGGCGACACCGCTTTAACAGCTGAACAGGCAGAGGGAGCCCCTTGCGGTGACTGGTCAGGAAGGAAGGACGTTTCCTTCCCTTTCGAAGAGAAAGAAGCAAGAGAATCGAAGAACGACTTAGATGCCTTCGCAGCATCTTTCCTCCACCTCTTGTGGCCCCATCGGCAAACAGGCGGCCTCCAGGGAGGCGACGGAGGAGGATTATCTGAATCAGGAGAAGTTGGAGGAGTTGGTGGAGAATCTCGGGCGAACGTATCTAAAAAGTAAGAATCAGCCATGAGATCACAGAATATTAATAAAGGAAAAAACAACAAGGAGACGAAGAATAACGAGGGGAAGAAGATCCCTTAAATAGCCAGAAAATTGGGAAAAAGGATCTTCGATCTTCCAGCCCGACTCTTGAGAAAAGACGCGTGTACAGCCTGAAGTGCAGATATGGATTTACAGTCACGCCTGTTGAGATTTTCCCCTGATCGAGGAAAACCGCAAAATTGTCCAATCAGTTGCCAGGACAACAGCGGTGTAGATTTAATATTGAATGACCAATCAGAAAACCACCCAGTGGCTGAACCGTTTTCAGTTGGGCTAAGAATATCTCCAAGGAAAAAAAGACAAAGGGCGCATTAAATAAGAAAAACAGTTGCAAAACGGCATAATAAAACCAGTTTATTTATTATGGCCTAGGGGCCGGAAAGTACATTTACATGCCAGGAGGAAAAGAGAAAAGGCCCAAAGGGAGCCATCGCTATCAGGCGTCAGAGCCAGCGTCCTCAGGCACTTCGGGAAGGTCTCTCAGAGAATCCATGACCAGAATCAGATCATGAGAGGTGGCTCTCATTTCCTTCAAACAGCACCCCAACATATCCTTGCGCTGCTGCAGCATGACAATCACCACTTGAATACGAGCGATGGAGGCAGCCAGCTTTGACACGCTCTCCAAAGGACTGAAATCCTCCAGAGACGTGGCTCCCAGCCTGGAATAAAGAGGGGTCAACATTCCTTGCAGCTCCAGGATGTCCTCAGAGGTCTTGACCAGCATGTTCTCCAGGAACCCGACATCGCCATCATTGAGGTTCTTGAGAGAATGACCCTTGGAAAGGAGGAAATTCTTAGTCAAATGATCCATGATGTGAATTGCCAGAGATGAGGAGAACGTGGGTGGAGAAAGCTCCCCAATTTATAGGCCCCAAGAGGGAGGCCTTGGAAAGAACTAAGAGGTCCTCAAAAGGCGAGCCGTCCCGTCACCCTTAAAGACTGATAAGCCTGAAGCAGAAGCAAAGGTTGATGCTCCTATGCTATCCGCGACATGGATGTTCGAAGGGATGCGAGATAAAGTATGAAAAAACGCCAAAAGGCATGATATCACGGGTAGCCATGACGTAAAAGCCATATGGTTACCGGTATCCACAGTGTAAGGCCGCGTTGATGTCGCAGGTGGCCTTAGATGCATAAAACCTCGTCGACATCGCAGACATCTGGTGGTATAAAGCCGCGCTAATCGTAGGCAGCTGATGGCGTAAAGCCGCGATGATATCGTTGTTTCCTTAAGCGAAAGAGGAAAATGGGGCCCGCGTGACCTCAAACCCCTGTAAGTACAAAGTTTACTAACTTCTCTATAAATGCCTATCTCCTCCGTGTGTTTGCAGTACACTTGAAAGGATGATGGACCCGGAATGAATACACGACATGACTTGGTTGCAGTCCTTGGTGGTATCACAAGTGACCCATCAACATCCCTTCCATGACATGAATAAAGTTGAGACTCCGTAAGCCCTGCCAAGAGGCCAAATAGACTAACATCGTTGGGCGAAAGCAATGCCCTCATAATCACGAGCGTAATAGCAGCGTCTCTCGTGGACCTCTTAACGCCTCAGGAAAATAGGTCTCTAGATAAGAATGAAGGACGGAATCCGCTTGTTCGCTGGGAAGCTTCAGAACTAAGTTCCAGCTCATCACTTAACACGGTTAACGACGGGTAGTCAGAGAAGCTCAGAGATCCTGCAGACATACCGCCCCACGAAAGAACAAGTTTTCATCTAAGATTTCAGACATGGACAGCCTTGGTAAACACTCGGGCTCGTTTTCAGTTGGGCTTATGATAACAATCAAGACAGCCCTAACGGTGCTTCCACACTTGCGGCTCCCGCCGGGATGATTTCCCATAAGACCCGCAAGATATCTTCATATCGCCCGAGAATCAGCGAAGGATTCCTAGGATGGTCGACATCAGCGGGGGGGGGGGGGGGGGGGACTCACGCGACTCTATACGCACGGCACCATCCCATCCTAGGGACCGATGAGGTTATCATTCCCGACAGCCCGTCAGATATCGCTCATGACGTCATCCATCGGTATCGCTTATGACGTCACCATCAGACATCGCCTGGATTGTTATCGCCAGATATCGCCAAATAGGCCTATAAATACCCCTACTTTTCCAATCAGAAGGTAAGATCGAGATCACTAAGACGAACCTCTATTGTTTTTGAAACTTGAACTGACTTAAGCATCGGAGTGTCTACGCCGGAGCCCCCCTCCGGCGCTTTGCAGGTACACTCGAGATTGACCGCCACCGTTCCGATCAGGCATGACTCCGAATCTTATAAGACCGACTTCGAATCTTATCACCTTTGCTAAGAATTAAAGATTTAGCTACTCATGCTTGAAGATAAATAAATAATAATTAAAGAGAGCATAATAAAATAAAGAGATTAAGGGAAGAAGACTTGTTACTAAACGTTTGAAGCCCGGCGGCAAAGGAGGAGAATGCTAACAAGAACTATAGAGATAAACTAGAGAGAAGTCTAAGGGTGTTCTTCCTAAAAACTACATGATCATGGATGATCCAAGATACCCTAAACTCTTCCTATCATCCTCTATTTAAACTAGAAAATACAATCACAAAATATCTTCTACCCAACTAAGGAACGAAATGCATTTAAAGAAAGCCTATTACAATGGATCTATGCTCCCTAAAGCAAAAAGCTGAAAAAGCTGAAAGCTGATTTTCTTGGTCTTTGACTAGCTTTTGCAGGTCTGAAATGGGCTCAAGGGCTGAAATGGTCAGAGCGGTAGGTATTTGGTGGTCAGTGCAGACTGTCGGAACAGTGTTAGAGGAGGCATATGGAAGCTCTGGCAAGAGGACACGTGGAAATGCCATTCTTTGCCCTTCGGGGTCCCGAATGGAGAATCCGACTCGGGACCTTGAACGCTGCTTTGGGCTCGGGACCTCGACTCTGGTCTTGAAGCTCAAAACTGCACAAAATGCTCCAAAAATGCACCTTTTTGCATAAACCCCCATTTTAGGCCTAGATCTGCAATAGTAGTGAAAACAAGGGTAAATTAGCAGAATCATGCCTTAAATGAGTGAGAAAATGGGGAGAAAATCGTGCATAAAAACATGCTATCAAATAATCCCCACACTGCCCAATGCTCGCCCTCGAGCATTCACAAAATTTAAAACAGTCCCAAAACAGAACAGACACACCAAACCATAGCACAGAGAATAAGCATGCTTTTCAAGATTCGGGACCTCGAATGAAAACAGACTCCGCCTAGATACACCTGCATCAAATCAGAAGGGTAACGACCCTTGAGAAGGAACTTTTCCGCATCAGCCTATCAACTAGCAGTCCTCACATGGATCGGTGTTTGCACTCACACTCGTAAGCAAGGTTAGGTGTTTAAACACTCAAGTATGCAAAAACGCAGCACAAAATCAAGTTTGCACATCAATCCGAGTACTTTAGACGCATGCATAGGCAATCCAGCAATCAAAAGACTTCGCATCAAGGGCAAGACAGGGAAACAAAGAAAATAATTGATGAGAGGAAATGGAAGAAGCATAATGAGAAGAAAAAGTGGAGAAGAGGGAGAGTAAGGAAGTGAAATGAGAAGGTGGTGAAACCAACTCAAACCTGGAACGCTCCCTTGGTAGAAGGAATCGAGATGGTGAGATAATGTTGCTGAGGGCGAAAGCTAGACTAGGCTTTTCTTCTTCGAGGGGGATCCTTGCTTTCTCCACTCGGGACCTTGAATGAACGGTGGCTGTTGATTTTCCTCTTCTTCATGAAATTTGGTCTCTTCTCTCTCTCTTTTATTTATATTTTTTCTATTTTTTTTCATTTTTTCTTTTCTTTTCTTTTCTTTTTTTTTCTTTTCGAGAGAGAGAGAGAGATCTGAATTGAGGATCGAGACCTTGTTCTTCGGGGGCTGGATATTCTGATTTCACTTCCCCACACTTGTGTTTTGCTGTGGGTGGGAAGTGATTTTTTGTTCTGATCTGCCATTGATTTCTTCGTTTTAGCTTCGAGGTCTTGAATTGACGCCAGCATTCGGGGTCTTGAATTTGGGGGATCCCCACACTTCGCCTTTGCTGCTTCATTTGTCTAGTCTAGCCCTCGATAGTGCTCCCAACAACATTGCTTCACCTGCCAAGAGAAAGATCAAGGAAAATTCAAATGGTTAGAATTGGAGAGGTCAAGAAGGGATTCGGGGTCAAGAAGGGAGAACAAAACAGAAAAAAATGAGAGAGAACAATTTGATGCGAGAACTTAATCTTTTTGCTGCTTTCCTATGTCTAAATGTGTTTATACCTATGGATATCATGCAAACCCAGTCAGTACCTTAGTCATGCATTTCACTCAAGCAATAAATATAGGCATGGGGGCTCAACTGCTCACAAGGTGTCAATTCGTGACTACTGGTGTCTAGGTCTTGAAGCAGATATAAGGCATAATAGGCAAAGAATATCGCATTCGGGACCTTGACTATAGACATCATTTTTATTCTATGTACATAAGTCAGGTGTGTGTCCATCATTGGGGCGTTTTTCAAAATCTAGGCAAAAATCCAAAAAAATATTCGGGACCTTGAAACATGCAGTCAAGCAAAGTAAACAAATGAGGCAGAAATTTGGGACCTTGAAACATGCAGTCAAGCAAAGTAAACAAATAAGGCAGATAAAACCCTCCCCACACTTAGGCAACACATTGTCCTCAATGTGAAGAAGGAGACAAAAAGATAGCAGTTCAAACTAAAGCATAAAGGGAAATTTTTCAACATAAAATAAAAGATAAGCCCATGCTGGGGCAAAGGGATAGATTGTTCAGGGTCTCGAATCGAGGATGGGGGAAGATTGCGCCAGTGTTGGCTTCGGGGTCCCGAAGTGGAAACAAGTGTCGGGGTCTCGAATGAAGGATTCCACGTGGCGCGCTAGGAGAGGACGGGAAGTTCCACGTGACACCTGTACAAATCAGAGAAAAAAAATGAGATTTTTTTTTTTGTTTTGATTTTTTGATTTTTTTTTTGAATTTGAATTTGAAAAAAAGGGGGGAAAGAAGGCAAAACAAAAGGATTTAATAGGGTTTGAAAAAGGAGGGGACAAGAGAATTAAATGAGGATGGAAGGAGACAAAAGTAATTAAAGCTACCATAGGGAACATAAAAAGCAAAATTAAATGGGGAATTAATGGGGTTTGAAAAAGGAGGGGACAAGAGAATTAAATGAGGAGGGAAGGAGACAAAGTTAATTAAAACTACATAGGGAATATAAGAAGTGTGCATAAAGAAAAAAAAGATAAGTTTGACTTGGAATTGAAAAATTGAAAAATTAAAAGGAAAGGAGGAAAGAGGGTTAGGAATCCGTGGGATTTCCCCACACTTGGCCTTGATTATAGTCGGGGCTTCAACTCTTCAAGTTTCCTTCAACCAATTCTACTAAATGCTTTCCATCCTCTTAGTTTGATGTGAATTATCGCATGGAGTGGATGGTCTTGTAGCAAAGCATCTTGCATGCGGCTATGATGTGAGTCAAATATTAATTTGGGCTCCTGCAAAATTAAGAGGAAAAAATTGTTATGAGTGGAAGGTGATTCAAGAAAAGGATCAATATAATCAAAAAGTTTCAAAATCTCCCTTTCACCCATAACGGCTTTAGATCGAGGGCACGATGAAAAGCTCAAGCCCTCAATTATCTTCTCCTCAATCTCACTTAAATCCTCATCCTCAGTCCCTCTTGAATCCTCATTCACAATCTCTCCCGGCTGAAAAATGGTTTCTGTCCTTGATTCTGCTTCGAGGTCTCGAAGCTCGTCATAAAAATCTGGCAGATTTTTGTTGCTCAAATTCGGGACCTCGATGTCTGTGTAGTCCATATTGGCTCTTGACTCCAAAGGAGAGCATCCTGAATCCTCCTATTTTAGCTCATCCATAGGCATGAAAAGGTCCTCTATCCCATAAGACTCATCATCTTGGTCATGATGCTCATATGGTAACTCCCATAGGGTGGTGGTGGAGAAACTCTCCTCTTCACTTAAATAGTCGTCACTATCTAAGTGCTGCAAATGTTGTTCTATAGGAGTGATAGGGTGATCCATCGTCTGATTGGGCAAGAGAGCTAAAAAATTTGGTTCGGGAGCTGGGGCAGCTTCGGGGTCTTGAATCCGATTCGGGACCTCAACTTCAATGTCCTCTTGACGCCACTGCTCCTTAAGCTCCTGCATTTCTAAAATTAGCTCTTCTAATTGATTTTCCATGTTAATCAACCTCACCTTATTTGATTCGGGTGCTGGGGCAGCGTCGAGGGCAAGATGATAGGGCAGGGATGTGAAGTTTTCTTCAATATACTCTTGGCGCCTCTGCTCCCGAAAGATCTCTTTAAATTGATTAACCATGCCAATTAATGCAGCCAGATTTTCTTGAGACAACCCTGTGTCTTGAGGAGGTTGTGGAGGCTAAAAATATTGATATCCAGGTCTAGAATGCATTCCATAGCTGAAATTTCCTTGATTCCAGCATGGGGGGTTAGGAGTAAAATGCTGAGGAAAAGAGGGTGAATGAGAATAAGAATTAAAATAAGACATTTAAAGAAAGAAATAAAATAAAACACAAATTTGGACTTGTCTAGGGCAAGACTTAACACCAATCCCCGGCAACGACGCCATTTTGATAACGCGCTTGTCGAGGGCACGATCAAACAAATTATTACAACTTATCACATGCAACAAAATAGATTGAAGACAGTGGTAAGAGGATCGGTCCATAGAGATTGGTGAAGACTTACACTAGACAAGGCCAAATTTATAAAATAAAACAATAAAAGAGACAAAACAGAATTCAAGGGCTGGATGGAGAGAAACTGATTCAAGGTCTTGAATGGAAGCACAGAACAAAAACACGAAAAGTAACAATCAGGGGGGGTTTTACTTGACTAAAATAAGTCAGCCAAGAGAGATTGGGAGCTAACAATTTTAACTAAGAAAGCAGTATTCGGGACCTTGAATGTCACGTTCGGGGTCCCGAATGATAAAATAAAGCAAATCAGCAAATAATTTCAGAAATAATAAAACAGAGGGAAAATAAACACAAATAATCAGATAGAGAAAGATCTTAGCAAAAGGTATTCTTGGGTTGCATTCGGGGTCTCGATTGTCATCAGCACAGAAATATTCTATTCAAGACATCATAGAAATGACATAGGGGCCAGATTCCTCGGATATCCCCTACTTTTCTCTTAAGAGAAACTACCCCCCGTTTTCACATATGAGGTAGTCTTGACAGTTTGCCATCCCTCCAGGCACGAATGCGGGAGGGCCATACTCAAACTGCCCTTGAAGCTAAGAAAAGACAGATCTAGAGCTAAAGGTCCCTCAGTTTGTCAGGCTCGTGACCTCGCTCTAATCAACTACCCACCCTATCTATTCGAGACCACTTCAGCGCAGTCAAGACTAAATAGATGCCTATTTGTTCCATGCAACTTTCCTTTCGTATTTATCACAAAGATGACAGTATTCACACAAAGTAATAATCAGTTTATCAAACCTCTAATTACCCCAAGTGAAATTATAATTAAAATGATAAGCAATTGAATATGGCATTAAAAATATATTAAGTATGTTTAGGCCTCGAATCTGCCCCTGCAGCCCTTGAATAACCCTTTGCTAAGAATTAAAGATTTAGCTATTCATGCTTGAAGATAAATAAATAATAATTAAAGAGAGCATAATAAAATAAAGAGATTAAGGGAATAAGACTTGTTACTAAACGTTTGAAGCCCGGCGGCAAAGGAGGAGAATGCTAACAAGAACTAGAGAGAAGTCTAAGGGTGTTCTTCCTAAAAACTACATGATCATGGATGATCCAAGATACCCTAAACTCTTCCTATCATCCTCTATTTAAACTAGAAAATACAATCACAAAATATCTTCTACCCAACTAAGGAACAAAATGCATTTAAAGAAAGCCTATTACAATGGATCTATGCTCCCTAAAGCAAAAAGCTGAAAAAGTTGAAAGCTGATTTTCTTGGTCTTTGACTAGCTTTTGCAGGTTTGGAATGGGCTCAAGGGCTGAAATGGTCAGAGCGGTAGGTATTTGGTGGTCAGTGCAGACTGTCGGAACAGTGTCAGAGGAGGTACATGGAAGCTCTGGCAAGAGGACACGTGGAAATGTCGTTCTTTGCCCTTCGGGGTCCCGAATGTAGAATCCGACTTGGGACCTTGAACGCTGCTTTGGGCTCGGGACCACGACTCTGGTCTTGAAGCTCAAAACTACACAAAATGCTCAAAAAATGCACCTTTTTGCATAAACCCCCATTTTAGGCCTAGATCTGCAATAGTAGTGAAAACAAGGGTAAATTAGCATAATCATGCCTTAAATGGGTGAGAAAATGGGGAGAAAATCGTGCATAAAAACATGCTATCAGAGTACCTGCCGATCTCGACGAGGCGAGCAAAACCCCGGTCGCGGCTGCCGGAAAGGACACCGGACGCGCCCTCACTCGCCGGCGAGTGGGATTGGCCGGAAAACACTCCGGCTGCAACTGGCGGCGCGTGGCAGCTCCGATGGCGGCGATTCCACTTGTCGCCGACTCATCTCGGTCGTACGGCTCGTTCCTATGTGGGCGGTGAGAGTAGCAGATGGCCGGAAATCGATTCTGACGAGAGGACAGCAAAACAGCAGAGGGAGCTTCGTTTTAATGCTCCGCTACCATGTTATTTGGGTAAAATACTCTCTTTCTATTTACTCAATACATATTACAATATATACCTAATACAATATAACGTATATACATACGTATACTAATACACATACTAATACTAATACGTATATCTAACAAATTAAAATATGAACATTTGCAGATTTGCTTAAGCTGTTTTGTGATCAAGACATTCATAAAATTGATACAAGAATTGCACAAACTTCGCAGAAAAAAATAAATAAAAGGAAAAGACCTTCATGCGGTCTCTTGTTTGACTGAGATGGTACCGGCTTTTCAGGTTCTTTATAATCAAGAGGTGGGGCAAAGTCCACCTCACAATCGGTTTCAATAATGCTAATTGCAGATGAGGGTTTTGTTTCAACTATATTGATGTAATACTTTTTATTGTTGTATGCAACCATGATGGTATCACCAGTTGTTAAACAAGAATAGTTCCTCAACGATGTCTCCAAGCTGCAGCGCAAGTAAATAGCAAGTGAGAGGGAAAATGTTGCAATGCAAAAATAAAAACAATAGAAAAATGATTAACGAACATTGCTTTGGGGTTGGAGATGTCTAAGAAGTCCGTAGTGTGGGGCTGCAGCTTCACATAAGTTCCTTTTGAAAGGCTAGCATTTTTCAATTGCACAATTCCTCCCTCATGTAGGAGCATGTTTTCCATCATCTGAAAAGTACAAAGAGTTCAGGCCACCTAACAAATAGAACAATCAACAATTTCAGTAACGTTACGCTGATGAAACAGGAAGCATACCCAAGAAGGCAAGTATAACAGGCCCTCATCCACGATGAATTCCATAACCCCGCAATGAGTAACTCACCCAGCAGAAGGATTATGGAGCTCAAATAGAATTGGATAGTCAATGTGCAAAGATACTGTACATCAAAACAGTTAAGTGTTAACTAATATATACAATGACAGAACCAGGATTGAAGGAAGTAAGATCTCATCTAAAACAAAAAGACAATCGAGAGTGATCTACATACCAAGGCGATGATGGAGGCATAATTACTGGATGCATAATTAAAACAATCGTAAATTAACAATTTTTCTGCATAAGAGGGAAAAAGTATAAAAAAGAAGTATCTAGCATAGTAGAAATATAAGGAAGAGATGGGCATACTTTTATCCCCCTTCTCCAGATGTGGCTGCAAAGATTAAATAAGATACAATGAGTAATCAAACATGTAAGCATGAGGTTTCTACTTTCCTGGAAGATAATCACGGGATCAAAGTAACTACTCATGTTCAAACTAAAGTGTGTGGGTATAGTTCTTCATCAAACCTTATCAATCCATGACATAGGATAACATCGATAATTCTATTTAAATGTTGAATGACGAGGATTGCGACGAGCCTGCCATTTTAACACAGGTCAAATGAGTGGGCACAGTAAACTTATTGTACAGTGTACTTTCATTTTCACGCAATATAATAATATGATCGCCTTATTCTATTTCCTATATAATTAAAAAGGAAAATATGGATAAAAAAATAGTATAGAGATGAAATAGGTATGTATTCTAAAAAGAGATGAAAAGGTTGAATTACAACAACTTTCATTCTTTCTTGGTGGAAACTGATGTTGGATTTTGGACAACGGGACTAGTGCGTTAGTACCGTTCGTACACGTTGGGACATATGGACGCATATGTTATGTGTGTACAGTCATATAATATATTGTTAACATTAGGTTAATTGGACCAAATTGATCTATTAAAGTTAAGGGGTCCAATCGTCTAATTAATACAGTGTGCGGGGCACATTCAGTATTTGTGCAGAATTCCGGGTTAATTACAATTGTTGATGGGTCAATTTGTAATTAACATAAGTTAAATATAATTGGGATTTGGTCCCTGGTGGAGGCTGTCATATATAAGGAAAGGTTCTTCTGTTTTTAACGCATAAGAAAAAAATAAGGGTTTTCTTAGAAAACAAACGTACGTTGAAAACAGAGAACGACGACTCCCCATTCAGCCCTAAGGCAACAATCCACCAGAAGACCTTTGTTCCCGGATTTCTTCAAGATCATGGCATCATCATCAGGTACGCTTCTGCATTCCGTTATTTGATACATGTATTAATCGAATTGATTTGTTCCTACACTGTTGTTCATAAGGTTAAGAACAACAGTGAATATCCTTTGGTTCTAACAATTGGTAGCGGAGCCAATCAATTTTGATTTTGCATGAATTACAACCATGATTTTGTGTTGGATTGATTGATTGAAAAATTGGGGCTTTAATTTAAGAACCCTAATTCTGAAAAATTGGGAATTGATCAATTAATTATTTCAGGAATTAATTTGAAATTAATTGAACAAGTGTGGGATTGATTTCAGCCCTTTCCTGTCACTGTGCGGTTATGGAATTGATTCCGCCATTAATTATTTTACTGTTATTAATTGATATTAAACAGTGATGTTAATTGATCTCAATTGTTTGCTTGTCTGCATATGGGAATTGGTTATTTAAATAACCAATTGCATCAGTAATTGATACTGCAATTGGAATTGCAATTGAAATTGATGTTAATTAAATTGTAATTGCCGACATCATGTGTTATTTGGAATTGCAATCGCAATTGGAACGGGATCCTTGTGGAATCCCATTTGATTACAGTAACTAATTTGTGGTAATTGGTAATTATTTGTTAAAGGGATTTGAATCCCTTGGTAATTATCCCGTTAATGGAATTTGCAATCCATTAATTAATTAATTTTAATTAGATAATTACCAATTCCTTGCGGTGAATTCGTTGATCAATCACATGTTGACATTTAATTGATTTAGCTTATTTGGCTTGATTGGCTTGGCTTGTATTTGTATACGTATTTGAATACTAGTTAAATATGTGTTTTAATATTGATTGATACGTATTTTGATGCTGTATGAATACGGGCTATCACTATTTGTGGGTACTGTTTGGTACTGTTCACGATACTGGTTCGGGTTGCCGGACTTAAAGTTAATTCGATTATTTGAACATGAACATCATAAGGTTTGAGATGTTCGTCGGGTTCAAATAATTGATTTATATAAAGGAACGCAGAATAACACTGAGGAAGTTTTTAAAGCTTAGCTTGTTTGTCTTACTCGATTAATGGAAGTAGTAAAGTCACAAAAGTGACCTCTGCCACGAACATTACCGGGTTGGATATTTCAAGTGTGGTATTCATAATTTCATGCGAATAGTCGTCGGCCCAAAGGAAGATGACTGTTTGGTAGAAATTATAAATACGATAGTGATGAATTTCAAGTTTTATAGCTATTAAGAGATTCATGCGATTGTTTGATCGGCTAAAATGAAGATTGAATGATTGACAAAATCATGCTATACGATTCGCACTAAACAGAATAACACTAAGGAAGCTTTGAAGCTTAGCTTGTTTTGTCTAACTCGATTAATAAAAGTAGTAAAGTCACAAAAGTGACCTCTGTTGCGCATATTACTGAGTTAGACATTTCAAGTGTGGTGTTAATAATTTCATGCGGATAGTTGTCGGCTAAAATGAAGATGACTATTTGGCGGAAATTATAAACACGATAGTGATGAATCTCAAGACCTATAGTTATTAAGAGATTTATGCAATTGTTTGATCGGCTAAAATGAAGATTGAATGATTGACAAAATCAAGCTATACGATTCACACTATGACAGATTAATTAGCTGTGAGTTGTGCTTTTAGTCCAAAGACTAGACACAATGTCATATAATTAATCTTTTGATTTAATCAATGTGTTATTCATTAAGTTTATTTCTTTCATATTTTTAGTAAAGTGAGCTGATTGAATGTTGTGTTCTTTCGGATATGAACTCAGCAGGCTCGGTATCTGCCAAATTTGAACAATATACCATTGTTGACTTCCAGTAACTTCAAGTTATGGAAGAGAAAGGTAGAGACAGCACTGTGTTGTATGAATAAGGATCTGACACTCTATAAGGATTGTCCTGCAGGAACCAGACCTCAAAAGTTCTGATAAGGAACTCCAGGCTTTCGATGACTGGCAGCAATCGAACAGAGCTTGTCGTTTGGTCATACTCAGTGTTGTCCCTATGTCCATGCAGAGCACACTGGATAAGGAAGCTAGTGCCAGCAAGATCCTAGATATCTTGGCTCGTCGCTATACCCATACAGAGAAGGCCAAAATTAGCGATACTATTCGCCAATTTTTGACCATAAAGTACAGAGGGGAGAGCGACATACGGGAGTATGTCCAGGAGGTCATCAACCTAGCTGAGAAGCTGAAGGCACTTAAAGTTGAGTTACCAGATGACTATCTGGTACATCATGTGTTGGCTTCACTTCCACCTCAATACAGTCATTTCGAGGTGAGTTACAATTGTCAGGAAAAAGAGTGGACAATTGATCAGCTGACTGTTCATCTGGTCCAGGAACAGGAAAGGTTGAGACACTCTCAACTGGATAGTGCTCATCTAGCTACAGCCTCTTCATTCAGTTTTAAGAAGAGGAAAGGCAAAGAGACTGCAGGGTCTGGTTCTCAGAAGAAACATAAAGGCTCAGATACTGAGCATAAGGGACCAAAATGTTTCTTCTGCAAGAAAGTAGGCCACTTAAAGAAGGACTGCTCCAAGTATAAGACTTGGTGTGATAAGAGAGGTATCAGAATCCCTTCTAGTTTCTGTGGCTAAGAACACTTGGTGGTTAGATACAGGAACCACTAAACACATAAGTGTTTCTTTGCAGTGTTGCAGAGCATAACTTGGATTTATTGCATTCGGTTGACAGCAATAATGAATGTTATGCTAGCGAGTCTAGAGGGATTAAGCGTAAATTGCCAACTGAGGATTCATTCAGGTTATGACACAGACGATTAGGTCATATCTCCGCAAGGAGAATAGACCGACTTGTGTCAGATGGAATTCTTGGTGAACTCGATTGTACAGACCAGCAGGTTTGCATCGAGTGCATAAAGGGCAAAACAACTAACAAAAGATGGTTTGAGGCCGAGAGAAGTTCAGAAACTCTAAAACTGGTACATACAGACATTTGTGGTCCATTCCCTACGGCATCCTGGAATGGTCAACGATACTTTATCAGTTTTATAGATGATTTCTCTCGATACGGATATCTATACCTCTTAAAGGAAAAGTCTGAGGCATTGGACGCTTTCAAGTCTTTCAAGACCGAAGTTGAGAATCAACTCGGCAAGACTATTAAGGCTGTCAGATCGGATCGTGGTGGTGAGTACTACGGTCGATATGATAGATCAGGTGAACAGCGTCCTGGGTCATTTGCCCAATTTCTCGATGAGTATGGGATAGTTCCACAGTACACCATGCCGGGGTCTCCGACCATGAATGGTGTATCTGAAAGGAGGAACCGTACCCTTAAGGATATGTGATCGTCAGTCAAATAGAGATTTATAATGCCCAAATACGGGTGTGCACGAGAGATAATATGTACAGTGGTAGTCGGGGTCGAACACAGGGATTGTGAGAGACTGGTCTAAGGTCTTGAATGAATTCGCGGGACAAAGCACAAAGAGTAACAATCAAGGGGGGGTTTGCTTGGCTGAACAAGTCAGCCAAGGAAGATTCGGGAGCTAACAATTTTATCTAAGAAAGCAAGGTTCGGGGTCTCGAATGTCACGTTCGAGGTCCCGAATGGTAAAGTAAAGCAAATTAATAAAGCGGTCCAGAAATAACAAGACGGAAATAATAAACTCAAACAATCAGAGGGAGAAGGATTCTCAGCAAAGGCATTCTTGGGTTGCATTCGGGGGCTCGATCGTCATCAGCACTGAAATATTCCATTCGAGACATCATAGAAATGACATAGGGACCAGATTCCTCAGATATCCCCTACTTTTCTCTTAAGAGAAACTACCCCCCCGTTTCCACATATGAGGTAGTCTTGACAGTTCGCCATCCCTCCAGGCACGAATGCGGGAGGGCCATACTCAAACTGCCCATGACGCTAAGAAAAGACAGATCTAGAGCTAAAGATCCCTCAGTTTGTCAGGCTCGTGACCTCGCTCTAATCAATTACTCACCCTATCTATTCGAGACCACTTCAGCGCAGTCAAGACTAAATAGATGCCTACTTGTTTCATGTAATTTTCCTTCCGTATTCATCACATAAATGGCGATACTCATACAAAATAACAATCAGTTGATCAAGCCTCAAATTATTTCATGCAAAGATGTAATTGAAATGGTGAGCAATTGAATATGGAATCAAGAATATATTAAGCACATGAAGGCCTCGAATCTGCCCTTGCAACCCTTGAATCACCCTTGCTAAGAATTAAAGATTTAGCTACTCATATTTGAAATTAAACAAATAGTAATTAAAGGAAGCATAACAAGTAAGTAAATAGATTAAGGGAAGAAGACTTTGTTACTAAAAATCCATTTGAAGCCCGACGGCAAGGTTGAAGATGCTAACAAGAACTAGAGAGAGAAACTAGAGAGAAGTCTAAGAAAACTAGAACTAACTAAATTATGCTAAGTGATGAGAGATGTAAGAGATGTCCTAAACTACTCTTAGATGCCTTTTATATACTAGAGCTCTAAGCACAAAATATCTTCAGCCTAAAACTAGGGACAAAATGCATTAATTGAAAGCC
The DNA here is from genome assembly GCA_963691705.1 of Viola odorata. NCBI lineage: Eukaryota > Viridiplantae > Streptophyta > Magnoliopsida > Malpighiales > Violaceae > Viola > Viola odorata. Next base: position 21,348,323 of record OY829545.1, on the reverse strand, counting down.
TAAAAAAGTGGATCCATGCTCCTTAAAGCACAAAGCTGAAAAAGCATAAAGCTGTCTGATTTTCCCAGCTTTGGCAGGTCTGGATTGGGCTCAAGGGCTGACTTGGTCAGAGCGGTAGGTATTTGGTGGTCAGTGCAGAGCGTCAGAACAGTGTCAGGAGGATCACGTGGAAGCTTTGGCGAGAGGACACGTGGAAATGTCGTTCTTTGCCCTTCGGGGGCCCGAATGAGGAATCCGATTCGGGACCTTGAACGCTGCTTTGGACTCGGGACCTCGACTCTGGGTCTTGAAGCTCAAAACTGCACAAAATGCCCCAAAAATGCATCTTTTCGCATAAACTCCCATTTTAGGCCTAAATCTGCAAAAGTAATGAAAACAAGGGTAAATTAGCAGAATCATGCCTTAAATGGGTGAGAAAATGGGGAGAAAATCGTGCATAAAAACATGCTATCAATATGGTAAGGAGTATGATTGCCAATACCACCTTACCTACATCACTCTAGGGAGATGCCTTAAGAACTGCAGTCTACATTCTCAATAGGATACCAATAAAAGCGACTAACAAAACCCCATATGAGTTATGGACTGGCCGAAAGCCTGTCCTAAAACACTTAAAGGTTTGGGGTTGTCCAGCAGAAACAAGGCCTTATAGGCTTGATGAAAGGAAGCTGGACTTAAGGACTGTTAGTTGTTATTTTGTTGGATATCCAGAGAGGTCAAGGGGGTATAAGTTTTACAACCCTACTACCAAAACATTTTTTGAGACGGGAAATGCCCGGTTCTTTGAGGATGTTGATTTTGGGGGGGAAGATAGAAGGTCAGATGTCGTCTTTGAGGAGGATTCAGATATACCTCATCCTCATAAAGTTTCTGAGGGACAGGATGAACTTATTGTTCCGATTCCTGCTCTTATCCCTCAGAGAGCAAGAAACGACGTCATTAATCTTCCTGCAGGACCAGGACTAGATCCACAGGTTATACTTGAGGATCATCAGGATGTCCATGAGGGTCCACAACCGGATCAAATTCAACAACCTCAAATAGTTGAGGAACAAGTAGAGGCAGATATGTCGTTAAGGAGATCCACTAGAGTGAGAAGAAATGCGATTTCAGATGATTATATTGTATTTCTGCAAGAACAAGAGGATACTATTGACTCTTTGGAGGATGACCCACTCACCTTTAAAGAGGCTAATAGTCGTTCTGATGCTCGAGAGTGGATAAGGGCCATAGGGGATGAACTCAAATCCATGAAGGACAACGACGTTTGAGAACTTGTACCATTGCCTGAGAAAAAGAAACCAATAGGTTGCAAATGGGTTTTCAAAACCAAAAGGGATTCTCAGGGCAATATTGAGAGGTACAAGGCACGTCTTGTCGCGAAAGGGTTCACCCAAAAGGAAAGAATAGACTATAAAGAGACCTTCTCTCTAGTTTCATCGAAGGACTCTTTTAGGACTATTATGGCACTAACGGCACATTTCGATCTTGAGCTACACCAAATGGATGTAAAGACTACCCCCCTCAATGGGGATCTTGAGGAAGAAATCTACATGAGGCGACCAGAAGGACTATCCTCCAACGAGGGTAGTGAATTGGTTTGTAGATTAAAGAAATTCATCTATGGGCTCAAGCAAGCTTCCCGTCAATGGTACTTGAAGTTCCATAGTGTTATTACTTCATACGATTTCGAAGTAAACGCTGTGGAGGACTGTCTGTACCATAAGTTCAGTGGGAGTAGATTTGTATTTCTACTGTTATATGTGGATGACATTTTGCTTGCTACTAACGATGTAAAGCTTCTTCAGGATACTAAGGCCTTCCTCTCAGATAACTTTGAGATGAAAGACCTTGGGGAAGCATCTTTTGTGTTGGGGATTCAGATACACCGTGATCGTTCACGGAGTACCTTGGACTATCACAAAAGGGTTACATCGATAAAGTACTAAAGAGGTTTAGCATGCAAGATTGTAAGCCGTATGATACCCCTATCTCCAAAGGTGAGAAGTTTAGCCTTGATAAGTGTCCTAAGACGGACTTGGACCGCAAGTTCATGGAGGGTGTACCATATGCTTCGGCTGTGGGAAGCATCATGTATGCACAGGTTTGCACTCGTCCGGATCTTGCATTTATTGTTGGTATGTGTCGCGCCCCACGAAAATTACAAAAAAAGTAATTCGCGAGTGTGCAACAAAATTTGAGACCTTCAGATGCTCGGCGTAAAAGGACGCCTAGCAGCATGCAATGAAGTCGCCACCCTAATTTGGTTGCTAGGTTTAGGGAACCTTAATCGTCATGGCATAAGAAATATAATAAGTAAAAAAACTAAAGGCACAAAAAAAGGGTCTGGACCCCAGACAAAGGTTCGGGGTCGTATTATGGTCTCGGGAAGGTGTTAGGCACCCGAGTCACATCCGAAAATGGTTACCGGTTGATGAGAGAGGTGTTTAAAAAGGTGTTTGATAAAATACGTTTTGAAAAAGGGGGCCCTCAGAGGAATCGTCACTTTAGTCTTTTCTATGACCGTGACCGTTCAGGGATAATTAAAAAATCTTTCTAACGGGGTTACCGTTTATCGAGATTGATTGATTATTCCTGACCGCAACGTGATGGGACTGAATTTTCCGTAAGACTGAATGAGCGCCCTCATATTTCATCATCGGGTCATGCATGATTAGATTGATTGCTATGTGAACCTATCATGGATTACTAACAGAGTACAATATTTAAATGATAGATTTTGAAGTGGAAAAACTGGTGTGGGATCGAAAGTCCCCATGTACATGCAGTCAATATATGCGAGAATTAAAAATCACATGAGCATGGTATTTTAAGCAACTCTTTAAACACGTTGTTCATGTGGGTTGATTTTAGTTCTAGCAGTTCTATATATCATGCGTACGATTGATATTTGCGAAAAGCGTCGAATAAATAAAAAGGAATCAAAAGGCGTACTTTCGAGCGAAGCTTTGAAATTAAAACCTACAAAATGAGAGTGTTAGCGATAGCTTGAGAAATCGATAAGCAATTTCATGAGAGCAAGAATTTAAATGACAGTTGATTGCATACGAGAAATGATGGATTTCACGCATACGGAAATTAAATGTTGAGTTTGATAAGTGCAGGAAAATAAATGACGACAGTTGATTGCATGCGAGAAATGATGGATTTTACGCATACGAGAATTTAAATGCTGAGTTGATTGCACACGAAAAATGATTGATTTTACGCATACGATAATTAAATGCTGAGTTGATTGCATGCGAAAAATGATTTATTTTAAGCATACGAGAATTTAAATGCTGGGTTGATTGCATGCGAAAAATGATTGATTAAAAATGATTGATTTTACGCATCCAAGAATTTAAATGCGGGGTTGATTGCATGCGAGAAATGATTGATTTGACGCATACGAAAATTAAATACCGTTTTGATAAGTGCAGAAAAATTAAATGTAGTTGACGATTTACAGGGAATTAAAACAGTTGATGATTTGCAGAAAATAAAACAGGTTGGTAATGCAGAAATAAGTAGTTGGATATTTGCAGAAAATAAAACAGTTGCTATTGCAGAAAATAAAACAGTTGATATTTGCAGAAAATAAAACAATTGATATTTGCAGAAATAAAACAATTGATAAATTGCGGAAGAATTTCCAGCAGGTTGCGAGAATTAAAGCAGTTGATATTTGCAGAAAATAAAATAATTGATATTTGCAGAAAATAAACAGTTGATATTTACAGAAAATAAACAGTTGATATTGCGAAAATTAATCATACGAAGCATACGAATTATTTTTACGGGAAAGTGCGATCCGAAGTTTCGGAAAGAATTAAAATGGGCTGGGCTTGATTAAAAAGGAAAGAAATAAAATTGAAATGGGCCAGGAATAGTGCCTGGCCCGTGAAAACATTTAAATGGTGATGGGCTTGACACGCGTGAACAGTGCCGAAGCATGGCACTATTCATCGTCTCTCTTCTTGGTCGCCGGCGCTACTACCGGCGGCCGGGCTCCGGCTTCCCTTGCCCGTTTCTCGCGATCTTCGTACCGAGATGCTCGTCTCCTCGACGGCGTCTCGACCGTATGAAGCTCAAATTTTAATAAAGATCGTACCGAGTTTAATTTCGAAAAAATGACAAAACCGTTAATTATCGAAAACTAATTAATTCGCACAATCTAGCTAACGATTTTTAAAATTGAGAGCATGTATTTAATCTACATCATGCATGTGAATTACTAGCATAAAAGAAAGCAATTTATTTGCTCAAGAACAAGCCAAACGAAATTAAAGAAAAAAACATGCATAAACAACGAAAACGCTTAGAGAGAAAACTTACTCTCAAGCTTTTAAACTGGGCGATTGCCGCTCTAAATGAACAAGCTGATCAAGAGGGGAGAGAGAGCAAGTTTTCTTGCTGAATTGGTGCCCTTTGAACGTTCGATGAGGGGCTGTATTTATAGCCTTCAAACGCGTGGCTTGCCGGACGTGACGAACGCGAGTGGTGGTTGTTCTTCGTGCTGGCGGGGCTACGGCTATGAGGTCGAGGGTCTAGGGCCGAGGGTGATGATGAATGAAGGGACATGAAGCGATGGGAGCAGGTTGGCTTGGGCGAGGACTCTACTGCCGCTCATTGGCACTGTTCACGTGCACCATGCCCCTTAATTTGTCAACCGTTGCGGTAATGATCAATTTGGCCTTTTAGCTTATTTAAATGGCCTCGAGCCGATTCCTGCGAGCAAACGTTTCGACTTTTCCAGCCGAAGGTACCAGCGCGTAGAGAAAAATACGACGGGTTTAACCGTCTACAGCGAATTACAAGAATTTTTCATGTAACGTGTTTATTTTCTCATTCCAAAATGTGAAACGTTTGAACGGAAAAATAATGACGTTACGCCGAAAATTACACGAAACGCTGTAGACCATTGTGAACGAAAAAAAAGCTAGCAACTAGTTGATGGAAAATATTTCGAATTCAAGCTATTGTCCGAGTGGACTTACTCGGGTCCAATAAAAGCTCGAATGAAAACAATAATAATAAAAAATAAAAATACTAAAAAATGCGCTAAAATATTAAAAATCCTAAAAATCATGAGATGACCTAAGACGAAGAAAAAACTAGGAAACGACTGCCGGATAGTTAAAAATGTGATTTTTAAGGCTGAAAATAATAATGATAATAATGATGAAAATACGCGACGAAAAATTAAAAACGCGATTTCGAAAGCTGACGATGCTAAAATGCAATGGAAATTTTTTTTAGAAATGCTAACGACAGTAAATTAACTAAAAATGACAGTAAATTAACTAAATAACAGAAATGCTAAAATTAAGTAAAAATGGCGTCAAAATTCGGGTATCAACAGTATGTTAGACAGATACCAGAGCAATACCTGAACGGATCACTGGGTTGCAGCTAGAAGGGTCTTTCGATACCTGCAGAAAACGAAAGACTATATGCTCACATACAGGAGATCAAATCAGCTCGAGATCATTGGGTATACTGATTCTGATTTCACTGGATGCCAGGATAGCCGGAGATCGACTTCAGGTTATGTCTTTCTTCTGGCTGAAGGAGTCATTTCATGGAAGAGTGCGAAACAGTCACTTGTTGCAACTTCCACTATGGAGGCTGAGTTCGTAGCTTGCTACGGGGCATCCAGTCATGCTATATGGCTGCGGAACATGGTTAAGGAACTGCGAGTTGTCACTAGTATTGAGAGACCATTGAGGATCTTTTGTGACAACCGGGTTGCAGTGCTGTACTCCAACAGTAATCGGAGTACGTCAAGGTCGAAGCACATTGATATAAAGTTCCTTGCCGTTAAAGAAAGGGTTCAGAGCAATCAAGTTAGCATAGAGTTTTTGGGTACAAACGATATGGTTGCGGATCCGCTCACTAAGGCATTGACACCTGTAGCATTTCATGGCCATGTATCGAGTATGGGTGTCATTAAGTTAGATGCCTGAGATTAGCGGGAGTTCTGTTTGTACATTTTGTGACTCATATATGTGATGACTGTGTATTATGTTATTTCACAGTTTATGGATATTGATTTTATTCAATATATGCTCTGAATGTTTGATCTCATAAAGTAAAGAGGATCAGTTGGAAATTGACAAGTATAGATCACTTGTAATTTCCATGTTGCACATGCACACTGGATCCATGTCATTAATTAGTCAGTACTCGTAATCATCATGAGTTTAGCCGCTTGAACTGCGACGACTGCTCTTTTGGTTCTTGTATTGATGAAGTTAATTGACCGGATTGAATTAGACGGATATATGCTAGCATTCGGGGGGTAACATATGATTGTATGACAAAAGGTGGTACTATAAGGATCGCACATTGTCGAGTTGTCCAAGTGGGAGATTGTTGGATTTTGGACAACGGGACTAGTGCGTTAGTACCGTTCGTACACGTTGGGACATATGGACGCATATGTTATGTGTGTACCGTCATATAATATATTTTTAACATTAGGTTAATTGGACCAAATTGATCTATTAAAGTTAAGGGGTCCAATCGTCTAATTAATACAGTGGGGGGGGCACATTCAGTATTTGTGCAGAATCCCGGGTTAATTACAATTGTTGATGGGTCAATTTGTAATTAACATAAGTTAAATATAATTGGGATTTGGTCCCTGGTGGAGGTTGCCATATATAAGGAAAGGTTCTTCTGTTTTTAACGCATAAGAAAAAAATAAGGGTTTTCTCAGAAAATAAACGTACGTTGAAAACAGAGAACGACGGCTCCCCATTCAGCCCTAAGGCAACAATCCACCAGAAGACCTTTGTTCCCGGATTTCTTCAAGATCATGGCATCATCATCAGGTACGCTTCCGCATTCCGTTATTTGATTCATATATTAATCGAATTGATTTGTTTCTACACTGTTGTTCATAAGGTTGAGAACAACAGTGAATATCCTTTGGTTCTAACAACTGATACATCAATCAATAATGTGAAAATAGATAACCAAAGAGAGAACCTATACCTAGGGCTGCCCAAAACTCCCGAATTCCGAATTTCTGATTTTTCCGACCCGAAATTTTGAATTTCGGAATTCGGAAATTCAGAATTCGGAATTAGATACCCGAATTAAAATTTCGGGTCGGAACGGGATGAATTTTGAAAAATTCGGGTACCCGAAATACCCGAATTTTTCATACATAAAACGACGTCGTTTTATGTATACCCAAATAATAACCTATTTTCTCCTTCTCTTTCGATTTCTTCAATTCACTCACTCTCTTCCCGAACGGCCACCATTCTCCTCCCGATTAAACACAGCTTCAGCCTCCAGCCTCCACCATCACCAACACAACCATCGCTGCCGTCCACCAGAACTTCTCCTCCCGAATCGCAACCATTCTTTTCCCGATCTCTCCTCACCATCACCACCACCGTCCACCACGGTAGTATTAACATCCACTCGATCAGATTGGTACAAGACCATTATTTGCAGTGGAGATTTGTTAATACAAAGGCCCAATCCTCTGTTCAAGCTCAGACCAGAGAAACCCAGGTAAAGTCCCTCTTTTTACCCAATTTTACCATTTTGTTAACTTTAATTTCATGGGTACTAGTAATTGCTACCAGATTACTCCTTTAATTGGATTAGATAAGTTATGTAGCAGCGGTTGAGAAAATTGAATTCATTCTTCTTCTTGTGTTATTTGTAGAAAGCATTCTATTCGCTTGCTGTGAAATTAGCAGAATTGTATGACTCTGTGGGAAGGAAACGCGAATTGCAGTGGCTTGAATTGCATGAATTCATAATTTCGGAAAATTCGAAAAATTCGAGTATTCTGAAATTTCCGAAATTATGAATTCGGAAATTCGGGTTCGGAAGAAAATTAGTTTGGTTTGGAATGGAATTGAAAATTGAAATTTCAGAAAATCCGAATTCCTCAATTTCAAAATTCGGAAATTGGGAAAACCCGAATGGGCAGCCCTACCTATACCTATCAATTAAGAAATTAAAGATTTACCATAGCTCTTAATTAATTTGGGCTTGCTTGCAGGCCCATATTACCGGGCCTACAATTGTTCCCAGACATGTCCGAATCTGATTTAATCCCACTCTAGCACGATTGCAGCCCTAAATTTGCAGGTCTGTCGTCTTCACAACAAATTACATCTCGTTACGACACATATAATTGCTCTCTTTTCCTGCACATGTCCGAAAAGGTTAGGTTATTAAGCTTGTGAATTAGTATCGGGCTATCTTCAAGACTCACCATCGCACCAGCGAAACATGGCGAAGCGGGAGATATCCAGCACTTTGAAGAACTTGAAGGTAATATAACAAACAGTAAAAGCATCAATTTAAAATAGTTTTTTTTTTCTATCTCGTTCTTTCAATTATTCAATGCAAAAACTTGTGCTTTGAACTGGGTTTGCTTTAATTTATCTAGGTTTCCTTTACTTTGCTGAAACTTTCTTTTCGGTTTGAGAAGCACTCTCAATTGAAAAATGCTAAACAAGTCACCCAAACATCTCAATCCACCGGCCGATAACATTTTTGTAATTAATTACAAAAATGCCATTCGTTAATTACGAAAATGCCATCAGGATGTGAATTCCTCGGGGGTGTTTGGATGACTTGTATAGCATTGCTCTTCTCAATTTATTGACTCATGGTGTGATTTTGTTGGAATAGTTCATGCAAAGAGCAGCTCAGAGAGAGGAAAAGACTAAGAAGCCGGAGGAGGAGGTCAAACCTGATGGGAATTTCGTTTCACCTGGTGCTGTTAGGAAGTGGTAATGTTGCTTATAAATATGTTCTTCTATTTCTACTATGCATCTGTGTTGTTTTGCTTTCTTCTTGGATTCTTAGTATGCGCCAATTTTATGTTTGTGATTATATGGCACCTGGTTCAAGTTTGGAGTGCATTGGTGAATTTTTTATAACAATATGATCTGCATGGTTTTGTTTCTTTTCATCTGGTGCTCTGGACATAATTGAGAAGATGTTTAAGTTAACAAATGTGCCAAGGACTGGATGAATCACAAGATTCATCTCAATTTTTGCAAAGAATTTCTCTCTTTTCCAATTACTTTCTCTCTGTCGGTTGTCCAAAATATTTCAACTATGATAGGCTCTTATCATTGTAGTAAGCAGCTTTTCCAAAATATTTTTCACAATTCTTTGCCTTGTTGGTTTGTGCTGTGTGCCTATATTTCAACTATGGCCTCAACCTTCTACGCAGGAAACCCTGATTGGAAGACACTTCTTGTGTCTGTTTAAAGGTTGTTCTGTTAAAATTATGGTACTTAAGGTCTTCGCATAACTGTCCTCAGGCTTATCTGGGACGATTATGCTAACAACAACTGATGGTTCTCATCTCAAACTCTGCAAAGAATTTTTCTTTTTTCCCGTTCTTTTCTTCTCGTCGATTTTCAGATAGGCCTTATCATTGTTGTAAGCCGCTACTTTGGAATTTATATCATCATTCTTTGCGTGTTGGTCTGTGCTATGTGCTTATATTGCAACTATGTCCGTTGGCATTCTAGGCAGGAAACTCTCATCCACCATTGGAAGATACTTGTTGTGTCTGTTTAAAAGCCATTATCTTGAAGGTTATGGTACCTAATGTCTTTGGATAAACCTGTATACGAGGATGACTTAGGTTGTTATTTTATTCACATGCAGTGTGGTAATAATGGAAGGGGACCCTCACCCTGGATCAGTTATTGGTCGGATGTCATTTCAAAGTTTCAATCCTTCTGTAGATGTGAGTATGATGGCTGAGTGACCTTAATTTTTTTCTCCATGGGCAGTATCTTCTTGACTTTCATTTCTGGTTTGCCCTCCCCTCATATCAAATCTATTGTCTTGGTAGAAACTACATGAACAAGCAACAAACGTTGGATCTCCAGATGTGTCTAACGGAAGGACTTCCTTTAGGTTGGTGATTTTATTCTCAATTTCTCTCTTGTTTCTGCCTTTCTAAACCCTCACAAAATTGTTAAGAACACTCTGAGAACAGAGTTGTTCTTTGTTAAGCATATAGCTAAACTGGAAAAGCTATCAAAATTGTTAATAGCAATCAAAGAATGAGTTCGGGTGGTCAACTGTTCCAAAAAAGAAATCGAGTAGTCAGATTCCTTGTGCTGTACTGCAATTTATACGAATGTTTAGACTACAAAGGTGTTTAAAACAAGTCTCCTGCATAGCCTATTTCATATTATGGGATACTGCTATGTGATGTTGCTACATCTTGAGTAGTTCATGAAAAAGAGGATCAATTTGTCTGTTGCAGTGACCAACTCAGCCCTGTGGAACTGTTGTTTCGTCTACTAGAGTTGGGAGTTGAAAAAAATAGACTAAGTAGTCAGGCACCATAAAATTATCACTCGTAACCATCTATGTACTTGTTCATGTAGAACACTATGAAGATTTCCTTCAAGTAATTCTAACTTGTATTTGCATCTCTCCCTGTTTTTCTGTGAAATTATGCAGAGAAAATAGGACATCACTGGATGGAGCTGAGTGCTCCAGCTCTTCTGAACAATTACGCAAGGAAAATGGAGACCTTAAACGAAAACAGCCAGAAGTAGTGCCTGAAGCACAAAGTCAGAAGAAATCACCAAAACTTGTTCAAGGCAGTCTACAGTCATCACCAAATAGCAGCAATAAAGGTTTTCTCAAGCCGCCAAAGCATGATAAGCTTGACTGGTCTGTTCTCAGACCAAAGAGTGAAAACAGGCAAAACAAAAGAGGGTGAGTGCAAGTAGCTTTTGTTTTTCTCGTTTGTTTTAGGTTTAGATCTAAGCTGTTATGTAATCTTGTTGTCTGTCTATTATATTAAGGTTTTGTCAAGTCTCTTTATCCCTAGCCTAGGTTTGCCTTGTTTAAGCTTTGTATTGAATTTTAAAAGGTTCAATTTAAATTACTCATTTATGGCACATTCTGGTGTCCCTTAAATCAAAGCCATAGGGTTGGGACCTCATTAAGTCATTTGTATTGATTCCAAATGAACAATTGCTGATTTGTGAAGTGCTTCGGACAGCACTGTAGCCATACACGAGGCTATCTAACTTGCTACGGTTTCCATTATTTGGAGACAAGCTCGTTGGTTGCATTAACAGGTCAATCTGGTGCGAATAAGATTTGTGTAGTCTAAGCAAAACTAAAACCAGGGTTTGGGTTCCAAACCAGAACCAGGAACAAATCTACCACTCGCCATGTTATGCTTGATGGTTCTTGATGACTTCCCATCAAGAACTTCACCTTTACCATGGCTAGTAAAGTTGTACGAGTTGAAAGGGGTTGATAAAAGCAAAAATTCACACCAATACAGAAAAATCCTGAAGCCATATGTAATTCAAAAATCACTACTTCTATGTAGTTAAAACTTAAAAGTCCTAACAAAGCTTCAAGTTATTCCTGCACAAGCTTCCATACCGAAAGGGCACATACACTATTCTCCCCTTCCAATCCTGCAGCATCCACTGTTCATCTTCATCCACAACAAAATCCTTGTTGTAGTCTGATTTCACTATTGATCTCACACTCTTGAAAATTTCCTGATCTAATGGAACTTGCCTGAACCCAGCTCTCAAATTTCGTGCTTTCCATTGTTTGTACGTCTCCGGCCTTTCAATCCTTGATGCACCTTCACAAACTATTACATTCATAATGTCTCTTCCAAATGACTCTCTCATACATCATTCTCTCTTCTTCCTCTCGAGGCACATTGGCCTTGAACATATCGAACAACGAGAAGTGGAACAGGGTCTCCCAATACCGAGTTACAAAGAATGGTGCATTGTAAGTACCCATCATCGCCCCATGGATAAACGCATCTGGTTTTATTCTCTTTATCAGCTTTAGAACAGTATCCCTTGTACTGTTCCCCACAACTGTGTCATCAGGAAGGTTCTTCAGCCTATACAGACACTTGACAACAGTTATCTCATCTCTGTCAATATGAAGATCCTCATACGGTTTCCCATTTCTGTGCTAAACAGTGATGTACTTAAACGGCACCTTAAACCTGTCAAAAAAATTTCAACCTGCGGGCCCGTCTCTTCAACCCTTTCTGTAGGGCGGAAACCTGGTTGGGGTAGCTCAATTCCTGTAATCCGTAACTCAGGAGGTCCTCCAGGCCTTTCCAGGCATGACCACTGGAAACCATAAAGAATGCCAAAATCAATAATGTGGATCTTTGTTGCATTCTGTGCTAATTTGACAATTGTCCAACAGGCAAAGAAATTTGACATCCTCTTAAATGGGCATGCTCTGACGTACACATGGTAAGCTTTTAGAACCTGCGCTGCTGATGTCCTACTACTTACAATCAGTGTAAACGGAGGTGCACTCGTGCCAGCCAGCGTGTGAGCAAAGTAATGTGCCAGCCTTTGGCTTGCACCAGCATAGGGGGGAGAGTGTTGCCTTATCTGCTGAAGCAGCTCATTTGCGGTCCTCTGATCACCAATTGCCACAGCTTGTGCACATTGAGATACGAGAGTTTCCAAATCCACAACTCCTCCTTTGTTTCCCTTTTTCCTCGTGCGGTCCTCCCATTATAACCTTTCTTCTGTGCATTCCCATGCGCTTGATTATGCGACGTACCCTCATTTGAAATATGTGTGAAAACTCTAAGAAGTTACTCTTTAATAACAAAGGGAGTCAATCTTAGACCTTACTCACAACTTAAACCTGTTAATTGGACAAGTCGTGTCTAATTTCGTTAAGAGGGTCAATTTTTACAAGACCCAAGTTCGACCTTCTTACTCAACGGGCTGCCCGTAGGTTTAACGGGTCAGCCCGTTTAATTTTATGTAATTAGAGAAAATGATAATTTTTATATCTCAACTAAAAATCTTAAATTAAAATATTCATAGAAGGTGAGTTACACATGTTCAAAATAATAAATTGTGTACTTTAATCCTAAAATTTCAATTAATACTTAATCAATAATCAATAATAGTAAATACATTGTTATTATTACCTTAAAAAAATACTTCAAAAATGGTTTTCCTCTTGATAAAAAAAGGGGAAATAGTGTTGTACTTAATCTATAACACACATACAGAAATATGAATCACTTCGTTAGTTTTATTATGCAAGCTTTGGCCATTAAATAGCCTTACAAAGATGAAACTACTGAAAGCAAAATCTCCACTACTACAAACGTGGAGTTTGTTACCTACACAATCAAAACTACTTTGAACTAGTTTATATTAAATATCTCCTAAAACATAGGAGTTTATTTCTGCAACTTAACAACTAAGGAAGACCAAGTCTAACCCAACAATGCCTCTCCTAAACTGATTTGTTATCACAATCAGTTTATCCCATCACACACTCCTAGCTTTTCTCTTAACTTCGTGAATGCATCCAGCTTAAGCGGCTTCATCATGATGTCCGCGAGTTGTTCTTCTGTTCCACAATAAACCAGCTTGATGACCTCTTTCTTCGCAAGATCTCTTAAAAAATGAAACCTGATATCTATATGTTTGCTTCTCCCATGAAGTACCGGATTCTTTGACAATTTTATAGTTGAACTATTGTCACACATAATCGTAGTACCTTGAGCTTGAATCATACCGAGCTGCTCCAAGACTCTCTGCATCCATACACATTGACATGCGCAAGCAGCTGCTGCAATGAACTCAGCTTCTGTAGTTGACAAAGTCACCACTGGTTGTTTCTTGGATGCCCAAGATACAACCCCTCCACTCAATAAAAAAAAATATCCGCTTGTGCTTCTCCTGTCATCTACATCCCCTGCATAATCACTATCTGTGTATGCAGCTAACTCATTTGAAACTCCTTTCTTATACATCACTTCAAAACCTGCAGTTCCTTTCAGATAGCGCAATACCCTCTTTGCAGCTTGCATGTGCTGTTCTGAGGGATCCGCCATATACCTGCTTAAGAGACATACCACATACATTAAATCAGGCCGTGTGGCTGTAATATACATCAAGCTCCCAATTAGCTGCTTCTACAACGTGGCATCAACTTTAGCTCCTCCTCCCTCCTTTGATAATTTTGAACCTGGCACAATTGGATTTTTAACTGCATTTCCATCGTGAAGATTGAATTTTTCTAGCAGCTCTTCAGCGTACTTCTTCTGACGGATAAATATCCCTCTTTGCTCTTGGATTACCTCTACTCCTAGGAAATACTTCATCTTTCCTAGGTCAGTCATGTCAAACTCTTTCTTCATGGAGGATTTGAACTTTGCAAACATCTGATTGTCATTGCCAGTAAATATCAGATCATCAACGTACAGGCTAACAATAAGAATTTTGTTACCTCCTTATGTTTTGACGAAGAGTGTATGCTCATAATCACATCTTTGAAACCCCTCTTTGCTGAAATATGCCTCAATCTTACTGTACCAGGCACGTGGTGCCTGCTTTAATCCATATAGTGCTTTATTGAGTTTGTAGACTTTCTCCTCTTCTCCCCTTCGAACGTATCCCAAAGGTTGTTCTACATATACATCTTCTTCCAGCTCTCCATGCAAAAAGGCGCTTTTCACATCAAGTTGATAAACTATCCATTCTTTCTGAGCTGCTATAGATAGGAGCATACGAATTGTATCCCATCTCGCCACCGGTGCAAATACCTCATTATAGTCAATCCCTTGCTGTTGTGCATAACCCTTGGCTATAAGCCGAGCTTTGTGCTTGTCCACTTCTCCACGTTCATTGAGCTTAGTTTTGAACACCCATTTAACACCTATCTTCTTTGCACCTGCAGGTAATTCAGTTAGTTCCCAAGTATTATTTTTTTCGATGGCTTGCAGCTCAATTTCCATTGCTTTCCTCCACTTCTCTTCCACCATAGCTTGCTCGAATGAAGTAGGATCTTCTAGGGCTGCAAACATCACAAAGTTACTAGCCTCTTCCTCACTAGAGAATTCTTCTCCTGTGGTATACTCTTGCAGGTACGCAGGTGGTCTTCTAACTCGTGTACCTCTCTCTACTTCTTCCGGTTGTGATGATGAATTTTCTCCTTCATTTACGTCAGTTTCTTCATGCTCTGCTTCATTATCACAACCTGCCCAGATTAGTTTTTCTTCTTCTGTTCGGCTTGCATCCTTCTCCCAATTCCAGCCTTCATCTTCCTCGAAGATCACATCCCGACTGATCATTATCTTTTGTGTTACTGGGTTATATAGTCGATACGCCTTCGACTCATTACTGACCCCAAGCAGCACACAACATAAGCTCTTATCGTCTAGCTTTTTCCTCCTTTGGTCTGGAACATGTATGTGGGCTAAGCATCCGAAGACTCTGAAATAGTCTACGTTTGGCTTTACATCACTCCATACTTCTTCTGGTGTTCTCTCCTTTATCACGGATGTTGGACTCCTGTTTAGCACATGTGCTGCCCATTTAGCAGCCTCAGGCCAAAACCTTTTTGGCACTCCTTTGTCATTCAGAATACATCTAACCATATTCATGATCGTTCGATTTTTGCGCTCTGCCACCCCGTTCTGTTGTGGCGTATATGCTGCTGTAAGTTGCCTTGTTATACCTGTCTCCTTACAAAATAGATTAAATTCATTCGAGGTAAATTCTCCTCCTCTATCAGTCCGCAGGCAACACAACATTGATCCACTCTCCTTCTCAACTTGACTCTTATATTCCTTAAAGAATGTAAAAGCTTCAGTTTTATCTTTCAAAAAATAAATCCATACCTTCCTGCTATAGTCATCAATGAGAGTCATCATATATCTTTTGTCGCTGTTTGAGGAGGGAGTAATTGGACCACAGAGGTCTGAATGTACCAGTTGCAATTTTCTTGAAGAACGCCATGAACTTTTCTTCGGAATTGTTTCTCGATGTTGCTTGCCTACTAAGCAGTTGGTGCATGCTCTGGTTGCCCCCTTTAACTCTGGCAGTCCTTTCACCATATTTCTAAACTTCAAGGTTCTCAAACCTTTGTAATTTAGATGTCCATACCTACGGTGCCACAACTGAGACTCATCATTTGTTGAGGTCTGCATGCATCTTGGGGTGTCGGCAATTGTGACTGCTGCTGTTGCTAATAATGCAAACATTCTGTTTGCCGTCATCCATGTTTGCATTATCAGCCCCCTCCTCGGATGAAACATCTTGCAGACACCGTGTTTGATAAGAATGGTAAGGCCTCTTTCTTGAAGTTGGCTTATGCTGAGTAGGTTACTCTTCAAGTCTGGTATGTAGTAGACACCTGACACTACATGGACTGTTCCATCAATCATAAGCCGCACACTCCCTCTTCCCATGACTCCCAGTCGAGTATTGTTTCCTAACTTTACAGAGTGTCGATAATCCTCATCCAAATCTGTAAACCAAAATTTGTTTCCACACATATGATTACTACAGCCCGAATCCAAAAACCATACCTCTTCCTTCTTGGCATTGTTTGTCTCCACAAAGGCCATCAACAGCATCTCATCCTCCTCATCAAATTCTGCATAATTTGCTTTTCTATCCCATTGTGGACATTCATATTGGAAATGCCCCAGTTGATGACACTTGAAACACTCCACAAGTGCTTTGTTCAGTGACCTTCCTCGGCCTCTCCCCCTTCCTCGAATCATGTTTCCTCTACCTCTTCCTCCACGCTCATCATGCGAGATCTTTAGAACTTGCTCTTCTCCTCCTCCATTGGTAGTCCTTTTAAATTTCTGCTCATGAACGAGCAGTGAGCTTTGCAATGCATCGACAGATAGATTGTCAATGTCTTTAGACTCCTCAATCGAGCATACGACGTAATTGAAATTTTCTGTGAGCGTCCTCAAGATTTTCTCCACAATTTTTACGTCTGGCATGTCTTCTCCACAGTTCCTCATGTCGTTGGCAACCACCATTACTCTGCCAAAATAATCTGTGACTGACTCACCATGCTTCATGTCCAGCAGCTCGAAGTCTCTACGCAATGTCTGCAGCTGTGCTCGTTGCACCCTTGCGTTTCCCTGGTATTTGATTTTCATTGAATCCCAGAGTTGTTTGGATGTCTCCTTTTGAGTGATGGTCTTTAAGATGGTCTTGTCGATTGAGCTGAACAGATAGTTCTTAGCCTTTAGATCCTTTAGCCTAGCTTCATCGACATTTTTCTTTTAGGCTGCAGATAGAGTTTCTTCATTCGTTGGTTCAGTAAAACCAGCTTGCACCACGCTCCAATACTCCTTTGACCTGAGAAGGTTCTCCATGATCAGGCTCCAGTGATCATAATCCCCGTCAAATTTGGGAATGCTTGGTCCTGCAAAGTTGCTGCTCTCGGCCATCTTGTGCTGATTCCCACTCTTGTTTTTCTTCACACACCCACCCGTGTTTTTCCTCACACACTTTGTTTCACTCGTGTTTTCTCTTCACACAAGTCTGGCTCCGCTACCAGATTTGTTGTACTTAATCTATAACACACATACAGAAGTATGAATCACTTCGTTAGTTTTATTATGCAAGCTTTGGCCATTAAATAGCCTTACAAAGATGAAACTACTGAAAGCAAAATCTCCACTACTACAAACGTGGAGTTTGTTACCTACACAATCAAAACTACTTTGAACTAGTCTATATTAAATATCTCCTAAAACATAGGAGTTTATTTCTGCAACTTAACAACTAAGGAAGACCAAGTCTAACCCAACAAATAGCATAAAGCACCCTTGTACTAATCGCGAAAACCAGAAACTACCCCTGACATTCAAAACGTCTACTAAGAGTCAACGACAAAACCTCGGTCTCCGTTAGTCAAACTAACAGACTGTTACTATTGACCGTTGACTTTGATTAAAAAATTCAAAAAAATATAAAATTTCAAAAAAATATATAAAAATTTCAAAAAAAATCTAAAAAATATATAAAAATTATAAAAAATGTAAAAATCCAGAAAAAATATCTAAATTTTTTTTAAAAATATAAAAATTCATAAAAAATGTAAAAATTCACAAAAAACATCTAATTTTCTTTTTAAAAATGTAAAAATTAATAAAAAATTCAAAAAAATCTAAAAATTCACAAAAAAATTAATAAACCTAAAAATCCAAAAAAATGTAAAAATTCTAAAAAAATGTAAGAATTCCAAAAAAAACTATTTAAAAAAATGTAAAAATTCAGAAAAAAAATGTAAAATTTTTTTAAAAATCTTAAAAAGTAAAAAAAAATAAACAAATCCAAAAAAAAATGTAAGAATTCAGAAAAATATAAAACATCCAGGAAAAATGTAAAAATTCACAAAAAAAAGGAAAAATCCAAAAAAATCGTAAAAAAGGGCAAAAAATCAAAAAAAAAAAAAAAAATGTAATTTTTTTAAAAAAAATTAATTAACCTAAAATTCCAAAAAAAAATTAATTAATATAACAACCCTAAAAAAAACAATTCCTTAGGTTAATTATTTTTTATCAATTTTTTACATTTATTTAGAATTTTTTTTGGAATTCTTACATTTTTTCTGAATTTTTAGGTTTATTAATTTTTTTGTTAATTTTCACATTTTTTTATGAATTTTAAATATTTTTTGTGAATTTTTACATTTTTTTTAGATTTTTTTAATATAATTTTTAGATTTTAAAAAAAAAATTTTTTTTTGAATTTTTACATTTTTATGAATTTTTATATTTTAAAAATAATTTTAAATATTTTTTATGAATTTTTTTAGATTTGTTTTGGAATTTTTACATTTTTTCTGAATTTTTTAATTAAAGTCAACGGTCAACACTAACGGTCTGTTAGTTTGACTAACGGAGACCGAGGTTTTGTCGTTGACCCTTAGTACAGGGGAGGTGTATTAGACGTTTTGAATGTCAGGGGTAGTTTCTGATTTTCGCGATTAGTACAGGGGTGCTTTATGCTATTTCTCCTAAAAAAAAAGTCCCGAGACTGTATTTGGACATTACTACCTTACATTGGAATGCAAGGATCTGACAATGATATTAACTGCCATTTACTAGGAAAGCCAAGCATTAAACTACAAGTGTTCTAGGTTAATAGTATAATAGTCGGTCATTAAAACAACACCTTGTGATCGGAAAGAAACTTATAAAGTGAAAATTACCTGGACAGCAATTCCATGATCCATCCACTAGAAACAAGGAGAGATGGAATTAGATACTTGCTTTAAAAATGGAATGAGAATTTATCAATTGAGAGCACTTTATCCTTCGATTAGTTACCTGCAATTCTTCTTTAAAAAACACTTCTTCACTCTAACTCAACTTCATTGACTAACTAAACAACAATTACAGTATACGCAAACTATCTATCTAATTTTTAGCTTTATAGAAAATATTACAGACACAAATTTATTTCTTGGTTCTACATGTGGTAGAACAATACACAGACGAGAGTGGTGTGATCCTCCTCACACTCTTTTACTCTATGATTGGTGTGCCACCGTGTACACTCTTTTACTCTCACTCTGTGTTTATGTGGAAACTCTCTGTTTCTCCACTCTTCACCTTTTGAGAGTGGTGTGTTTGTGGACACACCTCCTCTACTCCAAAAACATTACAGAAGCTCATTTTTATACAACCATTACATAGCAATTGTGCTGCACTTTTCCATAGTCAATGCAACCCATACTTTTCTACTTACATAAGCAAACACCTACCACAACTTAACCATATATATAACTATTAAACTCCTACCAAAAGTCTGTCAAATCTACCTGTTACAAAATACAAAATACAAAATACTAATATATATTTAGCTTTATACTTTTGATAGTAATTTTAGAGTATGAAGCAACAGTGCATACTTCAACAAGAACCCATAACAACTCTACCGATCATCATGTCATGCTTGATGGTTCTTGATGACTTTCAATCAATACTCAAAGATGGGAAAGAAAAGAAAGCTAGCCTAAGAAAATTAACCGGATAAGAAAAAACAAATTCTTTCTGATAAAGATTACCAGCAAAAGGGATTTTAGTGATAGCAAGCTGAGACATTGCACTAGAACAGAAAGAAAATTTACTAATTATATTTACAAATTTCCCTTCAATATACTAGGAAAGCAAAATTCACAACATCAATACACAAAAAGGCATATTTATCATCACACAGAATAGAAAAAATGGCTGCAAACAGTTCTAACTTCTAATACGGAATTCAAAAACCATTGCTTCTGTAGTCAAAATCCTAACAAAGCTTTAAGTTATTCCTGCACCGGCTTCCATACTGAAACGGCATACACTATTCTCCCCTTCCAACCCTGCAGCATCCACTGTCCATCTTCGTCCACAACAAAATCATTGTTGTAGTCTGATTTCACTATTGATCTCACACTCTTGAAAATTTCCTGATCTAATGGAACTTGCCTGAACCCAGCTCTCAGATTTCGTGCTTTCCACTGCTTGTATGTCTCTGGCCTTTCAATCCTTGCTGCACCTTCACAAGCTATTACATTCATAATGTCTCTTCCAAATGACTCTTTCTCAAACATCATCCTCTCTTCTTCCTCTCGAGGCACATTGGCCTCGTACATATCGAACAATGAGGAGAAGTGAAACATGGTCTCCCGGAACCGAGTGAGGAAGAATGGAGCATTGTAAGTACCATTCACAGCACCATGGATGAATGCGTCTGGTTTGATTCTCTTGATCAGCTTTAGAACAGTGTCTCTTGCACTGTTCGCCACAACTGTGTCATCAGGAAGGTTCTTCAGTCGATACAGACAGTTGACAATAGTGATCTCATCTCTGTCAATATGAAGATCCTCGTACTTGATGGTTTCCCATTTCTGTGCTAAGCAGTGATACTTAAATGGCACCTTAAACGTGTCACAGTATTTTTCCAACCTGCGGCCTGTCTCCTCAACCCTTTCAGTAGGGCGGAAACCTGGTTGGGGTAGCTCAATTCCTGTAATTCGTAACTCAGGAGGTCCCCCAGCCCTCTCTGATAGACGCTGGATAAGGCAAGGCCATTGGAAACCATAAAGAATGCCAAAATCAATAATGTGGATCTTTGTTGCATTCTGTGCTAATTTGGCAATTGTCCTATTGGCAAAGAAATTTGACATCCGCTTAAATGGGCATGCTCTAACATACACTTGGTAAGCTTTTAAGACCTGCGCTGCTGATGTGCTGCTACCCACAATCGGTGTAAACGGAGGTGCACTAGTGCCAGCCAGGCGTGTCTCAAGGGCATTTGCAAAGTAATGTGCCAGCCTTTGGCTTGCATCACCACAGGGGGAAGAGTGTTGCCTTATCTGTTGAAGCAGCTCATTTGCAGTCCTTTGATCGCCAATTGCCACAGCTTGTGCACATTGAGTTAGTAGCGTGTCCAAATCGACAACTTCTACTTTGTCTCCCTTTTTCTTTCCCCGGCCGCTCCTTCCATTAGAACCTTTCTTCTGCACATTCCCATTCGCTTGATTCCGCGACTTAATCTCTCCATCACAGGATGTCGACTCACTCTTCAGACCTCTACATAGCAACACCTCATCAAACAACTCTGAGTGGTAAGGGTCTGCAGAAGAGATTGCAGAATGCTTGCTGCTCCTCTCTTCTTCCAAATAACCACCGTCCCAACGCTGGTGACTTTTCCTTCCCCGTAAACCATCCGGTGATGAGTCTCTCTCGTCCCTGACAGCTGGCTGCTCCGCCGAGTTGCTCAGTGAGGCAACAAGTAACAAAGCATCTCCATCTGAAACTGACTTAACAGCTTCTCCAACTCCACTACTGAGACCCTGAAAAGGGTTGATCACACTGTTGAAATCTGGCCCCAAAAGTGTACTCTCAGGCGAGTACAGAGGAGCTGCTAAGCCGAAATCAGATTGATCAAAACCCCAATTGAGATTTCCAACTAAATTGTTACCAGTAGAGGGAACATTATAGCTACTTGCAGAAAAATCATCATCAGGGCTTTCGACATTTCCATCGAAACACGGAGGAAATCGATCCGGTGGATATTCCTTGCCAAGAACATCATAGAAAGACTTCTCCGCAGCTTGGAAAGCTAAACACTCTTGCAACATACAGGTCTTGCCATCCAGTTCCTCTTCCATAAGCATATCATTTATGAACTTGAGGGTAGCACCAGTTGGGTAATCTGCTACTCCTCCTGAACTGGAGGAGGACGAAGATGGTGATGTTGATGAATCATCACTAGGGTTTGAATCAGTACCCGAATCAGGACCCGGAACAGGGTTACTGAAGCTGCTACTATCATTGACTTTATACTCTTTGAAGTTCCTATTTGAGGGAAAACTAAGTGGGTTCCAATCAAATTTGAAGCTGTTCATTGAATTGGGGATTTCTTGAAAAAGGGTGGTATACATCAAGAATTTGAGGAAAAAGAAGCAAGCAGGCAAACAAACAAGCAAAAACAAGATAAAAAGTCAAAGAATTGGAGGAATCTCAAAATCTGGAAATGAAGATCGGAGTCTACCTGAGAAGTAAAACCCAATGTTTTGCAGATGTAGAGGATGTGGAAGATACGGATCGATGGAGTTCACACGCACATCTTTATATTAAAGAAGGAAAGTACAGGTAAAAGTTGCTGTGCAAGAAATGGTGAAGGTGCTAGGAAGGTAAGGCAGCAGGGACAAGAACAGCCGCCAGCTGATACTGTATTGGTTTTTCGGTTCGGTCAGTAAAAGCGCTTCAAATATTTATGGAATGACCCACTTTTTTTATTTTTGTGGATTAGTATTCATGGGCCCATGGTCCATTTGACTAAGAGGTAATAGAATAAAGACACCCTATACTATTTTTTAAAAAAGAAATCTCCCATGTACTTCAAAAATTCAAATTGACCTCCCCTGTACTATCAGTCAGAAGCAAACCGTTAGTCTGTACCAGTCAAACTAACAGACTTCATTTTTTGACCGTTGACTTTAATTAAAATATTCAAAAAAATCCAAAAAAATCCAAAAAGTCTTTAAAAAAATGTAAAAATTCTAAAAATAAATTTTAAAAATTCCCAAAGAAATGTAAAAATTCAAAAAAAATTAATAAATCCAAAATAAATTGTAAAAATTTCCAAAAAAATGTAAAAATTCTAATTTTACATTTTTTCTCAATTTTTAGATTAATTAATTTTTTAAAATTTTTTTAAAGTTTTACATTTTTTTCTGGATTTTTAGGTTACATAATTTTTTTATAGAATTTATACATTTTTTTAGGATTTTTTACATTTTTTTTGGATTTTTTACATTTTTTTTTCGATTTTTTACAATTTTTCTGAATATTTTATTCAAAGTCAACGGTCAACACTAACGGTCTGTTAATTTGACTGACGGAGACCAAGCAAATACTTCTGACTGATAGTACAGGAGAGGTCAATTTGAATTTTTGAAGTACAAGGGAGATTTCTATTTTACAAAATAATACAAGGAATTTTTATGCTATTACTTCTTTGACTAATGGACGGTATTGATTTCTTCGTTCTTTTTGTTTTTGAGCTCATTATTTTGGTTTGCTTGAAGAGCAAGTCTTTGACCAGAGTTGCGTAGACTAGTGAGGATGTTGAGGATAGGACTTAGGGTATTGTGAACCGGCTTGCTGGCCCAATTCATTGTTTCATTTGGATCAGCCAAAATTTTCTCCTTTTTTATATATTTTTATTTATTTCGAAATTAATACTATTTATTTCTAATTTTCTTTTATTTAATAAGCCCCTTGTAAAAATAGAACGAGATATAAAATAAAAATATTTTCGGAAAGGATATGAATATATGTTATTAGTTATATTTAAAGCATGAGTTATATATATGACCAAGTCATTTGATTTTTAAGAGAGTATTATACAAAAATAAATACTTAAGGTGCGAATTATCGTAAAGTTTAACTCTTTATATCTTAAAAAAAAATTAAATATAAAAGGATGATTAAATAAATAATTAGTATAGAAATTAATTAATTAAAATATTAAAGTACATGGGTTTTAAATCATTAAATCATTAAAAAAACAAAACCTAAAGATAAAATAATAAGTTTTCTTCTTCTTCTTTTTTTAGTGGACAAGTCCCCCCACCCACAAATACTAATTACTAAATTTTATATGGATCAAAATATTTTACTAGTGGGGGAAAGTAATGCATTAATAATGTACTTTTATATTGTAAAGATTACTAATTAAGAAAATTATTTTCCCACTAGGACAATTATTCTCATTGCCCTACACTGAATTCGCCTCGATAGAATGAAAAAAAGCATGGATTAATGCATTCTATTTAATGGACTGATTTGATACCTGCACTATTTTTTGTTTATAAAAATTACTCGTACTTGAAAAGTTGTTCATATTTGGTACCTCATTCTAACGTTGTCCATCAAAAAGAAAAGTTTCTTGGGACAGAAAATTATTTGGGGGGCAAAATTAGATTAATTTATTTAGGTGATACACTGTGAAAATTTGTATTATATATTATTTTATATTTTTATTATATAACATAAAAAATGACATGTGTAGAATATTTTAGGAACCATTTTAGAAAATTATAAAAATTAATAAATATGTTTGTCATTAATATTAGAAAGTTGACTTTAATTTTAAATTATTCTTAAAGTGCAATTAAATTAAGTGACCAAAATAGAAGTTTTGATTAAATAAATGTAGGATTAATTAAAAAACAATTGATTTAAGGACTATTTTTTGGGATTTGAAAAAAGTGTAGGTGGGGATAGTATAGATTTTTTAGTGCGAATTTGAAAAAACTAAAGCTTTAGGGACTAGAACTAAAGTTAACTAAAATAGAATGATGAGTTGTAGAGTTTAACTTTAATAGAATAAGGAGTAAAGCAAGAAAAAGGCAATACGTGATGGATGGATTTGAACTTTACTCAAATTTCTTTTTGTCCGAGCTCCAACCTCTACGGGGAAAATTCATTAACAACGTTATTTTGTCTTTTTTCTTCCCTGTCAATTGTCAAACACGTGATTTTCATCGGACCGCCATGGATAATGAACCATGTTAGTCTAAAAATCACTATTTCGTCCTGCTACGAATTTAAGGATTAGGACATCAAAATGGGGATTGACTAGACTTTGGTTGTATAAAAGAGGCAATCAACGTTGTCATGATTTTTATTTTTATTTTTGAAATTTGATTAATCCCATAAGGTAAAAAACATATATATTTTTAAAAGCTACACTATAAATCATATATTGATTATTAGTCCATAATTATCATTATGAAATTAACCCAATAAAAAATACAGCTAATTAATGTTACTAATGGTAGGATAATTAAGAACAAATTAGAAATGGGATTGGACAACAATTTAAGAATACGAAAAAAGTGGTGTAATTGGTCATGAGTCACGACATTGAAAACGAACATCAGATTCATCCCACCTTACTCTCCAACTTTCCTTTTCACCAAATGGAAGTTCACTGCATTCATCAATTAATCCGATCATGATTGATAATGCTCTTATTTTATAGGGGCTGCTAATGAAAATTCAAGTACTGTGGTGGAGCCAGCTTTCGATATTTGGGTGGCGAGATTACAAAAATTATCTGTAGATAGCTTTCGATCCAGGATTTGTATTTAGGGAGTGCGTGCCCCCGATTTTTTCTTTTTTGAGTATTTTAAAAGGAAGTCAAGCGAGCTGAACGAAAAATTAAAAAAATGCTTAAGAGTATTTGTATCCGTCACTAAATAACAAATATTTAGATAAATTCAGCAAAAAGATAAATAAGAAGACAATATAGAAAAAATTAATTATACATTAGAATTCATACAATATACGTACTTTTTACAATTATTCTTTACAAGTTTTCAGTTTTTGATATCCTTGTATGATTCTCTCATTTTCTACACTATAAAAAATTTCATTTTTTTTTTAATATTTTAAAGGGAAGGCAAAGGAGTTGAACGAAAAACTGGAAAAATACTTAAGAGTATTTGTATTCGTCACTAAATAACAAATATTTAGATAAACTTAACAAAAAGATAAATAAGAAGATAATATATAAAAAAAATTAATTATACATTAAAATTCATACAATATACGTACTTGAGGAGATGACCTTCTTGGACCAATAAATATATCATGAACATAGTCCTAAATTTGAGATATATTACTCCCTCCGGTTTTTAATAAATGACTTTCTGAAACAGTAACGTTCAGTAAAACAAACACCAAAAAATTAAATAAAGTGTACAGTAACATTCAGTAGAAAAACGTCATTTATTAAAAACCGGAGGGAGTATCAACGAACACAGTATCTTTTTCTTTCTTGACAATGCTCTACGAGTCATAACTGCATACCATTTTAGACTGCAATTTATCCATGTCAGCAGTCATGATTTTCTTTTACTACAAGTCTACAACTGTCTCTGGACCAGCAGAATCCTCAACTGTAATGTTATGCAATGCTCAAACGCGAGACCCGCTATTTTCATATTATTTCTATACCATAAAATTTAATATTTTTGTTTTAAAAAAATGTGGGATAAAAGAACAAAAACCAATAAAGATATTCTTATTTACCCATTCAAATTTTTGAGTTAAAAATTATGAAAGAAAATGATTAAAAAAATTAATAAATTAAATTTAGGGTGTAGAAATAAACTATTATGGTATAAAAATAGTATCTCTCGGTTATATTATTAACTATATGATTACTATAACATGAATCAAAGTCACGATTTATATCATAAAAGTAACATGCATTAACCAATTGAACTGTAATCTTACGTGAATACTCAAATGACAAACCAAAAAAAATATAACCGGAAGTTTTCAACGGGTCTATCTTTTTTAAGACAAATTGCGTTTTTTTCATTTTATGCCCATCGAAAAGTTGCACAGACCTTCATACTGATGGGATGCCCTTCGAAAATTCCTGTCGAAAAAAAACTCTTGTTTCCGACATGATATGGGAATTTACCTCCGTGAAAATTAATATACCTTGAAAGGTAGTAGGTGGTAGTAACTCCATGCCTCGTTTTGTTTGCTTGCTTGTCATCGAGAAAGCTGTGGTCACTATCTTAGCGTTTAGCGGCCTTTCTCGTAAACAAGGGAGCTAATATCATAGTATCAAAAACAAGTTAGCTCATATAAACCAATTGAATAGAGTTTACTGAAGCTCAAATTAACGAACTTTTTATATAGGTAGAGGTGATATTTGAATTCGAGTATCGTTGATATTTTATTACCTAAAAATAACCAATAAATTACATGCTCATAAATATATATCCTGAAAATTTGAACTTAAATTACGAATCTTGTGAGACAAACCTTAACAAGTTTTTCTCAAGCGGGCCCTCGATTGTTCACGTTTCACAAACGTCGACTAATTTAAGAAAAACGTGTTGAAGAAATGATATTAGAATCATTATTTGGCAGGACTTGGTTAATTATACTACTATAATTTTGTTACTACATGGATAAGCTTAAGACCCATGCCCAACATTTAACATTTATTGGAATTAAATACATCCAAATATTAGGAGTCAAAATATATAGACCATGCAATGTCCTAAGGCCAACGTCCAACGTTTTCTTAAAACTTAACTCATGAATTCCCCATCTCCATTTTATTTCGCACGCAGTATAGTTTTTTGTTGTTGCTATAAATAGTTAATTGTGAGTCCAAGTAATTAAACACCCACATAATCTATCCCACCTAAATGCAATTCCAAATCATATTATAAAAAAAAAAACGAAATTACCCAATTAACAACATGAATTCACCAGCTGAAATGCAAAACAAGGCAGTTGTTGAAGCACTATACAAGGCATTAGCAAATGGTGACATGGAAATTGCGGCTAAACTCGTAGCGAGTGACCTAGAATGGTGGTTCCATGGACCTCCTCAATGCCACCACATGATGCGGGTGCTGACGGGAGAGGCGAGCCACTCGGCATTCCGGTTCGAGCCGAGAAGCGTAGAAGCGATCGGTGACTGCGTGATTGCTGAGGGATGGAAAGGTAAACAAGTATATTGGGTCCATGTATGGACCTTGAAAGATGGTGTGGTTACACTATTTAGAGAGTACTTCAATACATGGCTCACGGTTCAGGACACGACGAACAAGGGTTGGGAGTTTAGGAAGGAGAACCATACATTGTGGCAGAGCAACTCCATGGACCTTTTCAGATGCTCAATGCCTGGCCTTGTTCTGGCTATTTAGATGTCTAAAGTTTGTATGAACATCATATTTAATTTAAAATTGTTTACGTTGTTATATAACTACCGTACTTTACTTGGCACGATGAGATTTTACTCTAACGTTCTAACCAGCACCAACTTCTCAAAAGTACTTTTGAATTACAAATTTCCCGTAAGTAATGTGACAATGCCCGGAAAGTTAAATTAGTTGGTAAGCCTCGAATACTTCCCTCAAGCTAAGATCTAGATTTCAATGATACAGTGTTTATGTTGTTCTGGCTATACGGCAGAATTGCATCTTATAAAGCAGGAACTAGTGGTAGTACAATACCTAGCACATGTCCTATGAGTTGTAAAATTTAACTAAACTATACAGCTAATCAACAAGAACAACAAGCCTATATGCTTACTTCTGGATGGGTTTCCAAGCAAAAACAGCTCGAAGTATTCTTCCTTTCCATCCCAAAACCACCCAATGCCCATCCTCATCAACGACAAAATTCTTATGGTAATCGCCCTTCAAATTCCTCAATCTTCTCATCGGATCGCGATGCAATGGGAGTTGCCTAAACCCCATCCTAGAGTTCCTGAACTGTCATTGTTTTATCGTCTCAGGCCTCTCAAGCCTTGCTTTTCCTTCACAAGCAATCACATTCATGCCATCACTTCCCTCTCAAACAACAGCCTGCCTTGATCCTCGCGTGGGACGGTTGCCTCAAACATGTCAAACAATGCTGAGAAATGGAAGTAGGCCTCGCGGAACCTCTGCGTGAAGAAGGGAGCATTGTACGAACCATTGATGACCCCGTGCAGGAAAATGTCAGGATTGATTCTCCTGATCAATTTAAGAACAGCATCCCTTGGGCTGTTGGGCACTACAGTTGTGTCATCAAATAAGTTCTCCAGATGGTACATACAGTTCACAACAATCACCTCATCCCTGTCAATCTTGATGTCTTGGAGCCTAATTGATTTGACTTTTCATCTTGTGAACATGACCGACTGAAGCCGCCGGTGCCCAGTTCCCTCCATGCACTGCAGAATCCTTTCTGGTGGGTCCCACGTATTAAAGCCATGGGCATAGGTTTTTACTTTAAAGTTGACCGGAATTACTTTAGTTCATTCCGATATTACTACCATTAATTACCAACATTTTAGAGGAAAAACGAAACTAAAATAGTTTTGGAGCTTCAACATTAAACCCTTCTTTTTTTAATTTTATCAAAAATATATATGAGCCAATCATAGTATTATTAAGTGTTTTTTTTTCTCAATATTTATGAGTATTTGATTGCATTACATTTCATCATGTTTTATTATCCATTTACTTGTTTATTTGGACAGTAAACCTACTGATTTATCTTTGTATTTCCCATATCTTAGCAGATCTGGTCTGGAGGCGAATTATTGAAGATCTGATTTATGGAGCGATAAAGTTGTTCACCCGAGTCTTGGCCTGGATCTTGGCCTAGACATATTCGCACCCGAAGCAGCGCGCACCAGAGCCGTCTTGGCCAAGCCTGCGGCCAAGACGCTTTCGCGATAAAGGAAGAAGCGTGGATCATTTGGACCGCTTCCCGCATTAGGCTTTGCAGCTGGCAAGTCGCAGCTGTCCCGCAAATCTAGAGGGATCTGAAGCATATCTCTTGAAGAATCCCGCATGGGATCTCCCTCTTTTATTTGCGTTGTAATTTCCTAAATTATCCAAACAATTTATTGTGACTATCTCTTTGGAGATTTTCTAGGGATTAGAGTTGGAATAGGACAGAGGTATTTTTAAGGTTATTTAGCCGAACATTGTTCACCTCTGTCCAGCATCGGAACCTCTCTTCTCTTTTTCTCCCTCTTCGACATTGATACAATTTGCTCCGGATTTATTTAAATCTCGGATTTAGTTTATTTATGCAATCAATTCTTTTCATATTTTTATCTATGAGTATGAGTAGCTAAACACCCATTCTTGGTAAGGGTTGATGAGCTGAAGTTCTTATGCGTTCGTGAGATTAATCCGTGCTTAATAATCTCTTCTCTTGTATTTATTTATTTCTTGAACTTAATCTATCGCTTACTCACTAGAGGCAAGGTTTGATCATCCTTGTGCTCTAGTAGAGAAGAGTTGCAGCCGGTCTAGAAGGAAAAGGGAGTACCCGTCGGCTAGACAAAGCAGGTGACTAGTCTCGCGCCAGACTAGAAGAAATAAGTAATCTAGGTCAAGACCAGATTGACAACCTAGGGTTTCCACAGGGAAACACCTTGACCTAGGTACTGTCTTCCCCTATACCATTGAGGAAGCGAACAACCATTCAAGACAGCAGTCAAACGGATAAACCCTTTAACCAGCAAGGTGTTCCTTGGCTAAGATTATCAGGAAAGGGAGTACCCGCCAGGTAATTTGAAGAGGAGGGAAGACAGGAGTGAACAGGAGTACCTCCACTCTATAGCAGTGCTATGAACGAAGAGATGAATATACTTGAGTCTATGATCGAAGCATAAAAACGCAAGCTCTCATATCACCCTTACCTGGAATTCCCTTTTACTAGATTTATTTCAATCTTGACCCCTGTCTTGGCCAAGCCTTTGGCCAATACTACTTTGAACTATTTTTACCTCTTTCTGTTTTGTCTTTATTTTCAGATTCTACCAAAACCAAATCCAGTGACGAGGAAGTCAAACCAAGAATTACATCTCCTAGAGGTCTTTGTGGACGATCCTCTTACCATCATCTACAAACTCTTGTAGACAGTGATAAGTTGTATTTCTACCCCCAATTCCATACCTATTTCACTATTATATTTGACGTGTTCGACGCGCGATCAAATTTTGGCTCCGTTGCCGGGGATCTCTAACGGTATTTGTAGTTTTTGTTTTATTTTGTTTTTGATAGTTGATGACCAGGTCCTCTTGCAGAGAAGAAGATTTGCTACCATACAATCCGAATCTCACTAAGGCCGAAGCACAACTCCGGAAGATAGCTCAGAAAAAGAAAAACCTAGAAGAAAGTGAATCGGAAACCTCTAGTTCCGAAACAGATTGCAGTCTTGACCATGATCTTGGCCTAGATTCAGACCAAGATGATTTCCCTGATCAAGACATGGCAGAAAATCAACTAGAGCCCACGATGAGGGAACTAAACAGAACAGCAGAGCAGGAAACCTTCTCCTGCATAGCTTTGCCAACAGTGGCAAATGATTGGTCTATCAAGACCAATATGGTGGCCAACCTTCCTAGGTTTTATGGTCATTCAAACGAGAACCCATTCAAGCACCTGAGGAATCTACACGTCCAATGTGATATGATGAAACCAGTTACTGTGAACATGGAGAGAGCGAAGCTAAAAGCTTTTCCATGCTCTCTGGAGGGAGCTGCCCAAAATTGGTTCTACAGCCTACCTCACAACATGGTCAACACATGGGCCGAGATGTCCACCTTATTCCTCAATAAGTACTGGAATGCAACAAAAGCAGGAGCGGCTAGAAAGAACATGGTTGTCATCCAGCAGAGGAACAATGAGGGGCTAAGTGAATATCACCAGCGGTTTAGAGAATTGCAAGAAGTTTGCCCTACACACGGAGTTGCGGATCAGACCATGATCCAATATTTTTATGATGGAATGCTCCTACCTAGCAAAGAAAAAGTTGATGCAGGCGCAAGTGGAGCATTGCAGGACTTGACGGTCACCAAAGCCAAACTTCTACTTCAAACCATGGCAGACAATAGCCAAAATAATATCACTTCTGACAGAACTCCTATTCCTTCTAGTCTTTTTTCTATTGATGTTGAGCAAAAATTAGCTGAGTTAACTAATATGGTCAAAACTATTTCTGTCAATATTTCAGGTGCAATGACCACTGGGAACTCTAATCCAGAGCAAGTAGCATCAATTTGTGGAATCTGCCAGCAACAAGACCATCAGACCAATAACTGTTACATGGTGCAGCATCCTGATGATGTAACACAAGTAAATGCGGTCTATGGGTAAAACCAAGGGAGTATGCAGAATTTCCCTCAAGGAAGTAATCAGTACTCGTGGAGAGGCCATCCAAATTTTAGATGGAGAGATCCAGTCCCTCCAAATCATAATCAAAATCAGAATATACCCAGCAACATCCTGGCCAACCTCCCGTTAACTTTCAAAATTTCGTACCTCGTCCTTCACACCTTAATCCTGGCCAACCTCCAGGCCAAGCCTCTGTACCTCAGCTGCCTCCAACACCTCAACCCTTGCAGATAATCGGCCCCTCTATAGAGGATACACTTAAGATTTTAGTTGAGATGCAAAAGAACTTGATGCAATCTACGCAGTCTAGCTTAGCGGAGATGCAAAAACAAATCAATCAAATGGCCAATCAAGGGAAGTTACCTTCTACAACCGTAGAAAACCCGAAACACAATGTTAGTGCCATGAGTCTTAGAAGTGGAGTTGTGCTACTAGAGAGGGAAGGAGCGAAAACAGATGAAGAAATAAGAAAAATCCAGTCGCAAGAGATGGATGAAGATGAGGAAGAAGAGACTGAAACTGAAGCAGTCTTAGCCAAACCTCAGGCCAAGCCTGCAGTTATCGCGGAACCAGAAAAGACAGAACCTGTCTTGGCCAAGCCGCATGCCAAGCCAGATCGTAAGGAAGAAATCATAGAAATTCCTCCACCATTTCCTCCTAGATCTTCGAAAGAGAAGAGGCAGGATGAAGCGAGAGACTTCATGGCTATTTTTGGGAAAATAGTTGTTAACATACCTATGTTGGATTTAATTGCGAAAGTTCCCTCTTATGCTAAATTTCTTAAAGAACTGTGCACTAATAAAAAGAAAATTGCAGGTATAGAGAGGGTGAACCTATCTCACAATGTCTCTGCAGTGCAGCAGCTCCCAGAGAAGTGCAAGGACCAAGGGACTTTCACCATTCCATGTCAAATAGGAAACAAGAAGATTGAAAAAGCCCTTTGCGACTTAGGGGCTGGCATCAATGTGATGTCCCTAAGTGAGTTCGAGACTTTGAAGATAGGAACGATGAAGGAGACCGACTTGGTAATCCAGCTGGCCGATCGAACAATCATCCGACCTAAGGGCGTGGTGACTGATGTCTTGGTAATGGTAAATGATTTTATTTATCCAGTGGACTTTTATATAGTTGA
The DNA here is from genome assembly GCA_963691705.1 of Viola odorata. NCBI lineage: Eukaryota > Viridiplantae > Streptophyta > Magnoliopsida > Malpighiales > Violaceae > Viola > Viola odorata. The sequence goes on along the minus strand of OY829545.1, from coordinate 21,315,166 downwards.
AATGAATGTTCAATTACCTTCTTGCACCACTGAAATTTTGTTAGGAAGACCTTTCCTAAGGACATCGAAAGCAAAGATTGATTGCTTTGAAGGAAGTATAATTTTAGAATTTTGTGGAAGAACAATTAAATTCAGCATTACTGAAGCCTTAAAACATCCTAATGATTTTCATTGCGTTAATTTTCTTGATGTTTTAGATCCAATTACTGAGGAAATGGCTGACATTTATATTAACGACCCCCTTGAGTATGTTTTGAGTAGGGGAATTTCCACAAGAACTCTAAAAGAATTAGAGGACAGGACTGGAGATCAGAAAGAACTCCAAGAAATTTTGGACAGTTTGGCCGATACAGAAGGCACAGACCTGATCTTGGCCTCAAGCTTGGCCAAGACACAGACCAAGACTACCAAAATCGGGAAGAAAACTGTGAGTTGTCAATTTGTGCAGTCTTCGGTTCCTAAATTTCTATCTTCTGTTGTGCAGGCACCACAGTTGGAATTAAAATCGATGCCAGACCATCTCAAGTATGCCTATCTAGGCCTAGACGACACCCTACCCGTTATTATTTCAGCAAAACTAACGAAGGATGAAGAAGAGAGATTGGTGGCAGTCTTGAAGATGCACAAGGAAGCGATTGGCTGGACCATGGCGGATATCAAGGGGATATCAGCCAACATCTGTACCCATAATATTTACGTGGAAGAGGATAAGAAACCCATTCGACAACCCCAGAGGAGATTAAACCCTCCGATGATGGAAATGGTTAAAAAAGAAATAATCAAATTGTTAGATTCGGGTGTTATTTATCCTATCTCAGATAGTAATTGGGTGTCTCCTGTGCAGGTAGTTCCTAAGAAAACTGGAATTACAGTGATCGAAGGAGATGATGGTACCCAAAGAACGACACGAATTCAAAACGGATAGAGGGTATGTATTGACTACCGAAGGCTGAATCAAGTCACTCGGAATGACCATTTCCCATTGCCGTTTATCGACTAAATGGTTGAGAGACTTACTGGAAAGTCTCACTATTGCTTCTTGGATGGCTACTCGGGGTTTCATCAAATCCCCGTTGCACCCGAAGATTAAGAAAAGACAACGTTCACTTGCCCATTTGGAACGTTCACCTATAGACGCATGCCATTTGGGCTATGCAATGCGCCTGCAACCTTTCAAAGGTGCATGGTAAGTATATTTTCTGAATATGTAGAGAAGAGCATCGAGGTGTTTATGGATGATTTTACCGCTTACGGTAATGATTTCGAACAATGCTTACATAATTTAGAAAATATTTTAAAGAGATGTGTTGATACAAGTTTAGTCTTAAACTTTGAAAAATGCCATTTTATGGTAGACCAAGGAATTGTCCTTGGCCATGTGATTTCAAAGAAAGGCATTGAGGTTGATCAAGCAAAAATTGACACTATCAAGAACTTACCTTACCCCTCATGCTTGCGTGAGGTTAGGAGCTTTCTTGGACATGCAGGTTTCTACCGTAGGTTCATAAAAGACTTCTCAAAGGTAGCTGAACCAATGTGCAAGCTACTACAAAAGGAGGTAGAGTTCGACTTCAATGAAGGATGTCAGAAGTCGTTCGACGAGCTAAAGGAGCGATTGACAACAACACCGATCATCCAAGCCCTGGACTGGAGCTTGCCATTTGAGCTGATATGCAACGCAAGTGACGCTGTTGTTGGAGTGGTTCTTGGGCAGAAGAAAGGAAAAGATCCGCACGTGATCTATTATGCATCAAAAATGCTATATGATGCCCAAAGAAATTACACCACAACCGAAAAAGAACTTTTTGCAATAGTGTTTACCTTGGAAAAATTTAGATCTTATTTATTGGGCACAAAAATTATTGTATTTTCTGACCATGCGGCCTTGAAATACCTCTTGGTCAAGCATGAGGCCAAACCTAGACTAATCCGCTGGATTCTTCTTTTGCAGGAGCATAATCTGGAAATTAAGGACAAGAGCGGCAAGGAAAATCTTGTTGCAAACCACCTTAGCCGCTGCCTAGCAGAAGGGGACCTAGAACCAGTAAGGGCAGAATTTCCTGACGAAAAACTATTTTCAGTCGCACTGTCTAGCCCGGAGTCTAGGCCAAACCCGCGCCCATGGTACGCTGAAATTACAAATTACCTTGCAACAGGTAAACACTATGGTGATATGACCACCTACGAGAGAGTAAAGGTCAAGCATGACAGTAAGTACTATGTCTGGGATGACCCTTATTTATGGAAATTAGGCACTGATCAATTACTTAGGAGGTGTATACCTCAAGGTGAAATTTTATCTATCCTTAAATTCTGTCATTCTCAAGCATGTAGAGGCCATTTTGGAGCAAGAAGGACAGCCCTAAAAGTCTTAGAGGCTGGTTTTTATTGGCCTAGTATTTTTCAGGACAGTTTTCTATTTTGTAAAACTTGTCCCGCTTGCCAAAAAGTAGAGAATATTAGTTCCCGAAATGAAATGCCTATGAATTTTATTCTTTCATGTGAAATATTTGATATATGGGGCATAGATTTTATGGGACCTTTCCCCACTTCTTTTGGCAACAGATATATTCTCTTAGCTGTGGATTATGTATCGAAATGGATAGAGGCGAAAGCCACTAAGAATGATGATGCCAGGACTGTTATCTCTTTTATTAAATCTAACATCTTGAACAGATTTGGAATTCCTCGAGGGATCATTAGTGATCGAGGAACTCACTTCTGCAACAAGATTTTATCTTCTCTTTTCAGGAAATATGGCATCACACACAGAGTATCCACGGCCTACCACCCTCAATCAAACGGCCAAGCCGAAGTTTCGAATAGAGAGGTGAAATCTGTCTTGGCCAAGATAGTAGGCCTAGACAGACGCGATTGGAGCCAGCGGTTAGATGACGCATTGTGGGCCTGCAGAACGGCTTACAAAGGTCCAATCGGGATGACGCCTTACAAGCTAGTCTATGGGAAGGCGTGCCACTTGCTAGTAGGGTTGCAACACAAAGCCTTTTGGGTTATACGAAAGTGCAACTTGAGCTATGACGAAGCTGGGCAAGAGAGAAAATTACAACTCCATGAGCTAGAGGAGTTGAGAGATCAAGCTTATGACAATCAGCTGATTGTCAAAATCAGAATGAAAGCCTACCACGACAAACGAATTATTGGAAAACCTCTCCACACAGGGGAGAAGGTTCTTCTTTATAATTCCCGTTTTAAGTTATTTCCTGGAAAATTAAAAACGAGATGGGAAGGCCCTTTTGTTGTTACTAATATTTACCCACATGGTGCAGTAGATATTAGAAACGAAAAAATAGGTGCCGAGCTCAAGGTGAATGGACAGAGGTTGAAGCCGTTCTTTGAAAGCTTCCAGGAAGAGAAAATTTCTGAAAAGGTGGACATGCCACCAGAAAACAAGTGAAGAAAATTCAGAGTCAAGCCTAGGACTTAAATTAAGGGCGCTGCAAGGGAGGCAACCCTTGTTTCTTTTATTTTTAGGAAGTTTTTATTTTATTTTATTTTTGTCACATTTGATTTCGCTGGGTTGTTTTTGATTTTGTGCAGGAAATTAAGTGTGGGGAAAGTGAAGCAGGTTGGCCAAGAGCTTGGCCAAGCCTTGGGGCTAGACTGTTTTGCAGCAGAGCCGCTCTTTGAGAGTTAGTGGGACACGTGTCAGCACCGTCTTTTAAAGGCTTTTAATTGCTTTTTGAACGGACAATTCCAAAAAGCAATTAATTGGAATTTATGGAAAGCGTGGGAAAAATAAATCACCACCCCTGTGTATTCCCTTCCCACTCTGACACAACCATACCCACGTAACCAACAAATTCGGCCTCTCACCTGAGCTAAAAAGCAACAGTCTCTTCTCCTTCTTCTTCTTCCCCAATCGCACAAAAATCTCAAAAACCTAGAACTCTAAACCCACCATTATCCCACTCTCAATCGCTCCATAACCATGAACCCACCAAATCAGAGCCCTCCGTTTGACATTCCAGAGGCCAGTGACGACCTCCGTAAAGCAGCACCACCTGTCTTTCCGACCGACAGCATCTCCGCCGCGAGGCATCTTCTCCAAGCACTTGAGGACACCGATTCGATGTCCTCGGAGGACGATTTGCCTGGCGAATCAGAGGATAGCGTCGAGGGAGCCGACCGGGCCACAGTCGTGAGTGATGAAGACTCCGACGACGCCCCTCTTGCGAAGCGGATGCGTCCTTCCGTTCCAGCATCGGCAAGAGAAAGAGAGAGCAGGCGAGAGAAGAGGCTCCAACAGAAGATGGGAGCAGCAGGAGCATCAAACCCAGCTCCTACCACCGCAGCCATACCCACACCACCACCGCCACCTCCGGCGAAGCAACCAGCCGCGGCTACACCACCAAAGAAGACTACTGGCCGATTCAAGCAAGTGGCCCACAAAAAGACCCCGACGAAGAAGCCGGCGAGGGTCCCAGATTCATCGCCACCGCCCCCAAACCCTAAGAAGGGCAAAACCAGTGCTACTCCTTCTACCGCCAAAAGCAAAGGGAAGAAGAAGGCGATCGAGGAAGATGTTGAGGATGATGAAGACGTTTCAGTCTTGGCCAAGACTCCGGCCAAGACTGCTAAGGTATCTTCTCTTCCTCCCCTGCACACACTCAGAGGCTGGTTGAAGTTTGATACACCAGACCTCAAGTCCAAATTGCGTGATTTTCATTCCTGTGACATCCCCGCCTTTGCTAGGCTTGATTTTGACTTTTTAGATGCAATGGGATTAGGGAATAAGATTAGGGAGTTTGTGTATGTCATTGGTTGGATCCCTTTCATATATGTTGAGTGTGATGCTTACACTGAACTCTGTTTGGAATTTCACACATCTTTCTGGTTTGATGAGGCCACCTTGTATATTAGGGGTAGGGATAAACCTAACTTTGCTGCTGATAATGTGATCAATGTTCGCTTGTGTGATAAATGGAGCCACTTATCTGTTAATGCTTTCAATTCTTTGTTAGGATTTGCATATAGTGATGAGGCTATTTTTGATTACCCTGCTGATTGGGATAACAACACTGCTTTTAGAGAGGTCACTGGTGACCCTAGGGCGAAATTTGACAGAAGCTCTAAGGCACACTCAATTCTGAACCCTGCACTTTGCATGCTCCACAGGACTTTGTCTATCAACCTTTCGGGGAAGATAAAAGTTTCTGGAAATTTAGCCAAGTCTGAACTGTTTTTGCTTTGGTGTATTTTGCACCAGAAAAGAGTCAACTTAGGTTTATTTTTGGTTCAGCAATTGCATGCTCGTGAGTCTGTTACCAAACTGATTTTTGGGTCCTTAATTACTTGGCTTGCTATTCAAACTGCTAAATTGGATCCTACCACTGCTGATTTGCATAAATGTTGTTCCCCAAAAATTCTAGATTTGAGAGCCTTCGACCAAATGGGATACTTCCATTTGGACGGAGAGTTTGTTGCTTGTAATACAGGTTTTACACCAGTAGGGGAGCACATTTTCTCGAAGAAAAATGAAGGGAAGTACAAGCTGCGCCCAGTACAAATTCCAGGAGAAACAGCAGAGGACAATATTGCCCAGGATCTAGGCCAAGACATAGGCCAAGATCCTCCCATTCCAAATCCTTCAGCAGCTGATCTTGGCCAAGCTTCCGGCCAAGATCCCCCAGCCAGTAGCACAAATGAACCTCCAACATGGGCCAGGAAATTTCAAGCTAGGCAGCTGCTGATCCTTGAGCAGCAGAAGATCATCCTGGTCCGTCTAGGCCAAGACAAACCCCAGGCCAAAGCACAAGACCCTTTATCAACATCCACCAGTGAAGAGGTGCCTCGCTGGGCCAAAGTACTTTCTGACCGACAAGATGTCCTCCTTGAGAAACTGAAACTCACCAGGACCAACGTTCTCCATGTTTATCAGCATCTGCAGGTCTACCTAAAGTACCTCAGAGCTCTGTACGATAATTTGAGCTCCGACAGTGAGTCCTCTGATGAGGAGGATGATCCCACATCACTAGCACCGCCAGCACAGACACCGCATCCGTCTATGCCACCTCCTGCTCCAAGAGATCCAAAACTGAAAGACCCTCCAGCCTCTGATCTAGGCCAAGCTTCATGCCAAGATCACCAGACTCCAGCAACTTGATCTGCTTTTGCCCCCAGGTCATTTCTTTCTTTTATTTTATTTTTTCTGTCTTTAATTTATCTCTCCACACAATGAGGACATTGTGTTTTTTAAGTGTGGGGAGGATGTTTTACTTTCATGTTTTAATTTTTGTTTTGGGTTTGTTGTGAATATTGATTGGTTTTTGATGATTGTGAGTCAGATTTTTTCTGTTTTTATTTTTATTTTTTAATCAGTTTGTCCAGTTTAGAGTCCGTCATTTGCATGATTTTTATTTGTATTTTTCTGCATGTTTTAAGTCTATTTCGTGAGTGCACATCCGACCCCTGTTTTCTTGCTTAGGTTGTTTAGTCTTTCGGTGGGACTGCATTTAGACACTTTCCTAAGGGATACAATGCTTTAGTGACAGGGAAGCGAATGAGCGTAAATGATCAATGCCTAAGGGGCATATACTCTAATGATTCCCAAACATTAACCATCCACATAGTCATAGGGACATTTAGCTAGAACCTTAACTCTTATTAGGGTAATAGGGTTTGCTGCCATGATTTGAGTGTGTTGTTCTATCTGCCTAAAAGTGTGAGACAGTGAAAGATGTTGGAGCGTCATAGGACAGACATAGCAAAGGTGGAAGTCCCCGCGGAAAAGGACAAACTCTGTCTATATGTCGTGTCTGTAAAAATACAAAGGACACTTGATATGTCTAAAAACAAATGCTAGGACATAGAAAGAAAAAGAAAAAAGAACAAATCTGTCAAAGTGATTTAAATAGCACCGGTCTTTAGGCACTTTTGGATAGACAACACAGCGGTGGGACTCAAATCTTTGGTGAACTCTTTGCCCTATACTTTATCAATAAAATCTAGTGGGGTGTCCTGATACCATGTGGAAGGGGTATGTTTAGGGTATTGATTATTCCTTGTTAATCTAGCAATGGATATCTTAGTGAAGTGTCTTGGCAGATCCAGTGAAGGGGTAAACAACCTGAAATTGAGAAAGTCCAGGGGGTTCATGATGTCTGTTCTGTTTTGTTATATTTTTATTTTTTATTTTGAGTCTTTGAGTCTGCAAGCATAGTTTAAGTGTGGGGAATTTGATTGCATTACATTTCATCATGTTTTATTATCCATTTACTTGTTTATTTGGACAGTAAACCTACTGATTTATCTTTGTATTTCTCATATCTTAGCAGATCAGGTCTGGAGGCGAATTATTGAAGATCTGATTGTTGATACCCAAATTTTGATGCCATTTTTAATTGATTTTAACATTTATGTTATTTAGTTAATTTACAGTCATCCTCAGTTAGTTTACTGTCACTAACATTTTTAGGTGTTTCGTTGCATTTTAGCATCATCGTTAGCATCGTCAGCTTTCGAAATCGCCTTTTTAATTTTTCGGCATGTATTTTCATTATTATTATCAATATTATTTTTAGCCTTAAAAATCGCATTTTTGACTATCCGGTAGTCGTTTGCTAGTTTTTTCTTCGTTTTAGGTCATCGCATGAAGTTTAGGACTTTTTGTATTTTCGCGCATTTTTTAGTATTTTTATTATTTTATTATTTTTCATTCGAGCTTTAATTGGACCCGAGTAAGTCTGCTCGGACAATAGCTCAACTTTAAAATGTTTTCCATCAACTAGTTGCTAGCTTTTTTTCTGCTCGCAACGGCCAACAACGTTTCGTGTAATTTTCGACGTAACGTTTTTATTTTTCCGTTCGCGCGTTTCACGCTTTTGAACGAGAAAATAAACGCGCTAAGCGGAAAATTTTCATTATTCGATGTATACTGTTAGACTCGTCGTATTTTTCTCTATGCGTAGGTACCTTCGGTTCAAAAAGTCTGAACGATTGCTCGCAGGACTCGACTCGAAGCCATTTAAATAAAATAAAGGACAAGTTGATCACAACCGTTGATCTGGTCAACTAGAAATAGTCAACCAAATCAACGGTTGATTATTTAGTGTGCATGGCACACGTGAACAGGGTGGAGACGAGCAAACAGTGAAGCGAGCCACCGAGCTGCTCGCTCCCGTCCCCTCGACCGTTGTCCGTCCCATCGTTCATCATCACGGCAGCCTAGACCAGCCATCATCACGGCCGTAGCCCCGCCACCGCGACCAGCATCCACCACGTGCAGCCCCGCGTCTCCCTCCTCACGCGACTTCGGGCTATAAATACAGCCCCTCTCCCAACGTTCAAACGGCACCAATCTTGCAAGGAAAACTTGCTCTCTCTCCCTCTTGATCAGCTTGCTCATTTAGAGCGACAATCGCCCAGTTCAAAGTTTGAAACGTGAGCTTTCTCTCTCTAGCTCATTTTTGGTTTTTTGTGCAAGTTTTTCTTTAAATTCGTTTGGCTCGATCTTGAGCAAATAAATTGTTTTCTTTAATTTTTCGCAAGCTGCTGGAAATTCTTCCGCAATATCAATTGTTTTATTTTCTGCAAATATCAAATTGTTTATTTTCTGCAAATATCAAACTGTTTATTTTTCTGCAAATATCAAACTGTCTATTTCCTGTTAAAATATCAATTGTTTTAATTTCCGCACTCATCATACTGCTGGAAATTATTCCGCAAATATCAATCATTTTATTTCCTGCAAGTCATCAACTATTTTAAAACCCCTGTAAATCGTCAACTACAATTAAATGTCTCTGCACTTATCATGTCATCACATAAATTTCGTATGCGTAAAACCAATCATTTTGCGCATGCAATCAACGTAACATTTTAATTCTCGTATGCGTAAAATCAATCATTTATCGCATGCAATCAACGTAGCATTTAAATTCTCGTATGCTTAAAATCAATCATTTTTCGCATGCAATCAACATAGCATTTAAATTCTCGTATGCTTAAAATCAATCATTTTTCGCATGCAATCAACGTAGCATTTTAATTCTCGTATGCGTAAAATCAATCATTTTTCGCATGCAAATCAACGTAGCATTTAAATTCTCGTATGCGTAAAATCAATCATTTTTCGCATGCAAGCAACACAGCATCTAAAATCTCGTATGTGTAAAATCAATCATTTTTCACATGCAATCATGCCATCATTTAAATTTCGTATGCGTAAAATCAATCATTTTACGCATGCAATCAACGTAGCATTTAAATCTCGTATGCGTAAAATCCATCATTTTTCGCATACAATCAACTGTCATCATTTGTTTATCAAACTCAGCATCTCACTTTCGTATGCGTGAAATCCATCATTTCTCGCATGCAATCAACTATCATCTAAATTTTCGCACTCATAAAATTGCTTAGTTATTTCTCAAGCTATCGCTAACATTCTCATTTTGTAGGTTTTAAATTTCAAGCTTCGCTCGAAAGTACGCCTTTTGATTCCTTTTTATTTATTCAGCGCTTTTCGTAAATATCAATCGTACGCATGATATATAGAACTGCTAGAACTAAAATCAACCCACATGAACAACGTGTTTAAAGAGTTGCTTAAAACACCATGCTCATGTGATTTTAAATTCTCGCATATATTGACTGCATGTACATGGGGACTTTCGATCCCACATCAGTTTTTTCACTTCAAAAGCAATCATTTAAATTTGTACTCTGTTAGCAATCCATGATAGGATCACGTAGTAATTAATCTAATCATGCATGGCCCGATGATGAAATAAGAGGGCGCTCATTCAATCTTATAGAAAATTCAGTCCCATCACGTCACGTTCAAGAATAATCAATCGGTCTTGATAAACGGTAACCCCGTCCGAAAGACGTTCAAACAGTAACCCCGTTCAACGATTGATTATTTCTGAACGTCACGATCATAAAAAGACTAAAGTGACGATTCCTTTGAGGGTCCCCCTTTTAAAATAAAAACGCATTTCATCAAACACCTTTTAAACACCTCTCATCAACCGGTAACCGTTTTCGGATGTGACTCGGGTGCCTAACACCTTCCCAAGACCATAATACGACCCCGAACCTTTGTCTGGGGTCCAGACCCCTTTTTTTGTGCCTTTAGTTTTTTTTACTTATTCTATTTCTTATGCCATGACGATTAAGGTTCCCTAAGCCTAGCAACCAAATTAGGGTGGCGACTTCATTGCATGCTGCTAGGCGTCCCTTTTACGCCGAGCATCTGAAGGTCACAAATTTCGTTGCACACTCGCGAATTACCTTTTCGTAATTTTCGTGGGGCGCGACAGTTTGGCAACTTCACTGGGGATATAAGGGTCGGAGCCGGTTTTGTCTTTTTAGAGAGGTGTTTATGTGTTTATTTATTTGCTTTGATCAATTGCTGGTCTGTTCATTTATTTGCTTTATCAACTTCCATATGCATTTCATAGCGCCCTACACCCAGGGGGCAATTACCAAAATAGGAGGGTAGTAGTGACGCCCTAGGACACATGTCCTAGGTAGTGTTCACCAACCCCAACTCGGATGAACCTCTAAAGCCAGTCGAAAGGTTACTCGATTTCGCAAGGAATCGGGACACTGGACGACACTTTAGGGACCTTTTCATGGTATCATCCGGGAACCGTTCAAGCCAGTTAGAGGTGTCGGAATCAGAGCCCCAGCACGTGCATCATGATTATAACTGTTTGTCGTGGCTCTATTTGTCTTGTTTGCATATTGACGTGATTTTTCTGTTATACGAACTGCGGATTTCTCACACGCACAGTTTACTTAGCACTTAAAATTCTATTGTCCCACAGGACCCATTTTGCTCATTCGTTATGACAGTACCTACGTTACTTTCATTTGATATTTTTGGGGGACGAAGCTTCGAAGATCAAGCTGCCCGAGGAGATCTGTTAGAACGGGGATTCGCCCCTGACATCACCACTAAAATCAAAGTAGAGGTTGTAGACTTTGATTTAACAAGGATTCGGATGTTAAGAAATGAGCTGACTGAAGATGAGGAGACGCAGTTTGAGGGTAGTTATGGAAAGCTACTGACCCTAGTGGACGTCAAAACTGATTGGGGTTGCATCAGGGTAGCCCTAAAGTTCTGGGATCCCTATTACCATTGCTTCTTGATTGAGTGCTTAATTGTCTTATTTTTCATCCTTTTTTCCTACCGATTTGGATGTTGATACTGCTAATTATGGGCACTTTTTATTCCTTTTTGCAGAAAGCATATCTGAAAGGCTGATTTTTGGAAAGGAAAGAAAAGCCATGAAAAGAGCTTGAAGATTGTTGCAAGACCAGAATCAATCCAGTAGCAGCCTAGGAAATTAGAGGACATGAACCAACCCATTGGAAAGCATGAATTTGTGAATAGAAGAAATGGGCTTGGGTCCATGGTGAGAGAGAGACGCGTACTGGGATTGCAAAAGAATATTTGTAATTAGTTTAAACCAAAACTTTAAATAATTATTTTATTAATTAGTTAAAATCCTATCTTTTAGGATTTTTAGTTGGACTAGGATTTGATTTAAAAGGAACCTAGCTCAGAACAAAAAGATGATCTCTTCTTCCTTGGAATTGGACGGCTACTGGTTCTAGAGTTTGCTATCAATATATTATTCTTTTCTTCTTCTTTCCTTGATATTTATTTATTTATTCATGCATAATAATTGTTTGAATTAATTATGTCTTGTTCTAGCTAATTCCTCTATTCTTGGTAAGGACTCTAGGGTTATGATTCATATGTTGGGAGATCTAATTAAGCTTCATAAAATCCAAATTTGTATTTCTATTCTTTTTATTTGAATGTCAATTTGTTCTTATTCAATCTAAGTTTGATCACCTTAGACTTTAATTCGAACGATTACATCTTTTCTTAGAAACGTTGGATTCTACATCGTTGATAGGAATCTGTAGGTAACTAATTAGTGTAAGATCTAATTAGAAAAGGGTAGAATCCGGTTTATAGGAGTAGAAGAAATTCTCTTCTAGATCGGGAAAGGTCTCTCCCCGTGTTTAATCAACCCTTCAATTAAACTTTATTAGGAGTACCGCCTTAAAGTTATTGAACGGTTAGGGATCCTAGTAGGAGTATCGCCTTAGGAATCTTGAGTAGGAGGAGAGCAGGAGACTCAGAGTACCGCTGGTCTCTATAGCTTTTCTATTAAATTTGGTTTTGAAAACACTTGCATCAATGATCGACATTAATGAATCGTGACCCGAGAAGAGTCTTTACCTGGAATCTGTTATCATCTGAGTTAATCCAATCATCACTTGTTTACTGTTATTATTTTCTACATTTATTTAATTAATTGCACACAAAATCCCACTCATTGGTTTTTACCACTGTTACAATTTTGGTCTTTTAACAGAAATTATTATTGTCCAGAAATCCCTGTGGTTCGATCCTTTTACCACTTGCTACAGTTTTAATTAATTGTGCATGGTGAATTGTATGATTTATTTTTGTTGGTTTCGGCACCCATCACTTCTCTTTCGACAAAGGAGTAGACCTAACTCCCACCCTCGAGGAGTACTCAGCTTTGATGTGCTTCACATCTCCCATATCAACCATCTACCAGAATGTCCGACTTGACTCTGCGAGTGTAAAAATAAGACTCGACAAGCTATTAGGAATCACTACTCGTGTTAAGGAGGGTGACTACGTGTGGTGTTGGTCGGATATCGAGGCACGATTTCAGCTATCCAATGGAGCCAGACGCTTAAGGATTCTGGCCTTCGCCATTGTAGGATTCGTCCTTTTTCCGAGGATGAGAAACGCCATCGACTTTTCAGCAGCCAACATCTTTTACGAGATGGAGGTAAATGCCATCAACCCTACAACCGCCATCTTGGCAGAGACCTTTCGCTCTTTGGACTCTTGCCGAAGGAAAGGGAAAGGGAAGCTCACCTGCTGCACCCAGTTACTGACAGTATGGTTGATCAGCCACTTCAAACAAGTTCCTGATCAGTCCATCTTCTTCGAAAGCTACATCAGGTCATGTCCTCTGCTCAGAGTTATCAATGCAATGACTGCGGATAAATGGGAGATGGAGAACAAGGACGTCTGGATTGACCGATTCATAAACCTCTCAGAAAAGGACTTCAGTTGGCATGCCAAGTGGCTGCGAACCTCCGATCCTATCGTCTGTTGTGGGCCCCTACCTTGGGTTCCTCTAATCGGAGCATAGGGATGTGCTCACTACTGCCCTGCCCTCGTACTCAAGCAGTTTTGCATCACCCAAATCATTCCAGTGACTTTCGACATGACGAAATCAGATCTGCCACACACTGGAGAAAATCAGAACATCCAGGTGTACGCCCAAGACTGGGCCAACCCCTTTTATCTCAAAGGACGTGTTACCCCTGCAACGACGATGCCACAATATCCACAGTGGAGATTGCAACGAGTCAACGGCAATGTCTTACCTCGCCCAGAAAATTAGAAACCGATGGAAGAGGAAGGGGAATCGCAAGTAAGTGGAGGAATGGATGTCATGGCTTACGCACAAGTGGTAGAGCAAATGCGAGCAGCGCAGGAAGAGCGAGATCTGATGACAGAGGAAAGAGATACCGCCAAAGCACGTCAATGCTACGCAGAAGTCCAGAAGAATGAGGTGGACCGGCGTCACAGGGATTTTGTCCGGGTACAGACAGTACAAAAGAAGGTGGCCCTTAGGGCCTTTAAAGAACACTTGAGCAGCGAAACCCGCAAAAGAGAAGCATCAAGTGCCATAATCAAAGACAGGGATTCGACGATAAGGGTCTTGGCTACTCGTGCAGATTTGGGGGATAGGAAAAGCCAGGCATTGCAAAGCCGAATTACCGCGTTAGAAGCTGAGATAGAGATGCAGAAAGGGGAGTTGGCTTTAATGGAGTACCTTTGGCAGGAGAACTCTGATGTCCAGGATTGACACCTTTAGGAAAAGGCTCGGATATCGGCAAACCTTTTCTTTTAGCTAGGACCCCTAATTTCATCTATCTTAGCCATTTTTGATGAATTTAGGTAGTTGGCAAGTTTACCATACTTTTTGTAAACGCTTTTAATAAAGTCGTACTCTTTCGGATATTTATTAAATCGCCTCATCTTTTCCATATCGATTATCTGTCCAAAGCAACTCAAAAGACTATAGCAAAAAGAAAGAGAAAATCCCTCCGAGATAAACACAATCATTTCGCCAAAAAACCGAAAAAATCAGACCAAACATCCAAAAATAGCCGAGTATCGCCCACTCATAGCCAGATCCTCTCAGCTTATCACAAAAACTCCAAGTTCATAGCATAGATCGTCATCCCTCCTCTCGGTTGGGTTCACCAGGCATCAGGCCCTGCATCATCGAAAGCACAGTATGAAAGAGATCTTCCTAGCATGGCGGCATTGGTTGCTCCTGCTGATTTAGGGTTTCGCCGTTAGCATCTCAGATTTGCTTCATATCGTCGGAATGTATAGAGGCTTCCCTCGTATCTTGTCAACAACCGGGATATCTCGCCTCCCCGACCGCCCTGGAAATATCAAATGAAAGTGCAGCCGGAAAAGTGAATGAGCAGACGTGGAGACCTCGGGATTGCACATCACTTGTGTATCCTCACTTGTACTTACTCTTTTCTGTGTTTTTCCCTTTTTCAGGTTCACGATAGCTCCTCGGAAGCACGCTACTCCGCACAGGCTCCCTTTTACTAGACTTCAAAAGCGAAAAATGACTGAACCAGCTAAGACCGATGAAGCACTGACAACTAGAATCGCAGAGTTAGAGGAGCAGGTTAAGATCAGTACAAAAAGGGTCGTCAGGGCCGAAAAGGAAAGAGATGAAGCTGTCACCGAATTGTCACCGGGTTTCGATCCCCCTCAAACAAAAGGGCCTCCCTCTTCGCTCACCGTCGAAGGACCTTCTGTACTCCCGCCACTTTATGGCCCCATGGGCCATTGGAGATGGGTTAGTCCCTTCACTACACCCACCCCTGCAAATCCTACAGTTAAGGCGGGTGAAGATATCGGCCCGTCGCTTCAGCACCTTTCAATTAACCCTACTGTGGACCCCGACAAGAACCAGGCCCACCTAGAGAACTTGTATCTCCCTCCTATTCATCCGAGCACGGTTCCCGGACCTGCGGGAACTCAGCTTCTCACTTTCAACCCAGCACAACCTCAGTTCTCCTCAGAATTAATGCTACCCTTCGGTTTTAACCCCATCGGGGCCGAGCAACCGAAAAGTGACCGACTAAATCTGCTCGAGAAAAGGCTCCGAGCAATGGAAAGGGCCGATCCATTTGACTCTACCGGCCCTGCGGATATGTGTATGGTCCCCAGGATCATCGTACCGCCGAAGAACAAAATCCCTGACTTCGAAAAATATACTAGGGTAGAGTGCCCAAAGACCCACCTCAGAGCATACTGCAACAAGATGGCAGAGGTGATCCACAACGAGCCGTTGTTGATTCATCTCTTCCGAGAAAGCTTGACCAAGCACGCCCTAACATGGTATATGGGGCTAGACCGAGCCAGGATCAGGACATGGAGAGACTTATCCGATGCCTTCTACCGGCAATATAAATTCAACATGGAGGTAGCACCCGACCTCGCTGATCTGCAAAATTTGGAAAAGAAAGTCGGCGAGTCCGTAAAGACCTATGCTCAGAGATGGAGAGAGTTGGCTTCTAGAATCTCCCCACCTTTAAGCGACAAGGAACTCTTGTCAATCTTCTTGCACACCTTCAAAACTCCGTACTACACCTACCTGATCTCGAACCCCTCAAACAGCTTCTCCGACATGGTCCTAATTGCCGAAAGAGTCGAGCAAGGGATTAAGTCAGGACGAATCACGCATCCAACACCAGAGTCTATGCCCAAGAAAGCATCAGTCGTGAAAAGAGACGTCGGATTTGTCACTCCCCAAGCTAATCATGGGCAGCCATTTCCACCACCTCCACCTTATTTGTCGCCATCACCCTACCCTTTGCCATCACTATACTAACCCACCTACTTTCCTTTCACTTCGCCACCTACTGCTAATAGCGCACCTCAAAATCCTACGCACTTCTCATCACCTCCAGTACAAACATCACAACCCATGCAACCCAAGCCATATAACCCACCAAAAGACCCAAATAACCAAAATGCGACAAACAATCGGTGGAACCGAGAGCCTCCACCTCCTCTCCCCCTTCCTGCAGGAGAAATCTACAAACATCTCTTGGCAACCGGACAGATCATACCAGTTCCAGCTCAGCCTCAATCGCCTCCTTACCCGAAGTGGTATGATCTCAACGCAAGGTGCGAATACCACGCCGGAGCCCCAGGTCACACTCTGGAAAATTGCTTCGCATTCAAAGCAAAAGTCCATCACTTGATCAAAAGTGGATGGGTATCTTTTGAAGGGTTAGCAAAAGGACCCAACACATCCACCAACCCTCTCCCCAATCATTCCCAAGGAAAAGGAGGGGTGAATGCCATCTCGACAGGAGGAAGCAGCGACCTCATTTCTTCAGCGTCAACCTGGCCACAAGAACAACTTTTCCAGGCCTTAGCTCAAGGAGGACATATGCCATACTCGGAGAGCAATCCAAATCACTGCATGTACTGCAAGGGAAGCGACGGTCACAAAATCCGAAGCTGCAAGTTGTTCGTAGAAAGGGTGATACAACTCTCGAGTCTCGGGGTTATCCAAACCCAGAAAGCGACCCACGAGGAAGGATCCATTAACGCCATCGGAGACGGACTTTCTATCCCGCATAATGCCAAGGGAACTCCACTCTAAATCATCCGAAAGAAGGGGTCGACTTTGTCGGGCAAACGGTTCTCCAAGAGCCGCGACGAGGGCGACCGCGAGATTGATACTTTGCGCCAACCTTCCAGGAAATTCGATTAACTCGTCAAGTATTCAGCACCACCCTCTCATGCTAGCACAGCACCATCACTACCTTCTTGGGAACCCTCAGGCTCCGAGTCATACCCTTTACCGATGTGGTCGCTTCCTCTGTTTCCTTTGAGGGAAATTTACGCAAGCCTCCTAGAAGATGGGCAGATTACACCATCCTCACTCTCGCCTCAATCCACTCCTTACCCTAGCTGGTATGATCCAAAGGTTAGCTGCGAATATCACGCCGGAACCCGAGGACACTCCCTGGAAGACTGTTACGCCTTTAGAGAGAAGGTCGAGCACCTAACCAAACAAGGGCGAATCTCGTCCAAAGGTTTAGCAAAAGGTCCTGCTGGGACAACCAATCCTTTACCGCGCTATAACCCTGGGATGGGCGACATTTCTTCCATCGGGATTGACATTCCTCACCCTTCAATGGAGGAAAC
Organism: Viola odorata; assembly: GCA_963691705.1. Taxonomy (NCBI): domain Eukaryota; kingdom Viridiplantae; phylum Streptophyta; class Magnoliopsida; order Malpighiales; family Violaceae; genus Viola; species Viola odorata. The sequence continues at coordinate 21,297,876 of OY829545.1, read as the reverse complement.
ACCCAGCGAGGAACTGTTCTTCGCTTTAGCCAACAACGCTTATCTACCATTCCCGGGGAATAATCAGGCACAATGCCTATTCTGCCAAGGGGAAAGCAATCACGACATCCAGGATTGTGGACTTTTTCGGCAGAAAGTCAAGCAACTCGCCACATTCGGAATCATCCAAACCGAAGGGGAAACCCGAGGAACGATCAATGTCATCGAGGACCACTCCCCAGCACCATATTCCTTCGAATATGTGGCCCAAACAAAGGATGCAGCCACGACCCCACGCAAAGTAGTGTTCACATTAGCTGTGAATACTCCTAGCCGAGACTTACACGCGGTCCCATTCAACTACGGGTACACGGTAGTCACCACCCCTCCCGCAGTCGCACCAACCGGACTTGCTATTGGTGAGACCTCTCATATCGGGAGCATGACCCGCACTGGAAGATGTTACATCTCGGAGGAAGTAGAGAAGCAACGACAAGCTAAAGGGAAAAACCCTGTGATCCGCGAGGAAACGATAGAGGAGACACAAGGTTTGAGCAAACCTGTAACCGAGGGCGAGACAACCGAGTTCCTCAAAATCATGAAACAGAGCGAGTTCAGCATCATCGAACAGCTAAAGAAAACCCCGGCTCGCATTTCCATCATGGAGTTGATCCTTACTTCAGAGCCTCATCGCCAAGCTCTCTTAAAAGTCTTGAAGCAAGCTTTCGTGACTAAGGGTATCACCACGGAAGGGGTGGAAAACCTTGTCGGAAGGATTCAGGCCCTAAGCAGCATTTCCTTCTCTGAAGGAGAGATCGACCCCTCGGGAAAAGATCACAACAAGGCCCTATACATCACGGTAGAATGTAAGGGACACGTCATAGCAAAGGCCCTAATCGACAATGGGTCCGCACTTAATGTCATGCCCAGGCATGTCTTCGAACAGCTGTCGGTCGATTTCTCTCACATGAAACCTAGCGGAATGATGGCTAGGGCTTTCGATGGCACCACTCGAGAGATCATCGGGAACTTTGAGCTAGATATGGTCATCAGGCCCCACACTTTCGCCTTGACGTTCCAGATCATGAAAATTCAACCCGCTTACAGCATGCTTCTAGGACGACCTTGGATCCATTCAGCAGGAGTCGTCCCCTCGTCCTTGCATCAGTGCCTCAAGTACGTCAAGGACAATGCCCTCGTCACGATAAGGGCAGAAGAAGCCTTGATCTTAGGCAAGCATGCATCGATACCTTACATTGAGGCTGCTGACACCTTGGAAAGCTCGTTTCAGGCCTTCGAAATCGTCAACGCAGATTGGATCGAGGAAGGGTCCCTCGTTGGCGAAGCCTCAAAATCTGATAGAGCTGAAACCACCACTCAGCCAATGCTAGAGGGAAGTTTCCAACTGGGAAAATGGCTTGGTACCAAGCTACAAGGATCCAAAGGCTGGGTACCTCCAAAGAGCTTCGGGGACCGTTTTGGGTTAAGGTACCAACCTGGCAAGGCCGATTTCGTCAGAATTGCCCAAGAAAAGAAAGAAAAGCAGCTGGCTAAGCTATTTGGACGTTCTGCGCCAGGGGGCAAGATGCCAACCCCCCATATCAGAACCACGTTCCCCTTCGCAGCCGAAACCATCAATAAAAGTCCGATCAGGGTATCAGACCTCCGTATCTGCACTCTAGGAGAAGAAGAATCGTCGTCTGGTTCAGTCATTTTCGCTAAGAAGATAAGGGAGTATGTGTGCAACTGGACCATCACCATGCTTCCGGATGTCTCTCCGTAATTACTTCTTTTAGAAAAACCCATGTTTGCACGTTTTCTTACGAAAACATTTTTGTAGGAACTCACGTTCCCCTTCTGTTAAAAATCAAATATATATGCAATTTTCATTTTACGCATCTCTTCTTTCGCATTTTTAATTTCAGGAGGAATGTTAAATCGGATTGTCTTGATAAAACCTATGTCTTTGCTGGCGAAGAAATCATCGCCACAGCCGAAGACAAGGCCGCAGTCTCTGACGAACTAGCCCGTTTACTAGAAATTTCAGAAAAGGAAATAACCCCTCATCAGGAGGAATTGGATGAAGTAAACTTGGGGGTAAGCAATGAAAATCAGAAGTTTGTCAAGATCGGGACTACCTTGGATACGACTCAGAGAGAAAGGTTGATTTCTCTCCTCAAAGACTACTCCGATGTATTCGCATGGTCATACACCGACATGCCAGGTCTCGATCCCGGGATAGTCGAGCATCGTATCCCATTAAGACCTGGGTTTAAACCTGTCAAGCAGAAACTCCGGAGAATGCATCCAGATATCCTTCTAAAAATCAAAGAAGAAGTTACCAAGCAACTAGACGCGGGTTTCTTGAGAGTTGCCCAGTACCCAGAATGGATCGCCAACATAGTGCCAGTGTCTAAAAAGGATGGGAAGGTTCGCATGTGCGTGGACTTCCGGGATCTCAATCGAGCCAGCCCTAAGGACGACTTCCCTCTTCCTCATATCGACATCTTGGTAGATAGTGCCGCAGGAAATGACATGTTCTCCTTCATGGATGGGTTTTCGGGATACAATCAGATCAAAATGGCACCGGAGGATAGTGAAAAGACGACCTTTATCACACCCTGGGGAACCTTCTGCTATAAAGTGATGCCCTTCGGATTGAAGAACGCAGGAGCCACGTACCAACGTGCTGCCGTCACCCTCTTCCATGACATGATGCATAAAGAGTTGGAAATATATGTCGACGACATGATAGACAAATCTCACGGCACGCAAGATCATGTAGACATCTTGAAGAAGGTATTCGAAAGGTTGAGGCAATTTCAGCTACGGTTAAACCCAGCTAAGTGCACCTTTGGAGTGACCTCCGGAAAGTTTTTAAGATTCATCGTCAGCAACAAAGGCATAGAAGTGGATCCTGATAAGATAAAAGCAATCCAAGAGCTACCCGCTCCCAGCACTGAAACAGAAGTACAAAGCTTCTTAGGACGCATCAACTACATCTCTCGCTTTATCAGCCAGTTAACGCTTACTTGCGAGCCGATGTTCAAAATGCTAAGGAAACACGGAGAGGCAGAATGGGACGAAGACTGTCAGAAAGCCTTTGAGAAAATCAAGACGTACCTGCAAAACCCACCGGTACTGGTTCCCCCGACGCCAGGACAACCCTTACTCATGTACCTAACAGTCACGGCTAGCGCCATGGGTTGTGTTTTGGGACAGCACGATGAGTCAGGAAGGCGTGAACAAGCCATCTACTACCTCAGCAAGAAATTCAATGAGTGCAAGATGCGCTACTCCATGTTAGAACGAACTTGTTGCGCCCTAGCATGGTGCGCCCGAAGGCTCCGGCAGTACATGTTGTATTACACGACATGGCTAATCTCTCGCATGGATTCACTAAAGTACATCTTCGAAAAGCTGTACCTATCAAGTCGCATCTGTAGATGGCAAGTCTTATTAGCCGAGCATGAGATCATCTATGTAACCCGGAAAGCGATTAAGGCAAGCGCCCTCGCCGATCACTTGGTTGATCATGCCTCGGACAAGTATGAGTCACTGAGCTTTGACTTCCCCGATGAGGATATCATAGTGGTTGAAGAGGAAATCCCGGAAGATCTCCAAGAAGACGACTGGTGGACCATGTTCTTCGACGGTGCGGTGAACCTCTCGGGCAAGGGAGTGGGAGTCATGGTCATAGCCCCAGATGGCCGTCAATTCCCTATAGCATGCAAACTGAACTTCCCCTGCACCAATAACATCGCCGAGTATGAGGCATGCATCACCGGTCTGACAGCAGCCATCGACTTAAAAGTAAAGAAGCTCCGAATCTTCGGCGATTCAGCACTCGTCATCTACCAAGCCCAGGACCTCTGGCAGACACGGGATTCCAAGCTCATCCCTTATCAAAAGCTACTCACCCAACTCACACGGGAATTCGAGGAAACCAAGTTCGACCGAGTCGACAGGGAAAAGAACTGCTTCGCAGATGCATTAGCCATATTGGCATCGATGTTCAAGTTAGAGTGCGGAGTAATGCTTCAGCCTCTGAGGGTAGAAGTAAAGGAAACTCCGGCATGTTGCGTAGCCTTAGAAGAGGAACCCGATGGGAAGCCTTGGTTCCACGACTTAGTACAATTCATCAGAAACCGGGAGTATCCACCGGGGGCAAGCCGGGTTAGCAAAAAGACCCTCCAGCGCTTAGTACTAGACTTCTACCTCGACGGCGAAGTTCTATACAAAAGGAGGGCTGATGGAGTTTTGCTTCGCTGCGCCACCATGACGGAGGCAAAAAGAATCATAGTAGAAATCCACGAAGGGGTTTGTTCCACCCACGCTAGTGGGCACATGATGGCCAGGCAGATAATGAGGCAAGGATACTTTTCGCTCACCATCGAGCGGGATTGCATCAACTACTTCCGGAAGTGCCACAAATGTCAAATTTACGCGGACCATATCCATGTCCCTCCAGCCCCTCTCTTCAGCATGACATCACCTTGGCCTTTTGTGATGTGGGGAATCGACATCATCGGCCAAATTCATCCAACAGCCTCTAATGGCCATCGCTTCATCCTCGTAGCGATTGACTACTTCACCAAGTGGGTAGAGGTCGTCTCTTACTCCAACATCACTCAGAAGACAACCATGCGGTTCATTGAGAGGAACATCATCTACCGTCACGGGGTCCCAGAAACTATCATCACGGACAACGGCTCCAATCTCAATGGAAAAATGATCGACGGTCTTTGCCAACGTTGAAAGGTGAAGCACCGAAACTCATCTCCATATCGACCAAAAATGAATGGCGCAGTCGAAGCACCAAACAAAAACCTAAAGAAGATCATCCAGAAGATGGTAATCACTCACAAGGACTGGCATGACATGCTTCCCTTCGCACTGCATGCTTACCGGATAGCAACCCGTACATCTACAGGGGCAACTCCCTACTCATTAGTTTACGGCATGGAAGCCGTAATTCCCCTTGAAGTAGAAATCCCTTCTCTCAGAATCCTGGCAGAGTCTGAAGTAGAAGAATCAGATTGGGCGAGAGTGAGGTACGAGCAGTTGAACCTCCTTCCCGAAAAGCGTTTGGCCGCTATCTGCCATGCACAATTATATCAGCAAAAAATGGCCGACGCTTATAACAAGAAAGTGCGACCTCGCGAGTTCAAGACCGGGGATTTAGTGCTGAAGAAGATTCTCCCTCATTAGGAGGCTAGTCAAGGAAAATGGGCCCCAAGGTACGAGGGCCCATATCTGGTCAAAAGTGCATTCTCAGGGGGTGCCCTAATGCTAACCAACATGGATGGAGACGATCTCCTAAGACCGGTAAACGTCGATGCAGTCAAGATATACTTCGCCTGAAGCGTCACGAACTGAGCGTTCGGCCAGACCAAGGACATAGGGTTTTATCATGACAATCTATCACAAACATTTGTCCTGAAATGAATAAAACAAGTTTTTTTTAGGAGATGCTTATTGTTTTAAAATTTGTTGTCTCCTTCTTCTTTAACTTGTGAGAGGACAAAAGGAGGCATGGCATAGGTGGCTCCCTAGGAGTAGCTCGAGACGTAAGACACGTCACTTAGACTAACACCACTAATCAATCCTAAGTTTTGCAGGGATGTAAGGTCTCACACCTCATCTTGTCATCACGAGAGGACCAAGGAGCTTCCGCTCGTAGCAGCTTTTGAATTGCCGCAGCAGGCCACCTTCAAGAGCGAATCAGGAAAGATTTTAAGGCAAACCATCGCCATCTAAAGCAAAGTTTCTTTTCCCCGCAGTACTACCAGCACAACCGGCATCGCGAACAACTGGTCTCAAAGGACTAAATGCTGGATCAAAGTCACAAAGCCCATTCTACGTCGGCCGAGCTGTCGGAACACTAGCAACATCGGCTCCCATCTCCGATTCACCTATTCGGAGGAGCTCATCACCAAAACGCCATGGTCGCCCAGCGCACCCTTGCAGGCAACAACTCCAGGAAAAAGCACGACAAAAAGCTACCCTCCTAAGGCCACCATCAACATACTTAATGCGGTCTTGTTCAAGAAGGTTCCGACATCCGCACCATGATCAACACGGTGGAGATCAATCCTTTAATTGAGGGACAGCCAGGCTGTAAGTATCACCCACGCCAAGGCGAGAGCTGCGGCAAAGCATCTAAAAACAAAGCTATCATCAACCAGCATCCGACACAAGTCGTACTCAGCGACCCATGGATGGCCCTATCAAAAGGGAGAGCTTAAAAACTTATCAATCACATTACTTTTGCCAAAAATCATCTTGCATTTACCCCTCATTAGTTCCTGCCATATCTTTTTCAGGGACTGGGTCACCCCCGTTCGTTGCCTGCATAGGAACGGTAAGCATATGCCCTTGCAGCCCCGCTGCACATTTTGGGGATAGAGGATTTCCCCTTACCCCCGAGCAATCACAAAGCCCATCGACAAAGGTCTATCAAGGACCAGCAAGTGAATGGACCAAATGCGGATCTCATCCTCCCTTCGACCTGGATCGGCGGTCCCCGCGAAGCAGCTGAAAAAGAAACCAATCAGCGCACCTAAGCAAGGCGTCCCGGAGCTGGGACCACGTCATAGGCACCCTCGAAAAGCCAAGTTAAAAGAAGGGAGAATCCCTGAACTTATCTCCTTTTCGTTCTCAAATTGATTTCCCTTTCTGTTGTCCCCTCTGTATCTCACAGGGACTGGAAGCATCTCGCTGTCATCCGCATGGAGCTTGTGGAAGACGCCCTTGCAGCCCCGCTGCACATCTTAGGGGAGTCCATCTTTCTTTCCCCTTTTATTTAAAATTGTTTTCATTCTTACTCGCTTTGTTAGCTCTAAGTCGAGTACGGTCGTCTGGCCCACTGGGGGCAACCTTAGGTTCTCAGTAGAACTTTTCAAATAAGTCATCCCCCCACGTCTAGCAATCAAACATCTAGCAATCAAACATCTAGCAATCAAACGTCTAGCAATCAAACCAACTAGCAATCAAACCATCTAGCAATCAAACCATCCAACAATCAAACTATCAATCAGCCAAAAATCAAAAATCAGTCAAAATCCCTTTTTAGCCCGGCTAAAACAAAATCATACTACTCTCATAAGCATTTTCATGCATTGCATAGGTCGGGAATGTCCAATCCCCCTGTTAAATCAAGCATCCGTCTAAATTACGTGCCATGTCTGATATTACCTGTTTACTCTTATATCCACGGTTTGCTCCGACGTAAGCAGTCATAGACAAGCCCCGGTAAGCATTTTTGAGCCATCGCGGCGTATCCTTCATGAGTGTAAGGGCCTGGCTAGATACTAGTTGAGTTCGCATAATATCCAGGGTACATGCGCAATTAGACATGGGATAGCTATAAAGTGACATGGGACTTTTATGATTTTCTTCACTTTTTTCGTTTCTTCCCTTTTTCCACCATGTATGTCATCACTCCGCAAACCTTCACTATCACTCATACCCCGGGAGCCGAAGAGCAATTTCAGCTAAAATTGCCAGCCGGAAGTATGAGCACGTCGAGTCCAAGAACACGATGAAGGAGACGGAAAAGGTCACCAGGAGATCGCAAAGGACTATCATCGAAAAAGCAGCAACGATGGAGGCCGAGGCCTCGAGATAGAAGGGGAAGAGATCAAGACAAAAGTTGTGCTTGCTCTGCTCTGATGCATTTCAAATCAAAAAAGAGAGAGAAAGAAAAAAAAAGAAAAAAAGAAAAGAAAAAAAGAATCAAAAGAAAAGGAAAAAAAGAGAGAATCAAAAGAAAAAGAAAAGGAGAGAGAGAAATGCTCAGAGGCATTCGAATAATACAAACAATCGAAGAGACAGAGCAAGCACAGCTCGGGGACAACTCAATTCGAGAAATCTCGAAGAAAACTTTCCCCAGTGAACTCGAGTAGAAAGGCCCAAGGCCAACTCGAGAAATCTCAAAGCATCCTTCCCTAGTGAACTCGAGTAAAAGAGGCCCAAGGCCAACTCGAGAAACCTCAAAGCAGGCATCCCCAGTGAGGGCCCGAGAAGAAAAAAGGGCCCAGGGCCAACTCAAGTAGTGAGTCGCAAAAGGAACAACGACGACGCTTCCCCAATGAAGACTCAAGAAAAGGGCCCCTGGCCGAACGAAGAGCACCCCCAGCAAGGATCCCAGAGCTCACACACTCTGCCCAGAAAGCATCCCTAGCAAAAAGCGAAAGAGCTCGCACCCCTCGCCCTCATCAGGGCCAATCAAGAGAGCATCACTCATCAAAAGCCTTCCAACTCCCCAGCAAAGCAATCTCTCCAAGACAAACTCCTTGTCGGACGTTTCATGTCCCTTTCATTCTGTTCCGTAAAAGTCCCATCGATTATTAGAGCGCTCATGCATGTGCATCTTCATTCGAAGTCCATTCACTCGGATTGACGTTGCGAACTGTAAATTATGTATCATGTTAGTTGCATCTTTATGAGTGTAAAACACTTAGCCTTGTTTTAGAGCGTGAGTGCAAACACTAATATCAGGTAAGGACTGCTTACGGCTGCAAATCGTAGGAAAGTCTTGTCCTTGGGGTCGTTACCTCCTGAGCAGGACGCAGACGCATTCTAGGTTCGTATCAAGGCCGTTAGCATTAGCATTCTTCTCCTCCCAGAGTGACAGCACTTTTTTCAGCATTAGCATTCTTCTCCTCCCAGAGTGACAGCATTTAGTTTTCAGCCTTAGCATTCTTCTCCTCCCAGAGTGACCTTAGTTTAATTTCCGCATCTCGCACCTTCTCCTACGAGAATCGACGTTGTTTAAGTTTTCAGCCTTAGCATTCTTCTCCTCCCAGAGTGACAGCACTTAGTTTTCAGCCTTAGCATTCTTCTCCTCCCAGAGTGACCTTAGTTTAATTTCCGCATCTCGCGCCTTCTCCTACGGGAATCGACGTTGTTTAATTTCTCAGCATAGCATTCTTCTCCTCCCAGAGTGACAGCATTTAGTTTCCAGCGTAGCATTTCTTCTCCTCCCAGAGTGACATCATAGGTTTAGTTTTCAGCATCAAGCATTTCTTCTCCTCCCAGAGTGATAGCATAGTGTAGCTTTACCTTTTTCAGCCTTAGCATTTCTTCTCCTCCTAGAGTGACATCCTTCACATAATTCTACATTTCTGCATAATTATTTTCCTCCTCCTAGAGTGACGTCATTAGGGTCGATCCCTCGTACACCTGCGAATCGCGCGTTATCCTCCCTAGGCAACGTCTGTTGCATGTCAGACCCCCCCAGTGGAGTTGTCCTTTACATTTTCGCAAAATCACTTTCCGTCCCCGGTAGAGTGGTTATCATTTACATTTCCTGCAACTTATGTTTCTCTCGATACCCGAATAGAGCTAAACTTATATCTTTGCAGGATCAACAACCTATCTCCTCCCAGAGCGACAGCAATCTCCTCCTCCTAGAGCGACATCAAGCAATCACCTTTTTTCCCCTAGTGACAGCATCAATCAGTCTCCTCCTCCCAGAGCGACATCAATCAACTACCTCCTCCCAGAGCGACATCATCACTGTAAGCTTGAGGTAAGACCTGTTGTGTCGCCAAAATTCAGATATATAGGGGCAACTGTCTTTACTGCTTATCAAATCCTTAGATAAGACAGTAAAGAGGGGGCAACTGTTGATACCCGAATTTTGACGCCATTTTTAATTGATTTTAGCATTTATGTTATTTAGTTAATTTACAGTCATCCTCAGTTAGTTTACTGTCACTAACATTTTTAGGTGTTTCGTTGCATTTTAGCATCATCGTTAGCATCGTCAGCTTTCGAAATCGCCTTTTTAATTTTTCGGCATGTATTTTCATTATTATTATCAATATTATTTTTAGCCTTAAAAATCGCATTTTTGACTATACGGCTGCAGTCGTTTGCTAGTTTTTTCTTCGTTTTAGGTCATCGCATGAATTTTAGGACTTTTTGTATTTTCACGCATTTTTTAGTATTTTTATTATTTTATTATTTTTCATTCGAGCTTTTATTGGACCCGAGTAAGTCTGCTCGGACAATAGCTCGACTTTAAAATGTTTTCCATCAACTAGTTGCTAGCTTTTTTTCTGCTCGCAATGGCCTACAGCGTTTCGTGTAATTTTCGACGTAACGTTTTTATTTTTCCGTTCGCGCGTTTCACGTTTTTGAACGAGAAAATAAACGCGCTAAGCGGAAAATTTTCATTATTCACTGTATACTGTTAGACTCGTCGTATTTTTCTCTACGCGCAGGTACCTTCGGTTCAAAAAGTCTGAACGATTGCTCGCAGGACTCGACTCGAAGCCATTTAAATAAAATAAAGGACAAGTTGATCACAACCGTTGATCTGGTCAACTAGAAATAGTCAACCAGATCAACGGTTGATTATTTAGTGTGCATGGCACACGTGAACAGGGTGGAGACGAGCAAACAGTGGAGCGAGCCACTGAGCTGCTCGCTCCCGTCCCCTCGACCGTTGTCCGTCTCATCGTTCATCATCACGGCAGCCTAGACCAGCCATCATCAACGCCGTAGCCCCGCCACCGGGACCAAGCAGCCACCACGCGCAGCCCCGCGTCTCCCTCCTCACGCGACTTCGGGCTATAAATACAGCCCCTCTCCCAACGTTCAAACGGCCCCAATCTTGCAAGGAAAACTTGCTCTCTCTCCCTCTTGATCAGCTTGCTCATTTAGAGCGACAATCGCCCAGTTCAAAGTTTGAAACGTGAGCTTTCTCTCTCTAGCTCATTTTTAGTTTTTTGTGCAAGTTTTTCTTTAAATTCGTTTGGCTCGATCTTGAGCAAATAAATTGTTTTCTTTTATGCTATTAATTCACATAAATTATATAGATTAAATACATACCTTCAATTTTTAAAATCGTTAACTAGATTGTGCGAATTAATTAGTTTTCGATAATTAACGGTTTTGTCATTTTTTCAGAGTTAAACTCAGTGTGTTTTGAATTAAAATCCGAGCTTCGTACGGTCGAGACGTTGTCGAGGAGACGAGCGTCTCGGTAAGAAGATCTCAAGAAACAAGCAAGGGAAGCCGGAGCTTGGCCGCCGGCAGTAGCGTCGGTGACCAAGGAAAGAGACGAACAGTGCCATGTCTCGGCACTGTTCACGTATGCATGGGTGATGGGCTTGGCCCATCACCGTTTAATTCATTTCCTTGGGCCAGGAACTATTCCTGGCCCATTTCAATTTTCTTTTCCTTTTTCAACTGGGCCCAGCCCATTTTTAATCCTTTCCGAAACTTCGGATCACGTTTTTCGTAAAAATAATTCGTATGCTTCGTATGATTATTTTTCGCAATATCAACTGTTTAATTTTCTGTACTTATCAACTGTTTAAATTATTCGCACTTTAAATTTCCGCAATTTACTTTCGGCAATTTAAATTCAGTCATTCATTTTACCGCCTACATGGTCGGTCGCATTTTAATTCTCGTAAATATCAACTGCTGGAAATTCTTCCGCAATATCAACTGTTTTATTTTCTGCAAATATCAACTGTTTTATTTTCTGCAATATCAATTGTTTTATTTTCCGCAATATCAACTGCTTTAATTTTTCGCCAACTGTTGGAAATTCTTCCGCAACATCAACTGTTTTATTTTCTGCAAATATCAATTGTTTTATTTTTCTGCAATATCAATTGTTTTATTTTCCGCAATATCAACTGCTTTAATTTTTCGCAAACTGATGGAAATTCTTCCGCAATATCAATTGTTTTATTTTCTGCAAATATCAAATTGTTTATTTTCTGCAAATATCAAATTGTTTATTTTTCTGCAAATATCAAACTGTCTATTTCCTGTTAAAATATCAATTGTTTTAATTTCCGCACTCATCATACTGCTGGAAATTATTCCGCAAATATCAATCGTTTTATTTCCTGCAAGTCATCAACTGTTTTAAAACCCCTGTAAATCGTCAACTACAATTAAATGTCTCTGCACTTATCATGTCATCACATAAATTTCGTATGCGTAAAATCAATCATTTTGCGCATGCAATCAACGTAACATTTTAATTCTCGTATGCGTAAAATCAATCATTTATCGCATGCAATCAACGTAGCATTTAAATTCTCGTATGCTTAAAATCAATCATTTTTCACATGCAATCAACATAGCATTTAAATTCTCGTATGCTTAAAATCAATCATTTTTCGCATGCAATCAACGTAGCATTTTAATTCTCGTATGCGTAAAATCAATCATTTTTCGCATGCAAATCAACGTAGCATTTAAATTCTCGTATGCGTAAAATCAATCATTTTTCACATGCAAGCAACACAGCATCTAAAATCTCGTATGTGTAAAATCAATCATTTTTCACATGCAATCATGCCATCATTTAAATTTCGTATGCGTAAAATCAATCATTTTACGCATGCAATCAACGTAGCATTTAAATCTCGTATGCGTAAAATCCATCATTTTTCGCATACAATCAACTGTCATCATTTGTTTATCAAACTCAGCATCTCACTTTCGTATGCGTGAAATCCATCATTTCTCGCATGCAATCAACTATCATCTAAATTTTCGCACTCATAAAATTGCTTAGTTATTTCTCAAGCTATCACTAACACTCTCATTTTGTAGGTTTTAAATTTCAAGCTTCGCTCGAAAGTACGCCTTTCGATTCCTTTTTATTTATTCAGCGCTTTTCGTAAATATCAATCGTACGCATGATATATAGAACTGCTAGAACTAAAATCAACCCACATGAACAACGTGTTTAAAGAGTTGCTTAAAACACCATGCTCATGTGATTTTAAATTCTCGCATATATTGACTGCATGTACATGGGGACTTTCGATCCCACATCAGTTTTTCCACTTCAAAAGCAATCATTTAAATTTGTACTCTGTTAGCAATCCATGATAGGATCACGTAGTAATTAATCTAATCATGCATGGCCCGATGATGAAATAAGAGGGCGCTCATTCAGTCTTACAGAAAATTCAGTCTCATCACGTCACGTTCAAGAATAATCAATCGGTCTTGATAAACGGTAACCCCGTCCGAAAGACGTTCAAACGGTAACCCCGTTCAACGATTGATTATTTCTGAACGTCACGATCATAAAAAGACTAAAGTGATGATTCCTCTGAGGGTCCCCCTTTTAAAATAAAAACGCATTTCATCAAACACCTTTTAAACACCTCTCTCATCAACCGGTAACCATTTTCGGATGTGACTCGGGTGCCTAACACCTTCCCGAGACCATAATACGACCCCAAACCTTTGTCTGGGGTCCATACCCCTTTTTTGTGCCTTTAGTTTTTTTTACTTATTCTATTTCTTATGCCATGACGATTAAGGTTCCCTAAACCTAGCAACCAAATTAGGGTGGCGACTTCATTGCATGCTGCTAGGCGTCCCTTTTACGCCGAGCATCTGAAGGTCACAAATTTCGTTGCACACTCGCGAATTACCTTTTCGTAATTTTCGTGGGGCGCGACAGGAGCGATAAAGCTGTTCACCTGAGTCTTGGCCTGGATCTTGGCCTAGACATATTCGCACCCGAAGCAGCGCGCACCAGAGCCGTCTTGGCCAAGCCTGCGGCCAAGACGCTTTCACGATAAAGGAAGAAGCGTGGATCGTTTGGACCGCTTCCCGCATTAGGCTTTGCTGCTGGCAAGTCGCAGTTGTCCCGAAAATCTAGAGGGATCTGAAGCATATCTCTTGAAGAATCTCGCATAGGATCTCCCTCTTTTATTTGCGTTGTAATTTCCTAAATTATCCAAACAATTTATTGTGACTATCTCTTTGGAGATTTTCTAGGGATTAGAGTTGGAATAGGACAGAGGTATTTTTAGGGCTATTTAGCTGAACATTGTTCACCTCTGTCCAGCATCGGAACCTCTCTTCTCTTTTTCTCCCTCTTCGACATTGATACAATTTGCTCCGGATTTATTTAAATCTCGGATTTAGTTTATTTATGCAATCAATTATTTTCATATTTTTATCTATGAGTATGAGTAGCTAAACACCCATTCTTGGTAAGGGTTGATGAGCTGAAGTTCTTATGCGTTCGTGAGATTAATCTGTGCTTAATAATCTCTTCTCTTGTATTTATTTATTTCTTGAACTTAATCTATCGCTTACTCACTAGAGGCAAGGTTTGATCATCCTTGTGCTCTAGTAGAGAAGAGTTGCAGCCGGTCTAGAAGGAAAGGAAGTACCCGTCGCCTAGACAAAGCAGGTGACTAGTCTCGCGCCAGACTAGAAGAAATAAGTAATCTAGGTCAAGACCAGATTGACAACCTAGGGTTTCCACAGGGAAACACCTTGACCTAGGTACTGTCTTCCCCTATACCATTGAGGAAGCGAACAGCCATTCAAGACAGCAGTCAAACGGATAAACCCTTTAACCAGCAAGGTGTCCCTTGGTTAGGATTATCAGGAAAGGGAGTACCCGCCAGGTAATTTGAAGAGGAGGGAAGACAGGAGTGAACAGGAGTACCTCCACTCTATAGCAATGCTATGAACGAAGAGATGAATATACTTGAATCTATGATCGAAGCATAAGAACGCAAGCTCTCATATCACCCTTACCTGGAATTCCCTTTTACTAGATTTATTTCAATCTTGACCCCTGTCTTGGCCAAGCCTTTGGCCAATACTACTTTGAACTATTTTTACCTCTTTCTGTTTTGTCTTTATTTTCAGATTCTACCAAAACCAAATCCAATGACGAGGAAGTCAAACCAAGAATTACATCTCCTAGAGGTCTCTGTGGACGATCCTCTTACCATCATCTACAAACTCTTGTAGATAGTGATAAGTTGTATTTCTACCCCCAATTCCATACCTATTTCACTATTATATTTGACGTGTTCGACGCACGATCAGTATTCTCAAGAGAACAGACTAAATTCACTCGAACATAGTCTCACAGAATAGTCCCCGCATGGTTTTCAAAGAGCCAATCATGTACTTGACCTTTATAAAAAGAAAAAACAGTCAATATAGAAATTGGAAACGAGAGAGTTTGATTGTTGATGCATTAACAATTGTTTACAGCCGCCAGAAGAGAAAATTATAAAAAATATCATCCATGATTCACCTAATTAAAATGAAACTCTAGTTTCCTGTTTTTTTTCTTTTTCTTTTCAATATAAGAAACTTTCAACTTGACATTCAGACCATGGGAATTCAAAAGGAAATCGAATCGTGATCAGGATTAGGTGCATGATTTTATTTTGGATTATAAGAATAATTAGTCAATGGGGGTAATAGCTTAAAACACCCCTATACTAACTGCGAAAAACAAACTCCTCCTCCGAACTTCAAAAACGGTAATACACCTCTCCTAAACTACGTTGAACGTGCAATTAGCCCCTTCTGTCCATAATTAATTAAATTTTTTTGTGATTTTTTGAAATTTTTTACAATGTTTCTTGATTTTTAGGTTAATTACATTTTTTTTAGAATTTTTAGAATTTTTAAAAAAAAATTTGCCCGAAAACAATAGTCCAGGGGAGGTGTATTAGCGTTTTTGAAATTCGAGGGAGGAATTTTTTTTTCGCGGTTAGTATAGGGGTATTTTAAGCTATTACCCCTTATTCAGTGAGTAAAGATGTTAACTGCCATTAGCAAGCTTTGTCTTCCATTGTTTATGCATCATATATCATAACAACAGTACCAGCATTCTCATGTGTTCTTCTGTTATTAAAATTATCATTAAAAACGCACGTAGCAGAATTAATGAATCATTTCTATCAACTTAAGGAGCAAAAGAAGATTGAGTGACATGCAAATGCCATAAAAAATAAGAGGATTGCCATCTAGTTATAACAATAATACTTCAACTCCCATAAGATCCTTCCTTACGATTACTACAGGTCATCAGAATACATGCAACACAAAGTATAACATCCTTTTATGCCTTTACCCTATCTATATTTTAGCTGCACCCAAACAACCTATTCAAAGTGTTCAAGGTATATATACAAACAACAAAGGAAATTCTAGTACGCTGAAACATGAAATAAATTAGTGCTTTTGCCTAGTCCTGAAGTCATGTTCACCTGCAAAAGACCAGAAGAACCTTATAGTTGAGACAAGGTGTAGTCAGCCATCCTGAACTACTACTATGCAGGTACCCAACAGGTTGAAGCATAGATGGTTCTACCCTTCCATGCCTGCAGCATCCAATTACTCTTTTCGTCGATCGAAAAATCCTTATGGAATTTGGTGTTCAAGTTAGCCATCAATTCTTCCACAAGCTCCGGACCCAAAGGAAGTTGCTTGAACCCTGCCTTTGTAGTCCGAGCCTGCCACTGCTTGTACGTCTCAGGCCTCTCTACCCTCTCCGGGCCCTCACATGTGATAACATTCATAGCTTCCCTCCCAAAAAATTCCATCTCTAACCTCATCCTCTCTTCATCTTCCCGGAGCAAATTAGTATCAAACATATCAAATAATGAGGAGAAATGGAAAAGTGCCTCTCGGAATCTTGTTAAGAAGAAAGGACTATTGTAGGATCCATTAATAATAGTATGGGTAAATATATCAGGATTCATCTCCCTGATTAACTTCAGGGCAGCATCCCTTGGGCAGTCTGCATCACCTGTCTCATCGAGTAGGCTCTTGAGCCGGCACATACAATTCACAGCAAGGACCTCGTTTCTTTGAAGCTTGAATTCCCCAATTGGTATTTTTTCCCAGTGCTGACTGCTAATAGCATTGTACTCAAATGGTACATTAAAGCGGGCACAGTACTTTGCCAAGCAACGTCCAGTGTCTTCAATTCTTTGAGCTGGCCTGAAACCTTTCTGGGGCAGTTCTATGCCTGTAATCCGCAACTTAGGCGGTCCATGAGGCCTCAATGAAAGTTTATGGATAAGCAATGGCCATTGGAAACCATAAAGGATACCAAAATCTAAAATATGAACAGTTTTTGCTTTCTCTGCTGCACGTAAAATCATTTTGATTCCAAATAAAATTGATAATTTCTTAAACGGGGCAGCATGAAGCAGAGTTTTGAGAGCTTTCACCAAATTAGAAGCTGTTTCCTTCCTTGAAGTGATGGAAGTAAAAAAGTTTTGCATTTCAGGGCCATTACTACCAGACAACCGTGCCTCGAGCATTGGCAAAGTAATGAGCTAGTCTTTGAGATCCATCACCAACAGAGGAAGAATGCTGCCTTATCCGCTTCAAATAATCATTGGCAGTTTTCAAGTCATTATCAGAGGTAGCTTGTGCGCAAAGAATCATCAAAGCCTCCAAATCCACTGTTTCTTTCTTCTTTGACTGCTTTCTAGCAGGAGCTTTTCCACTGTTGGATCCATTGTATTGATCATCTCGTGTTTCTTCTCCCAGATTCCAAAGGAATACCTTCTCAAACAGCTCTGATGATTGATCCTGTGCATTCTCTTCCACATAGACTGCAGACTGCTTGTTACGCCTTCCTTCTTCTACATCTAAATCCTCCCGCTCATGATTCTTACATCCCCATGGTCGATTACTCAATCTCTCTTCCTCAGTTCTTTTCTTAAAGTCCACTGCTGAAATTTTTTCCTTTACGACATTGGAAATGGTCTTGTTCTCGAAATCAATAACCAGTTCACTGGTTCTAGGAAGAAATTTCTTACTAGCTACGTCTAACTCTCTCCTGCACTGAATCACACCTTGCTCCCGATTGCTCCCCAGATCAATAACCAGCTGGCTGGTGCTAGGGAGGAACTCACTCCTTCCTCTAATCCTTTCTTGAACTGCAACACATAATCCTGATTGCTGAACATATTTTTTACCAACTCACTTGCAGAACAACCCAATAGCCCATCACTGAACAGATCATTCGAAATATTCTCTGAAAATTGCACATCAGGTTTCAACTTGGACTGAAAATTGTACTCGGATGGAAGGGAACTTTCCAAGAAAGATGTATTGAAACTTCTAAAGTCAGCAACGGATTGAGGGTCAACAGAATCGCCGGTGCCACTTATATCACCATCATAGGAAAAAGGGTTGGGTGACTGGAGTGGAGAAGGAGGAGGAAATTTGTCACCGAGTATTTCATATAATGACTTCTCAGTGGCTTTTAGACATGTTGGATCATAAGCAATTTCCGGGTCATTCTCTCCCATGAGCATTTCACGTATGCAGACAAGAAGAGGATCTGAGGCATAATTGCCATCTGCTGGAGAGTCAAAAGATCCTCCACTTGATGTAAAGGTGTCAGAAGAAGGAGATGACTCTTCCCCCAGGGTCAAGGCAAGAGATAAACCACCTGGGTCAGGGTGAGGATGCATGAAGTTGTGATCGAGGGAAGGATTATCAAAATTAGGAGTGTGTTCCTGAATTTTGAAACCCGGTCCCGCGTAGTTTTGATCCATTCTGATTTATCAATGCTTAAAATCCAATAGAAAGTTAAACCCAGGAATCAAGACCAGTATAGCAGAATCAACTCAATGCCCTTATGAAAGAACCTATCTTTTGACCTGAAATTGCAACAATGAAGGCACCAAGACCTACAGTACGAAGAGAGGACAGATTATTAGCCCGCCTAAGCCACTAACACTTACA
This sequence comes from Viola odorata, assembly GCA_963691705.1. NCBI lineage: Eukaryota > Viridiplantae > Streptophyta > Magnoliopsida > Malpighiales > Violaceae > Viola > Viola odorata. The sequence continues at coordinate 21,279,372 of OY829545.1, read as the reverse complement.
ATCGACCAAGAACTAAAAGGGATTCACTATAACTTTCCAGAAGAGACAGATTCTCAGTTGACCTCATCAAAGACAGTTAAATTCTTTACATACTGATTATCCAGTATTTCAAGTTTATAATCATCTGGAGTTATGCTGGTATGTTCTGCTTTTGGGTTTTTTATTAAATAAACAAAACAAATGTAAACAAACCAGTGTTCCAATTAAGCTTAATTCAACAGAAATTGATCAAACCTAGTCAAATCCGGCTCAAACTTGACAAACCCAAACAAAGTGCAGCAATTTGGAAACAGTAAAAGAAAGCGGAGAAAGAATAAACGAGCAAGTATGTACCTTGGTGGGTGAGAGGAATGGCAAAGATCTTTATAGTGACGATAATACAGGAGAATAGGAGATGATACGGACATGAAAGAAAACTGGTACCATGTTGTTGTCTCCCAATGATTTATAAGGGTGGACTCTTTTGAGCTACTTCCACCGAATCCGGCTCTTCTAATGTTTCCTCTAACATGACTGATTATATTGAAAGAATTTAAACCATCCAATAAAATTAGACGTTTAACTCATTAATAAATTGATCAGTCAATCAAATTCAACAAGTGGTCAACTCTCTTTAATCTCAGACGTCCAATTTTATTGGACGACTCAGATTCTTTCAACATGATTAATTATGTTAGAGGAAACATTAGAGGAGACAAATTCACTTCGACGAATCTGCTGCGAAACAGTGAAAGTGAAAACGCCAAAGTCCAAACCCATAGTCAAGGGTCCGGGCCGGCCGGCAGCCCACGCGGGGTTCGCTCCATTCCAATTGATTCTTCTTTTTAGTATTAAGGTCTTGTCTGTTTCTACCAATGAGGCAAAATCAGCATTACAAACTATTTCATGCTTCTTCTTCTTTTTCCCAATTTTCACACACTTTTTTTTTTAAATGATTTTTTTCCTCTATATGACAATTTTCTTTGAATCGTCTCCTTTTTAAAAAAAATTTCAATTTTTTATTACTTTTTTCAAACTTTTAAGGTGTAGATACCATTTTTTTTTCTAATTTTCATAAAAGAAATTTAAGTTTTTAACCGAATAGAGATTAATGTTACAAGTTTTTGGAAGTTATAGGTTGCACATATATCATAGTTTTTTTTTTTTTAAATTGTTTGTATTATTAATATCATTATATTACTAAAAATTAAATAATTTTTTTCGCTGCGGTTTGAGCACCAATTGATATTCTCATAACCTACGTTATAAAAATGTTATGCACTAACCAATTAAACTACTCCCTCCTTCCCCAATTAAACATCGTTTTAGCTTTTACTTTTACTGTTTCGGAACGTACCTTAAGACGGCCGGAACAGTCACTATTTGAGACAATTTTGCCCCGAATTTTTTCTCGGAAGTACTTTAATCCTTAACGTACGTTCGAAAAAAAATACGGAATTTTTTGGGGTCAAATAGTACCTCATCCGTGCGTTCCCTACTGAATATTAGGATGTGAGAAAGACATTTAATTGGGGAAGGAGGGAGTACAAATTTATATGGTACAAAGTAATTTTTTAGTCATCCATTCGAATGAAACCGAATTAAAAAGAAAAAGAAAGTCTATCAATAAGCTCAATCCAACTACTCAAACTTTTGCCTATAAAAAAAACACTATCAAGACAAAACCAGGAAAAATCCACATTACCCAAAACTCAGCTACAACAACATCCTGTGTACAAAAGTATTAAGACAACATAAATAGCTGTAAGGTGTAAGATCATTAATTAATACAAGGAAAACTAAACATGATTTTTGCCTACAAAAATTTCCCATCAAGAGCTGGCAGACCTTATTTTCTGTACTCACACAGCCTCCATAAGCAAGATGGTTAGGTCACTCATCCAAGAGATCATCCCTATAAGACACCCACCATCATAGTTTCACCGCCAACCAATCGATAAACGTTAGGAAACAAACTTTGATCAACCACCAAGCGCATGGACGAGGCGTGTACTGAGACTAAGACTAATTTCATAATATAGTACACCATCAATTCTTCAACTCCACAATCAAAAGGATCTTCCTTAAGAGGCAGGCACTACGCCAGGTCGTCTGAAATATGAAACAAAAAGTAAGATCCTTTTTTATTGCTTTGGATTCATCATTCATGTCAAAATATACTCAAGCAACACCAAAAAGTGCAATCATCAAAGCAAGAGCTAAAAGAACATTCAAAGACATTAGTACCTTTGCCTGAAATTGAAACTATCCTTCTACTCGCAATTCCAGAAAAGAAAAAAACACATTATAGTTCTCCATTCCAAGTTCAGACAAGATGCCATCCAAGACTCCTACACAGGTGCCCAACAGGTTGAAGCACAGATAATTCTACCTTTCCATCCCAGCAACATCCATTGGCCGTCTTTGTCAATTACGAAATCCTTGTGATAGTAGGTCCTTATCTTATCCTCAAACTTTTTCATCAATTCCCTGTCCAGTGGGAGCTGCTTGAATCCTGCTCTCATAGTCCGAGCCTGCCACTGTTTGTATGTCTCTGGCCTCTCAACTCTCTCTAGTCCCTCAGACGAGACAACATTCATTGCTTCTCGGCCATAAAATTCACTCTCGAGTGTCAACCTCTCTTGATCCTCACGAGGCAAAGTAGAATCAAGCATATCAAAAATTGAGGAGAAGTGGAAAAGTGCCTCCCGAAACCGTGTGAGAAAGAAGGGAGCATTGTAGGATCCATTAATTTCAGTGGTGACAAATACATCAGGATTCATCTTCCGGATGAAGTTAAGAACAGCATCCCTGGGGCAGCTTACATCACCTGTCTCATCAAGTAAGTTCTTAAACCGGCAGATAGAATTCACAGCTAGCATCTCATTGCTGTTTATCTTGAGGTCCTCAATTGGGATACTTCCCCAGTTCTGCGCAGCGATAGGATTGTACTCAAATGGAACCTTAAAGCGCTCACAATACCTAGCCAAGCGACGCCCTGTCTCCTCAATTCTTTCTGCTGGCCGGAAACCTTGTTGTGGCAACTCTATCCCAGTAATGCGCAACTTGGGAGGCCCACCATTTCTTTCAGAGAGGCTTTGAATAAGAATCGGCCACTGGAAACCATAAAGGACACCAAAATCTACAATATGGATAGTTGTTGCATTCTCACCAGCATCTAAAATTGCTTTGACTGCAAAGAAAATTGTGAGCTTTTTAAATGGGGAACAATGAAGATGAGTTTTATAAGCTTTCAACATATCAGCAGCTGTTGTCCTCCTTGAAGCCAGGGAAGTAAAAAAGTTTTGCACTCCAGTAATAGTGCCAGCCAAGCGTGCCTCAAGACCATTGGCAAAGTAATGCGCCAACCTCTGAGACCCATCACCATGTGGAGAAGAATGCTGCCGAATCTGCTTCAGAAGCTCATTACCAGTCCTGAAGTCATTAGCAGATGTAGCTTGTGCACAGAGAATCAGGAGGGCCCTCAAATCTACTGTTTCCTTGTTTCTGACCTGCTTTTTAGCACGGGTTTTGCCACCACTGGATCCATTCAATTTTTCATTTAGCTGCGACGCCTTTTTTGCTGCATCCCGTTCAGCATCATCCATGCAACATGAATGTTCTTTAGTCCCTGGCCAAAGCAATACTTTATCGAACATCTCTGACAATTCACTCTCTTCCACAAAAACTGCTGACTGTTTGCTGCTCCTTCCTGCTTCCAAATCCAAATCCTCTCGCTCATGATTCTTCCTACCCCTGGATCCACTAAGCAAGCTCTCCCCTTCAGTCTTCTCCTCCTTTACCACAGCTACTGGACTATCTGCTGCTTTCCATGAGGAAAATGTGTTGCTCTCCAGATCAATAACAAGTTGAGCCGTGCTAGGAAGGAATTTACTAGCTTCCTCCATCCCTCTCTTGAATTGCAATATAGATTCCTGATCACTAAACATATTCTGCACCATCTCACTGGCAGAAGGTGGCAGAGATGCAACACTAGTAGGACGAGCATCGTTGGAAGCATTTTCCAATAATTGCACGCTACGCTGAAAATTGGTTTCTGAATGGTACTCGGGAGGAAGAGAGGTTTGCAAGAAATCCGTATTCAAGTCCCCAACAAACTGAGGATCAACAAAATCACTAGTACCAATACCACCGCTATAATCGCTGCCACTTCGAGAAAGATTACTGTTGGGGCTCTCTTGGTAGAGATAAGGCTGTGGTGAAGTGAAGGAAGGATAAGTTTCCTCACCAAGTGCATCATACAATGACTTCTCGGTCGCTTTTAGAGACAGGGGATCATAAAACATGTGAGGCTCATTTTCCATGTTCTCCTCCATAAGCATCTGGCTTATGAACTTGAGAAGGGGGTCTGAAGAATCACTATCCTCGGAAGGAGAAGAAGCAGCTTCTTCTTCTCCCTCAGAACTCGAGCGCCTTAAAGGATCGGAAGAGGCTTCATTTGGACTCAAGCTTTCAGAAGGGAGAAATGACTTTCCCCCAGGGCTCAAAGTAAATGACAGACTTAAATCATCATTAGGGTCTGGATCAGGGGGGACATGGAAGAAACTGAGTTCTGGAGAAGGGATATCAAAATTGTGGCCATTTTCGAAATATGGGTATTGATCTGAATTTATTAAGATGGTGTTTTCATCAATATTGGAGAAGTTAGTGTAGGTAGTAGAGAACACAGCTCGATTATGATCCATGTTTCATCAATCTATGCCTCAAATCTTATAGCCCAGAAATCAGATTTGAGCTCTAATCGATCAATTTCAAGACCTGATTGATCACAACTAATGGACTAAAATCCCCAAATAACACAAGATGACAACCTTCTGCCCAGAATCAAACGAAAGGATCAAAGGACACTAAGATGTACTAAATTTGGACAAACACATCAGATATGAAACAAAGAAGCTTAACCCATCAAGAAAAAGTATTTAAACTTCAGAAAATCTTAGAAGTTCATATTGTATTATGAAGCAAACGACATTAGAAGGAAGCGAAAGAGCTGTAGAGTACAAGAATCCAGTAAAAAAGGAGAAAAAAGAGAAAAATAGTACTGATGGGAAGTACCTAAAAGCGGCGTGGTGCTCTAAGGAAGCAAAAGGGGTCTTGAATCTCATGTGAAGGGGTGAGCTTGTGTTATATAGAGGAAGGACAGAGAAGATCTTGCAATGGTGAAGCTTCAAGGAACTTGTGGCCGTGACATGAAAGTGATGATCTGGCACAGTGTCTTTTTGTTTATTTTTAGCCAGTCTATCAGAATTCAAAACCCTTTTGTAGTTTGTACTAAGAATACAAAACCTATTTTTTTGTTTCTTTTCCTACGGTCTGCTGTTTTCTTTATCTTTATTTATATTTCCATATATTTTCAAAATCTTAATCACACTCAATTATTATTAAAAAAAATTGAATATTCACAAAACTAATTTAAGAATTTAATTAAGAACGAATAAATTTAAGTACTACTTGATCATACACAGTGTCAAAATTGTAAATCTCATTATGACAAATATCTCGTTTTTGTTATTGATATTCAGTCAAAATTTAGTTGATATTTCGCAATTATATATTTCTTGTGTATATATTTTTGTTTGTAAAGTTTAAATACGTACCAATGAGAAAAATACAATAGAATGGGAAAGAAGAATATCAAATATTTCAAACAATTTTCTTTACTCCGACATAAAATGGTACCGACGTATCTAAGTTGATATTTAAAACTTTGATTTCTAGCATCGATGCGTGAGTTTGACTATTTTTCCCGGTAGGGACTCGTAAGATAACCATAACCACATGGGTCCCACCACTTCGTGCAGCGGTTGAACGAGTATACGTCAACATGTGGCCTCCACATCGCAAAGGTGGAAGATTGAGGTTTGGACATGTATCCTAGAAAAGTGCTCATCATGCATCATGCAAATGCATACGACTTGTAGCCCAAGCTCAGTCGTGTATTTTCTTTGTACAAGGTTACGAAAAGCCAGCAGTCACGGTAAAAACAGTGGCGGATCCTGCCCACGATATTTGGGGGGCGAGATCAATGATAGATTTAGGATTTGTATTCAGGAGGTATGGGGTTCGGGAGCATTTTTTGGGAGTATTTTAAAAAGAAAGCAAGTGAGCTGAACGAAAAATTGGAAAAATGTTTAAAAGTACCTGTATCCATCACTAAATAACAAATATTTAGATAAATTTAACAAAAAGATAAATAAAAAGACGATATAGACAAAAATTAATTATACATTAGAATTCATACAATGTATGTACTTTTTATAATTGTTCTCTATTTTAGAATTGAAATTAAATGAGAGATTGAGAGGGTGATTGATATGTGATGATTTGGTGTAGAAATTGAATTAAATGAAGGGATTGAATTTCGGCAGAGATTGAATTGGGTTTGGCACGGGTTTATTGGTAGTGATGATTTGGGAAATGAGGATTTGGGATTTAATTGGAAGAATTTAGGTGTGGGTTGGGTTTAAATTTTTTTAAACTTTTATCTCTTACGTTCAACTTTTATCATTTACAATCGAATTTTTATCGAACTATAGAGCGGACTTTTCGTCTCTTACTGTGTACTAATTATTTTGCTTTATTTTATTCCACACTTTAACAATTTCGATTCAAGTTTTTATTTATTTTTAGGTGAAATTGCTCGTATCATCAGCTAACCAGCAATGTATATATTAATTTTTTTTTTGAAAAGTTTGGGATGAGGGGGGCCTGGCCCCCATGAGGCTCCGCCTCTGGTAAAAGATTTTGACCCCCGAGTAATTTCCCATCTCTCAAAACCAGGTGCGGTACAAAACCTATGGAATATTCTAGGTTAATTAATGACATAAAAGTAAGGCATTAATTACTACTCCTATCAATCGGAGCAATCAAATTAGACGACGTCAAACTTAATTAAGGAAATTATAAACCGCCGGAGACCTCAACAGATCAGTCATAGGTTCTTTCTTCTAGGATAAGCTTGAGGACCAAGAAATCTTTTTTTTGCTTATATTTAATCTTCAAGGTCAAATGAGCCCCTTCCTCAACAAAACAAAACAAGGGTCAAAGGGCCCCCAACGCAGCTCGTTAATTTTTTTTTATGTACAGAGATAGAGATAGAGATAGGATTTGAATTTGAATTTAAATCTCTATTGTTATCGTGTGTGTCTGTGTATATAATTGTATTCAAATAAAGAAGAATTATTTTCAAATTTGTAAAAAAGAAAAGAAGTTGATTAAAACAGCGGCAGTGTGGGCGGGGTTGGCCTTTGATAGGGAAAACACTACAGCCTATGATGATCAAGGTACTATCTAGATATGGAATTTGTTTAGTCCTCTTATTTTTTTAAATGGGATTTGCTTGATCACCATATCACCAACTTCAAAAAAAAATTAGGAAAAAATCATCTGTCATCAATCACTATTTCCTTTTTCGCCGTTCAAAGTGTTGAAAGAGAGGACTGACTGCAAATAGCTGTTATATAAAAGAAGCATGATCCCACCATTACTAGCTAATACACTGAATCTTGTACATGTTTAGGTACTCCCTAATCCCTATCCCTATCCCTGTGGTTCCACCAGTTGTCTCTTTAACTTCGTACAAGAATTTATTTAAAAACAACACTAACTCAATTGAAATCAAGATTAAAGGTGTTTTTCCCTCCCCTTCTTCCCTGTTTCTCATTCTTTTCCTCCTCATTGTTTTGGAAAACCCTAGTTTCACAATCCCAAATCCACTCTTTTGTACAGTTTGGGCACCAAATAGCAATAATGTATGGAAGAATGATGGATATGTTTTGGTTATCTGTTAGGGCAAGCTATTATATTTACTATGCGAGAGTGACGAGTAAATGAAAGAGGAAAAACACAAGGTGTATAGTTCCTTTTCGACAATTAATTAAATTTCTGATATTCTAAATGATCATGATTGCACTGGTATAAACTGAAAATCCCTAATTTTGACAATCTTAGGAGAGAGAGATGACGATGGATGGAATTGGTGTGATAGCATATGAAGAATCAGTTGATCAAATTGTACTCACTCACGGTCAGAGAGCTTCTCGATTGCCTTCTGTGCTTCTTGCCACAATATCAGCCAAACATACGAGTGCATCCGTATGTTTCAGCCAAATACATAATCTTCTGATTAATGCAGCCTGAGTAGCTTGGATCCATCTAACACTAACAGTGAATCAACTGATCATAATGGTGCTTGCAGAACAAGAATACCAAGAAAAAATGGCAACAAAAACATCATTCTATAGTAAGCTTTTGCTAATTAACATTAAAAAAAACTTCTACAATAGAATACACCAATACACATACATGATACATAAACTCAGGTCTAAGATTTCTTATATATATGTAATACACCAACCTTAGCAAATACCTAAATTTACCAAGCAGTCAATATACAAACCCTAGTGAAGTAACTAACAAAATGCAATGACAAGGACCATCAATACCATTCCTAGGCAGGAATCCACGCAGAGGATGCGTAGAGAATACGTCCCTTCCATCCCTGCAGCACCCATGCGCCGTCTTCATCTACCACAAAATCTTCATGGTACCCTCCCTTCACCTTGCATTTCAGTTTCTTCATACCCATTGGGTCCAAAGGGAGTTGCTTCAAACCAGCCCGCTTGTTTCGAACCTGCCATTGCTTGTATGTCTCAGGCCTCTCAACCCTCTCCGAGCCCTCACATGCTATTGCATTCATAACCTCTCGACCAACAAATTCTTCTTCATACTTCAATCTCATCGGATCTTCACGCGGCATATTAGTATCACACATATCAAACAATGCAGAGAAGTGGAAAAGTGCCTCCCGGAACCTACTAACAAAGAAGGGAGCATTGTATGATCCATTAACAACAGAATGAACAAATATATCTGGATTTGTCTTCCTGATCAAGTTTAAAACTGCATTCCGGGGGCTGTTAATCATGACTGTCTCGTCAAGCAGGTTTCTAAATCGGAACAGACAATTCACAGCAAGAACTTCACCATGTCTAAGCTTTAGATCCTCAATTTGAATGGTCTCCCATTTCTGTGCTATGGCATTGTACTCAAACGGAATATTGTGGCGCTCACAGTACTTAGCCAAACGACGACCCGTCTCCTGAACCCTTTCTCCTGGCCGAAAACCACTCTGCGGAAGTTCAATTCCTGTGATGCGTAGTTTGGGAGGCCCACCAGGCCTATGTGCTAGCCGATAAATTAGAGGAGGCCACTGAAAACCATATAATATACCAAAGTCTATTATATGAAGTGTTGTTGCATTTTCAGCCACCTTTAAAATATTATGGTTTGCAAAGATAATGGCCATCTTCTTAAACGGACAGGCTGAAATATAAGCTTGATAAGCTTTCAACATATCTGCAGCTGATGTTTTTGTACTAGACAACGCAGTGTAGATCTGGGTTCCAGTGCCAGCCAAACGTGCTTCAAGAGCATTAGCAAAGCAATGAGCTAACCTCTGAGACCCATCACCGGAAGGTGAAGAGTGCTGCCTGATCTGCTTCAGAAGCTCATTAGAAGTTCTGCGGTCATCAGAAGAGACAGCTTGTGCACACAGAACGAGAAGAGTCCTCAAATCTACCACTTCCTTCTTGTTTCCTTGTCTCCTAGATCGAATTTTGCCACCATTAGATCCATTTGATTGTCCATTCTGCTCCAGCGTTTTGCTTCTTTCATTCTTCAATGCCGGATCATGTGGACCCTGACACCCATCCCCGTGGAATACTAGCACCTTATCAAACATCTCTGACAGTTCGCTCTCATCTGCAGAAACTGCTGACTGCTTATTACTCCTTTCTTCCTCCATTCCTTCATCCTCCCGCCCATGATTCTTCTTCCCATTCAGCCAATTAGACAAAGACTCCCTTTCTTCTTTCTCAGCCTTAACTTCCACCTTTGGAGCCACATTTTCCTTCACATCTGAAGTCAACTGATAGCTTTCCAAATCAATAACCAGTGGATTAACCTTTGGAAGGAACTTATTAGCTTCCTCAACACCTCTCTTAAACTGTAATGCTAAGTCTGTCTCACTGAAGAGATCAGGCACCACAATATTATCTACGGAAAAACCTACCGCACTATTACCAGCACTCGGTACCCCCTCGTCTGATTTGAAAGACAGATCTGGCGTGGACTTTGCTGGAGATTGGAAAACAATTTCAGTAGGAAGAGGCATTTCCATAAATGAGGGTTTTAATTCCCCATGTTCACCACTCCATTGAGGATCAACTGGACCACCAGGGTAAGAACTGAAACTGCCATTGCCACTGTAATCGCTGAAATTACTCGAGAACCCATCATCCGGGCTATCAACCAAAAATTGGTCACCATAAGAAGAAGATTGGCCAGGCGAAGGTGGACTCTTCTCACCAAGAACATCATACAATGATTTTTCCGCAGCTTGAAGAGCCAAAGGATCATGAAACATACAAGGCTTTGCTTCCATGTCCTCTTCCATAAGCATCTGGCTTATGTACTTAAGGACTGTCTCTGAAAATTCATTATCATCAGACGGGGAGTCCAAATCCACACTCGTGACCGAATTCGATGATAGAGCAGAGTAACCCAGATCTGAAGTGGGTGAAACATGGTGATTGTCCACAAAGTTGAAATCTAAAGAAGGGTCTTTGAAACCGAACCGACCCACACCATTAACATACTGATCCCATTTCGGGAAAATGGTATGATCCTCAAAGTTGAAATCTTTAACAGAACCAGGTAATTCAGTGAAACGAGAATCGGAACCCATCTTCAAAATCTTGAACCTAAGCATAAAAAGAAATCCAAAACTTCATTAACTTCACATACCCATAAGTTAAATACCGTTAACTACACAACAGAAATTAAAAGTCACAGTCTTGCACACCAAAAATTAAACTTCTAAGTACCACTTCAAACCATCAAATAGTTCAACAGTACAGTACATCCATATAACAAAGCTAGAGAGAAATGATAATTATCTACTGAGCTAAAATAAAACGGCGAGAAATAAGCCAGAAAGGGATCCAAACTATTCGAAAAATCATGAAAGAATATATTAAAATATGCTAAAGCTAAGAACTTTACGTACCTCAGCAATGGGAGAAACCCCAATACTAAGTTATAACTGCAGCGTTCTAGCTTTCTTCCCCTAAAGTAAAAAGGAGGAGCCTTTCGTGTCTATCTTCTTGAACTTTTTTTTTTAAAGTTTAATGTTTAATTGTTTGTTCTGTAAAATACCAGGAAGGCAATAGAAAGCGAGAAGGAAAAAATGAAGAAAAAAAATTGAGAGGTGGACCGTGGAGAGAGTATATATTTTATTTGCAGAAATTGGTATTTATCGGTGGAAAAATTTCGAACTCACAATTTCTGTAGCCGTTCTATAGGTGGGAGTAGGAGTAGCGGGACGGACGGACGGACGTTCATCGACCAATCTCATTTGTCCAATAAATAAATTGGACAGATTTGTTCAAGTCCATTAAATAAACGGACGGATCAAATTCGTCCATCTAAATTAGCCGGATTTGGACAGGTTCTCATCCAAATAATATTTTTTTGAATATTTTTTTGAATTAATTTTTTAAAAAAGAGCCTACATAAAGATGATTGAATTAATATGCAAACTTGTACCAGAAAAATTGCAGCAAACATAACTGCAAATAATAAAAAAATCTGCATAAAATTACAGCCAAACTAAAATTATTGTCCATATTTCGTCTAAATTTGGACGAATGGGACGAGTATATAAACATTGTCGCATATTGCCACAAGTAGCCTTGGAGGTCCACCACTACACGTGTTTTGTTGAAGCTTTATTTATTTATTTTTGGGACGAATTGAAGCTTTGTGGACTCTAGAGGTGGGTCTCACCAATACACGTGGCCAAGGGCTAGTGGCAGCTCCAGAAAGCAAGGCTTCGACTTTACTACTCACGAGCTGGATTCTGGGAATATAGAAAGGAAGAAGATCATACAACCAGTGGTCAACTGCATCCTTTTTTCTGTAGCAGTACCACCCAAAAGAAATACTAATGTGAGCAGTACTTGTACCTACAGTATTAAATAAATCTAATTAATATTTAACGTGGCTTTCAAATATTCTTATAGTTTTATTGTCGGTTTATCCTAAAAAGTTCGTAGTAGTGGAGAATTTGAACGTGTAATTCCGATCTTGACATATAAAAGGTTTGGGAGAACAAAAACCTTCTAGACCATGTCTGCTCCATAAGGAGAGCTACATACTTCTACAAGACAGACAACTCCTGTCTGTATATGGGCCTCGTGGCGTGGGGGTCCAAATATCAGACCGTGTCTTACTCACGTTTTTGTCTCCACCTCACCTGCATGCACCATTTTCCTCCAAACAAGTAACGATGGCTTAACTAATGTATGGAATTGGAGCTACGAGAAGTTAACTATAAATTAATTGGTAGTATCATTTAAGTCGTCCGTACAAATCCAGTGAGATTAATTTATAAATAAATAAATAAAAATGGGTGATTAATATGAATAATTCTCGTTTTTTCAGTTAAAAAGTTAACTACATCGATTTTTATATATTAATCTTTTATTTATCAAGTACTATTTACCTCTTAGAGGTTCGATTTAGTGCCAAACAAAATTAGTATCAATACAAAACATATTTGATATTATCAACATTTGTATAAAAGAAACACCAAAGTTTGTAAAATAACACTAATTCGAGATTAGAAAATGCTCCAGGTGCTAACAAATCATGTAGAACATAAATTTTAGGCCCATAACTATGGGCTAGAGAAGGCCCTTCGAATTGTGTTGGGCTCTTCACTCTCAAGTCTCAAGGGCCCAACAAAAGAACGCAACATGCAACCTAGAGTTTTTTTTTTTTTTTTGGAATGAAATTGTAGATGAGAGTTAAGTGTGGGGTTTCTGTAATTTTCCTTCAAAAATTGCTGGCCTTACGTCCTGAGATAGACCTCCTTTGGCCTTGATAGTTGATAGTATATATAGAAATGGAAACAGAAAGGAAATAAATACAAAGAAAAATGGCAAAAAATTGGTAGCCACATATAATTATCCAGTGTCTTCAATTTAAAAATGGGTAAAAGTTAAAAAACAACCCTGAACTTTAAAGTTTTATTTAATTGCAACCCTGAACTTTTATTTTGTTAAATTACAACCCTGGTCAAACACGAATTGTTTAAGTTACCCCCTACCGTGATAGAAATCAGACGTGGCACCGTTGACCGACGTTATGTGCCACGTCAGCGTCTCCTGCGACGTCAGATGACACAGTCGTGTTTGACTAGGGTTGTAATTAACCAAAATAAAAGTTCAGGGTTGCGATTAAATAAAACTTTAAAGTTCAGGGTTGTTTTTCAGCTTTTACCCCTACCGAAATTTATTGTGTGATTTCTGATTTTTGCTGAAAAAAATATATTACTCAAAAACCCTACTCCAAAATAATATAATTAAATTAAAAAATAAAAAAAATGTAAAAATTCACAAAAATAATTGTAAAAAATCCAAAAATAATTTAATTAATCCAAAAAATGTAATAATTCCAAGAAAAATGTACAAATTCCAAAAAAATTGTTAAAATTCTAAAAAATAATTAATTAATCTAAAAATCCAAAAAAGTGCAAAAAAATAATTAATTGTAGATATTTAAGTTTTTTTGGGAATTTTTTTATTTTTTTGGGAATTTGTATATATTTTTTGGAATTTGTACATTTTTTGGAATTATTACATTTTGTTGGAATTTTTACATTTTTCTTGATTTTTTTATTAATTAAATTATTTTTGGATTTTTTTACATCTTTTTAGAATTTTTACATTTTTTCTGAATTTTTAGATTAATTAAATTATTTTTGAATTTTTTACAATTTTTTTTGAAATTTTTAAGAAATGAACATCAAAAACTACTCACCAAATCGAAGAGAAAGGTGGGGCGTTCTGGGGTTGAGAACTGAGGGAAGGGTGCGGTAATGGGAAGGGTTTTGGAGTAATATATTTTTCCAATTAATTTTGGAATTTTTACAATTATTTTTGTGAATTTTTACATTTTTTTGGAATTTGTACATTTTTCTTGGAATTATTACATTTTTTGGAATTTTTCAACCTGAACTTTAAAGTTTTATTTAATCACAACCCTTAACTTTTATTTTGTTTAATTACAACCCTAGTCAAACACGACGGTATCATCTGACGTGGCAGGGGATGCTGACGTGGCACCGCTGACGTGGCACATAACGTCGGTCAACGGTGCCACGTCTGATTTCTGTCACGGTAGGAGGTAACTTAAACAATTCGTGTTTGACCAGGATTGTAATTTAACAAAATAAAAATTCAGGGTTGCGATTAAATAAAACTTTAAAGTTCAGGTTTGTTTTTTTAGCTTTTACCCATTTTAAAATTGAACGCCTTATGACTTTTTGCTAAGCTTTTCTACGAAAGAGAAATGAATGACGGTGACATAACCATTAATGCTTATCTTTTTCTTTTCTTTTTGGTAATACATTAATGCAGTATCGAATGATATAAAAAATTAAAGATGGGACCTATAAACTTTAGTTTGAAGTGCACATAGTGATAGGGGGTCCAAAAATTGGTTTGAATCAAAGATCGAACTAAAATTGGTTATTTTCGAACCAAATCAGTCCAATTCTAGTTTAAAAAACATCAACCAGGAAAATTTGGTTCAAAACCACTAACCACTTTTGAAAAATTATAAACTTGGAACTAGACTGATAACCAGCAAGAACCGAACCATGTTTTGGTCCAAATCCAGTTCCGAAATTTCTAGGTAGTCCATAGGTTTGGCCAAGAATTAGACCTAATTGACTCGTGGACACCCCTACCTACACGTGAGGTAGTAAACTTAGTAGTTGAACTTAAGTGAAATTTTTAAAAGAGCAATTAGGTAATTTTTTTTAGAGAAAAGATATGAAGAATTCATGAAAAAAATAATAATAGAACTTTAAGGTTTATGAAAAAAATAAAATTATAGGGGATAAATATGGAAGATTAAAAAAAAAGTGTAAAACTTTAAAAACTACTATGGGAGAATTGAGATGTTTGAGGGAGTAAATATGAAGGATTAGTTTAAAAGGAATAAAACTTTAATGACTATCATGGAAGAGTAAAAAAATTTGAGGAGTAAAGGAAGGATCAATGTAAAATGAGTAGAACTTGAGGGACTATTGCGGAAGAATTGCGATTTTTGGTGGACCAACCCATGGTTGTAGTTTCACTCGTTAATACGTATCATCTTTATAACATAGATATTTACAAACATTATAGAGCCAGAAAGTGAACATACGTTAGGCTACCCGAAGACAAACTAAGTCTTAAGTTTTGCCCGCTTCTCAACCACACAGTACAATTTCAACAGTGGTGCACAACAACGAATAAATGGCACAACCAAGCATAAAGGTGACAAGAAAACCCAAACAAAAAAAAAACGTAGAAGAACTATGGAGGAATAACACCTCATTTATTAATAAACTAATAAAAAAACCTAAAAATGTGAATTATCATATATCTTCCCGCTAACATCATCAGATTTGTGACTTCGTTATCATCTGCACCACCATCACATTCCTCTAATCAATTCGAAACTATCTATATTTTTAAAATTAGGTGATAATTTAAACAAAATTAATCTCTTATAATATAATCAATTCTAACACCACTTGCAACTTTGAATGTAAAAAATAAACATTCACTCTCTAATAATAAATAATCAAATAAAAAAAGCACTCACAAATATTGTTTTGGATAGGTAATACAAGACCTAGTAGTTGCTTATCCAAATTCTATACCTATACCTATTAATTAATATATCATAAAAACCCAAGTTAAATCACCTCATTTTCCGCCGCTTGCGACCACGTGATTTCTTTATTTGCTTCATAACGAGAGTTTTTCTTTTTAAGCATCGAAAATGAGATTCAGACTTTTCTAATATTTTTATTATCACTAAAATAACCAATAAATATAAACATCCTCGTTCCACACAAGTATTATATTCATTCGTTCATGTTCAATAAAAAGAACTCCAGATTTTGCTCTTGCCTAATAAAACAAGAAAAATCTAAGTTGAATATAAAAATGCATGTATATGCAAAGAGAACAATGTGTTTGTAATATAAATTCCAATTAGCAAAGCTCTTATTGTGTCGAAAGAATTTACAAGCGTCAAACCCTTTCCAGTTTCCACACAGGAACAGGATTAACGCCAGAGCAAAATAAAAATCTTAAATTTCTTACTCTTTACATAATGATGACAAAAATACACAAGTCAAAAAAAAGGAAAGACTATTCTGGTCTAAACCAACTAGTCTAGGTTTTTTCACAAAACCGGCAGCGGACGAGCTGACTAGTTCCTCCTCCTCATCAGAGGAGAAGGGAAGTCTCTGGCTGCAGGCAGTGGACGAGTCAACGAGTTCCTCGTCCTCATCAGAGGAGAAGGGAAGGCTGTGGCTGCAGCTGTTTGAGCTGTTGCTTGGCCTGCTGCTGGGACCAGTAAGCATGGGCAGCCAAGACCCTGTCCAAGAGTTCCTGTGGGACAGGCTCTCCCCTCCTTTGCTGAGGGGATATTCTTGCCGTATGAACCAGTGTTTTCCATTTATCCTGTATCAACACACCCAAAAAAATAATCTGTCAAAACCCAGATCCGGTATGCACATGACCATCACTTTCCAAGCAATGCATCAAGAAACTGTTATATTTTTGCGCTTTTTCCCTTTCCTGGAAGATTCAACTGCTCCTATAGGCACATAAAATATGTCGAATAACTTATTTCAGACAAAAGGGCACGTTAGTCCATATGAGTAGAGGAGACTGGGGAATAAAAAACATACAGGATCAGGCGTCATGTGAGGATGAAATTGAAGGAGATTCCTTGTGGGACAGATGTTGCTTTAGAGATAAAGCTACTCAAGCTTTAAAAAGTATAAAAGCCTACCCACTAATCATTTACCTGTCATGCAAGTAACTATTTTGTTGAACAGTTTAAACAAACTACAAACTCTTGTGGGGCCAGGTCCATGAAGTCTGACACTTTTGAATTTTAAAAGAGCAGACGTTGGAATATAACAGTCGAGGAGCAATCAAGCAATTGAATTCAACCCCTCCCAGGTTAAAAGCCATTGAGCTTAACATGAAAATCCATCACTTGGCAAGATATAAGACATAAAATGTATAGTGACATTACTGATAAATTTGTGTAAGAAAGAAAAGGGTGGCAAATTAAAAAGCTCACCTTCAAATCCACATAAGTACGGTGCTTTGCCTTTTCAAACGCTCGCAGTTTAACATCACGCCACCTGCAGATTGAAAATACAAAAGAGAAATTAATTATTCTATTTCCCACAAGGAGGATTAAGGAGGGAGACTGCATATTGGTCTATAGCACATAAAGAGTTGGTGAAAGATGATGATGGCCAGGCAAGCCATGAGCCTGTTATTGCACTAAATTATAATAATGGAAAATCTAAAACATGGGCGTCAAACAACCAGCTTATGGATAGAGAATCAGCTGTTTACCATAAAAGACAAATGAAACATACCTTCCAGTCCCAAGTTTCTCCACCGCTTGAACCAATGCCTCAACTTCACCAACAGAGAAAGGTCGACGAATTCGGCGCTGCCCAAACTCGGAGTGCTTAGACTTCCGGTGTGCAGGTACCACAGCTAGTGCCTCTATATTCATTGCTTGTAGAGGAACCAGGCATTGTGAATCAGTAGTGCCTTTGTCAATTGATAAGTCAATAGGAGAAGGCGCTGAGTCATGGTCACTCTCAACCAAATTTGCTACGTTGGTCACAAGGGGCTCTTGAGAGGTAGCACAGCTACCCTGATGTATCTCACACGCAGGAGGGGAATACCTAATAACAATCATTTGAATCACACTGTCAGCTCTTTGACAACCAATTTGATGCCTTACTTTAGAGATGAAAGCACATGACTCAGATATTAAAAAAACAACATAAACCACAATTTCAATCTCATTGTTCCAAAGTTCAGAAATGTTAAAAAGTGTCGTACACTGCATGGCATTTTCAGAATTATCATGCAATAAAATAAAGAGGCTTGTAACGACATCTTTAAATTCCAAAAAAATCTTTCATGTCAGCTTTAACAGTGAACATGAGACAAATCAACCGGTTAAAGAACAGAAACTAGGGTAGAATTTCACGAAGTCAGAAGCTACATGTATGACAGCTGATCAGGTCACAAGCTTCATTGATTCTGAGAATTATTATCAATGTTTTATTGACTTATGGTTACCGTCCTTCTCTGCAAGTACTTGTCACTTAAAAGCAGATACATTGGAAACTCGTCTTATATTAAACAGATAAGAATGTAACCAATTACCTGCTTAAAGGCTGTGGTCGGTCAAAAGGGGGAAGAAATGAAGAATCACCAGGATCCAAAGCAGAAGGACTTTGTGAAGGATTGGGCTCAAGACTAAAGCCCAAAGAGTCCAATTGGTCATCGTGAGATATTCCGGTCTGAAGCAGAGTTTTGCTGTCATCCCTAACCTTTTTACCTTGAAGAAGTACACCGATACGTAATCCACCACCAAGTAGAGCAGTAACAGCATCCATAACAGTCCTCTGTGAAAAACAAAACATGTCAATAGTAAAGACGTGAGACCACACATAAATAAAAAAAGAGCCATCACTTAAGGAGAATTGCAATGTGACCAATAAGAGAACCAGGCAGTGCCAAATCATGAAGTACATTAATGCACACAAACATTTATCGTCAAACTGTCTTCATAACAGAACATGTAGAATATGCACAAAAGGGTATTTCCACAATAGTGGGATGCACAAACCATAAGAATTGATAAGCAAGGGTGCTGCAAGTGCTATCTAGCATTAACCTACATTACATCAAAATCAAAGATCTCTATACCTTCAGTGAACCAATGGTTGCACTTTCTGGAACCTCGATAACAAGCTCTGGTACTTTGAAAGACTTTATTTTTAGTTTCACTGAGCAAAATGTAAGAGATCTTCATGTAAGAACCAATCAAGGCAATAGAGAACAGAGGAATCATTCCATCAAAGGTTCTCATACCGTGAGAATTCCT
The DNA here is from genome assembly GCA_963691705.1 of Viola odorata. Classification (NCBI taxonomy): domain Eukaryota; kingdom Viridiplantae; phylum Streptophyta; class Magnoliopsida; order Malpighiales; family Violaceae; genus Viola; species Viola odorata. The sequence goes on along the minus strand of OY829545.1, from coordinate 21,260,313 downwards.
AGGTCGGAATGAGTTGTGCTGGCCCGCAATTGAAGATGGCGCTCCAGTGGCTTAAAAAAAAAAACTAGCACTCTTTAGCAAAAGTGTAATGAGAGCAATGAAACCTAGAACACAGGTAGAAAAGCACGCCCATAGTAGAAAAGCAAGTAGAAAGACCTCCATGTAACTTTGAACAGGAACCAGAAGCATGCCCATAGTTGCTCTTCTGAGTTGAATCCAAAACAAACTCACTACTGATTCCACCATCAGAATGTAATGGAGAAATGTAGCCAAAGTGTTTCCTTTTCTTAAAAGGATATAACCTTTCAGATCTTTGATACTTGTAATAGTTCTTCCTCTTGCGGTAAACTAGCTTCAAATCCCTATCTGGAAAAACAACAAAATTTCCCATTAGAGACAAAAATCAGGCTCTTGATAAAATGGCTCTCAATGCTGGAAAAAAGAGATAAAAATAGTTAAGTTATGAAGAAACACCATACCAGTACTAAAAAGCCTCCCATCCTTCAATCTTGGACCTGCTCTCCAGTATTTAGCAGCCAGAATTTTCCTTATCCTTCGGTCTCCAATACGTCGTGCTGGCCTAAAGGACTTTTTTATTGTGCTTGGGTGAGTACACCCGGAGGAATTTTCGTCATCATCTCTACTAACTACATTTACATGATCCCGATTAATGGGATAAGAACTATGGGGAAAACTGTCCCCGCAGAAAGGCAACTTAGCACTACTGTCTGAACTGGCAAGTGCAGGAGGTTTCCCATCCCAGACCACAGGATCCTCTGAACTGCACCGATTAGCCACAGAGACATTTTGTACCATCTCAGACTTTTGAGGCTGGTCTTCTATCAGACTTTGAGGTTGTGCATCTAGTTTGCCCTCGACAAACTCATGATACTCAGCAGAGCCAACCTCAACCTTTCTGGCAAAAGTTTGCATTTCAATATTGCTTTTGTCATTCACCAATATCTCACTATCAGACCTCTGTGCACAATCAGGAGTTGTCATTGCAGAAGCTAATCCTAGATTAAGGTTATTCTGAATATACAGAGATTCTTTGGAACAATCATTTTGTTCATCAACTTGTGAGAGAAGATCAGAAACAAAGAAAGCCCTAGAAGGGCTCCCTTGATCCTGAATTTCTACATCCAAACGCTTTTCTTCCTCCTGACATTTTCTTTGTACAGTATTATTAACAACCACACAGTGATCTTTGTCAGCTAATCCATAACTAGAACTCGGAGCACTTTCTCTACCTTCAAGCAATAAATTTCCTGCTACAATAGCCAACAAGTCAAATGCACACATTTGGTCCTCTTCACTTCTCTTCTTAAAGGAGCGCCTCTGAAAAATAATGGAGAAAATATATTAGCTCAGAATTTTGGCAATGCAGATTTTTTAAAAGCAAACAAACAGAGCTGGTATGAAACACAAGGCACTAGAATACTTACCCTAGCAGATCGCTTAGCTCGGGGTGTGGGAGGAACCTGATAACCATTGAATCCATAATCCAACCTTTTGTTCAGCACCATATCTTAGAGACCATACCAATAAGGACACATAACATGCACAGAATTCCCAACTCAAATGTTCACACCGAATAGCTAATTATGCAGAATCCAGTAAAACGATCCTGGTGCCAAATAAAACCATGTGAGTATCAGGAAAAAAATTGATCTATGTATAGTATAAAGAAAGATAATAATGTAAAGCTAAACAACATAACAGAGGGCATCAGGAGGAGAATCAACATAAAAGGAAAAACTTCTATCAGAACATCATTTATAACACTAAGACAGAATTCAAATACCACACCCAAAAAGATTACTAATACATAAACCTCCTGGCAAAACAAATTACAGCATATTGGAAGACAGATAAAGAAACAAAAGCAACACAATTATCCTCAAAGGTGCCCCATTCAAGTGAATGAATGGGATGCAACAATCAAAGTTCCAGCTTTGAGTATTGAATCAAAACTTTCCATCACAACTCTGACATCTGATCATTGCTTTGAGAGCCACATCCTGTTCAACCTAACTAAACCCAAACACATTACCGTCAAACCAAAACTATGAGCAAAAACTACAACCACCAAATCAGATCCATGTGATCTAACCAAAAACAACCAGACTAACTAGGGAAAAGAATAGACTTGAGGAAATTTTAAAAGGAGAAAAGGGGCGAATTGACAGTCATTGACAGTCATTAACGTATAAACCCAACATTTTTTTCTGGAAAGAGCATGATGCCATGATTGGGGTATAACAGGGAAAATAAAAAACGACAATTAAACCAATCACACCTCCACTCCATGATTGTTTCTAAAATAAATATGAAAAATTTCATTTAAGAACAGAAAGAATGGAAAAAACTACGAATTCGAACAAATCCAAGACGAAGAAAGGCAAAAACCTAAACCACAGCAAAACCCTCTATCACCCCTACAAAGGAGATCCCTGTAACATAACCCCAAAAAATTACTGAAAAAACAAGGCAGTTGTGCATAGAATTCTGCCCAATCAAACCAAATGAATTTGGAGGATCTAAAACACATCAAAAGGATCAGCCACGAAGAAGCTAAAAAAAATTATAAGTACCACGAAATATAATGTCAAAATTATTATTAAAAAAAAAATCATCTCCAAAGTTTTTGAAGGGAAAAATCGCCTATGTTGCACTAAAAAACACTTTATACAGCATAGATCACTCTAAAATCTCAGATCGCATCTGTTGAAGGCAAATCCATTAAGGAAAAACATAATTTTAAGATAAAAAAACCCACTTGATGCCATCGGAAAATGACTGAAAAAAGAGTTTAGAACTATGAGGGATGGTACTTTTAAGCTGAATTTTGCGTCAAAAATCCATTCTCCACCTCATTTCCCACAATTTTCATGAATAAAAAACACTGTTACCACAGAAAACTCATATTTAAACCCAAAAAACCCACATCAAAAAGAGGAAAATTGACAGAATTGGCGCAGGAATCCCACAGAAAATCAGAATTCTCACCTCTTTGATCCAAACTATACAGACTTCTTTAGTCACAGAGCGAAATTCCCATAGATTTGAAGCAAATGCAAAGATCAAAGCAGAAAAAAACAAATTCCCTATCACTTCCACTTTCCTTCACTCTCTCATTTTCCGTCTAACCCATATTTTCCCGAGAAAGATTGGTTGGTTTTAAACGCTGCCCATTCTTATTTCTCTCTCTAGAAAAGAATAAAAGAGAAACCTCTGATCTGATCGCAAAACCCTCTAAAATCACCCAACCATATTGCTTAAACCCCCAGGCCTTATACCATTGACCCTGGTAACCGGACCTATCGGCTGTGCTGTGCGGGTTACTGGCTATAGCCGGTAGGTAGAAACCAACTAAAGAGCGGTTCTTCGTGATTTGGATGACCCTCTTAGGACGCCTGCCATCCACACGATTGAGAAAAACAAATAAGTTCTTTTTTCGATTTTTATTTTTTCTTTGTGGAATGAGTAACTTTCTTTTTACCATAAATAGTAAATAGGCATTCTTAATTTCTTAATCCATGTTAAAAAAAATCAGGGGTTAAAAAAAGAAAAAGTTGTAAAATTATAAAATAATTGGTGTGAGTGGTTTGACATTCACATCTTTTAAAAAAAAGATTGCAAGTTCAATCTTTGAATAAAATAATTTACATATTTAAAATAATTTACCATTTAATGAGTCAATGGGATGTAAATAAAATTAATTCTAATACGTAAAAAAAAAATTAACAAATTTGGTTAAGATTAAACATTCACCTACCTAATTTAAGATAAGAGTGTAGTTAATTAGCTTTTTCTTTTTTAATATGAATTTACCTAAATTCAACCAAATGTATAACATATTCACCATAATTTAGAACATGAAGGTTTCATTTTTCAAGAATAAAATAGAATCATAAGCTTACTACTAATAAATAACGTTAAAGTTTTTGGTTTAAGTTACTCCCTCCGTCCCCAAATAGATGTCGCTCACACTGTAGATACGCATATCGAGGAGGCCGCATGATGCACTATTTGACCCTAAAAAAAATTGTACTTTTTTTCGAACGTACGTTAATCATTTTCCAATGTCCGAGAAAAAAATTGAATTTTTTTTGTCAAATAGTGCGTCATCCGGCCTCCTCAATATGCGTATCTACAATGCGGGCGATATCTATTTGGGGACGGAGGGAGTATGTTTTATACATCATCATCATCCAATCTAAAACTCTTAGAGTTTTATTAGCTTGAGCACTTTGAAAGCTTTACGAATGGCATGTACCTATCTTGTGATGTCGGGGGTTGTTCGTGTGCATCAAAAACACTTGAAAACGCATGCCACTCCTATCTTGTCATTGAAATATCCGCCGACGATCACAAACTTGTAGTAATTCCTAAGGATGTCCTAGTGCACTGTGCACTTAATAAAAAATAAAATCCACTACACTCAAATTCACCATTTCGCACTCTTTTTTCCTTCTTTTTTTTCTTTCTTGCTTAAAAAAAAGTCTAACTAATACTTTCTTTGTCTTTTAATAAATGGCGTTTTTTTTACGTTTTTTTACTCCCTCTGTCCTTCAATGTTTGTCTTCCTCGCATTCCAATATTCAGTAGGAAACGCATATCGATGAGGCCGAATGAGGCACTATTTGACCCCAAAAAAATCCAAATTTTTTTGTGAACGTACGTTAATCCTTAACGTACTTCCCAGAAAAAATTAGGGGCAAAATTGTCTCAAATAGTGAGTCTACCGACCGTTTTAAGATACGTATCGAAACAGTAAAAGCAAAAGCTAAAACGACAAACATTGAAGGACGGAGGGAGTACTATTTAGAGTACTTTTCATTTTATCTTTTCCGAAGTATATATTTTGTGCAAATGACAATTTTTTTTAAATCAACCCAATTTGATGATAGTGTGGTAATTTTAGTGAAAATTAGAGGTAAAAATGAAACAATATGAAACAAATTAAGATCAAAGATCATTGTCTTACATTTTTCTACTATCCTAAAACGTCTGTTATTAAAAAACGGAGGGAGTAATTATTTACGTGAGGATATCGAAAAATCACGTATGGATATAAAAACTCTTGTTTTAATCCTTAAATTGGAATTTTAGTGATATCATGATGACACCCATGTACAACATTATATAAATATACTACCATATAATTTCCAATCACTAGCCAATAACTTTTTTAGTTAATTAAAAAATAGGAATTCTCTCGTGCGAGAAACCCTTAAACGACCCACGTAATAAAATTAAGAGAGTATTCTCTACATTAATGTATGTCTAAAATATCATATCTAACTTATAAATAATAGTCTATTGTTAAAACATGACATTCAAGAAGTGCATTATAATTTTCTCAAAAGTGAAGGGCAAATAGTGGAACAGAGTCCTGAACTTAAATTCGACTAAAAGAAAATTGAATATTTTATTTAATTTAGTCCATAAAGTATAAATTTATTTAATCTGGTTTCTAAAGCATAATGACGTTGTTTAATTTGATTCTTTTAAGTTTTCCACCGACTAAAGGTTAGGGGTGGCAAATGGGTGGGTATGGGTAATGATTAAATGGGTATGAGTGGGTATGGGTATCATACCCATTTATTACCCATATAATTTTTTAAATGGGTACCCATACCCATTTATACCCATCTAAATTATACTCACCTATTTATACTCATTTACACTCATTTAAATCATACTAACTTAATAAATATAATTTTTTATTAAGTAAAATTAAAAATATCATGTTTGACCCAAAAAATGTAGATTTTGATAAAATTTGACTATGTGACTCGATTTTGATTGTGTATGCTGGTTTTATCGTTTAGGCTCGGGTTTAACCATTTAGGCTCGGGTTTATCGTTTAGGCTCGGGTTTGACCATTTAGGTTCGGTTTTTATCGTTTAGGCTCGGGTTTGACCATTTAGGCTCAGGTTTGACCGTTTAGGCTCGGGTTTGACCATTTTGGCTCCTTTTTTTTACCATTTTGGCTCGTTTTCCACCATGTTTGCTCATTTTCACCAATTAGGCTCGTTTTTCACCATTTTTGCTCGTTTTTCACAATTTATGCTCTTTTTTTAATCATTTTTACCATTTTTTTCTCATTTTTTACCGTTTTGGCTCGTTTTCAACGTGGGATTTGCATGATTCTCTCTATTTAAAAAAAACATAAGTATCACTGTAATTTTTTTTAAAATTAGTAGTGGGTCCATGTTTGCTAATTTACATATTTTTTTAGCACATAACATACTTCTAGACCTGTCAATCCGGGTCTGCGGGTCGGACCCGACACGGGACCCGACAGACTCGGAAAAAATCGTCCCGACCCGGAAAAAATACGGGACCAATTTTTGGTCCCAGTCTCGGCTCGAAAAAATGACTCGGGTCCGGGACTGGACCGCCCGGTTTTTTTATATATATTTTTTTAAATTCAATTTGATAATATTCTTTTAAAAGAATAAAAAGAAGACCCAAAACCTCCTTCTCTCTACCCAAAACCAGATCCAACCACACAACACAGTACTGAAAAACTGATTTCGTTGATCATAACTTTCTAAAGCATAGCCAAGAAAATCACACCCACAACAACAACAACAACAAAGCTCACTGGGGTTGTTGCCGCTGCTGGAGTCGTTGCCGCCTTGCCGTTGGAGCTGCTGTCGCTTTACCGCTGGTGTTGGGAGAAGAAGATGCTTGCTGTTTGGTTCATTTAATTAATTAATTGTTGATTGTTTTGGGTTTATTTGATTAATTGTTGGTTTGATTAATTAATTAATTAATTGTGGTTTGGTTTGGGTTTAACTGTTGTACATAGGTTTAATTAAATGATTGTGGTGATTTGGGTTTGGCCGGATCATCGACATCGGCAGTCGAGAGGAGGAAGAAGACGAAGTGGGTGGATTAATTGAGAGGAGATGATTTTGCTGAAGATGAGATGGGTGAGGAAGAAAGAGATTAGAGAAAGATGAAGTTGATCAGCAGGTGGGTGCTTTGCTTAAAGAAAAACAGAGAAAGCAATGAGGAGCAAGAGGATAAGGTCTGCAATTAGAGATGTTATTGATTAAAATAATAATGGAATCAAAAGGGTTGGGTGAGGATGGCTGGGCCGCGGCAAATGGCACCCGGGGGTCCCTCCTCTTATTATTTTTATTATTGTTAATCCCTAACGTTACGAAATATTCATTTCGCTCCCGCACGTTAGTGGCGTTAGGCACCCGAGGTCCCTCCTGCGGTAACGGAGCCCAACGGACGTTAACTTCCATTATTTTAATATTTTGTCTGATAAAGTTCTCTGACGCGGGACCCACCTGTCGGAAATTCAAATTTTTTTCCTTTTCTTCTCCGATTTTCTCCCTTTTCTTTTTCCTTTCTTATCTAATTAATTAAAATTACCCAAATTGAAATTTAAAACCAAATCAACGAGTCTTTTTCAAAAACAACCAAATAAAGGAGACCCCAAAACAGAAGTCATCGTCTTTTTCCAAAAACAATCCAAAAACTGAGAAACAGAAGTCATCGTCTTTTTGAAGAAGCATAAATCCCCAACTCCCCATCGTCTTCGTCAAGTTCTTTTTGGTCAGAAAAGCACAAGTCGTTGTTGTCTGCATAAGGAATCCGAGAAGGCTGACAGGTACAGGTACATTGAGATAAGGAAAAAGTTTGTATTTTAAAACCCTAGAATCGGGCTCTTGGCTTTGTCTGTTCTTATGTGTCGGTTGCTTTTTAATATGTACATAAACTATTTATATTCAATGTAGTGGTCCTGTACTTTTCTTGTTTGATTTATTGACTGCATTATTGTTTGGTTCTTGCTGGTAGGCCATGGGTGTTGTTTTGCGGTTCAATGTGGCTGGGTTTTTCAGGTTTAACCCGTATAGATACGAATTTGCTACTGTGGTTGAGTGGAAGTGTGAGGTTAAAGACTTATCGTATGAGTTAATAGTGTGGATTTTGGAGCATAAGATGAAAGTAAATAATGTGGGTAAAATTTTATTTTACAAACAATGGGAAAAAAATGTTGTTGATTTAGATATGGATTTGATCTTGCTACAATGTGAAATATCATTTGAATTGTTTGTACAACTAGCTAAGGATAAAGGTGTAGTGGATATATTTGTAAACCATGATGAAAGTCAGCCTCTGTTTATTGAAGGTAAATCTAGGATTGTTTATTGAAGGTAAATCTAGGATTTTACCATGTGACCTACTATTGTTTCCTGACTCAATACATGGTAATTACTTCAGTAATGATATAGTAGAGTTGGTGGGTGGCAGTACCTTTAATGTTGAGGAGGGAGTTAAGTCAGATAGGTTTCCTAGAGACATCGTTATTGAGGCTGCCCCATTTTCCCCTTTCTATGAAGCTAGAGACAATGAGGAGAATGTGTTAGGTAGTGGAGGAAGGTTTTGTGAAGAAGATGGTTCAGAAGATGGAGATGACAGTGAAGAATGGAATGATAGTGAAGAGGATAATTCTGGTCAAGAAGATCTTGGGATAGAAGGAGGGCTTGGTCATTGGGTGTCTGTTTCATAGTTATCAGATGATGAAGAATATATTGTAAGTAAGAGAAAGGGAAAGAAGAAGATTGTAGACGGTCAGAGTAGTGATGTAAATAGAGATCAAGGCGAGATAAGAAATGAAGATGGTGGTACTGCTGAACCAGAAGAGAGACAGTCACCACTAGCTGATGAGATTGGGGATGATTCTGATGTTAGTGCAGAAACTAGTAGTGATGGCAGTGAAGCTGAACATGGGAGGAGGAGAAGAAAGACTAAAATTTCTTACAAGCCCACCACCAACTTCAGATCTGTTCCTAACTTGGAGATTGGGATGATATTTAATACATCAAAGGAGTTCAAGGATGCGGTGATAGAACACAGTTTAAAGGTGCATAGAGAGGTAGATTTTGTGAAGAATGACAAGAAGAGAGTAAGGTTCAAGTGTTTGGATAAAAGTTGCAAGTGGTTTGTTTATAGCATGAAACCAAAGCATGCAGATCATTGGCAGTTAAGGAGTTTAGGTCCTGATCATTCTTGCCCTAGGGTGTTCACAAACAGCAGAATAAACTACAAGATGATTGCTGGTCACTTCATTAAGGAGAGGAAAACAACAGCAACTGCAATGAAGCAAAAGGATATCAAGAAATACAGCAAGGAAGAACTTGGTATTCAGATCACTGAAGGTCAGGCAAGGAGAGCTAGGATGCAAATTTTTAAACATTTTGTTGGAGATTATGAGAAAGATTTTATAAGGATATGGGATTTTGTTCAAGAGTTGAGGGATAGCAACCCTGGGTCAACTGTTGTCCTTGAAGCTCCTGAAAATATTTTTAAGAGGATTTATGTATGCTTTGATGCATTAAGAAGAGGGTTCACTGAAGGATGCAGAAGGGTGTTAGGGGTAGATGGTTGTTTTTTGAAGGGGCCTTTTAAACAACAATTGTTGTCTGTTGTGGGTAGAGATGCCAATGACCAAATGTTTCCAGTTGCTTGGGCAGTGGTGGATGTTGAAAACCACTCCAACTGGATGTGGTTTCTTCAGCTTGTAAAGAAGGACCTTCATATCATGGAAGATGGACTGGGCTGGTCGCTTCAATCAGATCAACATCCAGTAAGTGAAAACAACAATTATTTATGTTTATTAAAACTTGTATCAATTTCTTGATGTGTAATTGGATTTGTTTGTCCGTTTTTGGCAGTCCATTATTCATGCATTTAGGGAACTGATGCCGCAAGCAGAGGCTAGAAGGTGTGCCAGACACATATTCTCTAAGTGGAGGAAGGGGCGTGATGGGGACCTATATGCAGAGTTATACTGGAGTACTGTGAAGTCCACCAATACACCTGAGTTGGAGGAAAATTTAGAGAGGATGTACAACCATGACCCAGCAGCTCTGGATGCGATTTTGCAGGTACCACCTAAGTTTTGGTGCAAATCTTACTTTCAATGTCTTTCTAAGTCTGATGTGGTTGACAATAACATGTGTGAGACATTCAATTCCAAAATCATGGTGGCTAGGCATATGTCTATTATCTCAATGCTTGAGGAGATTAGAATGTATGTAGTGCAGAGATTTATTGAAAGGAGGAATTATGGGAATTTTCAGTTTGTTGGGGATATAGGGCCTAAAATTAGGGGGAAAATTGAGGACAACAAAGATAAGAGTGTGTACTGCCATGTATTCACTAATGGTGATGGTGGATGGGAGGTATTTGAAGGGAGTATGAAGTTCATTGTCAAATTTGAGGGAAAAAAATGCAGCTGCAGGGGATGGGATTTGACAGGTATTCCATGTCAACATGCAGTGGCAGTGATCACACATAGGAAAGAAAATGTTGACGATTTTGTGGCTCACTGGTATAAGAAGGATATGTTCATGAAGGCTTATGCCTACTCTATCCAGCCAGTCAACGATGAGAGATTTAGGAGGAGGACTAGTTTCCCAAACATCGCTGCTCCTCCAAGAAAGTTGGTTCAGGGTAGACGTAGAGTCAATAGGATACCAGAAAAATGGGAGCCGAAGAACAAGAAGAAAGTCATTAGAAGGTGTGACAGACAGAGGTGCACTAAATGCTTCAGAGTAGGACACAACTCAAAAACTTGTTCAACAAGCATGAACGTCAATGTAAGTCCTTCTCTAAGGGTGCACCTACTCTACTTATTTCATATATGTGTCTATGAAAATATGACTAATGCTATTATCATAGGTTGGAGTTACTGGAGAAAGTTCAGGATCCACTCCTTCAATTGTTGTTAATGAACCCGTATTAAGCACTCAGAACTCTACTACTAACACTGAACCATTGGCAAGGAGAAGAAACCAGCATGACAACATATTACCGAGGCCCTTTTCTGGGATTGCATCACTCATTGATCCAATGACTGGCATGACCATGGTGTGTTAGTCTTCAATTTACGTTGTTTATGCTTGAAATATTTTAAGAAGTTGTGTTTAATTTATATTTATTTTTATGTGAATTGTTAGCCCAACAGGCCAACTGGAATTGCACACCAAGCAAGTAGCAGGGCAACGTCAGAGACATGCAGACCCGGTCAAAATGTAGGAAGGGGTAGGGGTAGGCCTAAGGGGTCATAAAACACAATTGCTACCAGATGGTTTGGAGATTATATTCCACCAAACCCAGCACCTTCTTCAACAATTCCAGCCACTACTCCAGCAGCTCCAGTAGCTTCTCCAACAGTACCTTCTTCAACAATTCCAGCCACTACTCCAGCAGCTCCACTAGCTTCTCAAACAATACCTATTCCAACAATTCCAGCCACTACTCCAGCAGCTCCACTAGCTTCTCAAATAATACCTAATCCAACAATTCCAGCCACAATACCAGTAAAAAGGGGTAGGGGAAGGCCTAAGGGTTCTACAAATAAGAAGCATAAAGGACTTCCATCATGAAGTTGTTGTTTATGGTACTTGATATGATATCAGGCAAATGTGTTGGAACTTGTAATGTATGGAAATTGTGTTGTTGTTGCTTTTGTTTTATGGTACTTGATATCAGACCCAATCAAATGGTGAAATTTGGTTGGCATTTTGTTTAGTTTTTGGATATTCAGAAAGGTGAAATTTGGATGGGATTTTGTGTTGTTCTTGGATAATCAATTATGCAAATTTGGATGGGATTTTGTGTTGTTCTTGGATAATCAATTCTGCAAATTTGGATGGAATTTGTTGTTGTTATAGCATAATCAATTCTGCAAATTTGGTTGGGATTTTGTTTAGTTCTTGGATAATGAAATCATAAATTTTTGTTTAGTTTATTGAAGAATCAATTCTGCAAATTCGGTTGGCATTTTTGTTTAGTTTATTGAAGAATCAATTCTGCAAATTTGGTTGGCATTTTGTTTAGTTTATTGAAGAATCAATTCTGCAAATTCTTGTGCAGCATTTTTGTTCAAGTTTTTGAGATTCAATTGTGCAATTTTTTGAGCAGCATTTTGTTTAGTTTTTTGAAATTCAATTACGCACATTTTGTGCAGCATTTTGTCTAAGTTTTTGAGCTTCAATTCTGCAGATTTTGTGCAGCATACGGTTTAGTTTTGGAGAGAAACAATTCTGCAAATTTTTTAGCAGCATTTTGTGTAGTTTTTTTAGAATCAACATAACAATGTACATTAAAATCTGTTTCATCTTGAATGCATGTATAATCAACAACACCATCTTCAAGAACAACATACCGAAATGCACATTACAGAACTGTGCTTCAATAACATCATAAACAACAACAAACATGACAAAACTTTCTTTAAAAAGTCAAGAACATGATAAACAGAACAACAAACAACACATCTAAATAAACTTCATCATTTTATTATCATTTATTTAGAAAGGGAAATACATACCTGGATCCATAAGGATCTAAACCAGAAAATGGCTTAACCAACAGATCATACATTAGGAATGCCGGCCACAGCATTTCCACCCATGTTCAATTCCTCTGAAGCAACCCTTACACCTCTGAGTGTTGTTTCCATTAAAGCCCTCTTATTCTGGAGTTGATTGATGCAAACTTGCAGGTGAGTAAGGCTCTCACCAAGGCTGATGACAATTGCAAGAGCATCATCATCATCTTCAAACACAGCTTCCTTCCTAGCCCTCAACTCGTCAACCCTTGCCTCCAACCCATGGATATCCTCAGCAGTCTGCATAATCTTGTGTTCCAGCATCACAATGTCATCAGCTAAATTCCTACTGACTCCCCCAATAACATTGAGAATTATTTGCCTGTCACCAGCATTCATTTTGGAAGGAGATGAACAAGGAAAGATGCAAAGTGAGGATGAGTTAGATAGTCTGTGAATATATAGAGATACGAAATAAAGCAAACATGTAGAGAGTCAATGCAGGCAAACGTTGCAAACGTTGGGAATATGGAAGGCTAAGACGCTCTATCACTTTGGAAATATGGAAGGCTAAGACGTTGTATCACGTTGGGAATCTAAAAGGTGCATCAGTAAATGAGAGTTCAACTACCAATCTACAATCTACAATGTGCAGAGTTCTTAATGTACTAAAACAGTCAAGAGTTTTATCATTCCAATTAAAAACTTACAATCACACCAACCATACCTATCAAAACACACACGATAATTACAACCTTTACACACTTCATAAAACCATCTGACTTCACCAACCTTTCCCTATCTAATTCATATTGCAAACATGAAATCAAATCTATAGCTTCCGTGTGTGCATTCTGCACACGCACTATCTTTTCATTCAATGACCTAACTTCTGCTTTCAAATACTCTTCACTGTCCAATAGCATATGGACAACATCCCTCGCCCTTTGTGACAATCGTTCAGAATCATGCCAAAAAAAATACTTACATCTGTGTCTTCGACAACCGTAAAACCTTCTACCCACGTTCTCCTCTTTCCAACAAACCCACATGACAGCTTTCAACTTGCAGTCGCAATACCTCGCTGGACCTTCATAATTTTCAATTCCAACTTGCGTATGCCTCCTCCATGTGCGCACCGAACTAACAGAAGTTGAAGAAGACGATGGCATCGCGTTACAAATTTAAAATTAAAGATGGAAGAAGGAATGGTGGGTGGCGGCTGCCTTAGAAATGGTGGGTGGCTACTGATAGAAAAGAAAATGAAGAAGATGATGATTTGGGGATTTAGGGTTTTGCCTCAGATTTGTTTTTGATGAAGACGATAACTTGTGTTTTGCTTGGGGTCTCATTTATTTGGTTGTTTTTGAATAAGACGCGTTTATTTGGTTTTAAATTTCAATTTGGGTAATTTTAATTAATTAGATAAGAAAGGAAAAAGAAAAGGGAGAAAATCGGAGAAGAAAAGGAAAAAAATTTGAATTTCCGACAGGTGGGTCCCGCGTCAGAGAACTTTATCAGACAAAATATTAAAATAATGGAAGTTAACGTCCGTTGGGCTCCGTTACCGCAGGAGGGACCTCGGGTGCCTAACGCCACTAACGTGCGGGAGCGAAATGAATATTTCGTAACGTTAGGGATTAACAATAATAAAAATAATAAGAGGAGGGACCCCCGGGTGCCATTTGCCGCTGGGCCGCTGGAGGAAGAAGAGAAAGCTGAGGTGCGGGCTGCGGGGGTGGGTTAGAATAGGATTAGAAATTAGGGTTTTTTTTTTTAAAGGATGGGTCATGGTCGGGTCCCGGGTCAGACCCGTAGACCCGACGGGCCAGACCCGGCCGTCCCGAAAATTTTCGGCCCGGGTCCAGACCCGGTCCCGAAAAATTTCGGGACTGTTTTTTAGACCCGACCCGACCCGAATTGCCGGGTCTCGGGACCGGGTCGCGGGTCTAATTGACAGGTCTACATACTTCATAAAGAGGGAAAATATTAGATACACTTCACGTTGGATTCACATGATTCGCCCCATTTAAAATATATTTCTAATATACTTCAACTAAAATATAAATTTAAATTCGGCGTAATCACATTTGATGCAATAGTAATTAAACATTAAACTTTAACCGAAAAAATAACTAAAGAATCAAGGACTAATTAATTAGATTGAAGTTAAATCAAGTAGAATTTAGTTTACATACCTCTTACAATGATTAAATTGTAGTATTGATTCCTCCACTTTACTCTCTTAACCACAATTTATCATTCTCTCTACTATAATTTCAGTAATATTTTAAATATGGGATAAAATATATCCAAACGGGTAAAGTAGTTGACCAATACTTTATTTATTAATATAATATTTATTTTAAAAAGTATTTCAAGTATTAGTTACATGTTTTATGTCTTAAATTTTTTTCATTCATATATGTTTCCATTAATTAAATAAGAAAAAATAGTAAAACGCAAGTAAACAAAAAAAAAAAGAAGACCTAATCAATTGGGATTTTGTAGGAAAAAACCTAATAAATCAAAATTCTATGTTTACGTAGATATATGAGGAAAAAATAAAAAGGCTGCGAAAATAAATTATATATTTATTTCAACATTAATGATTTAATATTAATTACAAGAATAGTTATGAAAATTTTAAATTAATTCAAAATATATTTAAATAATTTTGAATTATCCATAACTATAATTTTTTCATACTTTTAAGAAAAAAATCATGAGTGATCCCATGAAAAGTATAAAACTCATTTTTAAAAAATTAAAAAAAGAAAAGAAAAGTGGATATAGAATTACTCATCTTGAGATAGAGATTACGTTGTTGTAATTTTTAATTTATTTTGTTCATTATATGAATTAAGAAAATTGAATTTAGCAAGAGGATAAGGTCTGCAATTAGAGATGTTATTGATTAAAATAATAATGGAATCAAAAGGGTTGGGTGAGGATGGCTGGGCCGCTGGAGGAAGAAGAGAAAGCTGAGGTGCGGGCTGCGGGGGTGGGTTAGAATAGGATTAGAAATTAGGGTTTTTTTTTTTAAAGGATGGGTCATGGTCGGGTCCCGAGTCAGACCCGTAGACCCGACGGGTCAGACCCGGCCGTCCCGAAAATTTTCGGCCCGGGTCCAGACCCGGTCCCGAAAAATTTCGGGACTGTTTTTTAGACCCGACCCGACCCGAATTGCCGGGTCTCGGGACCGGGTCGCGGGTCTAATTGACAGGTCTACATACTTCATAAAGAGGGAAAATATTAGATACACTTCACGTTGGATTCACATGATTCGCCCCATTTAAAATATATTTCTAATATATTTCAACTAAAATATAAATTTAAATTCGGCGTAATCACATTTGATGCAATAGTAATTAAACATTAAACTTTAACCGAAAAAATAGCTAAAGAATCAAGGACTAATTAATTAGATTGAAGTTAAATCAAGTAGAATTTAGTTTACATACCTCTTACAATGATTAAATTGTAGTATTGATTCCTCCACTTTACTCTCTTAACCACAATTTATCATTCTCTCTACTATAATTTCAGTAATATTTTAAATATGGGATAAAATATATCCAAACGGGTAAAGTAGTTGACCAATACTTTATTTATTAATATAATATTTATTTTAAAAAGTATTTCAAGTATTAGTTACATGTTTTATGTCTTAAATTTTTTTCATTCATATATGTTTCCATTAATTAAATAAGAAAAAATAGTGAAACGCAAGTAAAAAAAAAAAAAAAGAAGACCTAATCAATTGGGATTTTGTAGGAAAAAACCTAATAAATCAAAATTCTATGTTTACGTAGATATATGAGAAAAAAATAAAAATGCTGCGAAAATAAATTATATATTTATTTCAACATTAATGATTTAATATTAATTACAAGAATAGTTATGAAAATTTTAAATTAATTCAAAATATATTTAAATAATTTTGAATTATCCATAACTATAATTTTTTCATACTTTTAAGAAAAAAATCATGAGTGATCCCATGAAAAGTATAAAACTCATTTTTAAAAAATTAAAAAAAGAAAAGAAAAGTGGATATAGAATTACTCATCTTGAGATAGAGATTACGTTGTTGTAATTTTTAATTTATTTTGTTAATTATATGAATTAAGAAAATTGAATTTGTTTAAAAAAGAAAAATAAAAAAGACGAGAGAGAGAGAGGAGAAGGGGAGGGATAGGGTTGACTTTGGTTTAATTGGTACCCATTACCCAACCCAATAAAACCCACCTATTTTAGTTTAAATCAGTATATTATCCATTTCTACCTATTTAAAAATTGCACTAACTCATTTAACACCCCTACCTACTTAAATTAGTTGGGTATGGGTAGATTTTTGTCACCCCTACTTAAGGTGTATTAATTTTTTTATTTTGGTGAAATCGGCTTAGAGTGTTGAAGTGTAAATTCTATGTTACACATCAAATGACCAAATTAAATAAAAAAAAATATATATTTTAAAAACTAGATTAAAGAAAATGTTATATTTTTTCAGTCTTCTTCTGTTTTAACTTTGAATTAATTCTACACCTAAATAAAGTCATATAGGAGGGGCTGTAATTTGGTAACCTACATAATTAGGCAGGAGTAATAATGACCACAAAATAATACTAGTACAAATCAATTCAAGATTTTAGCTTGGTAACAGTATGGGTCCAAAAAATTAACTTGGTAAAAACCCTTTTCACATCAGGGGCACAATGGTCATTGTAGCTTTATAAATACTGGAGCAGTTATCCCGATAAGCATGTTGTTGCACTTTTTCGAATGGCTTGTTTTTAATATTCCTTCCACGTGTATTAAACAAAAACTTATATTTTCCTACGTGGAAAAAGAGGAGGTCTCTATTGGTAGCTTTTCGGCTAATATTATCTGAGAGGGAATATAATAAAAATAAAATGGATAATAACTGCAACTGGCTTTGCGTTGTTTGTAATTTTTCAAAGTGGTGTGGGCACAAAACCAAAACGTGACGTCAAAAAGAGGAATCTCCGTTGGAAATAACGTTGACGGAGATGGATGCGTGTCCAGGAGAGAGCCAAGACAGGTAACGCCGTTTTCGGGGATAAGAAAAGATATGGGGTTTGCGGTGGGCCCCACGATTTGAAAGACAGGTGCTAAAATAGTGGAAAATTGTCCGATAAAAGATTTAAAAATGTGTAAACTAATTGACTGTTTAACCGGCACGTGGCGTGGGGAATAGTAGTGGGGTGCCGATCAGAGGAGGAGGATCATGGTAACCGCAACCAAGAACAAAACTGTCGAAGCCTTGAAGTTGTAGTTGTTACTTGTTAGTTAGTATGTATTTGTGTTTCTCATGCCAGAAAAACATGGAGACCCTTTAGTTGAATATGAGACTGGAGATGATGCAGGATCAACATTCATCTTTGTATATATAAGGAGTGATTACCTATTACAAATATTTTGTTAATTTTAATCAGGTAGGCTGCATAAGAATAATTATGGTACATACGGCCCACGAATTTAATTTCTTTTCACTTTAGTCCTTTTATTAATTTAGTTGAATTTTGTTGTCGTTGTCCACGCTATTTTTATAATATAGCTAGCCCCAAAGATAATGATTAAAGTTAACTATAAAAAATGATTAAACTAATATAATTAAGGAGCAAGTTAAGAAAAGGGAGTACAAACATAATATTATGGTGATAATTAAAATAAATAAATTATATATTATTATTATTTCATCCGTTCTTAATTATTTGCCGATAAACCAACTTCAAGTAGAACTTGGAAAGACAATAAAATACGTTTTAACAAATTTCTAAAGAGCGACCCACCTAAATAATATTTGTACGTGATCAACAACAACAAAGGGAAGCTGAGATTCAAACACAGCTTCAAAGGAGTAGATCATAAAGTAGACAAACACAACATGCCATATCTGTTTGAAAACCCTGTTCATGTGCTCCTGTACCCACCAAAGCATACATAGTATATATATAATATTTGGATGAATATTGTTTACTAGTTCATCTCCTGCATTGTGTGTGTGGTTGTGTTCTGTTGTGCAGACAGTCATACTTGCCGCCAGATCTGAATTATATATACTATATTTTCATCTTATGGATTTGTATGTGTCACCGCTGTTTCTAACTAACATTTCCCTTTTTATTTTGAAAGAAGTAGTAGCTAGAATGCCATTAAAATTTAAAACTACGTTGATTAAAAAAAAGGAAAAAAATGTACGAAGGATATTTTAATAGTCTCTCTTCATGGCAAATAATGGTAAGTATAGGGGCAAAAAGGGAATCTGGAGGAAGGAGGTTGCGTTTCATGTAAGGCAATAGTAGAGAATTCCCCCAAGAAAGCTGGAATATTAATTGTTTGGGACTTTGGGTATTATTTCCTTTTAAATTCAGCCAGGACAACAGATCTCCAATAAACCTCTTAAACAATTAGACTTAGTTATGAAATAATTAACAGGTGCCCAAAAGAAGCATTAATAGCCCAACAAAGAGAACAGATGAAACGGGCTTGGATTCTCCTTCTCACACTTTTGCTTTAATTGCATATGGCTGTTGGACTCAAACTCAAATTCGCCAAAAGACATTATGTTTCGTATTTCATAGGTTGGTATCCATATTAAACCCACCGTGAAATTTGAATGAGACTGAAACCTCATATTAGGCCTGTTTTTTTGGCCCACACCATAACAACAAAACCAAGCCCATCTCTCCATTGGCCGAAAGGCAAAAACAACCGCAAAAGCAAACATTACTCCTTCTCCACCTATGTGTCAACGCCAGAAATAAATAGTCAAATGCCACTATAACACTAATAATGCTAATAATTTATCTATTATCAACAGCAGATCTACAGCGATAAATAAATAATTTGAATTTGATCCCAAAAAAATCAATTTGAATTTATTTATTTTAATAATTAATACTCTCTATCAAATCAAATCCAGCCTCGCAATTGCAAAACACTCATAATAACTCTGATATACTTCGTTTTTTACGACATCAAAAAAAATTATCCTTCTGTATTCTCTTTTCTGGGTTTTGCCCGAACTATCCGATATATATTTACTTGACCGGCAATGAAAGAAGGGAAATCTGTTAAATTGAATAATCAGCACCAACAGCAGCACCAAAACGGTCACTTGGGTCCTTTCAAATTCTCCAAGTTGTTGGATCCAGACGCTTCCTGGGACAAGGTGCTTCTTCTCTCTTTCTTTGCTTGTAATTATGGGTTTTGTATTCTGTTTTCAATTGGGTTTTTAGTTGTTGTAATGTTATTCATTGAAGCTGTTACTATAATAGGTTTAGGACTTATCTTTAATTGTGCTTTTGGAGTTGAACTTGAAACATCCATCCTTCTATGCTTATAAATAGGTCATTGGTATGCTTTCAGTGTTTTGAGGTTATCTTAATAGGTGCAACAAATTTGGTTAATAGGAATAGGGTTATTTTTATTTTTGGTGGTTTAAAACTTGTTTTTTCTTTTGGGTAGGATCAATTGGGAGATGTATTGCATTGGATCCGGCAAGTGGTGGCTCTTCTTTGTGGATTGCTATGGGGTGCCATACCTGTAGTTGGCGGCCTATGGATCGGAATGTAAGTTCCAGCTTCTATCGTTTTCTATGCTATTGTAATAGTGAAATTTCTCAAATTGTTGTATGAAATTTGCTTTTCAGTTGCCATTTCCTCTGTTTGTTTAAGCATTAAGCATTAAGCATTAAGCATTCTCATTTTTATTTTGTAGCTAGTCCAACTGAGCATCTGTCAATGTTGTGATGCTATGTGTAGACCTTTCGTGGTAGGAAGGATGAAATATGCTTTGCATACCATCATATGTTAGTAGAAGTGCTTAGAGGATGGCTTGCAAAGTGGTTTACGTTTTTTAGGCAGTTATTACACACTCTCTATCTTTTTCCTGAAAGTTTTTCGGAATTAGAGTGCTTGGTAAGATGAACTCAGGCAGTGATAATGTGGTAATAAAATTACTGATCATGAATAGCTCACTGATCATGCAGAGGATATGAAAGCAAGAAGTTATTAAAATTGCAGTTCATTGCAAAAAGTACACCTTCAGTTGTGGAAAACTATTCTATCTGTGCATCAATGCTTTTGGCATTATTTTTTTCCTGAGAAAACAAATATATTAGGTGCTGACTGTCTCAAAGAGCCCGGTATTGTATTTTGATGTAGGAAAGTGGTGTGACTCAATGCCAAAGGTTCTTTTTTTTGGGAGGTGGGTGAATGGAGTGATGGACTTTTGTGGCTTAAATTGTGTTTTGAGGGAATTGTTTTGATTGTTCTGGATTGGATGATACCAAAAGACCATGAAGGTCCTATGAAAATGCTTGTGAGTCAGACGGATATGTTTGTATAAATAATTTCATAATAAATCGCTGATGCAGAGTGATCCATAAGGAGTGGACGATGGAGGATTAGACCTTTTTTGGTGTCGACTTTCATAGTTTTCTGGAATGTGTAGAGACTTCCCCTCTACAGACATGGGCTTACCTTTTGCATTCTCCTTAATGTATGCTCCTGTCAATGGGAACTAGCCCCTGTAATCTACATAGAAACTGGGCAGCAAACTAGATCAGTTTTGTGGTTTTGATCTGCCTTTGGCCTGTACCTGATGAGATCTTTTGGTTAAGCCTCAAGTTTCTAGATTATGCACTGATTAGTACTAGTGTTTTAAGACACTCGATACAATAACTCTTTTTATGGATGGTTCATGATGAATAAGTTTGGGGGGGGGGGGGGGGGGGGGGTGGTTGTACTGAACTCTGCATGGCTTGATGTATTTGTACTTTCTTTTTCTTTCTGAAAATCACCTGTATCAAGTCTATTATACAGGGTTGATAGGCACTTATGGTGGAATTGGCTCTAGAAAGATACATCGGGCGCATATGGCACTAGGTATTACTGATGGTACAAAATAACGTGGTTTTCACCCCTGGTGAACAATTACGAAGCACTCCAGTCAGAATCCCTTCTCTATATGAGGTGGAAAACAGTGCGACATGTAGGTTCTAGGTCTTTGGCCTCACCCTGCTTCTTTAATATCTAGAGGGGTATTTGGTGGAGTGGACTGTGTTGAGAAGAAGATTGTTTAGTTAGGATAGTTATAATTTATATCTTGCTTTTTTTGTGACATTCGTAGTACTTCAGTCACCAAAAGAGAAAACTGAGGTGATGACAAATACATTATATATTATTTGTTTGACATGCAGATATGCTAACACTAATCTGCAGAAACTTCTTTAATAACGTTTCTAATTTTAAATTTAGTTTGCTTGGTTTCATTGCAAACTCTTTTCTGATGTTCCTTCTCTGATTTTTGCTTGCAGTTTTCTCTTGATATCCTCTGGGATTATATACGGTTATTATGCAATGATATTGAAGGTCGATGAAGAAGAATTTGGCGGTCATGGAGCTCTCCTCCAAGAAGGGCTCTTTGCCTCTATTACTCTCTTTCTGGTATTTTGACTTCATTATTCCCTTTCATTGCATTCAGTCACACGTAAAGTTAATTGAAGATGGCTGTTGTCTTATAACTGATGAGTACTGTGTTTCCTCTTCTGCTCTTCAGCTGTCATGGATTCTTGTATACAGCTTAGCTCACTTCTGATTGGCTTGGTACTACAATTTGGCTCCCTCTCTATCCTAAGAGATGTTCGTGCGATCGGAAGCAACTATGAGGCGCCATTTCTTATGCCCTCGAAACAATGAGAATGCTCCTTTGTTGCCATTATTATCTGTTAACCATTTTCTATTGTGAACATCTTGGTTTTGCATAGCACGAATGTGCTAGCTGTTGTAGTTTTGCTTTGTTAAGATAGTCATAAGCAGAATGTAAGATTTTAATTGGATTGCTATTGTTGAGGTTCATGAGGAATTGTTCTTGGAAAAGCGGCAATAGTGATTAGTTACTGCTACGGTGCCACTTTACGTTCACATTGCAGTCATAGTTTCTCACTCGACTAATCCTAGTGGCTTAACATGTTCGCAATTTATCAGAAAGTTAGCTGATGCCTGCTTAGCCTTTTGGAGCTAGAGTTTGATCAAATTTGCCACATTGCTTGAGTAATTGGTCTATGATTCTTTGAGAAGTAAATTGAATAACGATCCATCCTAAATAATGCCATGTCGGACTGAAAACAGAATTTTTCTTGGCTATATGATAAG
Source organism: Viola odorata (assembly GCA_963691705.1). Classification (NCBI taxonomy): domain Eukaryota; kingdom Viridiplantae; phylum Streptophyta; class Magnoliopsida; order Malpighiales; family Violaceae; genus Viola; species Viola odorata. The sequence continues at coordinate 21,237,756 of OY829545.1, read as the reverse complement.
AGACGATAAATGAGAGAGAAATCACAGGAAAGAAATGCATCTTATATTAAACTAAGTTCCTCTGATTCTATCTTCAATCTTCATTTGTACAAAGCAAAATGTCTAGCATTCTTGAGGCTGATACTCTTTCAGGATGAATCTAATGCCCAACAAGAACAAGAAAATATATGAAAAGAAAAGAAAACCAAAAGAATCATGCTTCTGTACGCAGGTGCAGAAATTGCATGCAGCACTTGATTTAACAGCTATTTCCATCTTTGTCGTCTCCTTGAAACGAGGTATATGCGACCATAAACCCACCGTCTGCCTACACTTGAAACTTTTTGCTGCACAAAGAAAGCAATTGGTTACCAGTGTGTGGTTGACAGGTTACTGTAAACATTTCTTTCCTCCTTCCAAATTTGTTCTTTTCCTTATATTTTCACCGAGCCATTTTGAGTGTCCATAAATCCAACCATATTAAGTAATGCAAAAGGCATTAGTATGTATTACTGGTAAATTGGTAATCCATCCTCAGGCCAGAAGGTCAGCAAGCTCGGAACATGAATAAGTGTTGGTCACTCCTCTCATAACTCATTAAATAAGAAACCAAAAATCAATTCAATATTTACCACATACCTCGGCCTTTGTGCGGAATTCTAGTAAGCTGTCACATACATGGCAATGCGATCTATGTTGAGAGATCTTAGATGGATCTGAGCTCACAAAGGCAAAAACCTATACAGAGGAGCAAAGACAATGGAAATAAAAGAAATTCCAGTTACATCATGAATCTAGTTGGCTAATTGATGTAAATATCGATAAAGAATGGGGCAGATGAAAGATGGAACTGGAAGTTTCCAACTTTCTTGATGTTAATAGAAAATTATGTGAGGATACTCACCTCTTCTCCACAATTTGGACATGCCCCCTTGAGTGACACTAAGTCATTCCTCCACAGGTCCTGGAGCACCTTTACTGTAAAACAAAAATGGATGCTTACCCAAAAACAAGAAACAAGTTCGGAGTATTAACTAGTAAAGTAAGCTAGTGCTAACGTGTTTCACCGAAAGAAATAAACTAGTGTATTTTTTAAGCACAGTCAATCTTCTCCAATTCAATTTCATAAATAAATCCCAACGAACAAGTTCAACTATTCAGAATAATGGCTCCCCTATTGTTTGGCTCAAATTGACTGACATTCATAGTTGGCACTTGACCTTTGTCATTACCACTGAGATGGGTGCTCTAAGCATCCATTTCAAGATTCAAGCAATCTATTATGTGCATTCCCTAAAACTATAGACAAAGGTAGGTGCCACATATAAATGGAAACCAATAAGCTGCTAACCACAGTGACACCATGTATATGTACAACTTAGAATCTCATGTGACGCGAACTTGGCCAATCAAACATCTTATAAACCCAACATTTCATGAATGAAAAGCAATTACCTGAAGCTGAAGCAATTGGATAGCCAATCAGAGCACCCACTGCCATGTAAAGAATGGTATTTAGAGTGGCAAGAAACTGTACTAGAGGAGCTTGGGTGCCAGTCCCTGAATCAAATGCATGCTGATAAGCTAACACGGCATTGTATATTATGGGCACAACACATGCTGAACTCCCGATTGTAAGGAAGACCATCCATATACTCGCTAGTGCAAATGCAAGTGATATATCTTCCTGCCCTACATCCACATCAATCAATACTCAACTCAAGAAAACCTTTGAAAAAAAATAATTTTTTTTTATAAAAAACCCCCAAAATACAACAACAAATAACCAATCATTCATTACCTCAGCATCTGAATAAGTGGATTGTCTCCTAATACTGCAGCGAGGATACTTGACAACAAATTTCGAACCATACCACCGCAACTTTAACTGATTATATAACATATTAGCAAAAACAAATTAGACAAATCTTAATCACGTTTACTTAACTGCGCCTATAAAACTGTTAAACTTCTCACTTACCTCTACTCTATCAAACATATCATCAACTATTATCGGTTTCCCACTGTAATACGCATCCCTCGCCTAATACAACATCGCCAAATTCAATTCTCCTCACAGTCAAATCCTCAGCAAAAAAAAAATAGCTTACTAAACATAGAAAAATGGAGAATCACCTGGCGATAGAGAGCTTCTAGTGTTTCTTTACTAGCGGTTTCGACGGGGCCGATGAATATGCAAGAGGGGCCCTCCAGAGGCGAGCTGCATGCAGCGGAAGTTGTGGCGGGAGTTACGATGCTCTTCCAGGATATCCGTGGCGAGAAGGAGGATCCGCCGAGGGTACTGGTTCTGATCACGTGACCTGTGATGGGGGTGCGCGTGCCAGCCATGAACTGAGAACTTGAGAAGCGAGAAAGATACTGGATTTTGTGGAGGAGAAAAAAAAGGAAAGACGAAACGTAACGGTTTAAAGGACAAGACCGATTTGCGATTTGTGGCCACGCAAAGATATGGATATTCGCCCAAAACCCGTAATTGTGGGTAGGTATTACTTGCATATTGTGGGTATTTTGTAAGTATGGATATACTCGTACCCATAAAATACGGGTATGAATATGGGTATGGATAGTACTTGTCCGCTCCAATACCCACACTAAATACCCCTGCGTAAATATCTTGGAGAAGAAGGGTCACTTTTGTCCAAATTGTAAGGACGGGACGATTTCTGTAAAAATTATGGTAAAAAGATGCGTCTGCCGGGAGTCGAACCCGGGTCTATTGCTTGGAAGGCAATTATCCTAACCGTTGGACTACAAACACTTGCTTACACATTTCTATGACCTATAGAATAAAACTTAGGCGTTGAAACGATCATTTCTATGAAAATGGAGAGAAATGGGGGGAATGGATAAGTACAAATTGGGATGCCATTTTTACTTGATACTTATCTAAATTCTAAAGAATATTTCCTGATGAGGAACATTGACCTATTTTGATCCTTTCATACAACTATACAAATCAAATCAATTCAACCAAACATTCTTGTCCTATCAAACAAAGGGTCCCATTCATGTTTCTCATCTGTCCCAATCCCAAAAAAGTTCGTCTTCCAAGTAAATTCTTCCACAACATCGAAAGGATTCTTCCCACCCTCCATTTCCTTCTCGATGCTCCTCACTCTTTCAAGAACTCCATCCACAGTTTTATCGAACGCATCCTCGAGTGTCAGCACAAATCTTGGATCAGCATACACAACTTGTGGGATCAGCTTTATCACTGCCTCTCTCATGGCCGCCACTTTCTTGATAGGAATTCTTGTTAACACTTCATCAATGCTGACTTTCCCTTCTTTTATCTGCTTCTCGGGTATGAACACGGAATACGTAGTGTAATCCCTTGGAAGATGCCACAGGTATTGGACATAAGCTGATCCTGGGTGAAAGAAAACTGGAATACATCCACCCAAGATCGAATCGAAAGTCGATCTTCGAGTATAGGAATCCCCTGAAGGCTGCAAGCAGAATGTAGAGGTTTGGAACATTCTCATCAAATAAGAAGGCTCGTAGCATTTGCCTCCATGACCATGAACACATTCTAGCAACTGGCATTTCCTCCCTGCAGCCTGGCACTGATTGATTATTTCACCGCGGATAGAATAGTTCATGTTAGGCCTTGGTGCACCGGCGAAAGAAAATAAGTAGGGTCTCCTCTGCCGTCGCATCCTGTTCTGCCATTGGAACACTTCATCATCACTTGAAGGATGGAAGTATGTTGGATAAGGAATGGCATAGTCATTTTGGTTCCATGGACTAGACTCAATTGTCAATATGGTCATATTTCTGGCTTCAGGTAGAATCATAAGTTTGTTGCCCCAATCCGATTTTCTATTCCTTTCTCTCCTGAAATCCCAAGCAATCCTTCCGGCAACCATGAAATGGTCACCACCCCACATCCTCTTCCACTCCTGCCTTTCTCTCAACCACTTGACAAGGTTTAGCGAGTTATAATCCCTCACGTACAAGTTTGAGTTCCATAGCGTGCGAGTGACATCAAGTCCAGCATAGTAAGGCACAAAGATTGCTGAAGCCAATGACGAATCATTGGTTAGGCACTCGTACTGTTTCATTCGATTGTGAAAAACAATTTCCAGCATGAACTGGTTTGTTTCGAACCAGCCAGTGCTGGAAAATACCTTTTCAGAATTCTCAAGCTCAGGGCCGAGACCAAAGTTCCACGTGAAGGGGCACATATCATTCCATATGCTTAAAGATCTGCAATGCTGCACCAAACCCTCATTGTACTCGCTAGGAATATCGTGAATATAAATGTATCTGCCAGAACACAGCTTAGGATCTGAAACAACCTTAGGCACTATCCCTGCCGGAACTTCCTTGGTTATGATTTGGTCAACCACATGTTCTTCATTACCTGGGTTCAATTTCCTGTCGGTGTCAGGTTTTCTCCTGATATCTGCAGGAAGTAAATCTATTGGTTCTTCAATCATATTACCTTCAGCAGCATTTCCTTCACCAGGAATCTTTTCAATGGATCGAGCTTTATTTGCTGTAATACGTTTCCTTTTACCTGATCTTGACTTGGACTTTTTTCTAGATCTAGATCTTTTCCTGACAACTCCATCATCCTTAGCAACATTTCGTTTATCAGGAAATCTGTTCTTTCCACTTTCAGGAATTGATCCGTCCTCTGCGTCTGATATTTGCTGGATAAACTTTTCCAAATCACTGTCTATAAAAGAATCAACCGGATCACCTGATGCATCCACACCCGTACTCGATTCTACATTCTGCTTTCTTTCCTGCATTGCTCTTTCGGTCGAATTTCCATGCAGAAGAAGAGAAACTGATTCAAAATTGCTTCTGATTCTGTTCTTATCGACTTTCGAACTTGAATGACAGAAGTAAAGCAAAAGGAACCATAAAAGAAACATGACTACGAAAAAGTACCAAAATTTGGCGCGAGCATTTCCGATCATAGCCTGTTTGCCATGGATTTCCCGCGGACTTGAGAAATGCATGAATTTCGAACGGAAATTAGGCAACGAAGAGATTCGAGATGGTTTCTTCTTGAAGATGAGCATGAGAAGTTAGGAATTAGGTTTTCCAAATCGCAGAAAGAAAAGACAGGAATCTGTGCGGAAAGTGAAATAGAAAGAAGAAGCAGAGGCGATGAAGCGTTGAATATTTTGGTCCATTAATTGGATAATGTTAAGGAGAATGAAGCAGTTATTAGAATCTAATTCCTTACTGGTAAAACAAAGTTGCTTGGAAAATGGAAAGGCATCAAAAGATGGCCTAAGTGGCGCTGAAACAATGAATACTCCTACTCCTACGGCCCTTCATTGTACTGCTATTATTACCACAAGAAAAGGATTGAACTGAACTGGTTTTAGCAATTTCATAATTCAAAATTTTCTTCAGCAAAAATAGACATGAGAATGACCATATGCTTTTCCTGATGTTTTTGGACCGTTAAATGAGAAGGAATTACAAGAGTTGATTTATAAATACGAATAAAACACGTGTGAGAAAACTCACTATTACTATTTTTATTATAATCAATGTATATCTTAACCAATCACAATAAGAAAGTACAATACTTTTATGAATTTTTCCCCAAAAGTTTGTATTTTATAAACTTATTTCTCATTGTCTAGTACTTTTAAATATAATTATTGACTAATAGTTATTTTGTCCATATCACCTCCACCTCAGCATATTTAGAGTTTATTTATTCATTAAATTATTTTTTAATATTTCCAACACGTTATCTGCATCTTTTTTTCCTTTTTCATGATTTTCATTCTCTATGGTTCTAATTGTTTTTTTCTCTCAGGAAGAAATGTCTTAACCATTTACCAATCCAGTAATAATGGAGGATGCTCAATATACAAGTCCAACTGCGTGCCAATTCATTGAAGAACTAATAAACGGGAGGGATGATGGTAAAATAAGCTCGAGCACCATTAGCTAGAAAAGCCGGGCCAATTTAAGAACAAGAGCTGCTACTGCTCACAACCCGTTTGAAGTTATCCAACTCCTTAGAATGGGGACCATAGATTGCTTTAATAGTATCTCTACAGCTACTGCATAAGAGAAGAAGAATTGAAGCAATGTAATAAAAGAATCCCCATAAACAGATGAAATTCTTGAGAGGATGCAAGAAAGTGGGAATAACAGAGAACCTGCAAGCCACCTTGTTGAATTTCTTCTTCTTAACATCAAACAGAGTTTCAAATACATCAGGCTCCATGCGACAAAAATATGGACGATCTAGGAAATGAGTAAAATCAAATCCCAATCTTTAGAGAGTTTAGAAACTTAGATTTTGAAGGAGACAGAAACCAAATAGATAGCACCACTCACCAGGGTAAATGGAGCACTTGCGTGTTGCTTTCTCATAATTTATACACCACCCATCTGGGCCTATTAAGCTATTATAGAGCTGACAATTTCACATTAACAAATTCAAACCAATTTGGATAGTAACAAAGAAGTTGAGAAAATTTCAGCAAACATCCAGTAATGTATGAGGAAATCTTGAAACATGTCGCAGCCAACTGTAAGCAAGTGAACATCTTTATTTGTTACCATGGATGGATATTGATCAGTCAGTCATTTTATCGAGCAGTTTGTGCCCATAAAGGAAAAGTTAAAAAAAACCAACCTCAATATCAGCTGGGTTAGTGAAGATTTCTTCAGGGGTAGAGAAAGAAGGCCCCTTGTCGAGTTTGCAGCACGCGTCACAACTCTCCACGCACGACCATTCCTCCTCTGGCCTCTTCGTAGTGAAACCTACGTTGTTGGACTTCTTCTTAGCTTTCTCTGCCTTGCGTGGCTTATGCGCAGCCATGGCGACGGTACCGCAGCGAGAAAAAGTGGTTGTGTGCAACATTTTGTTTGCAGTTAATTGGATACAGTATAGTAAGGTGATGAGCTAAAATCGTTCAATATAACAACCACCCATGAACAACTAAGGGATAAGAAAGGTCGAAATTGCAACTTTTCCCACTCGATTGTTACCTATGAACAAATGATTTATCCATTAAGTGGTTGCTAAATTTCTAACAAATTTTATTTTCAACCAAACATCAGTTTGTTGTTGTTTGTTCTGTACTCGATCTGGGAATTATCTAATTTTTCTTTATTGGACTCGCATTGAAAAGAAATGCCAAGGAGAGGAGCCACTCGAGAGTGGAGGTGGAGATGGAGATTATGGGTAATGGCGAAGGAGGAGGGTTTTTTTTTTTTTTTTTGCAATTGTTTGATCCTTTTAAATATTTTATTTTATGTAAACAATTAATTAATTAGTAAATTTAAAAGAAATTGATGACATGTATTAGTATAATGGTAATAACCGTAATATGGATCCTACATGTCATAAACTACATTATTTTAATAATTAAGTTTAAAACTACCCTATTTTGAGAATAAAGATTTTTAAATACTATATTTTGATAAAAAAAACTCTACTTTTATTATACCTGAGGTTTTTCGAACCATCCGAATCGAATTGGATTCGTTAATTTTATCTTCAATCTAACTCTGCCGAGTTCAAATGTTCTTGTGATCAACTACTCCATCAATCAACCAAAACCATGATGCAAGATTGAATTCTATCAGATTGGGACCTCTAACCTAATTTCAGTAATCTATACGGTAGAAATTCACCACGCAAACACTTGGCAGCTTCACCGGTCTTCATGTGAAATCAATATTCGGTATAAAATCTTAGAAATATGTTTTTTTTAAAATCAATCTAATGCCTTTGGTTGTTTTCAATTCTTGGACTCGTGGGTATGACCCATATATAGATGGGGAAAAAAACACTTCAACAACTTGAAAGAACAAAAACTTCCATAGGATTATGTGGGAAAGAGGGACTGATACAGTACAGATACAGTGATACTGATATACAAGCACAGGCTGTTGTCTTCAACCAAAACCGGCAATCATCAGGAGATGTTGATTTGGTGCTTTGTGTTTATACTTTATATGTTCAATTACACTTTTCATAATTATTAGCAACAATAATGATAATCTATTATGATTGCATTTTTAAAGCAATATAATTTTTTTTCAATGAGAATCTCACATGGACTATTAATTGTCAAAAAAAAAATTCATTATATGTCTATCATTAGCGAGACAATACTAATTATTGCCATGAATATTTGAAACCAAATTCTTATTATAAATGATTTTATTACAATTAGAAATTATTTTACAAGGAATTCTTGTCCTTCAATTTCTATAAAAAAAAACTGATTTCAATTCATACATTTATGAACAACTAAATTTTTAAAATTTATTAGCTTAAAAAAAAACCATAAAAAAATAGTCATTTCCCTTGACATGCTCAAATAAATAAAAAAATAGCTAAGGGAAAGGTAGAAAGCTAGTAATATTTTTCATTCAGTCGGTTTTAATCAACAAAATAGCTCTCCTACAAAGATGTTCTGTCACCATCCTCCACCTTCAAGTCACGAGTCATGAGACTCATGACCAAAGCAAGGCAAAAACTATCCGATTCCGACCTGCTTAACTGGATTTGTTAGTACAAAATACGTGTGAAATCAGGATCACATCATTCCATACCAAACCCAAAATTCTTTACATATTCCCAACCGGCCGGCCATCCTCAATATTTCTTCACAAGACCACATCTTTCATTCTTATTACACCATTTTTGCCATTAGAGGAAAAACAATAAAAAGAAAGAAACCCAATTCGTCATTTCTTCCGCCGGAACCAATGCCGCTTCTAATCTGCTGAGAGGCATTGGTCTCAAAATCAAAAGATGGAGGGAGAGGGAGCTCGCAGTAATGTAGAGATCAAGGTGCATCCAAGGCGAGGGGACAACGTAGTGCACCCGGTGGACCCACCACCACCTCACCGCCACCGTCATCACCGCCACCAGCCGCGGCAGTCGCAGCCACAGCAGCAGCAGATTAGCTGCAGCGCCGCGTTCAAGAAGTGGTTTCCTTGGTTGGTGCCGTTGTTTGTGGTGGCAAATGTTGTGCTGTTTGCTGCTGTCATGTATGTCAATAACTGCCCCAAGAATTCCGGCTCTTGCATTGCTAGGTTCCTCGGCAGATTCTCGTTTCAAACCATGAAAGAAAACCCCCTCCTTGGGCCCTCCGCTTACACGTGAGCCAATCGCCTTGTTCATGTGCATATTTTAAGTTTTCGGAATTGTAGCTTCTGGGTTGTGATTGAATTAGTTTATTGAACCATAAAGTTGGGTCCTTTTATCTGTTTTAATAATTTGAAATGAATCTGTCCTGTAAAAATGTTATAGCTGTTGCTCTGTTTATGCAGGCTGGAGAATATGGGTGCTTTGGATGTGGATAGGGTGGTGCATCGACACCAGGCATGGCGGTTGATTTCTTGTATATGGTTGCATGCTGGGGTATTCCATTTACTTGCCAACATGTTGAGTCTTCTATTCATTGGAATACGTCTTGAGCAAGAATTTGGCTTTAGTACGTTTCTAGTGTCAATTTCACCTTTGCTGTTAACTTTGTCCCTTGTAGTTGTATAGTGCGACGTATGCTTGCTTATGCTGAAAACTTTTATTAAAGTAGAAAGACAATTCTTGAAATTGCAGTTCGCAGAAATGGATGGTGAATCTATCTGTTTATTGCACCATTTTTGTAGCTGTACAAATAACAATTTGTGCAAATTCCTTGGAATGTACCAACAATCAATACTTGTTTTAAAATAGGAACCAAATGAAGAATGAAAGTGTTACAAAGCATATTAAGCTTACATCTAAGTGGATCAAACAAAGAAGTGCACTCTATGAACTGACTTGAAGCGCTTAGAGAAATTGAAATGTCTTCTGTTAGCTGGGTGGAAATGGAAATATTTGAATGAATCGTAGAACATTTCTTAGAGTAGAACCTCTGTTGTGAAGGTATCATTCATAAATACTATATAACCCAGTGTATGAGTTTAGAACTGAAAAATGTTTGGTGTTTGAAGTGATTCTTAGCTCTGATAGTTGATATTGGTGTTTGGTGATACTTGTATGAATTTCTTGCTGGATGATGTGCTATAAGAAAGAAAGTGGCATAGAACTTTTGCACCTAAGGAATTGCTTCTTTTCTCATCATTACTTTTATTGAAGGAAGTTTTACCGTTATGGTTCAAAGTTGTAACTTCCTCTTGGCTTTCTGTGTTTGCAGTCCTAATAGGGTTGGTCTATTTGCTATCTGGCTTTGGTGGGAGTTTGATGTCAGCCCTTTTTATCCAGTCGGGTATCTCAGTTGGCGCCTCTGGTGCACTTTTTGGTTTGCTAGGAGGAATGCTTTCAGAACTAATTACAAATTGGACCATATATGAACATAAGGTACATTCAAATAAACTGCTGTGAACAGTTTGCTTTATGTATTTGGTATTCCTATAATCTAACACGAACAAATATTTATGTACAGTTGTCAGCATTGTTAACTCTAGTTCTCATCACCGCATTAAATATTGCTGTTGGACTCCTTCCACACGTGGATAACTATGCTCACATCGGAGGGTTTCTGTCTGGCTTTTTCCTCGGATTCGTGTGTCTAATACGCCCCCAATATGAGTGGCTTAAGCAGAAAGCCTGCCCTCCTGGATACATTGCTCCTCATGTTAAGCCTAAATACAAGACATATCAGTACATTCTGTGGGTCGTTTCTCTGATAATATTAATCGTCGGGTGAGTTATTTTTTGTTTTGTTAGTTTCACTTTTTTTTTGACAATCCAGAGTTTATTCATAGAAATTGTCCCAAACAAGAACTACATTAAAGCATACAAGTCTTATGGCCCCCCAATTTTATTTTGTTACTTTCACTTCTTTTGCCCCATTTGATGGGTGCATTACCATGATTAAAATAGGTTCCGTTTTTTCTTTCAATGATCTTCTAATTTCTGAGATCTCGTCAATTACTATGCACTGTCCGTAGTTTCTGCTAAGAGCAGAGTGCTAATGATTCTTGTGAGAAGAGAAGGCATTGCTATATGTCCCCGTAATCAGTTGGACGTTGTTGGTTACATTTTAGGTTCTTAACCGATATTCTGTAATTCTTTCAGATTCACAGTTGGGCTAGTTGCACTTCTCCGAGGGGTTAATCTGCAGGAGCACTGTTCTTGGTGTCATTATTTGAGCTGCATCCCTAACTCATTATGGAGCTGTAAATCAGAGCAAGTTTATTGTCAGGTAACTAATACCGCATCTGGTGCTTCTCCCCTCATGTCTTTCTCGTCAATTTCGTTGCACACTCATCATCATTGGTTATTAATAGATAAACACGAGGAAGAAACTTTTATTTCAAATGACTAAAAGTTTGGAAAAATAAATTTGAAACTTAGTGCAGTTGTTAGTGATGTATTGTGCTCTATTCTTATACTTTTATTGTTCTTTCCAGTCAACACAATTCGGAAGTCAGTTGAACTTAACATGCTTGAGCAACGGCAAAACCGAGTTCTATAATTTGACAGATGAAAACACCAGCAAGATTCAGAGGTTATGCACACAACTTTGCAGTTGATGGGCGCATCTATAGACTTTTTACAGCACCGATCTTTCTTTGAGTAACGGCCGCCTTCTTGTTGCATATGTTATGTCTCGACTCAGAATGGTGCCTCGATCGAAACTTGACGAGTATTCTTTCTCTGATTCGTTAGTCTAGCGAAGGAGCAATTATATAGTGATCCAATTGTTTCATTCACTAACATACATAGCTTGCTTAATTGATACTACAAAACTAAGGCCGTCTTCAGCACCAACCCCAAATATGCTGCACATTTGTGAAAACAACACATATATTGTATTTTTATAAATAAAACACCATGCGAAAGAAATTAGATAAAAAGAAAAAAAGGGAAAAAATATGAGTTGGATGACAATTTACTTTAAAAATTCTCAATTTGGATGGGCCTTGGGCCTGGTCCATATTAGACGGGCCCATCACTCATCCTCAACTCCACCTTAAATACATTTTAACCAGACGACTTGGGAGCTGACTTTGACGTTTCATCTGAAGCTGGTACCCCCTCAAGCTCCAGTTTCGATCGCCGCTGCCAATTTTCACTGTTTTACGGCACCGTCACATCTTAGTGCGATTATTACTCTCCTGCACTCCGGCAAGAGAAGGTCAGTCACGATTGATTGCTAAGATTATTAACTCTTGCTTTATTCTCACCCTTTATTGAATTCAACGAGAAGTTCTGAAATTTTCCTAATTTGAGGTCGTGCTTATTTGAAATCAGTATTTCGGTACGATCGAATCAGTTCCATGCCAAGTTATAGTTTTAGCTATGTTTAGTAAACGGGTTTTAATGATTTGTTAGATGTATGAAGTAATTAATTAGAGGGATGATTCGCTCTGTTCTCTGATGCTTACCGAATAGGGAAAGGATTGCCCCACACCCCAAAACAATAAATTGAAAACGATCAAACTTATTTATATAAACGCCAATTTATGTAAAGATTGCATCCGACTTGACCCACTCTGACCCCACTGTCAAAGCTAAATGAACAAGGGATTCTTACAAATAGAGCATTGACATTTACTTGTTCCACTACTGCCTGCAAACCTGAATTTTCATTGCTATTTGTGTCTGTTTTAGCATACACAGGTGTATCCAAAGTACCGACTTTGTATTTTGTTCTTTTGCTTTACTGTGGGACGCGATTAGATTTTTACTACCACTTCTGGTAGAATGGCAGTGTTTTGAACCCATGCTCTTTTAGTTTTAGGTTGTCGTAGTTTGGATTGTCCTTTGCCTGGTATGCAGAATTTCTGTGTTCTGAAATGGCAAAAGCACAATCTTACTGTTCCATTTGTAACATCATGATTTTTGCCTATCCCTTTTAGGCTAGGTTATTTGTAACTCCTCAGCAAGTTTTTCTTCCCTCGAATTCCTTGTTGTATCGTGGCACACTCATACAACAGGGTATGGCTATTGTTATAATTCGTTTCAAATGCTTTAGCTGTCAACAGTTTGATGGGAAATCGTGATTGATTGGTACTTGTAATCGCACAGGATCAAAAATGGATGATGAAAGCAGTAGTGGTCCTCCCCACTCTACTCTGTTAGCTCTGACTGAGCCAGTGGATACGAATGACAAAAAATCAGATTTGGTTTTTGGTCGTGGAGATAAGGAAGATCTTACCAAAGACACTAATGTAACTGTTGAAGTCCCTGCAAAGGGTAAAGAGCCAGTGAGGATGAATGACGAAGAATCAACTTTGATTCTTGTTCATGGAGAGCGTGAAGATTTTGCACATGGTGATCTAGTTTTAGGAGTTGGAGAGGATGAAGAATATATGATGGACAACTCAAATGATGAAGAAAGTGAGGATGACATGTTAGATCAAGGTGACATGAAAGAAGGGGAAAAGAATGAGGAGTTCCCAAAAGAAGCTAATGTAGTTATTGGTGGTGAGCAAGGGAGAGAAAATGTGAAGGAAGAGGTGGATCCTGGAGAGAATGAAGACAAACTAGCAAATGAAGAGGTGAAACCTAATTCTAAGAACATTGTAGGAAAATTAGGGAAAAGAGGAAACTGGGGGGGAAAGAAGAGTGGCCTGATTGTCACAAATGATGTGAATACCAAAACCGCAAATGACAAAGCATCTTTGGGGCACAAGACGACAAAGAAGGATGAGAGTATGGGGATGATATTTATGTGTAATTCCAATACAAAGAAGGATTGCTACCGTCATAAGGTTTTTGGGTTGCCTGCTGGCAAAAGAGAGATTGTACTGAAGATTAAGAACGGTATGAAGCTATTTTTGTATGATACTGATTTGAAATTGTTGTATGGGATCTATAAAGCTGCAGGACCTGGGGGTTACAACATTGAGCCAAAGGCTTTCAGGTCTGGATTCCCTTCTCAGGTTAGTGGTGTCACATTATGTTGTAGCTGTAATATTCCGCAATGGTGGAAGTCGGTTATACCAACGGATCCATCTACTAAATTTTCTGGTGTTGCATGAAGTGTTTAAGGAGAATCAATAAGGTCCTTTTTACAATATATTAGGATGCTGCATTCTTTTTTTTGGTCTTAGTAGTTGAACTCACGGCCTATTACTAGGCAGGCCCTCAAATCCGTCAAAACCGGCCAATACTAGTGGCTTATTTACTGCATCAACTGACATCTTGTTTGGTAACCCGTCCCTTTTCTCACCCTTAATACTTCAATACGATCATCCATTCTCTCCAGGTGTCAGTAGCTGTAGAGTGTATGTTGACAGACCCATCCAATCTTCATTGTGGGGTTACACTAACTCTTAACAATAAGTCCTGACTATAGAGTTTGGTTGTAATTTGTTTGACACTCTTATTTGATAAATCATGGAGTTGTGGTACTCTTGTTAAATTCTCAATTTTCAATTGTAGGTGCGGTTTAAAGTTTCTGAGGATTGCTTGCCACTACCAGAGGAGAAGTTCAAAAGGATCATTAAAGATAATTACTACCAAAAGAATAAGTTTGACTTTCAGTTGACGTCAGAGCAGGTATGATCTATTCTAATGATGGTTATGCTAGTAGAAGGTGATCTAAGAATTTTGGACTACCTTCCATCTCCATTTGTTTTGACTTATTGATAATCGCATCATGTACTTGCAAATAGGTTAAGAATCTGTGCAAGCTTTTCCGGGCCACAAGCAATGGCTCTAGGATGCATGGTATTGGTAAAGCAGAAACTCATACATTAACGGACCAGGAAAGGAATACGAAGCAACGGTATAGAGTGGTTCCGAACAGAAATGTAGATCACAGAGTGGATCCTTATAGAAACCTAGATCAAGATCGGAGGGTCAGAAAGAGACCTCATAGAGAGGTATCTTATAAAAATGTAGATCAAGACCAGAGGGCCAGAAAGAGACCTGATGTAGAGATACCTTATAGAAATGTAGATCAAGACCGGAGGGCCAGGAAACGGCATAGGGAGCAAGAGAGGCACCATACTTCTGTCGGGGACCTTCGATATGAAGAAAATCGCAATCCATACAACAGGGAGGTAAATGCATCCCGAAGGGTGCCTCTACTGTTACAGCCACGTTTGTCGCCAGTAACTGGAACTGTACTTCATCCTCCATCACATGCTTATGAGGAGCCCATGGAAATGAATGCTTATAGACGGGACCCACTCTTTGAGCAAGGAAGTGGACAATTTTTTGATTTGGAGTCAAGGCGACGAGAGCAGATTGAGCGTAGAGCTCTACATCAGCACCACAATAGACCTTTTCTTCTTGATGCAGAATTTAGGCACCATGAGGTGATAGAACACCATGATCCATCTTATGCTGCTATCCAGCGGGAATACCAAACTACCAGATATGGACGTTATCGCACCAATCTGCAGCCAGAGTACAGACCTTATCGACGTGCGTATCGATATTAGAACTGGCAACCAGGAAGCTGTCCGCCATGGAATCGTCCCAATTTATATCTTACATAATCGCACCGTAGTCACTTTCCAGATTTGCTGGTTTTAACTGCAGTTCTCCAATTCCCATTGCTGCTAAGGTTGTGACTTTAAACTTGAATTGAATTGGTGAGTTCAACTTGGTTCTTTCTTTTTTTTTCTTTTTTCCTTTTTATGCCTTGTTGTGCAAACACTTTCAGTATTTAAGATTCAAGTTTTCAGTTCTTTTCTTCAGGAATCTATTTGACCCATCTTATGTAACTAGAGGTAATTGTTCAAAAATAATGATTAGAAAAGATGTCAATAGTGTAAGTTTACTCCTAACTAGTTGCCTGTTTCCCAAGTAAGCAGAGTGCTAAGTGGTGATAGATGTATGGGTTCTGAAATACTTTTCTGTTGAAAAGTCAGTCTTTAAGACAAAGGAATTGTTGAAATAAATGGGGTTTTTACGATTGTCCTAGTGTTTTCAAAACCAAGGAATTGTGTTTCAACTACCGTGGGAGTCGGGCACTATATAAATTCATAAAAGACAGGTGTGCCTGTCCTATACCTTAAACGACCAGATTTTTGGAAGGGATGGAGTATTTTTTTTGTAGAAAAAAGCAAGATACCGTAGAGGATCTTTGAAACTTTGAATTTCACGATTCGTGATAGGTGGTAGTTAACTAAGCTAGTTGTTGGATCCTGCACACTTGATCAATACATGTGTCTGTGATAATGAGTACTTTTTGGTCCAAAGCCATTGATGATGGTGTTGTTAGATTGTGGTGTGCGAGAACAGAAAGTTCTAAGATATGATGCTCTTTCGATCTTCTCTTTGCTTTGCTTCTTAGACAAAAAAGCGTTTTCCTCAGAGATTGAGTAAAGCTGAATACCAATTTCTTTAGGCATGCATGCTCAGTTTCATAAATCCAGGAAAAAAAACAAGAAGATGCATCAGTCCCTACATCTAACCAACAGTTCGATAAACGGCAGGCAAATTTATAGATTTTTCATGATGGCATGTACATAGTACACACACACTTATTACACACAAAAAAACGTAATTGTCTTGGAGTTATAATTTAATTGATTCTCTTTTTACTCTTTTCTCTCTTTTTTAATGTTTGGGGGTGTCTTTTCTACCTCTTCCTGATAAGAAGTTAATTTCATTAGAGCATTGTTGGATATCGATTCTCTCTGTAGATTTTTTTCATTTGTGAAATTTAAACTTGCCACTTTTAGTTAAAGTTTGGTGTGATCTGTAACACTCGACCATAACCACTACTAATTAATCAACTTTTTAAAGCTCTCTTGTGTGACGTTTGGCCCAAAGGAATCAGAAAAAGAAAATATAGTGTGAAAGAATGTACTTTTGAGGCAATGGAACTGGAAGCTATTCTCACTAAATGCTCTTATTAATAGGTGACAGGTCCTTTCCTTTATTCTTTTAAGTGTACTAAACGCGTGTTTATCTTCCAAGGAAGCTAGCGACAATGTAGTGTATGAAGCAGGTAACCTTCAAAAGCCGGGTTCGATACTATGTATAAAGATAAAGAGAAATGACGTATTGTGAGCACTTTACTCTTTTAAATTGGTCAATTTATAATAAAAAATTTATCTTATCTGTATAGCTTTTAGAAGTAATTATGATTAAAACTTAAAAAGAAGTAAAGATTATAGTGACAAACAACTGATTTTTTGTTATCATTTTGTAAGTAGCACCAATGAACTTATAATTTTCTGCTATATTTTGCAAAACACTTGACATTCCCATTCTCATTCATGTGACAGGTTTGAATTTTGAGACCTTATGCATCTTCTTCTTCTTCCTTTTATGTCACTGGTCAAAAAAAAGTACAAGAAATTCATATGAACTATGATTTGCAATTTTGACCACCATTATTTCCCAGCTGGCCAAAATGATCCATATATGGAGAAAAATTGTTACTCAAAAAAATCCAATAATATTTTGGACAAGAAAATGCAGATCTTACTACCACAAAATATTTTCCATGCAATCATATAGATTGACCAATGACTTATCGACTTTGCAGAGTTAGCTGACAGCCCTGTCTGTCTACCAGCTGTATCAGTTTTCCAGTCAGGTTTGCTTTTACATGAGTGTAACTGTGTAACCCAATACCTCTACAAAATCCATCTCTCTTGGTCCCGCCTTCAAGAAAATAGTTGGATTCTTGAACAAATCTTTCTGGGTATTACCCATTTTCACGAGGAGTTGAAAGATCTCCACCACCAAAATTGGTAAATGGGGCATCGATTGATGATCATCAAAGCATGCAATTGCAAAAAATTGTTAAAATGAGGTCACATCCTGATGCAATGGTCCTTCAACTTTTGACAAATCAGGTGATCTGTGATCAGAATTCATAACTTTTTTTATTTATTTATTTAGAAGATCACATGGGGATCGAGAAGTAAAAGAATATCCATAGACAAGGATGGTAGGGGCAGCAACACCATCAACATCTACTTGTCCTCTTCCTCTAATCTGTAGTCCTTTTAATTCCTTATGCCAATTCCTCATCTTACTACTAGTAATGAGGTCCATGACCACAAGAGCATAAATATGCGGAATAATAGTGATGAATCTCAATGTGTACTTAAAGTGTTCGCGTAAAATCTAACACTATAAATTTATTATCTATCGGTAGAAATTTGAATGCGAGTCTCACGTTCCCACCTTATACCCCTACTTGGTGCTCCTTCATCGATCTGCGCACATGCTTACGGTTATGTTATCCCTTCTTCTGACCACATGGGATCTTGAATTAAGGTAAATGTCCTTTCATTAATGATCAATTCCAAGCTTATCCTCCAAGCTACACATCATCCACACATGATCAGATCCTTGTATTTCTTGAACAAGAAAGGGAAAAGGACATGAGAATTGAGCCTCATCCACAAACTCCCCCCATCTCCAAATAAATACAAAATTTTACTAATATTTAGATAATTCAAAAGTATCTCACAAAATTTTAGAAAAAACATCATCTACTCATATTCTCATACATATCTTGCGCAATTAATTATCTTTCCTTTTTTCCGAATATTTGAGAATTAATAATTATAAGTGTATATACAAAACTTATCAAACAAAATAAAAATCAGGCAGGTTACCGATTTGATGTCAACTTATAACTTACATCATGTATAAAAGTGCTTGAGAGGAGTAATTTTGAGTGGTCGAATATTGTCAGCTCATAACTTACAGCTACAAAATTAGTACATCGATGGCAAGTGGTCACTTTAAAAATAAAAAGAATAACAATAATGCCTAAAATGTGGAAGCCATGAGTAAAAAGAGTATATATCGCGTAATTTCGACATTTTCCCTTTTGACAAAGTCTATATATCCAATGTTTGGTGTGTGAATTAAAAAATTAAAACTACATAATTTCAGAGATTCAAAAGTCATGTTCCAAGCAGGCAGCTGGCTGCTGGCTGCTGGCTGCTGGCTGCTGGTGTAACCAACATGAAGAAATTAGAATGTAGTATAATGACATTTTTGCATGCATGAGACAATTAGGTTGCGCTTTAACTAACTAACTAACTAACTTTGTAACGTGCAGAGAATTAAGATGATATCAATTAACATAGGGTACAGACAAGAATTCAACCATTTTAATTAGGTCTATGTATATGCAATTACGTACAAGAGAAGTCAATGCGAAAGGTAACATCAAGTTATCAAGTTTTGTAGTCATGATCATCATCCATCAACTAGTTAATTGATTAATTAGGATTTAGAAGACCCAATATTCTCTTTTTAAAGGTTGGACCACAAGATCATTAATATGTACAAATTGCATTATCATGTATAGTGCAACAATGTTTTACGGTACGTGGTGTACAAGGAAACTCGAATTAACAAAATGATATCAATGCTTGCTTATAGCATATAATTATATTTATTTTCTTTCTTTTCTGCCCCTTTTTTACTAGAAAATTAGAATCTGAATTAAATGTTGATAAGCGAAATCCAGGTAGCAACATTCCAAAGGGAATGTATAGAGATAGGCCACACCAAGCATACACATACATACAAAACATTAATAACACTAGTGATAATACATAAAATTATCAGAAGGGCATAATGGGCATCGCACCTTCACAAGCACCGTTGATCAAATCAAATCGGCTCATGACCGATTGTGCAGGCAAAACGGCGTGTGACCGATTGACCGAGTCAACGGGAATAAGTGATTCAAGGACAATACCCGCCCGATTGTGACACAACGGCATATTGCCGATTCAACTGCCAGATCGCCCCATAACGGATCGGCACCGTCATATACATTGACCTGGTCAATGTGTCACCAAACGGCATCCAGCCGATTCTACACAACGGCAGCCTGCCGATTCCACCCCAACGGTATCATACCGATTGGGCACAGATATTAAGCTCCCCTCACAGGTATAATTTATATAATACTCAGTAGTCAGTACACATTTAGTCAAAGTTGGCAGGGAGGATAACCTGCTCCCATCAATTCATCATCTAATAACTGAACAAGGGGACTACTTTATTCCCCCAAAAAGGCCTTCACTCCACGTTACAATGATGAATCCCTACTCCTAGACCACCTGTTGAGGAAAAAGGGGAGGGATGTCAGAAGATCTAACCACTCTAGCCCTGCATAAGGACTAGAGGGAGGTACATAAAGGAAGGTTCTTCTTCTTGAGCTGGGGGGGGACAGGAGAAAAAAACACTTACACTTTCTCTACACTGAATCAAAATACTGACTTTGGCATCGGAGATTCTCCGCCGGAGATTACTCCGGCGGTTTTGTAGGTCGCTCAAGGAGCTTCAACCACCACACTCCGGCGTGCCATTTGACGGAAAAGCCCTCACCCCGTTCAGCGGATTATCATTTGGTGCTTTCATTGAGAGCTTTTGAAATTTTAAGTGAGCAAACCTTGAAATTCAAAGCTCTTTCCTTCTATTTTCTTGGGGTTTTCATTTCCAGAAGAATGGCATCCGACCCAATCTTTCAATCAAAACAACCCACCGGTGAAGCTGCTGGCCACCATGACCCTTCACCAGCACAAACTTCATCTTCTCGAGTGGAAATAAGTGTTATTGCTTGTCAGCACGACCCTCCAGAAATTTCAGAAATCCTATTTTCTGCAACTCCTCAATCAGATCTGTCCGAGTCAATACTCCCACCAGCAGTCATGCTTGAGTTTGCTGCCCTACACCGAAGGATGGACGTGATAATGGCGACGATCATGGAGAGAATTCCTCTGCCCAACCAACAACTTATTCCTCAACAGATCCACCATCAACCGACGGTTCCACAAGCTGGGGCAGTTCATCAGGCCGGAAAAAGGAGACGAGAGAGATCGGTGACTCAGCATCACTCAGAGACAGATCGCTCAAAAAGTGGACGAGACCTGTCCAGAAAATCTGTTCCTCGACCAGATCTGGAAGAGCAAGATGATGATCCAAAGAATCCGTTGACCTTTCGGATTCGGAAACATCAAGTAAGTAGGCATGTTAAGCTGCCATCTGATCATTATCATGGGATCACAGATCCAAGTGTTCATGTGAGTTTAGTAAAGAAACATGTCAAGTTTTTTACTAGAAATGATGAGGCTTTATGCCAAATATTTGTGATGACCCTTAAAGGGATTGCCAATGCTTGGTTTGAGAAGCTACCAGCCGGATCTATTGACTGTTTTGAGCAGCTAGAAAAGGCATTCAGAAGCCGATTCAGCTCATGTATTCCGATGAAAAAATCTTCAGCCGTTCTGTTTGACATGATGCGAAAGTCAGGGGAGTCGTTGGCTGCGTATGTGGCTAGATTCAACACGGAGCTAGCAACTCTTCCTGATGTAGCGCCTAATTTAGCAGCAGAGGCGTTGAAAAGAAACTGTAAATATCGAGAATTGGAAAATGCCTTGATTGCAAGCACTCCTAAAACCTTGGATCTCTTGCGGGTTGAGGTAGAAAAGTATTCCAGAATGGAAGAAGCAGATTATCAACGGAAGAAACGGGAGGAGTCCGATTTCCAAAAGAAAGGATCTTCCCCGCACAAATAGACAGAGAAGAAGCAAACGGCAGGAAGCCGGTATGCAGATCGGTCGACCATTTTTTCTGTCATGCCGTTGCCTAAGCCAGGTAGCGAAACGGCAGTATCTTTAAAACGGCCTAGTGCTGAATAATTGCAAAGCAAGATCAAAACGGAGTGCAAACCTTAAACGGTTCCCTCAAAACGGCATTTAGCCGAATCGCCAAAACAGAGATAAGTTCAATTGATAATTGTTCTATCTTTGTTAATTTTTCTGGAATATTATGTATAACATGAATTATCGAATATTTCAAAGCGATGAAAAATATATATTCGCTAGTACTGTTTCTCCTATAATTGCAGATCCTGAGAAAACAAAAATCAAATCAATCTGTGGATGTAGGTTATTTTAAACCGAACCATGTTACCAAAATCCAAGAATCGGCGATATTAAAGCTACCAGGGCTACCTAAGGCGCTGCCTGGGGATGCCGACAACCAAATCGGTTGCAGCCCGATTGGTTCAAATTTCTACCAGGGCTACCTAAGGCGCTGCCTGGGGATGCCGACAACCAAATCGGCCGCAGCCCGATTGGTTCAAATTTCTACCAGGGCTACCTAAGGCGCTGCCTGGGGATTCCGACAGCCAAATCAGCAGCAGCCCGATTAGTTCAAATCGCTACCAAGGCATATATCGCCAACGATACATATATTGCCAACGATACATATATCGCCAACGATACATATATGGTCACTGAGACGTATATCGTTATTGAGGCATATAGCGTTATTGAAGCATATAGCGTTATTGAGGCATATATTGCTATTGAGACATATATCGTCATCACATCCTCATAAGACCATTTCGGTCCTGCTGATCAGACGGTGACAAAATGAAGAAAGACTCAAACCTATCTGTGTCTTAGTAAACCAGATAGTGAAACGACAACGCAAAAACAATATCTCCAAAACGGCCCAGTGCCGAAAGTCCAAACGGCCCAGTGCTGAAAGTTCAAAACGGCCCAGTGCCGAAAGGTAGAAACGGCCACCTCAAGCGAATGGGAACAGATTCCTCAAACGACAACTCACCGATTTGCCAAAATAAAGATAAGTTCAAGTTACAATTGTTTTATCTTTTTAAATTTTTTCTGGAGTAACATATATATAACAGAAATGATTAAGCATCTGCAATAACTAAAAATTGCAAAATTATATTCCAAGTGAATAGTAGTTCTTTACAAAATAGGCCAAGTCGGCAATAATAAAAAATACAGGGAAAGATAGTCTAAGCAGAAGGTTATTTCTTATGGCTCATCTTCAGACGAGGATTGATATTCTTTCGCCTCAGCCTCCTTTTGTAAGGAATTAACGCCGATCTTCGTGGCATCAAAATTGATCTCCCCATAAAACTCCATGTAGTTGTCGATCATGATGCTCTTCATTTTCTTTCGCCACCAGCCAATCTTCCCTAGAATTTGCGCTATCTGTGCATCCTTATCGGCAATACTGCACTTAGTCGTCTCCAACTCTGCCGTTCTGATCTCCAAATCGGAACGAGCCGCTTCCAGCTCTGCAGTAAGCTTGGCCACATTATTAACCAGGGCGGCTTTATCTTCACAAAGCTTGTTAACGGAATCGCACAAAGCAGATTTATCCGATAACAGCTCCCCGATCCGTTCCTGCTCTTCCCTAATCTTCGCCGAAAGGCCATCTCTTTCATGAAGACTATCAGCCAGCCTCTTGCGCGCTTCAACAACTGCCTTTTTGTCCGATTCCCGAGAGCCCATTAGAGTCTCCTTCTCTTTCTTAAGGGAAGCATTCTCAGCGGTTGATCACCGAAGTGCCTCCCTAGACTCCTCAAGCTTCGAATCAACGACTTCTGCAGCATATCGGGCAGCGCATAGGCCTCTGTACATAGTACTTTGCATATTGGCGAAGTGAGAGCTAAGGGACATGCGACTAAAGTATTCTCTGTCGGCTGGGTTAGCAAGCATTTCACTCATCAGGTGACCAGTCCGATAGTCTTGGCAGGAGGGAGTTTTCAAGCCAAGAGAACGGCAGCAACTATCTCCTAAATTGTTCAGACTGGCAATATGAGTAGCCTCCCCGTCAGGACCATTGCTGGAAAGATAGCCTTTGAAATCAGAAGGGGGAGGAACTGCACGATCATTTGAAACAAACGGATCATCGGGCAAGCGCGGACCAGCAACCCAATGAAGAACAACCGGAGTAGAGCTGGAAGAATTGGCAGGAGGAACATCCGCTGAAGCAGTTGCTTGATCTTCTGGAGGAGGAACGGAAGGGCCTTCGCCAACAATCGGCTCGGTAGCAGAATCTGTCAGATCGGCACCAGGTTGGTCCAAAGCGGCATCGGCCCGATCCAGGTCTATTGGTTCAGAAACGGGATTTTGCCGATTAGCCTGTTCAGGCTGAGGAGGAACGGCAACAGACGGACCAGCTTCCTCTGAAACGGCTTCAGGCTGATTTGCTTCTTTTTCTGCCGGAACGGCAGCAACCCTTTTTGCCGCAGCGGTTTTCTCCTTCTTCTCGGCAGCTCTTTTTCTTTTCAGAGAAACCTGTTTGGCCGCTTCAAGAATTTGAGGATCGGGATTTTCTAGAGGGAAGTACTCGAATGTGTTTCGGCCGACCTTCTTTCGTTTATAGATTGACGGCGCCGAAACTTCCTCATCGGCAACGGGCTGATCACCTTCTGGGCCCTCCGAACGACCTTCACCCTCAGCAACGGCCTCATCGGCCACCCCTTCTCCAGCACCCGTTTCGCCCAATAAAGGATTCTCTTCCTCCGTTACATTTTCATCGTCAGAATCAACAGAACGCAAACGGACCGAAATCGGTCTCGCGGCAACGGCTGTTCTGACTGGTCGTCCCTCACCTACATAAAAGTAAAGTCAGCATCAGAATTTTACAAGACGTAGGCAATTTTAACAAAGTTTGATAACTTACCATCAACGGCACAATCCAGCAACGGCACGCCCATGGCCATCTTTTGCACATGGAATTTTGTATCAAAAGCTAGCAGGATATCGATCTGAGCCTGCAACGGACCAGATGGGTCCTCTGGTCTCATCCACTGCAGTTCGTTTATCGCTGGATTAAACCCAGAAATCCATAGGGGTTTAGTGGTGGACGACACCAGGAAGAAATGATCTTTCCATCCCTTAATGGAAGATTCATATTTGTCAAAATTCTTCAAAAAGGGTTGAAGCTCTTCATCCTTACGGGGACGGAGGGTAACCAAACTGCTTCGGGTACTCAAATGGAAGAAGTATCTAAAAAGCTGGAGTGGAGGCTCCTTGATTTTTAGGAGGGAGCAGACATTAATAAAAGCATAAATTGAAGCCCAGGAATTAGGAGTAATCTGGGCTGGGTTTAAGACATGCTGCACTAACAGATTTTTCACCATGGTTTTCAGAGGAAAGTGAAAACCGTAGGCAAACATTTTAGAGTATAAAACTCTATGGTTATCAATCAAGGAACTATTCAACCTAACATTGGGGGGAGCTACAATGGCTTTATATCCTATCGGCAACTCAATCCCATACTTCTGCAATTCTAGATCTAATTCTTCTACAGTCCTAAGTTTGGTAGCAGTTTTCTCAAGTTGTTCGTCAGTGGTAACGACAGGGCGCTTAGGAGCCATTTTTTCAACCACAAGCAACACAAAGAAGAAGAAAAGGTTGAGAAATACCAGATACTGCAGAAATCCTTGACAAACCAAACCCAAACGTTGAAGAAGGAAACGGCAGAAACGAGAGAGAACTTTGAGCTAAGAAGATTAAGTGAAGCGGCTGAGAAATGAAAATGAATTAGGTTTTCCAAGAGAAAACCACTTTTAAAAGAAATAATGCCTCAACCGTCAGCAAGTCCAATCGGTCACTGACAAGTGGCAGGTTTGTTCTAAAAAAGTAGCAAGTTGTCAATAAAGCTGAGTCAGGCATTTAATGAGAAGCGGCGCATGTGGTTCTCAAAGGGTTTTAAATTTCAAAATTCAAAAAAACTTTACAAGCGAAGAGACGTTTCTCCTCA
The DNA here is from genome assembly GCA_963691705.1 of Viola odorata. Lineage (NCBI taxonomy): Eukaryota > Viridiplantae > Streptophyta > Magnoliopsida > Malpighiales > Violaceae > Viola > Viola odorata. The sequence continues at coordinate 21,212,321 of OY829545.1, read as the reverse complement.
AAAGTAACAAGCAGTTATAAACACTTGGCCATTACAGCGCCACGTCACAGATATACTTTAAGTTAAATTTAACTTTATTGCAAACTAAGTTTTATTTGCAGGAACGAAGAAAAACTTTTCAAGTGCTTGGAAATAAATCAAAACGGCAACATGCCGATTGACAATCATCAAGCCAGAAATGACAAGCCCTTGGTAAACACTCGGGCTCATTCGTTGTTGGGCCTCTGATAATACATAAAATTATCAGAATGGCATAATGGGCATCACACCTTCACAAGTACCGTTGACCAAATCAAATCGGCTCATGACCGATTGTGCAGGCAAAACGGCGTGTGACCGATTGACCGAGTCAACGGGAATAAGTGATTCAAGGACAATACCCGCCTGATTGTGACACAACGGCATATTGCCGATTCAACTGCCAGATCGCCCCATAACGGATCGGCACCGTCATATACATTGACCTGGTCAATGTGTCACCAAACGGCATCCAGCCGATTCTACACAACGGCAGCCTGCCGATTCCACCCCAACGGTATCATACCGATTGGGCACAGATATTAAGCTCCCCTCACAGGTATAATTTATATAATACTCAGTAGTCAGTACACATTTAGTCAAAGTTGGCAGGGAGGATAACCTGCTCCCATCAATTCATCATCTAATAACTGAACAAGGGGACTACTTTATTCCCCCAAAAAGGCCTTCACTCCACGTTACAATGATGAATCCCTACTCCTAGACCACCTGTTGAGGAAAAAGGGGAGGGATGTCAGAAGATCTAACCACTCTAGCCCTGCGTAAGGACTAGAGGGAGGTACATAAAGGAAGGTTCTTCTTCTTGAGCTGGGGGGGGGGGGGGGGGGGGGGGGGGGGGGGGGGGGGGAACACTTACACTTTCTCTACACTGAATCAAAATACTGACTTTGGCATCGGAGATTCTCCGCCGGAGATTACTCCGGCGGTTTTGTAGGTCGCTCAAGGAGCTTCAACAACCACACTCCGGTGTGCCATTTGACGGAAAAGCCCTCACCTCGTTCAGCGGATTATCAACTAGCTCCCTAATTAGCTAATTTAGGGTTTAGGCAGGCACCTTATTATATGATTAAAACCGGATGGTGTTAATTAATTAAGAGAGATTGGGAATAAGACCAAAAAATATTCCATGATGGAGTATGAGCTCAAGGCTCATCAAAGCAAAAGAGGTCAACGATCGAAAAAAATTAAAATGAATAGTGATGAAAATGAGAATAATTAAGAAGCTAAGAACTTCATGAATGATGAATGCATAGGACGTATCTTATACACTTGGTATTAAAATTGGAAGGCATGATTGGGTAGATTATTCTAAATGAGGTTGACTTAGAGGTTTGTTGAAAAAAAGTAGAGTAGTATTATTGGATTCACATGCCCTAATTATCAAATCTAATCATATTGTTTCCCTTCAATATTGTGTAATGATGAGTTTAATTGTCAGGCTGGTCCGTGTTCTCAAGCCGTACCGTTACGTGGATTCTTACAGTTCGTCGTCGGTCGGTCGTCATCTCATCTTCCTTTCCCACTCTTCTTTTCGTTTGAATACATGTTTGTAATCGTAGAGCACATGGCCTTACCCGCCTTGGCGCTTAGATAAGTAAACCACCACGTTCTCTCTACTTTATTAATTAGCTTCTACGTCATGATTGGCTTAAAGAAAATAAACATGGAACGATCGGTATGATTAATTTTAAGTAAAATATCACAAGTTCATTATTTGTATATGAGAAATTACTTATTAAAATGCCAACTATGTGAATATGATTAGTCATAATTTACTTAAAAAAAAGTATAATCAGATGTTTTAGCACAAAGGCATTTACAAACTCTTAAGTTGTGCCAAATTACTGGTTTTTAGTCAATAAGCAAGAAATAATTAAAGCTTCTTCATGCGCACAACTTATAGACCGATCGAGCCGAAAAGATGCTAATGTCATGGCTCAACTTAATCTACCCATCAGCATGCATCTCATGCAATTTTCCTCCACTTACTTGGGCAACGTTAGGTAGGTAACTAATTACACATTGCTATTAGACCTTCGCATAAAAACCATGACTTTACTAACCATAATATAATCTTTAGTTTAATTAAGTGCCTAAATAAGCTAAGGTTTAAGATAAAGCAATATTATCAAAAACTTAGAGAAGCTCTTAATTAGAGATTTTAAATTTAAACTCCATACATACAGTTATGTTAAAATTCTTTAATTCATACTCATTTTGAAGTTGACTTAATCCAACACCTAAATGGTTATGATAAAAACAAAAGTAGGAGTGGAGAGTAGTGATTGTCTGCGGGCGCGTGTGGCTCGAGACGGTGGTGGTGCTTCCTTCCGTTCCGTTGTGCTGTGCCCCACTTACAGTTAAAAGGGTTAAAGACGAGCGGAGGATATTGTTACGGACCGATGATTACGGGGCTGAGTGGGTCCCATCTCCTCCCCACGTTGGATGCCTTTGCTTCTCAGTGTCATCTAGTTGGCTACCTCTTTTGCCCCTAGTTGTTGAGAAATTATACTCTTCTATTTGTCTTTTATTTTATCATGGATCGTGGTTACGTATAAATAGTGAGTAATTAAATATGATAAGATTGATAAAATTTTAAATTTTTAAAAATTTAAATAGTGATGGGTGAATTTTTAGAAGAACCGTTTATACGTAATCATCCATTAATGTTTTGATATAATTTTATTGGTTGAAAAATTAGCATGAACGGCTGACGTACAAAATTGAAAATAATGTATAATTTCTCCATGCTGGGGTTTTATTGTATCCTTCTCATACCCCATAGAATCTTTTCGTGGACCCCGGTTACCCATTTCCAATCACAGCCGCTCATCGCGCCCCAACTCCAGCTCAATCTCGAAGCAAACTCCCATCTCTCTAGATCTACGTACAGTACACACTCCATCTTGTTTCTCACTTTTCATTTACTTTTTCTATCATGTGTATACTGGATTGTACACGACCTAAAATAGCGAAATACAATTACTACTCAATTACAATTTGCATTTAAAAAAGAGTTACAAGAGATGTACTTCGAATTGATTAGTATACAATATGTTGAACAGTGTTATTATTGATATAGTCAATGAGCACGTAGTTTATTAATTATTTTACTAATGATAGAAATACCAATAAAAACTCGTATTCAGATTTAAATCTCACTTCCACGTATAAAAAAAAATTACAATTCATAAATTTAAACTTTAGTGTACCGGTCCAACCCATATGTTTTTATTAAGCAAATCGACCCGCTCAACTGGTGTATAAAGTGTCTAACATCCCTAACATTTTATCAGGAGGTTATTATGTTTCGTGAGTAATAAACCAAGAAAGAAAGAGTGATGTCAGATAAGGTCAGCATCCATGAGGGCATTTATGTCCAATATGACCCAAAGTTAAGATTGTTAGAATAATCCTTCCTTCATTTTTGTTTTGAAAATGGCAGCCAGCCATGCATGGCAAAGTAACCAAAGAAAGAAAGAATAAAGAGACAAAATAATTGGATTTGGAAGCCAATTATAACATCTCAGCTCAAACCTAAAATCTTGTAGTGAAATATATAATCCACAATCAAATTCGATTTAACTCAAAGCTAACGTTTAGTGTGTTGAGTAGGAGTGTGCAAAATTACCTAATACCGAATTTTTGATTTTTCGACTCGAAATTTTTACAATTTTGGTTCGGTAATTTCAGTATCAGTAGACGTTTACCGAACTACGGGATCAATATTGGAAAGTTCGAACTTACCAAAATTTTGACTATATTTCCGAAAGTTCGGATATAATTTTTCATGCTTCCATTTTTGGTTCTAATTTTACTTTCATACTTCCATTTTTGGTAATACCGCACTTAACGAATTTATGAATTTTGGTTCTTACTTGAAAATAATTTTAAAAATTTCGGTAAAGTTCGGTAAACCGCAATTTACCGAAATTTCAATTCGAAAATTCGATTTTGATATGGGTTATTTGGAATTTGGATCGGTATGACTTTTAAAAAGTTCAATATTACCGAACTTCGAAAGTTTGGAAGCCAATAGTAAATGATTTATTTATTTTTAATTTAAAATTAAAATTTGAATTTAAATAAAGTGAAAAAATTATAGTAAAAAAATTATCCGATTTTAAAATAAACAATATTTGAATAAGATTTTTTTTTTAGGAAAAAAACTAGAAAAATGAAAAGAAAAATCAAAATGAGAGATGCGCTTCAATTTAAGGTGGACCCTACACATGTACTAATTGGACCGTATCAAGCACGCGCCAAAGAATGGAGAGTTACCAATATAATTAGAAAAATAAATTGATCTTGTTAGTTTTTGTTCACACAAGACACGAAGAAAAGAATCCATTAATTAAGGAATTGTTCAAAAATTTACAAATCCTGCCACTCTCCGCCTCCCCTGCTTCCTCTTTAAGTACTCATCTCCACTTCCTCCTTTCACATCCATCCTTCCACCACCACCATTACAACTCTCTCCTTTTCTCTTCCCTATAGAGTAAGAATTAACAAAGAAAATGGAAATGGGTCGTCTAATTCCCATCATTTCTCTTCTAATTTCCACAATGTGGGTCGCTGAAGCTAGAATCCCCGGCGTCTACACCGGGGGTTCATGGCAAACTGCTCACGCCACCTTCTACGGCGGTTCTGACGCTTCCGGCACTATGGGTATGTAATTACCCACTTCAATTTCACCCAATAGCTTCACATTACACAATTATTAACTCTAATTTTGAATTTTTTCCAGGTGGGGCGTGTGGGTATGGGAATTTGTACAGCCAAGGGTACGGGGTGAACACGGCGGCGCTGAGTACTGCTCTGTTCAACAATGGGCAGAGCTGCGGTTCTTGTTTTGAGATTAAGTGCGCGAATGAACCACAATGGTGTCACTCTGGTAGCCCATCCATTTTTATTACCGCTACTAATTTCTGCCCACCAAACTATGCTCTGCCTAACGACAATGGCGGTTGGTGCAACCCACCTCGCTCGCATTTTGATCTCGCCATGCCCATGTTCCTCAAAATCGCCGAATACAGCGCCGGAATTGTCCCTGTCTCATACCGCCGGTACGAAATTAGTACATTCTCTCTTTTTTCCCCCTAATTTTGGTTTTGCGTGGTTCTCTTCTATTATTGCTTTGTTTTGGGTTTGAAATTCGGCATAATGACGAAACTGGCCGTAGTGATTTATTTAGTAGATTTACTGGGTAAGTTAAAAGCTTAATAGCCGCGTTTTTTTTTGATAAAAAAAATGGATAAGAATATTTTTTACCCATTTAAAGTTTGAGTCGTTTGCTTTTGCTCTTTTTGCCTCACCTTGCTCATTGGACTAAAACACCCCTGCCTTTTGCCAATATGACGCCCTTAACCTATTGTTTAGATAATCTTATTGTTGCTAGATCCAAAATGCAGATTCAACTATGGAAGTCTCACTGATTTGCTAGCTTTTTCAACAACAACATAAGTTTTGACCTAAAAATGGTATTACCCTCTTAAACACAAAGTAGACAGAGATGCACAAGTTTTGGTATAAAATAAGACTTTTTGCCATTTTGACCAAGGCACAAAATGGTGCAGAAATTATGCAGATAGTAGTAACTTTTATTGATTTATTTATTGCAAAGACCATACAGACACATTCGTCAAACTCTAAACCGAACACACACACAGCCCAATAAATGCTGGTAAATGTAAAGACCGTACTGTCCTGACGTATGATCCTTTATTTCCGCAGGGTGCCATGCCGTAAGAAGGGAGGCATTAGATTCCAGATCAACGGTCACCGATACTTCAACTTGGTGTTGATCTCCAACGTGGCAGGCGCAGGTGATCTGGTGCAGGTTAGCGTGAAAGGGTCAAGGACCGGGTGGATGAGCATGAGCCGGAACTGGGGGCAAAATTGGCAATCCAATGCAGTTCTAGTGGGCCAATCACTCTCCTTCCGGGTCCGGGCCAGCGACAGACGGAGCTCCACTTCCTGGAACATGGTCCCACAAAACTGGCAATTCGGTCAAACCTTCGTTGGGAAAAACTTCAGGGTCTGAACTGATTTCTCCAAAATAGAAAAAAAAGCAACCAAATATTTAATTTTAATCCAATTTTCTCTTTATTTTGGAGCAATCTGGTTTTCCTTTTTGACTGAGGTGATGGTGGGTCTTATTTTAATTATAATTAGCGAATTCAAAAGAGAGAGTGGTGAAAAAATGGGGAGGCTTTTTTTGTTTTTTGAATGGTGGTGGGTTTGGTCATTGACTCATTGGTGTGTGTTTAATGTTGAAGTTGTTTAGAGGCTGAGGAGGCTGCACAAAAAAGGATGTTAGCCCGCAGTCTAATGTCATAACAACTATCTACTCTCTTTTATTTTGCTTGATTATGTATGTAATATATATATATCATGGTGATAGGTATACATTTTAAGGAATTGTATTGAAGTAATTTTATAATTTAATGGCAATATCTTTTGGTTTGCGTTATTTTTATAATGTGATTGAATTCTATCTTTATAAGCATATTAATATATTTTTGTGTTTGATTTTTAAGTTACACAAAAATGATTTCCCGATTTCGAGTTGATTTTATTTTTCAGAAGGAAAAAGAGAAAAAGAGTGAAAGATACCTTAAGGAATAAGAAATTCAAATCTCATAATTTACAAATTATAAGATAAAATAAAATAAATTTGCTTTCATTCAATGGGATGGTCAATTTTAGGAACGAGACAAATAGATCCATACAATTTACAAATCAACTACCTAAGCTATATTTGTGTCATGAGTTGAGTACATAGGGTAGCATGGCAATAGCATGGTTTATGTAGCCACTCACATCCAAAATGAATATATATTGCAAAAAGAGGGGAATTCTTCCTAAACCATGAAGCTGGCGATTATACTAAAATGGTCTGCATAATGCAACATTAATACTCATCTTAGATCTAAGAGTGCTAGCCATTGTAGAAATCTGTACACATCCAAACTATTCAAAGGTAAACATTGATCTTCATCCACTTTGCAATTTCAATACAAAACAACAGTTAACGGGAGAATCTTAGAAATTAAAAACCAGTTTCACCATAGCAATTAGCCAACAAAGGCTAATTAATAGCAAGAAAACGACTATATATTAATGATTTAAATTTTACTTATGAAATAATGACCCAAAGAGAACTCGCCTACTTTTTAATGAGTATATTTTAAAAATCTATTTTTTGGATAGCTTACAAATTGATTGATAAATTATGATTATTAATAACATAAATACTTACCCACGAGATCTTTTTATAAGATTTTTTTTCATAACCATGTATATAAACAAATCCAGTAAAATCATGAAAGAACAAAAACTTTAAATTCCAAACAAAATTTTAGAATATAAATTATATGGAGAATGGTGCGAGAGAAAATTCCCCACAGAATTAGCCTCGCAATACACAAGTTGCTCTTTAATTTGTTAGAATAAACCGTGGCTTATGCTAAGAAATTAAGAGAAAAGAAGTTGGGTTGGTGTCATTTGTCAACTCTAGGCACACGGCAATGCAATTAAAAGCTTTTTCCTCGCTAGTATTGGGATTGATCATTGAGTAATTTTCTTCTTTGGGAGACTATTATTAACACACCGGACAAAATGGAATCCTAAGTAAGTTTGTTTGTGTTTTGGTACTAGTATGAGTATGAAAGTGTGACATTTAGCAACTTCTTTGCTGCTCGTAATTCCAAAAAGAGTCACATCCGATAAGAAAGAAAGCTAAGTTGCACATGGCTGTGGGCCTGCCTTTTCAATGTTCAATATTTTTCTTTTTTTCTGAGCAAAAGAAAAAACGTAAACATTGGAATTTGGATCTCTCGCAAAATATCCTTGTTTCATTTTACAAAAAAGAAAAAAAGAGACGAGAAACTCAGATTGATACTGGGCTGGGCTTCTTCATCTCATTCTTAACTTAGGCTAACCCCTGTGACTATATTCTTGTAGCGGCAAAGGTGTCTTAATAAATTAGTTGTAAAACACTGAGATGTAACTTTCGCTTATGATTTCTATTTTTCTATAAGTAAAAATTATACTATGTAATATATAAAAAATAAAATAAAATACAAATCATTCCCAGCTAAATAGAAAAAATACATCAGGCCAGCATTCCTACCCTTTTAATTGTCTGGTATGTAGTACTGAAATAATCTTGGAATAAAACCAGTCCCAAAATACACACCAGCTGAAAGATTCTGAAATCAGGATACTCCTAACACTGGAGAGCATTCTAAGCCAAAAGCGCATAGGTGTGGTATATACATTTAACATTTCACTACCATTTAACTAAGGGCACCTTTTGCAGGCCCAAACAAATCATCGGATGAATCCCATCATTTTGGCATATCTATCCATCTATTCTGTAGTAGTCATTTCACTTTCAAATCTCGAGTTTAAATTAGTTCTAATAACAAAACTCACTAGCTCATGTCATGCCACCCCAAAACTCAACAAAACAGTCTAAAACAAAGCCCCATACCAAAAAAAACCTAACCAGCATATCAATATAAGCAGAGATGTTCTTTTACTTCTGGACAAAAGCAGCAATAGCCAACCAAAAAACCACTGTCCTGAGAAAAAGAAACACAAAAACATTATTGCACATTAAATGTTTGTCAATGTGTTAAGCATTACTCTTATGCACTAATAGAAGTTAATGAAAAGAACAAAATTTAAACAGCTCCAATTCACGCATTATCAGAAACCTAATTAGGTTTTCTCATTGCTTGATTAAGCAGATAAAGTACCTCAGGTTTTCCTTTTCTTATGAAATTTCCATTGCTTGACAATGTGCACCACTCCCTCCTTTAGAGTAGCCTTCTTTCCTTCCTTGAAATTCCATATCTCTAGTACTATGTACCTGCCGCTTGGATTATACTCGTTCAATTCCTTCAAGGCAGTTATCACAGCATCGCAAGCTTCATCACCATATTCACTCTTCAGACTTTTCAATTTCTCATCATCTTCATTCACTACTTCCTACCAAAGCCACACCATAAATGATTTCAAAAGATAAACAAAGCACAATGGAAAAGACAGTGAAGCATAGGTTAATAAATAAATAGATAAAATTAATGCAGAAATTGGAAGATAATTTGCATCCATACCTTGCATTTCCCATCCACCGTAATGATCTTGAATGGATGCCAACTCGGATCCCTCAAATATCCATCCCACAATGCACAAAGCTCTTGAAGTTTGTATTTAGCATCATCTGTAAACTTTCTCTTGACAGCAACCTCAAATGGCTTAGCGTCAAGATCCCCCATTTTCTTGACTCCAATATGGGCACAGGTCCTCACTTCTTTCTTTAGGTGCTGTAAAACAAACAAATGAAATTAGTACCCAGAAAATAGCATTTAAATTTCCTAACAAATAATATTAACAGAAAGATCTATGTTACTTACAGAAATTAGCTCCTTTCGAGCATCCTGCAGCTCATCATTGGTTTTCCGCTCCTTCACTATGAGTGTTTGGTTCATGTCCTCCAAGGCTTCCAGGTCCTCTTCCTTGTCCTTCAGCTCTTCCCGAACCTTTTCCATTTCTGATTTTCCCTCTGCATCCTCATCCTCCGGCATGTGTTTCCTTACTTGCAAAGCACCCCTCAACTGCTGGATCTCCAACTCCAATGCTTGCTTAGCATCAAGTTGCATTTCCAGCTCAATGATCTTCTTGTGCAGTTTCTCCTTCTCCCTCTGAAATTGGTTGTCAGCCATAAAAGGAGTTTATAGTGTTTACTTAATAATTGCACATGCCTCACATATGTAGTTCAAGTAAATGAATACCGTTTGTTCCTTTGCCAATCTTAACACTCTCTCATCTGCTTTTTGCTGCTCCATGGTTGCTCTCTCAATCTGCAAGAAAAGCAAGCTTAGGCTAGCACATTTTGAAAATGCCCAATCTTATACTTGTGACTATCCAAATCGACAACAGCTTGCACATGCAGAATTTTAAATCCCTCAAAATATGAAATAAAAAAAGAAAACTGAAAGAAACCTCACATTAGGAAATTAAAACAAGAAGCTGAATAGTTCCTTATATGCTTTAAGATCTAGGATATCCAATAAACTGACAGTTTCAGATCATCTGAATCATAATACACATTTAATTATCGGATTTCTCTTTACCTTGCAAATTTCTATCTAAGATATTACTTGTCAACAGATTAAGATGACTGATGGAAAAAACAGAACTTCTCAAAATAAAATTTCCAAACGGAGCCCATTAAATCTGACAGCAAAATCCAAGCATGGAAAATGATTGATAGTTTTAAGCAGGGCAAACCATGTTACCATTTCCTTTTCCCGACGAACTTTCAATGCCTCTTTTTCACTCTTCACCTCACGTTGTTCCAGCAACTTTTCCTTCTGAACCAGCACGTCTTTCTCTGCTTTCAAAAGCCGGGTAGTCTTCTCATGCTCAATGGAAATCTTCTCCATCAGATCATGATTTTGCTGCTGCATGTTTCTTATTTCTGTTCAACATAGAGTTACAGGAGAAGCAGAACATATTAGGAAGAACATGCTACTGGAAAAATGAATACAAACTTTCTTGCATAAGTCTTATTGAACTGAGGAAGTTGGTGTATACCTTCATTATATGTTATGAGCATTTCATCCTTACTCGATGCTGCTTGCATTAGACATGCTTCAGTCTCTGCATTTTTGTTCTCCAATTCTTTACATTGCTCAGTCTTCCTTTGCAGGGTGTTGTTCAAGTTGGAAAAAAGTTTGGTATCCTTTCCTTCAACTTCAGCTAATATCTCAGAGATGCTCTTCAGATCACCATGCTTTTGTAGAAAATCTTGTATTGGACGTTTTTTGTAATCATCAGCTCGTGCCATCCATCCATACAGCATGTCTCCTCGATGTCCCTCATTGAGCTTTAAATAATCCCTCTTCCCACAGCGTCTAGCTTCAAAATGCTTCTCAAACTTGATTGCACAGTCATATCCATCCCAGTCTTTCTTAAACTGGACTATGGCAAAACCTGTATGACCATAGTGATTCCATATAGGATTCACCTTAACAGGATCGAAGCCTTCTTCTGTCAACTCATTCCTCAGTCTGGAACCACTCTCCCCAACACGGCGTCCATTTTGGAGAGTTGTTGGGATATTTGCAACAACTCCCATTGTAGGCCAAACAAATTTCTCATCAGCCATTGCGCACCTGAAATACACAGAATCATTAAATGTTAGACATCAAGACTCATTACTTCTTTGAAACACTGAAAACAGAGGCGACTAGTCTCGCTGTTTTGAAAACAAATCCGAATCCCTTGTCGGTTCCTGAAAAGGAAACTCTGAAATGGAGGTAGAAGCGGGAAGATGAAAAGAGAGAACCTCTCCTTCTCGGAAATGAGGGAAAAAGTTATACACATAAACGGAACACAGAGGAAAACGGCGATCATCGCTTTTACCTTTTCTTGAAACAAAATCCGAATCCGTAATCGATTCCTGAAAAGGAAAGTCTGAAAATGGAGTAGAAGAAGCGGAAGTGAAACGACCGATCCTGCTCGGAAATGAGAGAAAGAAACGGTGTCGCCGGAGGTGGAGGAGAGAAGAAGCAAAAGGAGACCGGGTCAAAGCCCTGCAGGTTTTCGTCTTGTTTCCAGTTTCCGTACTGATGGATTTCAGTTGTACATTGATATTCCATTTCCGCGAGAGTAAGGGAAATATATTTCCGCGGTCTATTGGATGGTACTCCTTCCGTTTTCGAATAATTGTCGCTGGTTACTATTCATGTCACTTTGTAAAACGGTCGGAATAGTAACTATATGATCTCGAAAAAGTCCGAAATTTTTACACAACGTATATTAATCCTTCACGTACGTTGAAAAAAAAAATTCGAATTTTTTCGAGATCATATAGTTACTATTCCGACCGCCTTAAGATACATGCTGGAATAGTAAAGTGTCAATTATTCAGAAACAGAGTGAGTATTTTGGTAGTTTAAGAGAAAGTAGGAGAACTAAATAGTAAAAGTGGTACAAGGATTAGTGAGGAAGCGAGTATAGGCGGGTTTTAGTTTTGTGGGGGGAGTGTAGCCCATCTTGTGGAGAAATGAGGGTACTTTTTTCTCGCCGATGTGCCATGAACATGAAATGTTAAATCATGTACTCCGTAATTATCACTTGGATTAACTACTTAATTGCAGATTCTCTTAACTTGAGCGACCTATACTCCTAATGGTTTTAAAATTGCAAAAATGAAAATCAAAAATATAATAGAAAATGCAAAAAATAAAAGTATAATGTAAGAGCCGCGATCATCACGACTATAATAGATCTGTAAATACTAAAAAAGATCATTAATTTAAAAAATTATTTGTTTTTTTCCATCAAATAAACATACCTATTAAATTTATCAATAAATAACAAAAACATACAAACTTTGAAATTCTAAAAAATATTATTAATTTTTACATATAGGTCTTTTAATCTTGAAAAAACAAAATATTAGAAATCATATATATATATACTTAAAAACCATGCTCAACTTTCGGTTAAACAGAGATTTTTAAGGAATGGAGAAAGTAACTACTGATAAAAAGGCTTTTGTTAAGCATAAAATATGTCATTAAACCAAAGTTCTCGCAGCTGTATAAATGAATTACATAAATTTTATTATTTTTAATTATATCAATAATTTTTTGTCACCACGTGACTCTTTATAAGAATTTATATCGTCTAATGTTTTTTTTAAACAATCCATTATTATATGAATGTTTCATTTAAAAGAAAATGCGCGAAACATTTTTTTCTATACATATTTTATGAAAAATAAAATCTTATCATATGCCCAAAATAATTAGTCACAATATTTGAATAAATACACTTAATTTCTATTTTTTCTTTGTAAATTAAACAAGACTATTTCTTTTACTGTAAGAGTTCCTCACTTATGACCTTTAAAATTTTAATAAAAAAATTATCATCTTATTTAGTCCCCATGAATTTTACATGATTTTTAAAATTTCAACTTTTTCCTCCTACAAAATTTATCATCATAGTTGGCTCACTGCAAAAAAATAACATCTTAGCTTCACCAATATTTCAGTAATTATTTACTAGTGTAAAATATTTTAAAAATTTAGGTTCGAATTTTAATTTCCTAAATTCCTATTTCTCTACAACCTAGTTAGGGATGGCAATAGAACAGGTAAAACTAGATTCCCCGCCTTGGTTCTTAGCAGGGCAGGTACGGGGAATACCCACCCCAAAATTCGTTTAAATTATTAAAAAAAAACACATCATTTATGGTTGGGGTCATGATTACCCATCCCGAAATTCGTTTAATGACGAACGACAATATTACTAATATATGTTTTGTTTTTTCAATATCTAATAATTGTCTAAATTTATATGTATAATTAATAGTAAGAATCTTATCGTATTCAAAACCGGTCAAACCAAAAGTTCAAGGATTGAAATAATGTACTATTATAATTTTATACAGTATAGTATATAAATATAAACAAATTAAGGATTGATTTTAGACAAGAAAGGTGTTGCTCTAGTGGTTGAAGTAATATATACCTTACCACGGAGACGGGTTTGAAAGGCCAAAGTACGTAAAAGTTGAATGTTGAACGGGTACGCGGGTACCCGGGGGTTGGGAATCCCCACGAGTAACGGGGCGGGTATCCATCCTCGCTTTGTTTCCCGGTCAAAATGGGGTGGGGAATTCCCGTCCTTAAAAAATTCCTAGTCAAATCGAACAAATCTCCTTTCTGATCGGACAGGAAAGGTCGGATACTTATCAGGTGGGTGCAATTGCAATCCCTACTACGATGGATACCCGAAAATCAAGGAATCTCTACGGATAACGGGTAGGTATGATCATCCTCATCTCTATCTCATTCCACAGTCAAAATGGGACGAAAATCACTATCCTTAAAAAATACCTAGTTAAACCGGACAAATCTCCTCCCCTACCCGACTACGACGGGGAGGGCCGCGTAGCCATCGGCGTGGTTACAATTGCCATCCGTACTTCACCCTCCACACTCACATGATATGTCCTTTCAATAAAAACTACTCACATTACTAACATGTTATCTTTCTATAAAACATACTATCACACACAAAAAACACCACTTCCTACAATAAAATATCATCCTCTTGCACTCTCACACTCAAAACAGCATATATCCGTGACACCATCTTGCTCCGGCGCGCCTGATCTGAATCAATAAACAATGTCTGGTGTGTGGATATTTGACAAAATCGGCGTGGCTCGTTTGGTGGCCAACCCTACAAGAGAGTCCTTCGAGCAAAGAGACCCGGCCAATCCAGGCACCGCAACCGCACCAGGAGCAAGACCAAGGGTCCTTGTCTATCTCCCCGCTAACCACGTCATCCGCTCCTACACCGAGCTCGAGCAGCGACTCTGCCAGCTTGGGTGGACTCGCTACTACAACCCGAACCAAGCGAACCTCCTCCAATTCCACAAGTCAGACAACTCCGCCCATCTCATCTCCCTCCCTACCAATTTCAATAGCTTGAAATCTTTCCATTTGTACGATATTGTCGTCAAGAATCGCTCCTTCTTTGAAGTTCGTGATGCCGTGGCTTAATCAAATATTTTACTTACTACTAATTAAATTAGTGGGCCCCTATATATATATATATGTGAGAAAATTTAAAAAAAAGGAGAGTACATGAGCATGTTATGTGGCTAATATTGTTTTAGTACAGTTGGATATATTCTGTGTTCTATTTTTCCATGTTTGTTCTTGAAACTTTGCTCTTGGGTTCGCTTTGTTTTATCATTTATGTTCGTTTGCTTTCTGATTTCTTTCTTTAGACCATGCACGAATGTCATATAGAAAGGCTAATTGCTTTCTAATTAGCTACAGAATTTATTTTCATTTGCCTCATTCTAATATCATCTTAATTCCTTCTTTTTCCTTTTTGAATCTTTAACATACTATACGTATTTTTATCTTAATTCGTACGTACTCTCTCTCTTTTCTTTTTTATTATTATTATTATTAATGGTCTAAAATTGTTGTAAAAAATCAAAAAAATTGTCCATGTGAAACAAGGACTTACTATTCAAATAGCATTGCAACGGAATAAAAGTTATTAATCATTTTTATTCTTTCATATATCTTATTGTAACTTTCAACCATGAGGGCCTGCCGGTTTTGCCATTTTAGTGCAAACTCTTGCGCCAGGGAAAGAAAAAGAAATAATTACATCCGATTAATTATTACTATGGTCAAGTCATGTGTTTATATACGAAGGCTCAGGCTCAGGTTCGACAGTTGGTGAAAGATAAATTGAAGAAGAAATGTTGTATGTATAAAGAATGAGTTTGACATAATTTTACAAATAATATACCACCAATTCACCACTATTCAAATGTTTTTATTTCAAAAATGGTCCTTTAAAAAACTCATTTTATTTTTATAAAAAGATTGATAAAACAAAGTAACATGCAGTGGCTATACGCTATAGGTTCTGAATCTTATTGCGGCTCTAAAGTCTATATACATAGCATAGGTTCTGAATCTTCAGGAGGAGGAGGGTCATCATCTTCCTGATTTTTCCCTCCATGATTGCATCTTTTTTTGTTTGAATACTTATCACGAGCTACTGTTGTTCTGACACATTGCATCTGCATATTTGCCTGCTTTTTCATGTTTTTGTCAATTAAATTTCTTTAAGAAAAAATCGAACCATAAGTTTAAATAGTATTGAATGTGTCTACCAAAAATCTCAAATTAAACCAATAAGATAAATATATGCTTAACATAATTCTTAAGAAGCTTGAGTGTTTGAGTCATAACCAGAATGTATTATATTTTTATATAGAGAAATTAATAAAAAATGAGTTGTATTGTAACGACTCTAATGAAAAATAATTAACATATTTTCATATTTTATTCGTTAGGTCTTCTAGGCACCGGTAAAAAATTATACTATGATATAGTTCCAAATGTTTTCTAACTTTTTCGACTTAATCATAGTGTTAACTTTTTGTTAAATTTCGGAAAAATAAATAACAAATTAATATATTTTAACTTTAATTATTGGTTTTATTCATGATAATGAGAAAGAGGGTGAGAAAACACCTTCTTTTTATTTTTTTTACTTATTTTTAGACAAAAAAACCGCTTAAACTTAAAAGTGAGGACTAAAATAGAAAAAAGAAGAAGAAAATGGATAATTTCGTATTTAGAGAATCTTACGAGGACAGTATGAATAGCTGTCAAATGAAATTGAAAATTTTCCATAATTAATTAAGGTATGCAGCAAACTTTAAAGACGTGAAACAATGAACAGTTAAAACTGACAAGCCAATGCAGCAAAAAGAAGGAATTGAAATTGAGATTTTTGGTGAGAGCGGGCAATGGGAAGGGGTGGGCTAGTGGAGATCACGCGTCGTGTGATTAGACGTGACAAGCGGGTCGTCCACATCACTGAAATCAAGGCAGTACACCTGACCTTTCATCAGTCAAACCAACTTGACCTACGTGAATTTGCTTTTATTTTCTCTCCAACTAGGCTACTCCCTCCTAATTTTTTTAATTGTTTTTTTATTATTTTAGTACGCATATTAAAAGTATCGAATAATTTACTATTTGAGACAATTTTGACTCAAATTTTTTCTCAGACGTACATTCGAAAAAA
The DNA here is from genome assembly GCA_963691705.1 of Viola odorata. Taxonomy (NCBI): domain Eukaryota; kingdom Viridiplantae; phylum Streptophyta; class Magnoliopsida; order Malpighiales; family Violaceae; genus Viola; species Viola odorata. The sequence continues at coordinate 21,195,623 of OY829545.1, read as the reverse complement.
AATACAGAATTTTTTTAGGTCAAATAGTGAATCATTCGACTTCTTTAATATGCATGCTCAAACAGTAAACGACGTTTAAAAACGATAAGAGGGAGTATGTTTCTCTCTATTATGAAAAGAAATAGTTCTAATAAATTTTAACCAAACACTTTTTAACAACTTGTATAACACATAGTTACCAAAAAATAAAATAAAAAATCGAACAAACATGCTCTATTTTTGACCTAAATGTATTGCGGCTTATGTGGTTCTCCTAATAAGCTTGTAAGTGTAATTTTTGTTTTCATCTGATACCACTCTTATTAGAGAAAGGCCTTTGACTTGGACTAATGGACTGGACTTGCGGTATCAATGCTTTGAAGCCCAAAAACGTCCATTGGCCCAATACGATTCTGCATGAGTGTACAAGATGCAGTTGTGCGCTAGCACTAGCAAGTAGCAGCAAGCTCAAGGCATGTTCTTTCAAGTTCTTAGAATCTCACTTGTACTGCCATTTTCACTAACTGTTGTGTTACCAAGGTTATTCCTTCTTTATTAGATTTAACTCCATTTTAAATAATCAATCAGGTGAGTAAAAAAATAACATGGATACGTAAATAAAAACAAATTTTGTAAAAGATTATTTACTAACAGAAGTAAATCCATTTATATAACTAAAATCAATTAAGTTCACAAATATATTCTTTTTGTCGCTTTATTTATTTATTTCTGGTGTGCCTTCTCAATTAAGATTAACCTTATTCAAAAATTTTCAGATTATTAAAAGATGGCAACTCTTTCGATATAATTTTCTCTAGTTTTGTGGTGGTTAAGCAAGAGATTTCCTTTCATTTTTTTTTTGAAAAAAACAATGAAACTGTGGGCATTATGAGATCTCTTCAAAAGAAAAATAATAATAAATAAAGAAAATTATCTTTTTGGGCAAAAAGTATACTTGGTGCTGATTATTTTAAATTCGAGTCAGGTAAAATTTCGAAAGGTGACAAAATTCTCCCTTATAACTTTTAGCGCAACTTATAATTAAGATAGAAGAACCTAATCGGCGCGCTTATGGGTGAAAACCATCAACCTTTCACATTGGTTAATCACCCTTCTTCCAACACTAACATATATGAGAGCATAAAATTAACGAGCATTATTTGAAATTCATGTGGCTCAATTATTACATGTGCGTTCCATAAGGAGGATTGCGTGAACGACATGCTTTTGTTGTTCCCTCGAAGGCAAAACGATTATAGTTGCTTCTGGATTTGTTTTCTCGCCATAATCATATCTATTTTCTACTTAATTAACCTTTTGTTTTGAGTGTACACTACAAGCCTCAGGTAAAAGAGTTTCATGTACCAAATTAACCAGGGTTGGGCCCTCAAGATAAATAAAAGAAGTATAGATGGAAAAATAGTGTTCGTCGCAGGGAAGGATAAATGGTGGAGAGAGATTTGGGTTAGTAAAAAAGTTGCTCAACCATTTTTGAAGGTTCTTTTATGGATTTGACTTTTGGAAAAGAAAGTTTATTTAGAGCTATAATTGTTGGAATGAAATAGTTTTGTGACGTAACGAAACAGAGGATCGTTTGCAAAGAACTAGTTAAGGAGATTTTTTAACTCCTCCTACCAAAATTGAAACACGGACTCGGTCTACTACTACTTTGTACGCGGCAAGCAAATTCTTATAATTAGCCTTTAAACAACAACCGGTTTATAATGAGAGGACTTTTGAATCTTATAAGAGAGTCGGATTGAGATTGTGATTGAAAAAAAACGAACAAGTACAAAAATATTTGATAATATAGTGTGATTATAGTAAAATTAAAAGCATATACATTGTAAAAATATATTTTATAGATATTTTAATAGAACATAATCAATAAACGCATCCAACAATTGTGTAAAATATAATAAAATAAAACATGAGAAAGAAAAAGCTAATTTTCTCTCTTTAACAAATTAAAAGCTCTAAATTGAAGCTTTTTTTTACCTAAACATTAAAAATAACTTTAGTTGAAAACTAGCCTAAAATAGGTTAATTATATGGGTCTTCTTCTTCTTTTTTCATCTATTCGGTGTTTGTGTCCCTAATGTGGATTTGAGATTTGTAGCGAGAACCAAGGTTTTTATACCCGGTTCGGGACATTGATCCGAATAAGGTAAAGAGTCTAGGGTTAGGGGTGAATCAGGATGAATCGGGGTCGATCTAAATATATCACTAAACTGAAATATAATCTAAATAAGATTTTAAAATCAATAAATTTCATTTAATTTATAAAAAATGTTTGATTATTGAAAAAATGACCGTTCAATTTTTTTAAAAAAAAAAAATTGAAAACTGATCGAATTAAACCAGAAATTTTGGCCCAGATCGCTAAAAAGGAAATTTTACTCAAAAATCCACTGATCGTCCGGTAACTGAATTGACCTGGCCGGTGCGGATCAGGTTTCAAAACTTTAATGAGAAGCAATGGCGGCTCCACTTCTCTCAAAAGTGTATTTTCAAGATTTAAATTTGAGATTTTTTTTAAGTAAAAAAAAGGAGCGTGACAACTCATGTGAGCCTTCTTATACTAGACAGCTGAACCCAAAAATCCCGCTTAAACCCCGTTCCATTAACTACTACTGCTCAAGAGTCAGGTGAGGATTTTGAAAACGGTTGGTCACCTGCATAAAGTGTGTAATGGCTATACGTACATTACACGCGCCACTCACGCTCACCAGTCACCACACCATCCTGCGCTCTCATCCCTCGTGATCCATTCTAACCACCTCTCTGCAAGCAATGGGCCCCATCTCCTCCTCCATTTCAAACTCTCCTTCTCCCCTCATTCTCCTTCCTCCAACCCAAACAGCACGCAGTCGCGCACCACTTCATTAAATTAATTTTAAAAAACTCTCCATCTCATTCTCACCCATTCCACCTTGACTCCGTCAGCAAAAAAACCAAAATCCCCAAAATCCCTCCTCCTCCCCTTGTTTCCCCAGTTTCCAACGAATTGAAAAGACAACCGCAATGAAATGCTTCCATTTCTCCAACGGCGACCGTAGAGACGACGATGATGACGACGGTGGTGTTCCCGTTTCCAAGGTTTCCAGAGTGTCGTGGGCGCGGTCGTTCAGTGTTGCGTCTAGTAGTACGGATGCCATGAGGAGGTCTGACCTTGATGTCTCCGGCGAGTCCTGCTACTCCTCGTCCAGGGACTTGTCCGACTCGGTCGGGTTCTACGAGTTCTTATCTCAGCGTCGGGCAAATGATCTACGTGTCTTCACTTTCGCCGAGCTCAAATCCGCCACCAGAGGCTTCAGCAGAGTTCTCTTGATTGGCGAGGGAGGGTTCGGTTGTGTCTATCGCGGTGGTGTTAGGGTTCCTGGTGAGGGTACGAAGATGGATGTGGCAATCAAGCAGCTCAATCGCCATGGTTGCCAGGCATGTTTTTTTTTCCCCTCATTTTTGCTCCTGTCTGTCATTGATGTTTCCATTTTTGTCCTTCTTATTATGTGATTTTGGTGTATCTTTTTAACGTTTCTTGTAATGTTTCTAGTAATTAATTCAGGGGCATAAGGAATGGATTAACGAGGTGAATTACTTGGGCGTAGTTAACCACCCAAACCTTGTGAAATTAGTTGGGTATTGCGCTGAGGATGATGAGAGAGGGATTCAGCGGCTTTTGGTGTATGAGCTTATGAAAAATAAGAGTTTGGAAGATCATTTGTTGGCTCGAGTTCCTACAACACCGCTATCGTGGATGGCTAGATTGAAAATTGCACAGGATGCTGCAAGTGGATTGGCATACCTCCATGAAGAAATGGATTTTCAGGTATTAGAGTCACTTCATGTTTTGTTTCTAGCATCTTTATTCTTTTATGTCAATAGCATTGTAGTGTTTGCATGGTGATGCTTGAATTATATCGTTGGATCAAATGATATAGGTAGTGGAGTTTGTGATCCGCGTTGGTGTTACAATGTGTTTGTCATCCTTACATCTGCGTTTTACTACTCGTTTTGTTAGTTTTGGTATGATGACTTTGTGCTAATTGTGTTGAGTTTTCTGGTTTCTTCAGTAGACTAATATGTTTCAGATTGGGGTTGTGTTTGTATAGCTCATATTCCGGGATTTCAAAACATCAAATGTTCTTCTAGACGAGGAATTCAACGCAAAGCTTTCAGATTTTGGATTGGCTAGGCTGGGACCTCCAGAAGGTCTTGGTCATATTTCAACATCAGTAAGTTGTTTCTTTTCTATTTTCTTTTGGTTCGGAAGGCGTACATGAAAAATTTGGTTGTAACCCCACAATTAGGATGTCCATAGCTTCAGATGAGATACAAAATTGATTTTATATTGATGACTGTTTTTTCAGAAATTTTCGATGCAAACCTTAATAGTCGTTCCTTTGTGGCTGTTTGAAAGGACATATTACAGATGGCTTGAAAATGTGGGTGATTCTAATGATATGCACTCTTTAATAATCCTCACTTTGGTAGGAGTTGCAAGTCTTTGTCGACAGTGGAAAATATAGTGTTAGCGTATGGGCGATGTATGCTACCATTCAACTTAGGTTAACATATCAGGAAAGAAATTAGATTTTGTAGCATACAGACTGATAATCATCCACCCCCTCGCACATGCATATGCAGTCTTTTTATGCAACTATGGTTCATTTCTGTGGAAAGGGATTTGGTGGAGTCCATTACTTGCTTTTGCTTTTTGCTGTACAAGTCTTTATTTACACTATGTTTTTTAATTGCATTTTTATAGGTGGTGGGCACAGTTGGTTATACTGCTCCAGAGTATATTCAAACAGGCAAGTTGACAGCGAAAAGTGATGTGTGGAGCTTTGGGGTGGTTCTTTATGAGCTTATCACAGGAAGGCGAGCAGTTGAGAGGAATCTACCTAAGGGCGAGCAAAAGCTTTTGGAATGGGTGCGGCCCTACTTATCAGATTCAAAGAAGTTCCACCTCATTGTAGATCCACGGGTTGAAGGACAGTATTGCATCAAATCGGCTAAAAAGCTAGCAATTCTAGCGAACAAGTGCCTAACGAAGCAACCAAAATCCCGCCCTAGAATGAGTGAGGTTGTGGAGATCCTTAGAAATATCATTCGAGAGACATCATCCTCAGATGAAGGATGCAGCTCCGAACCTGTCCCTGAAGTTGAAGACGCCAAGGAAGAAACAGTTGGAGAGACAGAGCCTGGGTCTACCAAACAAGTAAGTGGGTACTTGAAGAAAGTTTTTGAGATGAGAGAAATTATCAACTTGAGGAATAGATCAATCGGGAAATTGGATTGGAGAAATTGGACACCTGGATTGGTAAAAACGTTGTGATCGGCTCGCGACCTGTTCCAGAGAAGTAGCTACAGTACACCCTTGCTCCTTAAGCTCATTGTAGGGCTTTTGTAAATGGTTGAACTGAATCTCATTATATATATTAGTAAGATGTAAATGTATGTATGTCTTTAGCACCTCCAGCTGGCATAAATGTTTCTCGCGACGTATAAGTTCATGGCTCCCAGCTATAATATGTAGTGTTTTTTTTACAGAAGAAGCTAGTTTCTTCCATTTGCAGAGTAAAAGGTTGAGGAAGAAATTGGTTGATCTGGTAAAAGTTATTGTAGTTTCATGAGTTAGAGTTACATTTAAGGCCTATGAGAATGTGTTTTTTCCTTTTTGCTGCACTATGCCAGATTAATCGTTACTATTAGTGCTGCATAATATACTGAACGATCCTGATATCAATTCAAGCCTGAAGGTGTCCAACCAATAACCACGCAGCTGAGTTGCTCAGCCGCTTTCTCTTGTTTGATAAGCAAGCTAAGACCACTGAAAACTACCTGCTTACTTACCAAAAACCAATGATATATCTAGAGAAGGAGTGAGATGGTCATATCTCAACAAAAAAAAGAATATAACAATTATGAAATACATCAAATACAACAACTACAACAACCCACCTTGGGCAAGGTAAGCAAGTGTGAGAGAGCTAACTATATACGCTTATACAAAAGCACTTGCATCTCTGTTTTTGAAGCTTTTTCCAAGAGTTCCAGATACCGTCAGAAATCTAGATCGCACACTACATTGCGCGCACTAGTTTTGGACCTGAAAACTCTTGTCAACAGGTAGGTCGGTTCCTGACTACATTAGCTGATACGATACACAGGTAGTACAACCATTGGACATACACATGGGGATGCCCCAGGATATCAGATATAGCTGCCAAACCGCCTGCTGCTGTGTTAAGGTATAATAAAGACATGCTGCTTCAAGGTACTTTCATGCATAAAGAGGGGAAGCAGAGGGTCGTGGATAAGCAACCCCAACAGCAGTTTTCTTTCCACTACTGACATCATCTGCACTTCGTCTACGCATCCTATTTGCATTAACTGAACGGCCATTGCTGATTCCATTTTCATTGGAGTCCTGGAGTTCTTCCAGTGCTGTCACAACCTCATCCATGGTTGGTCGAAACTTGGGGTCTGTAGATATGCAACGCAACGCAAGGGTGGCTACCTTATAGGCAACATCCATTGAATATTGCCCTTCAAGACGATTGTCTAAGATGCGGAAGATTTTACGCTTATTTGCTAGGTAGGGTTTGGCCCATTCAACTAAGTTATGTTCACCGGATGGTCGATTCTTATCAACTGCTCTCCTGCCGGATAACATTTCTAACAAAACAACTCCAAAGCTAAAGACATCACTCCTGGCGGTTAAATGACCTAGTCAGAGGCCAAATAAATGATTTATCAGAACAACTGAGTAAAACAGCATTCCTAAATAGGCGAAGCTTGTTTATGACTGTCAAACATAACTGGAATGCAGAAAGTTGACTTGAATGGTCTAAGCAAATGAACAAATAACCAGCAAGCGAACTCAAAGATGGAACGATACCTGTGGCTAGATATTCTGGAGCTGCATATCCATAGGTCCCCATAATCCTAGTAGAGACATGACTCTTATCGCCTGTTGGGCCATCCTTGGCTAACCCGAAATCAGAGAGTTTCGCATTGTAGCTCTGTAATAGTCACCAGAGATTCTTATGAGTGCCAATAAAAGGTAAATATAATTTTCCGAACAAGCAAATAAAGGTTGTATATGTTTTTGATATAATACATACCGAGTCAAGAAGAATGTTAGAAGCTTTAAAGTCTCTGTATATTACTTTTGTTTCAGAACTGTGAAGAAATGCAAGTCCCTTAGCAGCACCGAGCGCAACCTTCAAGCGAAGACTCCAAGAAAGAGGTTGGAAATAGGATCCTCCTGGTAAGAAAATAACAGATTTTGCGATGGGTAATTTTAAAATTGATCAAATGTGTTGTGGATAAAAAATATTAAGATGGAATAGGAAGAACTCACTCCTAAAAAGATGATTTTCCAAGCTGCCTCGAGGCATGAATTCATACACCAAAAGCCGGTGTTCATCCTCTAAGCAATACCCAATCAGTTTAACAAGATGAGGATGATAAAGCTGCCCCAGAAAATTAACCTCTGCCTGAAATTATGAAAACCACGAGTGATTCTCCGGACCATGTAGTAGTAGTAGACCAAGCTCAAATGTAACGACAACATAAAAAACCCGATCATGTTACACTGACTCTACACCACTTCAAATTTTTATGGGTTCTTCAAACCAAATGAAATCAACTATTATCTGCTGGTGCAGAGAATTATATGCAATAATAAAATGAACTCACCAACCACTCACTGTGACCTTGAAAACTGTCTTGATTAAGCCTTTTCACAGCTATAACAATTCCAGTTCCAGGCTTCGTGGCAGAGAATGAGTTTTCATCAATCCAACCCTTAAAGACTGAACCAAAACCACCTTCTCCCACGACACTATCAGGACGAAAATTCCTGGTAGCCATCTTGAGATCAGAGAAACAGAAATTCTTCAGATTGGTGGACTGCAAGATCTCATCCTCACTCCTAGGAGTCGGAGGAACTGAATGAGATGAGTGTTTGCTACCATTACTACTCAGATCATTGCCATCTGTGCTAACATACTTAGCACTCACCCCTGCAAATGTACACAAGTAAACCCTCAATAAATTGAGTTTTTCCCCAACATGCAACATAAACAAATTTCTAATCCTCTTAATGGGCAGAGTAGCTTACATATCAATAAATTGCCACAACACATTGCCCGTGAATACCTATTCTAACAAATGTATCACAGAGAAGCTATAATGCATGGTCGATCACCGAGAACCCAGAAGAAGGAAAGTCTGAATTAGCTAGCTTTGTTCATGATACTTAGCAAACCATTGAGCTCAAATTCGTTTGGCTTCAGGAAAATAATGAGCTGGCAAAAAGATCTTCAGGATCAAAAATTTCATTTGTTTGCACGCAATTTGACAGCAACCAACCAGTGCATAATCACAAGCTACATCCATTAATTTTCCAAGGCTATCTAGTTAAGCAGAACTGGAGTTATAACAAAGTACACCTACCCAAACTTAGGAAGAAGCTAAAATCTAAAACAAGGCAAAAAGAAAGAAACATCAATCTCCAAACAAAGAATGGCACAATTGGTCAAGAAATCAGCATTCAAGTTTCTTAAAACGTAAATAAGAAGCTCACTAAAAACAGAAAATAAACAACCATGATGAAACAACTTTAATCAAACGGCCAAAAGCTTCATAATTCAAAATCGAATAGGCATCATTAAGAGGGTCTCAATCAAAAGTGTAGGTTACCTGTATTAAATTGGCTCTCTGCCTTAATTTGGGCGCTCAAACAAATCCCCATGGAAATAAATCAAAGAACAAGTTATGTTCCTCTGAAATTACTTCCTACAAGTAAAATCAAACAAAAATCAGACCTGAGCTCGACAATAAACGCCTAATGAACCAGATTTATCAGTAGCACAAACAAAAGAAGGTTAGATCTAAAGTGAGAAACGAAAACGGTTTCTACAAACGCAACAGACCTTTCTGAGGGAAAAAAGAAAAGAAAAAGAGTGCACAAGAAAAACCAACAATCAATTGCCTTTGACAACGACCTATAATTATATAAGTCTTAAAACACATAAAAAAGGAAAAAGGAAACAGAACCCATGAAAGATAACAACAACCCACCTCTTGTTTTGTTAACCCAACAGTAAATCACAGAGAAAGAAGCAGAAAGTTTCTCTCTTTACAGTGAAGAGAAAGAGAGAGGGGGAGAGAGAAGGGCAAACAGGGTTGACTAGGTTAGAGCTATAAAGCTTAAAAGCTGGAGTGGCAACACTAGTTTTTGACAAATAGCAGCACAGCACCCATAAACTATCTAGTAGTAATTGGTTTGGTTGGAGAGAGAAATGGGGTCATACCGGATAGCCATTAATGGCGGGCTGCTGCTGCTTTTTATCTTTAACGTTTGTTTTTATTTTATATTCATTCATTTCATTTTCAGCAATTCAGCTTGCTTCTGATTCTGTCTCTCTCTGTCTTAGGCTCAACAGTTGAGAAACAGAAGATAATAGTAACCAAAGCGCTGCTCTACCTTTCCAAGCCGTTGGATTATGTTTCATACGATAGAATAGAATCCATTGGGCCGCTTGGCTTACGAGATTTTTAGTAACCAGCTTTCATTTTTATTTTATTTTTTCGAATTTTTAGTTGATTTTTTCCTGAAAATACAAACAAAACACCTCAAAAGTATTTGAATATATGTACTTTCCTAACAGTAATCAAGACTATATATACCAGCTCTACCAGTATACTATTTGTACGATATATTAGGGAAACTATCGGATAAAAAGACAGGTATTGGTAATGGTATTCAGGGTGATCCACAGGGTAAGGTTATAAATACCCCCTATCACCTCTTCATGAACACACAGATACTTACACGCGCACTCGTATTGAAACTCTGCCCGCACAACTACCCAACTACTTACCTATACCCGATACTTACACACGCACATACATACTGACTTGATCGTCAGAGTTTCTACGCCTGAAACTCTCCTCCAGCAATTTGCAGATAGCGTAAGAACGATGAGATAGTGCACATCGGCACACTAAATTATAAAATAATTCCCACCCCAGATTAAGGAGTATCACTTACTTTTGTGAATTTTGTTGGTTCCGTGTACAATAATTTACTACTTGATTAAGACACCTGGGACCTTAATTATTCAACATCCTCGCTTCGCTTATAAGGAACGCCTTCAAATTTGTTACATTCAAATGTTTATATTAATTTAATTAATATAGCTAGGAATAGTTTTTTTATAAGTATGAAATATACGTATTTTAATTTTATTAGACTAAAACTAATCATGCCATATTGGGTTAATTTATTATAGATAAATTGCTCTTTGTCGTTAACATCTTCATACATAGTGGAGCGCAAAGAATTTTATGCATTCGAATCCGATAAGATTAGATTTCTTAATTATTAAAAAAAGAACATTAAAGAAGGTTGGTTACAATATTAGTATAAAGAAAAGAACAAAATATGTAGTAAAATTATAGTAATATACGTGAGATTCCAAAAGAATGGGATTATGAAAATATATGAAGAGGTTTTGTTTTGGACAGTGGATGATGGGTACATGTGATGTCATATGGCATGGTGGCAAACGGGACCGACAGGACCGATCCTAATCTAAACTCAAAGTTACGACATGTTTGAAATATCTAAGACTTCATTAAGAATGATAATTCTAACTACATCCGAGCAGTCTGATTAAAAATAAAATACAATGCCGTTGCTTTCTGAGTAAAAAAAACTTCCATCACATGATTCATTTGATCAAATGTAGCCACAAATAGTTTCTGCATTACCCAAAAATGACGTATTCACGCCCGTCAAGTTAATCCATCTTCTGTCAGCAAGAACGCCACCACATCGCACCAGACGCGATCGCTGCCGTCCAATGTATAGAACTTTCCATTGGATACGCTTAGCTGTGCCTGCGATTATCCAGCTCCTTTGACTTTCTTACAACACACAGGTCAAGATGGTGGGCCCAAACCAGTTGCTGCTTTCTCATCTTCTTCTTCTTCTTGAAAGCGCTTTGTTGTAAAGTCAAAACTTAAAAGTGCTGCTGCCAGTGCATGCCAAAAAAAGAGAAGAAAAAACATGGGAAAGTTCAAAAAATTATTACATCATTCTAAATGATTAATTTAGTAAATATATAAAGTTTCAATTACAATTGATAATATTCGTCCAATAATATCCACTAATTTTCACCCTAATAAGTCTTTTTTTCTCGTAATATTGGATAAATTCAAATTTTAGAATAGTGTAAATTGTATTTTTTATTTTAGTATGATCAATCTATTACTCCCTCCGTTCAAATACAGTTATCGTAAAAAGTATTGGAACAAAAACTGATAGGTATACATGTTTTGTATATTTTTACATCCTATTATTAAATCTGATTGCAGATGGCACGAACAAACCCGGCCCAAATACGGAAAACAGCCCATTATAGGGGACGCGCGATTGCGTAAAGCAAATTGGTACGCCATGGGCCTCATGGTCACTACTACTCTATCACCCGACCCATCAATTTAAAAGACAGAGCCCGGCCTGTGTGACGACAACGATGTTACCAAGAAAGGAATGGATATCGGCCTGTGTGACGATCTTCCCTGACTACCTCTGTTCCAAAGTCAAAACTTTTCATAAGAAAAAAGCTTTAGTGTTTGCGGTTATGAACTTATGGTTATATGCATGTATCTTTACCCCACTTCACACTTTTTTCACACTGTTAGATGGTAAAAATAAGTTTGACAGTTTCCTCATTTTTTTTTTCTTCATTGGAGAAAACTTTAAAATGTTCTAAATTGCCAAATTAAAGTAACATAAGAATTTTTTTCAGCTTTAATCGCTTAGTTGGAGATAGTTAATGAAAAATTAAAAACAGAAACTGCACTAACTAAAAATCCATCAACATCAACCTAATTAAGATGCCAGAGTGAACTACAATCAGTTTCACTGGACACATTTTCAGTTTAGTAAATAAAACTTGTACCAATTACTTGATTGATTCTTTTAGTATTAACTACTAAATATACATGTGACTTGAAGCCAAAAGATTTTTAAATCATAACGAGAGTGAGTTGAAAAGCAGCCCATTATAGGACTAACCTCAATGTCTACTAGGGATCAGTCGACTGATTTTGGGCAAGCACTAACAAAATATACAGCAAATTTGGTGCATGTCATCGGTACTATTGGGAAGAAAATTTAAAGTACTATAAAATATGTTTTAATAAATCATGAAGCAGCCAAAATGGATCTCACAACAACAACAGTCTGGCTTATTTTACATTAGAAGTTACTCAAGGACCATGACTCAACTTTGATTCAAAGTGGAGAAAAACACAACCCTTTAAGGCCAGGTAGTGGTGATAGTCGAAGAAGAGAAAAAAAGGTGGTGGAGAAAAAGGAATTCGGAAAAAGAAGGATTTTCGACTTCAAGCGCTCTTCTTCTCCGTGGCTGCCTTGATGATGTCAATAAACTCAGGCTGAGAAAAAGAAAGCAAGGGTTAGAGTCAATGAGAAACTGAAAACAGAGAAGACAGAGAACATCAAATAAAAAAATGACCACCTTAAGGGAAGCTCCACCAACTAAAAATCCATCAACATCTGGTTGTGCTGCCAACACTTTGGCATTACCTCCATTCACAGAACCTAAAATGACATACAAAAGTCGCTTTCATATTTGCACCAGGGGACTTAATTTCACAAATCATAAAAAAAGAATCTATAACCTATCAGCATCTACCAATGTAATATGAGCAAATAAAACTGCTACAGTGTAATATAAATTCTCCTCACTTTTCTTCTTGTCTTTCATAAGCAACGTTAAAGACTTGTATTAACAAATCACAATAATGAGTACAACAAATGCTAATTAAGCGGATTAAAAACCTCATAGCGCAAAAGAGGGTTCACTCATAGTACTTGCTTCTTCAAATAAAGAAGACAATTATAAGATGAGAGTTTTTCTTGAAAGAGTACCTCCATAGATAATCCTGGTTGATGCAGAAACTTCGGCACTAACATTATCATTAAGCCATTTCCTCAACTCAAAATGCACCTGACACAACAAGCATCCATCAGTAAGATAAATCTACAATTTTGCTTATCTATCCTAAATCTTCCGTTGAATGGCGTCATCTCATTTTGCCTGCACATCACTAGGATAAATAAGGTTGCAGCACATCTTCAGTGTGTGAGTTCTAAAGCTGTTTATTACAATATGAAAGGACAGATTCAAACAGCCTAGATGCCAGTATTTACAAGTTGCAGTTAACCTAGCGTAGAAAAAGGTTCTGACCTTATCTTAGTTTGTCAACAGAGTACATAGTTATTGTAGTTCAATACTATTTTATGGTTGACAAAATAATAGACTGAGTCAACCAGACAAAATCAAACATGGACAAGGAGACTTGCAAGCAAACGAATCCCAGTAGTTAACCACTAATCACAAAACTAAATTATCTTCAAAGATCAAATATACCTCTTGAGCCTGAGCAGGTGTTGCAACCTTTCCCGTACCGATGGCCCAAACTGGCTCATAGGCCAAAACCACATTGCCCCAATTTGACACTTTATCTGCGAGAGAGCAATGGCACATTCTCATCGGGTATGCAACTAAAATGAGGAGAGGAACAGCGAAAAGCGCAAAATATAGAATCTACCAATCAGGTGGAAGTGGAATATTTATCAGAGGATCAGAACAATCCACACTATTCAAATATGTTCACAGTTCAGTATTTAGTAATGCAACATCCTTGTTTTGCCATAGGCCAACTGCTTGTCCAAGGCTCATGACAATAAGGCTATGTCATCCTAAGGAGATGCCGAATGGAAATCTTATCTAGTTGTAACATAGAAACAAAAAACTACTCCACAAATCAGTAAATAAAAGTTCACCAGAACATGGATATTTGCCATTAATCCAAGATCCCAGATACTTCATGAATAACCATCTCCAAACAATGCGTAGGTATAACATAAAAGGGCCAGACAACCTAGAGATATTATAAAGCCACCTCAAGGAAAAAATGAAATATAATACCTGCAATTGCTTTAGTTTGAGCAGCAACAACAGCAATTGTGGATCCTGCTTCTCTCTGCTCAAGAGTTTCACCAATGCAGGCAATAACTTTCAACCCTTGAGCCAGAGCATATGCAACTTTGTCTGCAACAAACTGCAGTCACAAGCAAAGAGCATGCAGTCCATTAATACTCCAAATCTTGTACAATACATAAGTTAAAAGTGTCATAGCAGATATAACCATACATTCTACGTGAAATCCATTCTACCTGAAATAGGACTAGTAAGAAAGAACTACCAATAGGGTGTGTATGGCTTACCTCATTTGACTCATTTAAAAGAGCTCTTCTTTCAGAATGGCCAAGAATGACCCAAGGAATGTCCAAATTCACAAGCATCTCAGCACTGTGTGCAAAAAAAGTAAAAGAAATGTCAACTTCACAGTGATTAAACTCCTAGAAAAGGAACTTCAAAGAAACAGAAAACAACAACAATCTCCCCAGTATGTTGAAAAGCAGTACAGCCACTTGGAGTATAAAATAGACATCAACAACTAAGAACGTGTATAAATGCCATGCATGAATCATATCCATGTCCAGTTCACAAGTCAATTCAAAAGTACTGCACCAAGAAATTGAGCTACTATCTAGAGATAGATAAACCAAAAAAAATCCTAGCTCAAACAAGCAATTGTGTTTCGATGTTTCAATCACACGTTGTTTCATTGGATAAAATACAGCACACGAAAGGAGATCCTCCATACCTAACTTCCCCTGTAAAAGCTCCACCTTTGCGAACCCAGCAGTTCTGTGCTGCAACTTGGAAGTCAGGTCGCAACAAACTCTTTACGACAGGAAGAAACACAAAAGGAGGGCTCACAACAACCTCTGCAACAAAAGATGAATCAAGTCAGCGCACAAATTAAAAGTAAAGAACAACAACAGCCATCAAATTTAGAGAGAAAAATAAGCAATAAACACAGACTGAGAACAAAAACACACGTACCCACAACATCCTCTGAAGGAACTTCAGCTTCATTCAACACGGTCACAATCTTCTTCACCTCATCAACTGTCCCATTCTGTGAAAAATGAAATAAAATATAATTAAAATAGCTCAAACAACAAGAAAAAACGAATCAATCAGCTAGATCTAATAGCTCTACAAGCTAAAACAAGCAGAAACACGGTTATTAAAGTCAGCCGGCATTGATAGAAAATCGAAATCGTGTGCACGAGTTTATATCAAACAGATGATCGAAAGGATAAACTATAAAAGCACGTACGCATTTCCAGTTGCCGCCGACGAAGAATTTTCTTGCCATAGTTTGCTTTGCTACGATTGACGATGAAATCGAGGAGAAGGGGTTGATGCAGAATAAGATGTGTATGGCAGCTGACGAAGAAGCTGGGCTTTATACTTTTATAGTGATAGACAATGGAGAAAGGGTGAGTGGAGCTCAATTTTTTCCGTATTTTCGCTTTTTAATGCTCCATTATTAATTAAATTATAATAATTGTAGGTAAATAAATCGCACTGGAAATTTTCTTTCCTTCTTCGGCACTTTCTGGAATGTTTTGCGTTTTTTTCCCCTTATTTCTTTTCCTCCATGTTTCAACCATTGTTGTTTTTTTTGTTTTTATAGATATTTTTGTGCTGTTTATGGATATTTATTTTGTTGGATTTTAAGACATAAAACATTATTTTCAGTCCGATTATTAAATATAAAATACATGATGGCCTCTCTCTTAGTAATGGGGATTACGGTATGGGCTTCTTAATGCCCAGTGGGCCGGATCTCAGGTTGAGGTAAGATTGTTATTCACATGGCCCATTGGGCCAACACCAAAAGGATTGAACAGATTCAACAGAGAGCTCAATGGAGTAGGAGAGATCGATCGTTGGAAACTCATCAAATTTTTGGTTTAATTGGTAATTACGGCGTCCTCTAGCTGGCTTAATTCTGTAGGTTAGGGGCATACTGGGAACTTTTTTTTTTCTTCAAAAAAATCAGCTGATTTTATAGACTATCCACAGCAGTGGGTGTCAAATTTAGGGTGTTATTAACTTTTTCTCCTGCCATATCATCTTAACACCCAACCAAATTTTCAAATAACACCCACTTCTCACAGCAATGTGTTTTTCAGGGTGTTATTCACTTTCTCTCCCTTCCACATCAGCTTTCCACTAACTTTCATTTCTTTTTCTTATTAACATTTATAATTACTATAATAATTATTTTTTATACTATAATAAATAATAAATACTATATTTTTAATAAAAATTAATTAAATTTCATATTTTTTTTCATATTTCAAAAAATCTATACTTTTTTAATACAATAAATAATATAATATTTTTAAAAAATAACATACGATTTTATTTATCAATCAGTAAATCAAACATATAGAGATTATTGCAAACGAACAAGAAAATACACACTAAATATACCTAAAAATTAAAAATAATGGTATATTTTTTATAAAATTATTTTGAGTAATTATTATGAAAAAAAGCATTTAAAAAAGAAAAAAATGAAAAAAAATGTAAAAAACTCGAATTTTTTTTAGTGTTCAAATAATACAAACCTAGTCTCAATTTATAGATCTCAAAAAATTAAAAATAATGGTATATTTTTTATAAAATTATTTTGACTAATTATTATGAAAAAAAACATTTAAAAAAGAAAAAAATGAAAAAAAATGTAAAAAACTCGAATTTTTTTTAGTGTCCAAATAATATAAACCTAGTCTCTATTTATAGATCTCAAAAAATTAAAAATAATGGTATATTTTTTATAAAATTATTTTCAGTATTTATTATGAAAAAACCCATTTAAAAATTGAGGGAAAAAAAAAAAGAAAGGATCCGGGGACGAATGGCAGCGCGCCACGTGCGCGCTGCAGGCTGTCAGTGACTGCCCTGCAGCGCGCGCGTGGCGCGCTGCCATTCGTCCAACTCAAATTTTTTTTTTTTTTAAAATAATGGCCTGACAGTGGGAACCCCACTGTCAGGAAAACGCGGGTGTCAAAATTTGACACCCGCTCGCGTGCCTTTGTCCAAAGACACTCTCAAAACCCATTGCTGTGGGTAAAAACACCCAAAAACCCACACCAATAACACATTGGTGTGGATGGTCTTACCATGCGGGGATAAGAGGAGATTTCTTTTCTTTATACCGTTTGGTTTTATCTTTAATCAAGTCTCTATCCAACCCTGTTTTCAAGCTAAAAGAAACAAATATGACTATTTTGTCAGAAATTAAATACTACTCCTTCCGTTTTTAAATAATGGACGTTTTAGGATAGTAAAAAATCGTAAGACAATGATCTTTGATCTTATTTTATTTCACATTGTTTCATTTTTACTTCTAATTTCCACTCAAATTTCCACACCATCATCAAATTGGGTTGATTCAAAAAATAAAAATTGTCATTTGCACAAAATATATGCTTCAAAAAAGATAAAATGACAAGTATTTTAAATAGTTAAAAAATTTAGGAAAGCGACAGTTATTAAAAGACAGAAAGAGTAGTACAGTAGCAAATAGCAACCTTATCTATTTTTGTGTAAAGCCTACAAAAGTATATACGATGATCATTTGCGAAAACAAAACATAATTAATGGATTTTTTTTACCCCAATGTTATATTTAGTTGATAGACGACAAAAAAGATTACCTTACACATGAAACTAAAAACATAAATTAATGTAACAAAATTATCAAAATTATTCCCAATTAAGGGTTCATAATCCATCTTTAATTCAAAATTATCGAAAATCATTTTTTTTTCCAGCCATCACTTTACTTTACGTAGACAAAGATAATTATTTTTTCAATACAAATAATTGTCATCTAAACAAAGCAGTGGAAGGACCGCGGAGGAGGTGGTCCGAAGAAAAGTACAGTATGGATTTCAGCCAATTTTCCAGACCTGCCGAGGTCATTTTCAACCCCACCACCAATAACACCACAAACTTTGATAAACATATAGTCATTATACCCTTTACCATGAAAATGAAGATTCATGTTTTGCGATGCATAAGAAAGCAAAATCCATTTCGATCAACAATAACAATACGAGAGCAAAATCCCAGACACATTTCCGATGGAAATACGAAAGATCCGAAGACAAGATACAAAATTTAAAGGTAATGATAAAAAAATAACAGCCCTGTACCTCAATTCTTGGGGAGAAACTTTTCAAACTATTGCCTTCCTGTGATACAGATCTATCTCCCTAGTTCCCAACCAATTTGATGAGTTAAAGATGTACAATAGCGGGTAAAGGGGGGAATAAAAATACGTCTACCGTTGAGATCTGTCTGTAACTCTGTAACTATGCGCTTACAGACGATCATTTGCATTCTACTTGTTTTCACTACTATTTCTTACACCTTTGGTTGTTAGAGATGTGAATGCAGCATCCCATGCTAGCTTCTCATTTGAATGCACCTTTTCACCTCCAATTAAGGGATTCCACGAGTATTTATTTGCATCTGAAAGGACCCATTCAACACTTTCAGGCACATTTAAATCATCAAATTTCAACTCAGGAGCTGCTGCTTTGTTTGTGGTTTTTCCAGACTTGCTTTTGGAACTGCTGGAACCCTCTGAAGGCTACAAAAACGGTTAAAATTTAATATTCTGGACAAAAATAGTACAAAAGAAAAACCAACTAATAGAGGCAAAAAAGGCATTTGAGTCACAGAGCAGAAATTTGTTTCTCACATTAGCATCACCCTCAGAAGGGTCCGTCACTCTTTTCTTCTTTGGCAAAGAACCTGTCTCCAAATAACGCTGCACATCTTTCTTGGACCTGAATTTGCGACCTGAGGTAGGTTCAATATAATACTGCACAAGATAGAGAATGCACTTACTCCATGTTTGAATGCTAGTATAAAATTGAATGCTTATTCAGTGTTACAAGTACAATACGAGCAGTAGGTTTTGACAACACATTCCCAGTATCTGGAAAACACAGCATAGAGAAGGATATTTGCCATTCTTTCAAATTCTTAGCATATCACCAAGCCATAAAAGAAGATCTAGCCTGGGCCCAGAGTTATGAAAATTCAGATTTTAGATTGAGTGTAGTTTTATGAAGGACTCTTGTTCACGCTGCAGATACACCGTAAAACCAAACCTCTAAGGATTATTAACCAAAAGAATAACGTAACTTCTTATTCCAAGTTAGTTTCAGAGCAGCCATACAATGGTGCTGAACTTAGTATAACATTTTGGTGGTTTTAATAACAGAATACAATTTCAATAAAGCCAATAGAAAGATCCCTCAGCTCTCTCTCAAGGGCAAGGCCTAGACACAGGCAGCCACTTACTCAAGGAATGATGTCTCAGCAATAAGACAATGAGATCATGTTGTCACCTCCCCACCAAAAGGCAGCATCACAAACGACTATATGATTATCAAAAAATGAGAAGCTCATTGCCTATGGAGGTATGGTGACTGCGTCCATCAGGAAAGGAGAGAAGGGCAGTGTGATTCTGATATCTCACTACCACTTAACCAAAAAAAAGTTATGAACCAATATTGAGTGCACCACCTCCTTTTTGCACATTATGAACGTCTACCAGTAAAAGTATCAAAATATTGAGGAAAATTTCATGCCCACCACAAGCTCCCATATAGTCCTCAGCAAATTCAATTAGATAAAAGTTGTGTGCATACCTATTTGATAAGTGTAGGGTGACTTCTCAGATGTTGCTTTGCATTACAGGCTAGGAAGGAAGGAGTGCAGAACCTATTTGTCCTTTGGAGATTTGGATATCTTCCTAAGAATTAGAAATTAAAACTAAAGACTGAGAGACTGTGCAGGTAGTGCTGATGCAACTCCAGCCTCATACCTCACTACGCAAATTCATAGAGTGAGCTTTTCTTGAAGAGCTCACATGAAATTTGCTACCTAGCTCTGCCATGCAGCAGAACTGAAGTTATAAACCAAATAAAGTTCTAGCACTTTCCCAACAACCAGTGATGTTTAACAATAAAGCTTACAACATAAACTCACAGGCTGAAATCTGAAAATTGAGACAAAAAAAGGTGAAATCTTGAAATGTAATCACTTATATATGCCATAGTACCATAGTAACCATACTTAAGGTAGGGCCAATAATATCTGATTGAGTGGCTTACAGAATCCTTCTAACATTTTTTAAGGTCCAACAAAAGCAAAGCAAAG
Organism: Viola odorata; assembly: GCA_963691705.1. Taxonomy (NCBI): domain Eukaryota; kingdom Viridiplantae; phylum Streptophyta; class Magnoliopsida; order Malpighiales; family Violaceae; genus Viola; species Viola odorata. The sequence continues at coordinate 21,175,426 of OY829545.1, read as the reverse complement.
TAGGGCAAGCCTCATCCGCTAGCAAGCATCAGGAAGTGTTAACACTGCGAGGTTGTCAAGTCTAAGTCATTAACTCAACAAAAGGCGGCATGGAAGTGTTAATTCTTCAACTCCTCATTTCAATTTTTTCAGATCAACCAAATATTGAGTAGCCTAAGAGGAATCATTTATGGAAATTACCAGCCCCATCTAAAATAATGGTTCCTCTTTGTTTCTGATGGAGACCACATCCAAAAGACTAGATGCAAATGAAACCCTATAGCAATTAGCAAATACTTCAATCTACTCTGCATTCACTTCCAATGGCGTGAATGTAAACCATATGCACCTGAGGTTTTGCCTGCTTGATGAGGATAACATGTTGGCCATCTTGCTGGCTGTACTACAATCCCAGACCAGCCCTCAAAGAGTTAAGTGTTCATCATATCCCCTAATGACAGAAAAAGGGTATTGGAATGCGCTAATTGGCCCTAGAATCCTCTGACTACTAAAACAAAATTCCTACTCTTCTCACCATGGAGATTTTTTTATTTATTTTTTAATTCATATCCTCCATTTTTTAAACTCAAAACCTAATCAACAAAGTTGAAATAACAATCAATCCATATCAATTAACAAAAAGAAAACAATAACAGCTGTAGCAATATTACTAGTTACATCCCCACCAAGCAAACAAAAACTCCACGGGAATAAAAGTTTGCTACATTTTCACTGCAATGTTTGTCTCTCTATTCACACTAAGTATATAAGCTCAGAACTGACTAACCTTATCGACTGTACCAGCTGTGACGCCAGAGGTCCGAACCCGATCTTCAATCAGCCATCCCGGAGGCAACCAGCTGGAGTCAAATACCGGGGGCTCCGCTTTTCTTCGAGCTTTTGGTGGCGTCTCGGTTTTTTCACCGTTCGCGGGATCATTAGGAGCTGCATGTTGCGGATTGGGTATGTTGGGTGGGATTAGGGTATAACGTTGGGGAGGTCGAGACGGTGCTTCCCTTGAGCCGTTTTTGTCAATGTTGGTGGTGGTGCTGGGGTCGATGAAGGAGCCTATTCCAAGAAGCGGATCGTCGGGAAGTTGTTCGGGTCCGGGTGGGTCGGGATTGGCCGGAGTTGCAGAGGTGGACATGGGGGTATTAGCTATTTGGAAGGTGCTTGACGTTTTGACTACTTAATTTTCTCCATTTTCATTTTGTCGTGTTGTTGTGGGATCGGATTGATTGAAAATAAAATACTGTGACAGGCGTTACCATGACAATATCATCGAGCAACGCTGTCGGTAAAGAAAACTCTCGGCAACTTTTAACTTCTTTTATTTTTCTCTCCTCAAAACATGGAAAGTGAAGTATGCAGTATGCGCGCTCATTCTGTGTTTATTTGTTTTTTTATCCGGTTTTTCTTTAAACAACTTTAACTATTTGAACACGCATATCGAGAAAATTGAATTATTTACTATTTGACCCTAAAAAATTTCGTAATTTTATCTTTAACGTAATTTCGAGAAAAAATTCGGGACAAAATTGTTTCAAACAGTAAATCATCCAACCTTCTTAACATACGTGTCCAAATAGTAAAAGTCGTTTAAAGAAAACCAGAGAAAGTATAAAAAATCCTTTAACCAATCAAAACATGTTGTATTTTCCTGATAAATAAACAAAAATTGTATGCAAGCCAAAGTAAAAAACGATAACGTATGTTTACAATTTACTGCAAGTAAACAACCTACTTACCGTCTTAAGGTCGCACTAAGGCTCACTTTCTCCACTCTTTCAGTTTTCCCACCAATTCTCTACTCACGCGTATAAGAAGATTTATAATCCTTTCCTTTTTAGTTTTTACTGTCTAGTAAATGCTATTTTTATTTTTATTTGCACTTTTTTTTACCATTGAGATCTTTTTCTCACCATGTTAATGTATTTGGGTGCTTATGGTTATGTCTCGTATTCCACTAGTCCCTTGTATATTTGTGTTTTCTTTCTTGTCTTATTCATTTTAATTTACTAAGTTTGTATGTTTGAACAAGAGCTTTTTTTATACATTTGAACCATTTACATAAATGATCCTATTAATTTAAATTTTATATTCGTTTTTTTATTTATTGGATATGATATCGAAATCGTGTCAATTTAAACATCAGACATAAACCAAACTGTCTTCCCCGAAGATTCAACATGTCACATCAGATTTGGATAACATGCGGATGATACCATGTTATTACCAACTCGCCCGTAAAATACTTGACCCTACCGAATCGGATCTTCTCTACCCACCCTTTTCCGTTTGCAACATATACAATATAACAAAAATCTGATTCGGTCGGGTTGGGTTTTTTATGAGCAGGTTGGTGCTGCTGATGTGGTATCGTCCACGTGTCATGCCATATCATAAAAAAATTGACATTGCCTGTTAATTTGTCGGGGTGGACAACTTGGTTCTTGCCTGAAATCTAAATTGATATGATTTTGAAGGTATAAAGTTTCAATGAAAAAAAAATGAACACATTATCTAAATTAATTGGATTATTTATATTTAGGTTCAAACATATTAAAAATTCAAACTTCTTCAAGCTCCTTTATGAATAATTTTAATTTTTTTTATTCATTCAGGCTCATGGGTAATTCCCGAGCCTATAAACTTAGCGCAGTTAGGGCGGGAGAAAATCTTAATAAAAACTCATGAAGGGACAAAAAGACCAACCTAGAATAGCCTTTTCTTTTCTTTTGGTTAAAACCTAGAATACCTCACACCCAAGTCTAGCAACAATCAGATATAACAATATTTTTTTTCCGTTCAAAACTGATTCAACCGAGCTAAACTATTTTTAGATTACAAAACAAACTAAGGCCAAAAAAGTCACCCAGAAAGCAAATTGAAGGAACCAATTATTCGGCCCACAATAAGCCCACCAAAGCCCCGGTATAGCTATTCCAGAAAGAACTATTTTGAATTTTGTAAAGCTAAATTCAAAGACCTCATTACTAGTCAAGTTGAGTAGGTCCCACTAAACTCTTTTTCCTTCTAGATAGGCCCAGCTCCACACGGTAAGTACTCCAAAAAGCAACTCAAAAGCATCAGACCATAGTCCACGGTCATCACTGCAATCAAATGGCAAATTCTTTTTTCCTCCTCTTCCTTTTCTTTCTCCATCTCTTCATTCTCCTCCACCCCTCCTCCGCCGCCTACTCCATCGGAGTAAACTACGGCACCGTCGCCAACAACCTCCCTCCAGCCTCCCAAGTTGCCAACTTCCTCAAAACCCAAACCACCATCAACAAGATCAAGCTCTTCGATGCCAACCCCGACATCCTCCGCGCCTTCGCCGACACCGGAATTTCCGTCACCGTAACCGTCGGAAACGGCGACATCCCTTCCCTCTCCAACCTCAAATCCGCCCAATCATGGGTTTCCGCCAACATCCTCCCTTTCCACCCAAAAACACAAATCAAATACATTGCCGTAGGCAACGAAGTTCTCGCCACCCACGACAAAATCCTCATCGCTCGCACCTTACCCGCCATGAAAGCTCTCAAATCAGCACTTCAAATGGTCAACATCACCACCATCCATGTGTCCACCCCTCACAGCCTCGGCATCTTGTCCTCATCGGAACCCCCCAGCACGGGAAAGCTCCGGAAAGGGTACGACAAGCTAATATTCGCTCCGATCCTTGAATTTCACCGCCAGACCAAGTCTCCTTTCATGGTTAACCCGTACCCGTATTTCGGATTCAGACCACAGACTCTGAACTACGCGCTGTTTAAGCCCAATGGCGGCGTTTTCGATGCAGCGACCGGGAAGAACTACACGAACATGTTTGATGCCCAGCTGGATGCGGTTTATTCGGCGATGAAGAAGCTCGGTTACGGGGATGTGGATATCTTGGTGGCGGAAACGGGTTGGCCTTCTGCGGGTGACCCGAATCAACCGGGCGTGAGCTACGAGAATGCCGTGTCGTATAATGCGAACCTCGTGAAGCACGTGAACTCCGGAAAAGGGACGCCGTTGATGCCTAACAGAAGTTTCGAGACTTACATTTTCGCTTTATTCAACGAGAATCTTAAACCGTCTGTTTCGGAGCAGAATTTCGGGCTGTTTAAACCGGATCTGACGCCGGTTTACGACGTTGGAATTTTACGCACTAAACAGGTAAATTATTGCACTTACTAGATTTAATACAAAGATTTAAGACAGTAAATCTTGGCAAATCAGATTTTGACACGTGCTGACCACTGGTTCTGACACACTAACCTACTGTAACGCAAGTGGAGCAGACTTTTTTGAACTCTGGTGTTTGAACTTATTGTACCGTTTGATTACGTGGCAGGGTCAAGCTCCTGCACCTGGCACTGGGGCGGGTGCGCCACCGTCCGATCAGAACAAGAAGTGGTGTATGCCAAGATCTGATGCGAGTGACGACGCGTTGCAGAAGAACATAGACTACGTGTGCAGCACCGGATCAGTGGATTGCAAGGCTATACAGCCAGGTGGGGCATGTTATAATCCTAATACGGTGAGGTCACATGCATCGTACGCGATGAGTGCGTATTATGAGGCCGTTGGTCGTCATGACTTTAACTGTGATTTCAACCACACTGGAGTGATCACAACCACTGATCCAAGTGAGAATTGCCATGGTTAAAAAGTAACGTGTGAAACGAAATAGCTGTGATTAGGCAGTGGATTCCTGGAATAGCTATGATGCACTATGCTATTGAATGATAGTTACTTCTACTGAGCTTGAAAGCAGTTTCTAAGGTTAATTAATGTGATTATTATGTGTAGTTTTAGAATTTTATTTGAACCTTGTCTGTTTGGTTATTTTCTGCCGATAATAAAATATAAGCAGAGATTTGGCGTTTATAAAAAAATCATATTTTAGTTTCTCTTTTTATCTTTTTGACTTTATTTCAAAAAGGAGCCGACGATTTAAGGGAAGTCTTTTGGTGACCGATACTAGTTCACACGCTTGAGAAGCTCAAAGTGTTTACTGTTATTTTTATTTTCAAGGAACGAGTGCTCTCTCTCTCTCCGGTATTGGGTTTCACTTTTCAGGAGCTTTTTCTTTTTATTTATTTATTTAAAGTTTTGTTTTTCCAATTTTTAAAATTACTTGATAACAAAATAAAGATTATTTCTTAAGCTACTTTTTTTTTCGCGCACTAAATCATTCACATGATATTGCAATACAAATTTTTATATAGTTTTCCTATATGTTTTCAATTTTAATTTTAAATTAATAATAGAAAAACTTCTATAAAACCTTTGGTATAACAAAAGTTGAAAAGAGTAAGGAAGTAGTGGTAGTTTACAATTTTAAGATTGACTATCATTCACAGTGAATACTTATGTAATTTTTAGTTGGACCAAATTTACAAACACATGAAGAAATATGAGATTTCATAAATGTACGTGTTTGATTGATTTTTTTATAGTTGCGGCGGAAGCTAAACTAATCATTAAGTAATAAAGATAATAAATCAAACAATTTCTTAGTTAATCAATTACAATAGAGTATATAAAATCATTAAAATGAGTAATTATATAAGGTTTAAACACGGAAAAATATGATATTCCATAAATTAATGTAAGGGTTTGATTGGAAATATTTTTCAAATAAATTGATCATTTTGAAATTTGATTGAAACTTTTTTACGAATACATGTACTAAATTAATAATATAAGAATTTAATTGATTTTTTTCTAAAAATATATGTGCTAAATTGATAAATGGATGATTGTTTTAAAAAGAAATAGGAAGAATAGAAGAAAAATTATTTGTGGTGGAACCATTTGCATAGTGAATTCACTGGACAAATGGGCATTTGTCTTTAGAAGACTTATGGTGGGCCTCCAGGTATTTCGAGAAGGGGTTGATGGGTGATGGGCCTAACTCACTCTTCAAATATTCCGCAGGTGCCTTTTTCTTTTCTTTGTTCCCTAAATTTCTAAACAACACCTAGTTAGCAAAACCCAAGGGTTAAATTGGAGAAATTCTAAATAGTCATACGTTTAGCCTTGTTCAGCGACGTTTTTCTTAAACCACCAAAAAAAAAAACTCCTATTGGACACTGAAAAAATAGTTTTTAACTTTTGAAGATAATATCATGTTTTTTTACCATAATTATTTAATAAATAAATGAAAATAATGCTAATAATAAATTAAGAATTAAAACATGCTACTTAAACTTGCACGGGTTTTATAATCTATACTTCTATTAATAATTTCCTTTTTGATTTTTTTTTCTGAGGAAACGGTGCCGTTTCTTTTTCGTCCAATTCCACCGACTCAACTCAAACTCAAACTCGTCTCGAAAAAATTATAAATGGCAAAAATCGAACTAGACTAAGGCAAAAAAAACAACCATATCCCATTCGAAATCATATCCTCTCTTGCTGTTCTGTTTTGCACCGAATCGGATCACGCGCCTAATCTCTTTCCCTCGCCTGGTCAGCTGACCTCTCCCCGTTCCATCACGCAGGTACTGCACGATCTCTTCCTTCATTAGTACTCTTTTCAATTTCTTCCCCAACCGAATCGAATGAATAATTTTGTTTCCTTTAGTATCAGAATCCGTAAAGTGATAGATAAACAGATTTTTCTCCCTTCATGTTTGTTTCCTATTGTAGTTTTGTCAATTTTTCAGGTAGCTCAATTTTAGAGATTCAGAACATTAGGCAAACCCTAGATTTCAATTTTCATTGATATTGTTTTTCCAGTTGCAGTTGATTTGGGTGTATTATCAACATGCCGGCCACCGCTGGGAGGGTTCGCATGCCTGCGAACAACAGGGTGCACAGTAGTGCTGCCCTGCAGACTCATGGTATATGGCAGAGTGCAATTGGGTACGACCCATATGCTCCCGCCAAGGATGATGCAAAAAGATCTGTTGATGTTAAGTCCTCGAATGCAGAACCGGATCCTGAGAATTCATATGCTACCTTCCAGGGGTTAATACAGCTTGCTCGTATCACTGTCAACAATGGTGATGAGGCACGTGGCTCTTGCAAGAAATGTGGCCGCGTGGGACACCTTTCATTCCAGTGTAGGAATTTTCTGAGCATTAAGGATGACATTAAGGATAAGGATCGAGATGGGATAGAGGGTGCGCTTTTGTCTAAGATGAAGGGGAATGGGAAGCATGCGGCTGAGAGTGAGGAGGAAAGTGAGGAAGAGGACAGTGAGACTTCTGATTCTGATGTGGATTCAGATATTGAAAAGATTATTGCGCGGAGGTATGGTAAGAATGCTGGTAGTAAGGAGAAGTTGTCATCTAGGAAGAAGAAGGAGTATTCAGATGAAGATGAATCCGACTCTGATTCTGGAGAGAGAAAGAAAAGAGGTAGGTCAAAGAAAAGGAGGAGTAAGAAGAGGGGAAGTAGTGACTCTGAGGATGATGATGAAGGTAGGAGGAAGAGGAGGAAGAAAAACAGAAGGAAGAGGGATGATTCCTCTGAGGAAGAGGAGGAGAGGAGACACCGTAAGAGGAAGAGTAGAAAGGAGAAAAGGAGGAGGAGAAGTCATCACCATTCTGATGATTCTGATTCTGGTGCATCTGAGGACTCTGATCGAAAGCACAAACGGAAGAGCAGGAGAGCACCATCATCATCTGATTCTGATGCTACCGGCTCTGATGATTCACGGGTTGGAAGGGTTGCAAGGCGCTCTGAGAAGAGGAGCCGAAAACGCCATCACAATGAGGATGAGTGAACATTTGTTATTCAAAGGTGAGTTATCATTTATGCATAAACAACTTTCATTCCTTGTAAACAACCTTGACATTGCAGCTCTTGTAAACAACCTTAACATTGCAGCTCTTTTTTGGCATTATTTGTTTCCTATGCTTGACCTTCTAATAATATGCTTGAGTTACTTAGACAACTTTTAGTTTGGTGCCCTTTAGCTCTTTCTGCATTTGTGCCAAGGCATGTCTCAACTCTAAACTTTAAAAGTCTTACTAAATAAGATGAAGTGGTTTAGGCAGTAACTATCTCATTCAGATTTCTCAGTGTGGTCAAGGTGCAACTTTGGATCTTTATTCATGTCCCTACTGTGCAGTAACTTTAAATTATTGGTTAACGTTGGATGTGCCTTGATATTTGTCATTTTTAACTTAATGTGGCACAGAAATGGTTTCTGTGGGCAAAAGAAGATATTGTATCCATGGCCTCCAAGGAGATAGGGGTAATCCAGTTATTTCATTGATCAGAAAATTAAGACCTAGGGAAAAAATGTTAACCTGTTGATAGGTTACGCCACATTTTGCTAGCCCCTGTTCTATAATAATGTGCTCTCGCCCTACTAATAAGAGTTCCAGCAGGCACTTATGAAGTTTTATATCCAACAGACACGAGCTTATGTTTGCCTTTGTCAAATAATGTTTTCTACCCAGTTTCTTTCTCAAACATCTTTTTATGAAATGACATGCTTTATTTTCCGAAACTTGTGCAGACTAAAAAGGAGACGGTTTTCCAGTTAGGCTTCTATATTATACATACTGTGTGGGGATAGCTATTATTTACTCAATTATGAACTGCTGAACTTGTGTGAGTTTTGCTCATGAGATGGGTCAAGTTTACTGCTTTGCATTTGTAAAGTGCGTGCTTTTGCTCACCGTCCTTCGTTTCCTTGGAAGTTTTTCCCTCGCCATTGTTCAAAACTTCGTCTTTCAGTTTATAGGTTTTGCAGTATGCATCTCAGTTCTGCTTCGTGACTTATGACTTATTCCATCATCTTGAAAAAGCAAGCCGATACAAAAGATTTGAAACAGTGGTTACATTTTCCTTGAGAACGGGATGTTTTCTCTCGCACTTTTGCAAGAGACAGCCTGTTTAGATAGGGTTACAAAGACCAACTGAATGTTAAATGTGTGGAAAGGGAAAAATGAAACTTTCACCATCTTTATACTGATTGCAAAAGATACTTGGAGTTATTTCTGAACTTGTCTTCATGATTAAAATATATCGAGATCACATATATGTAGACGCCAGGCAAGAATTGTCAATTGCTTACGTCTGTCATTGCTGGTTTTGCAGGCATGTGGAAATAGATTGTCTCTGCACTTCTACCTGATAAAGTTGGTTGTTATTTACGAACTGAAGGCTGCCTATGTTGTTGAGTGAGCGTGGAAAAAATTTTCTTATGCAAGAAAAACTATATGTTGAAAAGATGTGTTTTCCGTGTAGAGATGCCTCATGGGTTCAGTGATTTATGTTCGTTCTCTGTACTTCTGTTTGTGTGTTGTACTATAACTTATGGATGATCTTCGATCTTCATACTCTTGCAGAATTGTTCCTGTTTACCATGGCGTGCAATTTTTTCTGTTTACATACGATCAAAGTGCAGTTTCTGGGTTTTTTTTTCCAGAGTTTATACAAGAAAAAAGTAGAGTTTGCTGCTAATATGGTGTGAGGCAATTAAGCTACTTCCATAATGAAGTCTGAAAAACTCCAAACATGGATGAACCATAGAACACATTTATTATTGTCCGGTTTTGATTCTGTTTAGATTTGCAACTCTACGGCAAACCTGGATATTTTTCGTCGCTAACAGGCCAAAATATCCCAGAATTAGTCTTAGAAGAAAACGAGATGGGAGAAACGAATTGCCACCGAGTGAAAACTGGGGCACAGTGCAGTGTAATAATGGGGACTTTTTCTGGAACAGAGTCTAGAATCATACAAAAGTTTCGTAAGCAATGAAGTGCTATTATGCTTTGATTCTAATAGTAAGCAGTAACGTTAACAATAAACAAGAGCCATATAGCTCGTGCAAATTTTGTCCTGGGAAAGAGAGCAGAAAAGTACGCTACGAGAGCACCTCCATTCATCAACTGCAAAATTCTACAATCACAAAAACATGGTGGCTTTCTCAAAAAACTCAAGGTTGATCTGGTGTTGCTGCCCCTTGGTTAAGCTCTGCAAACCTCATGCCAACACGCATAGAATGCTTCATGAACTTCTCAACACATCTCGTGACACAGGTTTCCTCTTGCTTCTGAAGGGATTTGCGAGTGAAGTTGTCGACACAATCATTAAAGCACCTCTCCACAAGTGAATTATACATCCTCAAACTGCAAGGAAAATCCACAGGAAAACCATGTTTGAGAAATCATAACACAGAACATAACAAAACACTCAGTATGACACAAAGAAGTAGTTCCAAAGCTCTCGTGTAATTATTGCAGAGACATGACTGTCAACGAGTTGTTATCCTGCCTCTTCAGATTACTTAAATATACAAACACAGAAAACTCAGAAAAGGTAAAGAGTACGTGAATGAAGTAACTTTCCCAGAACTTCATGGGGATTTCAAGTAAATGAGCATTTTTCTTCCAGCAACCGAAAAGAGAGAAAAATAAGGAAAATCATTAAGTAAGAACAAAACGACAATAGTGATCAATAAATGTTCCCAAAACATAATAGAAGGAGAACATGCTCTGGCTTCACATCAGAAATGTCAAGATCACAAAAATTATCATGTGACAAGTGGCATAAAACTGAAAATGTAAAGCCACGTATAATAAGTACACACCCCATCAAGAAGATGCAGATTAGCTAATGAATGCCTCAACTCCGATACACATACGCATTCCACGCCTCTAGGATAACAGCCATTGTAAGGCAAAAGGAAGAAAGTAGCCAGCATTCAAAGAACGCCCTTACCAGCTCGAAGAAAACTTGACATTATAGTTACAAAAAACAATCCTAGGAGACATTGTCATCCAAGCAATCGTTTATTTTTGTCTTACGATTGGATGGTCCTCACATCAGCAATTAGACACCTGACACTGTCTTGTGGACCTAAATGCATCATTACTAACTAGAAAATCAACAAACCGAAGCCACATGATCAAACTATCACATTTCGTCAAATCTCATTGATCTCTAACCGCATTGACACATTTGGCTTAAACTCTACCCTAACTGGCTCAATTAAGCTCCATATCCCACTTAACAGCATCAAAACATCCCCCCCCCCCCCCCCCTAAAAGGGTGTCCCTAATTTTAACAAGCGAAACTATCACAGAACATAAATAGGGAGCGTATAGAAAGAAGAGCAGGGAAGGAAAACAAACCTGTCGCGCAATTGAAGACCGTCAATCATGGAGGCCATCCGAGCCTTGTCTTCTTCAGGCAAGCCATCAAGTCCAGCTAGCATGCTCTTGTCCATGACTGATTCCCACCTTGTGAATACAGGAGATTTGAGGTTTTGTGAGGATAATCTTCTTGCGTATGACTGTGGGAACAACGCGCAGGGTTTTAGTGAAGGTGATTGTCTGTGTTTTATATACCATGGAAATTGGGAACCCTAGGATTCTTGCTCAGGGAGCCAGTGCCACCTCGATGTCAAACGACATCGTTTCGTCGGAATTTTCTTTTGTTATGGTATTCTATTTTTCATAACATTGTTTTTAATTATCTAAGCATATTATTTTATTATTTTATATAAAAAAGAGGGAAAAGACCTGAGAAAACAAAACCGCCAAGGGGTATAAATGAATCATATATGGATGATAAAGGACCATGATAAAATTAATTGGATCTTTGATCTTGGCCCCCATACAAGAAGATTAGTAGTTGGGACTTGCGAGTCTAAAAGTCTAAAAACCCCAGTGCCTAAACCACTCCGATGAGATGTGGTATCTCAGCAGAACTCCGCATTCTGCTGTAACCGATGGTTCCCAACCCGCCGACGGCGAAGACCTCCAAATTCCGAGGAACACCATCTTCCCAATTTCCGACACCGGAATCTTCCAGGGAATCTCCATGATCAAACTCCCAAAACTGCAATCCAATTCCGACGACCAGACCTGCAACCACCAATGGGAATGGTTTGCATGTTTGTCTTCCCCATTCCTCTCCGTCGCAATCCCTCGTCTCCCCTCTTTAAGAATTCAGTTGATTTCAATTTTGCCTGACCGGTTCTTGTGCGCCAAGCTGAGTATGGGTCCCGACCCACTTTCTTTCTTGTGTACTTATGTGCGTAGTGATGATAAATGGGTAGATGTGCCCAATATGCATTGCCATGATCGCAACCTAATTGGTTCCGCTGCTGCGCTTCTCGATGGTTGGCTGTATCTTGCTGGCGGGTTTAGGGGCAATCCTTCAGGTGAAAGCAATTGGCTACCTTATTTCTCTACGTTCTTTTCTTGTTTACATGTATTTATGAATACTAATGTCTATGAATTGAAAGATAGTTGGGTTTTATTGAGATGGGACTTTGTTGTTTTTCTTTCAAGAATTGGCATCTTTGAGAAATTATTTGGAAGAATCTAATTCTGATTAGTGGCAAACATAATTGACTTCTCCCCCATTCCATTTTTGGTTGGTTGGAGAGAATTACTGGTATTTGGCTGAAACCAGAGCTTGTGGTTTATGTAGAACTAAACAATGCTCTGGTTTCATTAAGAAACGGAAAAAAAAAGGATAATAATTTGTCAATTCAATTCAATTCTGTTTTTGATGAAAAATAAAGAAACCCCTTTTCATTATTTCTATTCTCTTATGCTCAAATTTCGTCTGGATGTAGCCTGACAATCTGCCAGTTGACTTTTATCTATGCCTCCATGGAACTGGAGTAAGAATGGCATTGCTTCAGTTTTTTTCTACTTTATTACTTTTGTCTCAAGAGGTAATTGTTTAACTAATGTCATCTCTTTTGCAGATGTTGAGCCTTCAACTTATCTAAAATCAGCAGAGCGGTTGAATCTCAAGACTTGGGAGTGGCAATCACTACCGGACATGCAAAACCCACGAGCATTTGCTGCAGGCATTGCTCACAAGGGAAAGTTCTATGTTGTTGGAGGTGGTGAAACTCTCAAGCACGCAGCAGAAATCTACTACCCCAATTCAAACTCATGGAAGTGTCTGACTTCATTTGTACCTGAAGAGGCAGATGGTTTCGCTGCAGGATCATATCACAATGGCTTACTAGTTCTGACTTGGTCTGGTCGACTAGGCGTGAAGCTGTGGATATGGGTAGAATCAGCTAATCCAGCTGTGGTTAGTGCGTGTAGATTGATGTGTGTCCTTCCATATCAGCCAGTCGAGAGGGATGCACTAAAGCGCCATGGTGCAAGATTGTTGAAAGTTGGCAAGGAGGTCTGGATTGTCGTGAATGACAGCGATAGACTTTGCCAGGTTGATGGCATGTGTGCTTGGCCAGTGTTTCCTGCACCCATTTTTAGGCCGTCCAGTGATTGCCATCGCATTGAGAGCAAGGGTTACATTCGTGCCTTATCTTTCAGCCCTGGTTTAAGAACAAATTGGAGACGCATTCCAGTTTACTCGATGTGAGTTTCGAATCCTTGTTCTGCTAAATTGCCATCGCAATGAAATGTAAAGGTCGATGCAAAGTGGTTTGGAACGACAATGCAAGGGAAATTATTATGCAAGCATTCAACATCAAAAGAAGTTGAAGTATCCTTGATTTTGTAATATACAGAGTCTATTTTTATCTACAGATGTCTGATTCTAGGTGATCAGCACCAGCATTATTTTGTGCAGTTTGTGGAGAAAAATGTTCTGAAAAAAATAGACTCTCATCTCTGATTACTTGCACAAAAATGTTCTTATGCAATTTACCCTTTTTGTTAAATTACGAAATTCAAAATTTTGTATCAAAGCAGTAACATTAATTAGTCCCTCGTCCCCATAAAATAAAGTTGCATTAGTGGAGTTCAAGACTTCAAACGTGTGGTTGAAGGAAAAGGAAGCTACCACTCACAAGAATCACGGCCACTTCCTCAACCACCGGCGACGGCGACTGCGACAGCTGCTCTATTGAAATATACGGTGGCATTTTGTAAACATACTAAGTCAGGTACAGTCAATTGTTTTATTATTCCCTTTCCCAACATATACACGCAACCAAACAAAAACAAAAAGTAGTGTGGACTGTAGTCTATTTACTCTACTTGGCTCTCCTCTGCCACCAGAAAAAAATATCTATACAGACCAACGAAAACAAGAAGAAAAAAGGTAGCAGTGAAGAAATAAAGAAAGAAAGATGCCGAGCACCAAGTTTGCAACAGTTAATGTAGCAATTGATACGGGCAATACTCTCCTTAATGTCACTGTTGATGGTTTCTTGAAGATCGGCACTGTATATATTCTCTTTTGTTTGTATTTGTTGGGAAATCAATGCTTTTTTTATAAATCCAGTAAGTTACCCTGTTTTTTCATGTTTTTCAGGTTGCTGCTACCAGAGCATTTGCAGAGGATGCTTATTTTGTTGCGAAACGAGGTTTTTCCTCTCATTCTTTTGACACTTAGTTGAAAATTATAAGACAAAAATGCATAAATAGCCATATTTAGCGATCTGTATTAGCTTATGTCATGTTGGATTTTTGAGTTTCTTTTCTTCCCTTTTTTTCTCTTGCAGGGAGTGTCTCAAAACACAATTTAGAGAAGACGGTGAGCATTCTTTCAAGTGTTTTTAGTAGTGGTTTTTTCAATACTTGATTAGCTAAAGATGGTGGTGGCTATGGAATTCCCAATTTTTTTAAATTTTCTTGTTTTTCTTCATACTCCCTTGTAAATGACCAGCAGGGTTTTGTCTTGAACAAGAAAAAACTTTGTACCAGTATTCTTACTGTTAGTAAAGTATATCATAATTAGGGTTGGAGTCGGAGAGACTAAGTAATGATTTCCTTTCTTGCTAATTGGAATACTGTTATTGCAGCTGGAAAAGATGTGCAAGGAAGGAGCTTATTGGGGTAAGCATGTTATGAAACAAGCTAGCTTCTGTTTGGTATCTCTGTTTTTTTCCACCATAGATCTAATGGCGCTTATGGTAGAAGCAGTTTTGGCCATTGGATCTGCAATGGAAAGAAGCAAAATTCAACCCCAAACAGACCCGAAATTTGCAATTAAATAGATTGTGCATCTCTTGGTAAATGATTTGTTGCTTTATGTGCTTGAAATTCCATTTACAGGAACCGTTGCAGGCGTGTATGTGGGAATGGAGTATGGAATGGAGAGGATTCGTGGTACTCGAGATTGGGTATGCTCTCTACACAGAATTTTCGTGATTTTTGTAAGGTTTTAGTAAATCTTGATACAAGTATAACAAACGAGTATACAAAAATGAGGCCATTGATTGTTTCCAACTTGTTAATTGAGAAAGAGCAGCTATATCAAGATCTATCCTTTTGTATGTTGGTGTCATTTTTTTGAAGGAAAAATCTTATTGTTGACCAAGATGGCATTCCAAGTACTTATTTCTCTCATTTATGCTTTACTCCTGGTCGCTATAATGCAGAAGAATGCCTTGCTCGGAGGAGCCTTGACAGGCGCTTTGGTATCTGCTGCGACTCAGAAAAGCGGTGACAAGATTGTTACGGATGCCATTGCAGGAGGTGCAATCGCAACTGCAGCAACATTCATCAACTATCTTGCCTGAGTCAAGAAACCTGATATTTTCCCGATCTGGTTAACAAGGATTTAAGCTTTTCTATTTATGTTATCGACATTCGAAATGTCTAAGAACTAATGTTGACGCTATCAGCTATCAACCTGTTCTATTCATTTGTTACTTGAATTATATCAGTTTCCTTCCTCAAACTTATATTTGAGAATCTTTTGCACTCCCCGGAAAAGATACACTGCTGATCCTGATACTGTAATTGCCCTGACACTTCTTGCAATAGTGGCAGGGGTGGTAATCGCTGTCGTTTACCTGCTCGTAAATCAGGTTATCCCGATCTGGAATACACAGGACCTGTTTTTCAACCAGAAAAGTTTGTGGTCTCTGATATGGTTGTAGAACCACCGTTTTTAGCAGCAAGATGGATGCCAATTTCAGCATCCTGAATCCAAACCCCGAAATCAAGATCAATTTCACGTACCATGTCAGCCGGATTTATCACCACGGTGCTGGTTGGCTAGCCGCACATGGCCGATACTTGGTGTTAGAATATATTTATGTAAATATTATATTTCCATAATTTATGAATTATCTCTTCGTAAATTGTGGAGATATGATATGATATAATATATCATTTTATTGCATCCTTCCCATTATTAGTCCTTTATTATATCATATATCATTTTTTATATTTCTTTCATTATAAGTCTAAAAATAGATTTAAAAAATGAAGTCTCACTTATTTAATACTATCACTAATTTGATGAGTGCTGGACCCTATAAGTAGACTTCAGTTGTAATGCTCTTACCAATCTAATATTAGTAATATATAGTCCTTTATAGTTATCGTGCTCCCTCCATCTCTCTCCTTATATTCTCGCTTTGCAGGTACCTCCGACGCCGATCGCTTCCCATTCGACTAGCTGTTGCAGCTGTTTCCGACCAGAAGAGATCTCGGATCTTATCACTCGCCCATCCAACTCTGGAAAGCGGACCCAACTGATTCTCCTCTAGGGAGCTTCTCAATTCTTAATGACAAACACTTGGGTTCTCCTTGTTCTTGGTTTGGGTTAGCGACTATGTCAGGGGAAAGCTCAGCTGGTTGGGTAAAGAGAAAGTTGATACTAGCACGAAAGTTTTGAAAGAGAGGAAGAGAGGGGACGGAAAGTGTTCGATCAATTGCCCAATAGAATCTCCGTCGCCCCAGGAAAGCCAGAGCGAGCATATCTTTGTGAAATGTGAATTTTGGTAACTCAGCAGAACAGATGAGTGAGGTTTTTAGAAAATCTGTTTTTTTTGTTAAATTGCAACGGCTAAGTTCAGCCCAAGTCGTGACCCATAAAGCTATGGCCCAATTTATTTTTCTTCCTTCAAAGTTTCAAACCCTTTTTTTTCTTCCTTTTTTTTCTTTTAAAGAATTATATTCACATCGAATTATCTCACTAAGATAAATCATAAAATGATTTGAATAGGTAATTGCTCTCTACCCATGAATCGAACTTGTGACTTCGTTTATAACAAAAGGCGAACTTGCGACTTCTTTTTTAAAATATAAAAGTAGCAAATCAATTCCTTACTTTGATTTTTTCACTAGCTACTATTGATTTAGCTAAAAGTACATGGATAATGACAGGATTAACATCCCAGACTTTTACCTATATGTTATGGTTATAATTAGTTGTTTTTAGGAAGTTGATTACTGATTATTTTGTGTTTTGACAAATCCCTCCAACTAAAAGAAAATAGAAACGTTGGTGTTTGTTAAGGTGAACATGTTAATTCAGGTTTCAAAATTGAGTCTGTAACAAGGATAAAACCATACTGAAAGAGCATGCAAACGAATGAAGAAAGGAAAAAACAATTATGAATTGTTAATTTTTTTTATAACATATTTTAAAATTTTAAGATTTTCTATAAATTCTTTAGAGAATTTCAGTGAGTTAATTAACAAAAATCATTACTCCCTTCCCTTGGTTTTAAAACGTCGGTCGGTTTATCCGTAATCTTCACTAAAAAGATATAAATTGTTTAGAGAATTTCAATGAGTCAATTAAGCCTCTCTTTTTTCTTTCAAAATTAACCTTATTTATTTATTCATTTTTCTACAAGAATTCCTAGTGAGTGAGAAAAAGGTTAAGTATTAAATAATTTATTAGTTTTTGGAACGGATAAAAATAATCATTTGTTCATTCACGTTATTTATGTGAGTGAGTATACAGAGTGACATAATATATTGAGTATACAAAAGAGCTCGTCCAAGCGCTCTCACTCGACTTATTTATTGTTTTTACATGTCACCTGATAAAGTAAACACGTATTAAATTATTGAAATAAATAAATACATGCGAAAAATAATAAATTAGATTAAAGTACCAAATATCCATATATTTTTCATTAATTCAACCTCCCTTCCCTTCCGAACAGAGATCAAGAAGGGTAATATAAACACACAGAGCAGCCATGAAAACAGCATTCATCCAAAGGATTTGAAGAACATGTCTCTGGCTGTTTATTTACAGAACAAGTAAAGTCAACATAGATAGTAGGTAAGTACTTCAGTTGCAAGAGAGACCTCCATTTGGTCAATCCATCATTACTGATATGGTCTCATTTGCAGCCGCAATTGTCACAAGTGCAGTTTGATCCACACTTGCATCCATTCTCAGCACCAAAGCCCATCTCTGACCCCTCATACAACCTGCGCAATTACCCACCCACTCAAATTAACTAGTGTGAGTAAAGTACCGGATGGATGGTATGGGTTTGAGTTCTCCTTTCGTTTATAAAAAAAATGATTAGAATAATATCTCAACTCAGATGGTCTTTTTAACATCTCAATATTAGTTGTATGTTAGTGGAAAGTTCGAGCATTTGCCACTAATAAAAATTCAGATTGGAGTCTGAATTTCGCGTATTATAAAAGAAAGTTGAGAAGTAGTATTACATCATGACTGGTGCAACACCAACAATCATGGTCTCAGTCGTGGAGGTCTCAGAGATATCCATGTATCTCCCGCATCTGCGATTAAAAATGAAAACAATAAAATTTATTAATTTTGATTTAAATGAATTTAGAGCTACTAAATTAATTAAATTAAAGAAATTATAGTTTAGGGAAGAAAAAAAGAAGCTACCCATTGCAGCCGCTGCCGCACTTGCAGCTAGAGCCGCAGCCACAGCTTCCTCCACAGCAAGACATCTTTTCTGTTCTTTTTTGTTTTGTTGACTTGGAAATTCACTTCCCTCTCTGTTGGATAATTTTCTTGGGCTCAGGACTTGCTATTTATAATGCAATTGAGCCCAAAGTTGGATCATTTGCACCGTACACGTGGGCGCATCTTAGGGCATCACGTCAGTAATACTGCAACTGGGTTTTATTTTTTAAAGTTATAATTAGCTCTTACTCCCTCCCTCCTTTTTTATTTGACGTTTTACTACTTTTTGTTATTGTAACTTTTTAATGATTGTTTTATTCTTTGTTACTGTTTCAAAGAGTTAATTAAAAAAGGACGGAGAGAATAATTCTTAATGGTGGTCTCCGTCACCTCCTTTAGGCTATATTCATTTTTTTTCCCAGTATTTTTTAAGATTTTTAGATGATTTTTAAGAAAAGAAGAAAATTGTCTCTTTCCATCGCTATATCAGCTTTTAGCATGTAAGCATGGTGATGGGTCTATTAATGGTGAAAGGATTGTAATTTTTAATTCCCTCTATTCTTCCATGAAAAAATCTAGAGAAACTAAAGAACACCTAGAAAAGTGAATTGAAACTTGTTTTATTCAGTTTGATCAAAAACTAACTTGAACCTATTTAGCATCAAACTAAGGTAAAGAGAAAGAAAAGAAATAAAAACACACAAGTATTAATGTGGAACTCGATATGATATTAAATTCAATTTCAATTATAAACTTGAAAGTTACAATAGAATTTGATTCAACCAAAGGTGGAAAAAACCACTAGTATTTTTCAATTTCGTGTTTGAGAACTTGATTCAGTCTTTTTTCCATTTGTTCATTGATAAGAACATGAATTCGTGGGTCCTGCCTGCGTGTCTTTTAGTTTGAGCAAATTGGTAATGCCTAGATATAGATATGTGAAATTAAAGGCTATGGATTCCCTTAGGAAAGTGCACAACAAGTCCGATCATGTTGTTGTGGGGCTTGAATGATCTGCATCCTTTGTTAGTGGAGTCTTCTCTTCCTTTTTTTGTTTTTCTATAGCTGAATATTATCTTCTAGAAAATATCAAAAACTTCAAATATATTCTCCTCCTCTCAAGTTCTCAATCTTGACTATATTGTGTTGTTGTATTTCTCATTAAAAATAATTTTATTTTATTTTTTTACTCTATTTCGGATACATAGAGATATAATTTGGTTAAAAAAAATCGAATTGACTCATTAGAAAGATTATAAACTTGTAATTGATGTAATTGATGTGGCCTAGTTTGGCTCGGGTGGGGGCTGTGACCTCCTTAGGTCTGTTTTAGGTGAGAGGGCAATGATGCAAGGGGAAATCCACTGATGCACGTCTTGCCCTGTCTACAACAGCACAATGTGCTTGCCCTACTTGCTGCTAATTAATTAAAGTGTTTTATATTGGGCCTTGAAACTGAAACGTGGACCAGCAGACGGCATAGGCTTTTCATTTTCGACTTGTATCATCACATACCCGACGAATTTTTAATCTAATTCTAGAATATCAACTCATCGTAAACCTTTTACTCAAATAAATGGTAGAATCTACTATTAATGAAATTTACAAATATGAGTCCCGCTTTAGAGAGAAGCGCCAACATGAGCAGCAGTTATGCCTTCTTGTTCCTTCATCTGGGTCATGTTTTTCATGTCGCATTTACACCTTACAGAGTTATAGTGGTAGTAGTTATCTAAGTAAGAAGCAAATTAATATGAGTAGGGAAGAATAACTCATAATGCTATTACATAATTCATACTACTTCATACACAGAGGAGCTTAATAGGGGAATCGGTGCAATTCATTTGTGGATTGAGTTCTCATATGGGCTCGACTGGCCTAGGTCCATTTACGATTGATTGTGAGAAGCCCAAACCTAGTACAGTTGTAGATGTTAGTTAGCTGAAAATATTTGTTTCTAATGGATATTTTAATTCAACTAGGTTATAATAAGAAATGGTAGCTAACCAGGGTTGTGATTAAACAAAGTAATCAGATACATGAACACACAAACTACGATGAAGGGTTGTAATTAAACAAAACAATCAGATACATGAACACACAAACCAGGCATGATAACATGATGCGACATTCATTCAAATCCTTTATGTGGAAAGGACTTTGAAGAACACATGCCTCGGGCTATTTATTTTACAGAAAGTAAAAAAGTTACACATTTGTTTTACAGTAGGTAGGTACTTAAATCCTTAAATCTTAGATTTCTTATGGGCCAATCCACAACTGCTATGGTTTGGGCCAAGCCCATGATCTCATGATTTATCTCATTTGCTGCAGCCGCATGAGTCACAGCTGCAGTTGGATCCACACTTGCAATCATTCTCAGCACCATAGCCCATCTCCGACCCCTCATTGAACCTGCATCACCAAATTAATTTTTTTTACAACTTTAGTACAGAATCATTAAATATCTCAAATATGGATTGTTTTTGCTTTTGTTTTTCTTTTTTATGAGCATGTATAGCTTCAAGTTTCAATTTAAATATGGAAGATTACATCTTGAGTGGTGCAACAACACCAGCAATGATGGTCTCAGTTGAGGTGGTCTCACTGATATCCAAGTATTTTGCGCACCTACAATTAAAAGGGAAACATAAATTGCTGCTAATAACTGAAACTATGTTGTACTCTCGGCTCAAGCGAATTTAAATCTCCTCATCAGCTGAGAAAAAAAAAGTAATGTAATTATATACAGTTCAAATCAAAGTGTACCCTGAGCCGCCGTCGCACTTGCAGCTAGAGCCACAGCCACAATCTCCGCCGCAAGACATTTTTTTCTTTTCTTGTTTGACTTGGAATTTTACTTTACTCTCTTAATTTTGGACAAGAAGCTGCTATTTATAATGGGATCGAGCCCAAACTTGGATGGTATCCACCGTACACGTGGTTGAATCTTAGGCAATCAGCGTCTGTGTTCCATCAAGTTACATTGTCGTCTCCGTCCGCGTCAGTCTCCAAGGATTCATTTTCAACTCCTTTTCACCATTCTTATCTAGTAAAACTATTTGCCTAAAAAGATAGATTAATCTCGTTGTTTAATAATTTGCCTAAATTAACAGATGATGTGCAATCTTTTTTTTTTGTTTTTTTTGTATGATAATCCTGATGTCCATGACTAAATGATGTGAAATAAAAATTATTTTAAGGAAATGCCTAATATTTTTATGGTCATCCATCGCTGTGTACAAATAACTATTCCCTCCGTCATTATTTATCTGTCGCTGGCCCTTGAATCCCAAATATTAAGAAAGTGGGGTCGGGCCTGTTAGTTGTAAGATTTTGTCGCATCTTCGTGGCCCAAGCCATAAACAATGGTAACATATTTCCATCATCTTCTCCAGCACGCCAACAGTAACAATACCCACCCACCATTTTTTAATTAGCGTTCGCCATTGCAATCCTCATCCCGCTCAATTTTCTGCCAAAATTTGAATAAATTTCCAACGAAATTCATTTCCCCTCATCCTAATTGTTCAATTTATTTTTAAATTTGAAAAATGCTCGTTCAAATTCATTCCCCTTTCTCATAGCAGAGCGTCTAATTTTATCAAACCCCTGTGTACGAATCACCGTCCGACACTGACATGGCATTGAAAGTGGTTAATCGCATTGAAATTCCTGCAAATAAACTGGCGCCATATTGATTTGTTTGGTGAAAGAAGGAGGGAAATTGCAGAGGGAATGGGAAATGAAGGACGAAGTTAGGGATTGCACTCAGTCTCTCACCATGCCATCAAGAGACGATATGTAGTTTCAAGCAGACGACGAGTCGTGTGGGTGGCAATATTGTAATTTTCGTCTGACAGAAGGCACAGACGTCAAAAGCGTCAATTAATCGAAGGCAAGGATTTTTGGGCTAGGACGACAGATAAAGGATGATGGAGAGAGTATTAAACAAGACACTAAGTGCCTGTTTGGGGTTCTGGTCCAGTGGCCAAAACCCCTGCACAAACACAGCAAATCAATTTTTGGTGTTTGGCATTGTGAGTTGACACTGGGCTTCTTGAGAAGCCCAGTGTGTAAAGCAAGAGAAATGGCCAAAACGGGGCTGGAGCAAATTGCTCCAGCAGCAAACCAGTACTCCATTTGGCTCTCTCTCTCTCTTCCTTTTTTTTCTTCTTCATTTTAATTTAATTTTCTTACTCTATATAATGAACAAAATAAATTAAAAACTATCACAATATAATCTCTATCTCAAGATAAGTAATTCCAGATCCACTTTTCCTATTTTTATTAATTTTTTTAAAATGAGTTTTATGTTCTTTATGGTCTTTTTACCAAACACCTCAGCTATCTCACAACACTTTTTAATTTTTTTACCAAACAGCACACTCCGTTTCCCAGAAGTCATTTTCCTACAGAACTTTTCCCACAGAACTAGAACGCCAAACAAATCCTAACAATTACACCAACACTGCAAAGAAATATTGGTTGTATTAGTTATCATTGTTACGGACATGCATTAACCCACTGTTCATAATTTTTTTACAAATTTTACTATTTATTTTAAAAAAATTAACCACTTAAAATGTTAAAATTGTGATTTTTATGACACTTGTAGAATTTATATTGCAAGTTTTAAAACTACATATTTCAATATAGAAATTTTGTGAGCTTCCAGGGATCCACGTGTATAGTAGGGTCTTCAAACATGTGCCACGTGTGCAACTCTCATAATTCAAATCCATTTGAATGGAAAATTTAACAAATGGGCCTTTCTAAATAATCATTTTAGTTCATGGGGTTCTTCGAAACATCTGTAGTTCAAAAAGCTATTTAAAGTGAGGGTAAGAAGACATTATTAATAAAATTATTTTTGTTAAAAGAAATATATATAATCCAAGTCATTCACTTCTCAATTGAAACCGAAGTCTTATATTGGGCCATATGTAAAACGTAGGTTGGAAAGGTGTCCGTGGAGCCCAATAAGGTAATAGAAAAACAGAATTCTGGGTTCCCCGATAATGGGCCGGGTTTTATAGATATTCTGTCGTCTGTAAACGGACACTACAAAAAGGATCCTACTGTGTAGTTTCCTCCTAGCACCTGGTTCTAAAATCGGAAACGGAGAAGAATTGATGTTCTTTTTGTCGCCTGAAAACCGAGAAGTATCGATTTTACAGAAGAAATTTTACATCCGTTTTTCTCCCTAAAACATTCATCAGCAATTCTTGGCAAGAACGTAGAAAAAAATAAATCCTATTTTTAGTTAACTGTATGCTATTAATTCAAGGAAATCGCAATTTAATAATAATAAAGTTGCAAGCTACGAACAAAAGCCAATCGGAAAAAAGAAGAAGCAGGTGAGAATAAAAATTAGTACATCACTCCAGAATTAGAGAGAGAACTGAAGAAGGAACCGGAAGAGAAAACCATATATTGTCGTGGCTCTTCACCGAGAAGACCGTCGTCAGCATTCAATGCATCGTCATTACAGAAGGACCACGGAGTTAAAAAGGAGTTATCGGGACGAAGAAAAGAAGTCAACCTCTTTAAATCGATATCAACCTCCTCCACCTCCTCCTTCTCCTCCTCCTCCTCCTCCATGGCTTCTTGTTCTTCGACAATATCAGAATTATGGTTCTGATTTGATCCTTCAAATCGACTGTAAAAGCATTCAAATAGAGAACGCAATCCACAGTCCCATCCCCATCGTTGTTGCTTTGGTCGTTTTGGTTCGTCATCAACAAACCTTTCATTCTTTGATCCAAGTAAAGAACCCTTCCTTTTGCTTAACATCCTTAATTAATTCTTTTTTTTGATACTTAACCTAATTAATTAACCGCTACCTCTTTTAAAAGTTAGTAATCGATCGGTATTTATATGGGTAGATATAGTAGCTTGGGTGTTCCTTCCGTCTCCCATCTTGATTAGGAAATACTAGTTATGTTACATTGAGTTGAAGTGTTTTACACAGACTCTACAACATAAGACAGTCAGTTTGGTTCAAAATCTAATTTTAGGGCAAAAAGGAAAAGAAAAAGGAAGGAGCAATAACAATTAACAAGAACAATTATATACAACGTTGGCCATGAACAACAACTTATCACATAACTTCATCTAAAAGTTCACTAAAAATCCAATCTTCCAGCTCAAGTGCTACATCCTCTGCATCCATTTCAACATTCATCCATCCATCCTTTTTCCCCAAATCGCGGCCCACAATGTCGTCTAATGATTCCATCTCCAACCTCGAACTCCTCTGCTTCTCAATCCTTTTCCAAACTTCCTCCACAACACGGTTTCCTTTCGGTGGTGCTCGCCTCCTGCGTTGAGTGAACGAGAAGGTTTCCGGGAAGTAGGCTAGTGAGGTCTCGTATATCTCGAGCAGTGTCTTGTTAATCAAATCGAACAGGAGATGGTGATCACAATTGTAGCCAATGCCATTGCAGGAGGAAAATTCAAGTCCTACTTGGTGGAGATACATCTCCAGTTCCTTGAACAATGCAGGGTTCAATGGCTGGTCTAATGAGTACCATTTCTCAATATTGTCTTGCTCCGTGAAGCCAGATACCTCAAGAACATCCGTCGTGTAATTGAAATCAGAATCATCGAGTCTGTTCGATTCAAAGTGATGGAAATGATTGCCAGCCGTTATGTTAGCACTTTCAGGATCCTCGGAGATGCAAACTGTTGCTGCAGAATCTTTGAAAGGCCTAGCTTTTAAGTCTACAAAAGAATCAGCTTCATGGATGCAAATGTGCTGATCAGGATCCAACTCTAAACCTGTCACAATTTACACAAAACCATTAGCTACTAAAAATTAAAAAAGATTATTCCAGGAAAAACAGATTTTTCTGAAAATCACATCAAAGATCAATTTCCCAAACCTGCAGACCATTGCAAACATGAACACTAGGGAACCCCACATAAATTATTAGCAGTAGTTAATGTTTTACCTCCTGAGATTGGCAGCTCTGATGGGCCATTTACATCATCTCGGAAACTAGTATCAAGAACTGAAGTTGTACTTTGATCTTCACACTGTCTACTGGAATTCATAGTAGAACAAGTCACCTCGTCTAGGTGAGGGCTTTGTTCCTCATTTCCAGGCTCAGCTATATCCTGATGCAATTCAACTATTTTAGTATGTTTTTCATCACTGTCTACTAGTAAACCACCTGAACTTTTCTTGTGGCTGCTGTTTCCTGCTTCTACTATTTTTTCCTGAAGCTCAGTCTCTTCAATGGCCTCCACTTGTTCAACTTGTTTCCCAGGAATGCTTAATGATGTCAATCCATTACAACTGTCTGTTTCCACTTTTTTTTTGCAGTCTCTAACAGATTTAGTTGGCATTTTTAAATAAAAAGAATCCCGCGGGGCATCAATTGGCAAAGGAAATAAAGAATCAAGATCAGAAAGCGAGAGTCTCCTCCCGAAGGATTTCAAACTATGACCATTTGGTGCAAGTTTCTCTTCATTTGACAATTTTAGGCTCTTAGATTGATAGAGTCGCCACTTCTCCTCTCTGCTGAGTGTGAAGTCAACCAACTGTGAGTATCTTCCCACCGAGTCATGTAGCGAGGATGTTCTTTGCATGCCCTTGCAGAGATCATTATCAGAACCATTCGTCTGCTTAAAACTCTTCGACACGTCTTTTTCTTCACTTGATGATAACTTGTATCCAGAAGAAGGAACTCTTTGGAGGAGTGAATTTGTTGGTGCGCGATGAGTTTTACTCTCTTTGAGTACATGCTTCATTTTCTTCTTAAAGCCTCTAAAATGACTTGAAAATGATAGATGCCACCCGCGCTTATTTTGTCCGGGGGAAGATCCAAGGGTAGAGCTCGTTGTTGTTTCTTGATAAGTGGCAGGGCCTCCGTCATTTACATCGTCACGAGAACCCTCAGAAAACTTGGATGCAACGGACTTCGGTTCTTGATCGTCAGTGTGAAGCCTGGCTCCTCTCGGGAAGGACCAGATTTCCTTCTGCTTGTCTTCAAGTGTCGCTGGCCATCCATATCTAAAGTGTGGGGACTCAGCAGCAGGGAATGAACCTGATTTCCTTAATTTCATTCTTTTGTTTGAAGTCTGCACTTCGAAGTTCCTTTGTGAATTAACGACCGGATCCTTGAGGAAATCCACGAATGAATTCTTGTTCATCTTAAATATCTCAAGGACATCCGCGCACTCCTTCAACTGGGGACACGAAATTCCTCTGCTGCGATTCCTGTCACCTGCAAGGTTATGGTTAGGAAGCTGACTTTTTCGTAACTGATCATTAAGCGTAGGATATGGTACTTACCAATTATTTGGCCAGAATTCTTAGGTTCAGACGGAGCCTGCAATCGGGAGCCTGCAATATCTGCACTTTTCTGGAGGATTATTATAGGGTTTGCCCAATCCGTACCTATTCCACCCAGGAAATGGCCCGAAGGGACTAAGTGACCGATCGAATCTATTTTCTGCTGCCATGATTTTTCAGAGCTTTGCTTAGAAACTACTTCTGATATATCTGTTTCGTCAGCAATTCCATTGGCCTGGCTAGTTTTTGGGGTTTGGAGCTCATCCTGACAATTTCAACTAAGGTAGTATCAGTCCATAATTTTCCCATTGATCCAACTCTAAGTTCATTTCTATAGTTTCTGGACACAAAAACTCCCACTTGCATTCCAAATTCATCAAAGGCACAATCTTACCAGTAAGGGTACGGGTACTGCTTCCGCATCCAAATATTTTTCCATTCCATCATTGCAATGCTGAAAAGAATACGTTTCCGGATTCCTGCAGCCTACAAGTAAAGGGAATCAGGTTCTTTACAATCTTTTCTGACGTGAATTGAACTTTTTCATTGTGGAAAAACATATCCAAGAAAGGCATAGAAAGGGTCACCAACAGAACAAATTAAGCAGTTAATAAAACAGAACATACATAAAAGGTCATCTAAATTCCAACACACTTTTCAAAGATTACTATCATAATTCAGCCATGAATTGATCGGAGAACTTACAGATTATTGCATGTTTTCCTCTGCCGTGTTTCCTGCGAAAAAGCAACGACTTTTTGGAATGATACCAGTGATGGTAGTCTAGAATATGAAGAATGCTCCACATGCATCCTGGATGATACTCCTCTAACCCAATCCCACCTGTATTATGTTGGCTCAACAAGTGCCTCACCATTTGTCCAGTCCAGACAAGGATTTATGACCTTTATATCACAATTTTATATCCTGATGAAGAAAACCCATGAACAGAAAAGAAGAAAACTTGTTAGATCATACAGAAAGACTGTTACTTTAACTGTGTATATACATTTCTAAGTTTATAAAATTTCACAAGTTGGTTTCCAATCAAAAACCCATGAAAAATGATCAAAGCCTGGATTCCTATCCTAAATAGAAATAAAAAAAATCTATGCCTGCACAACTTAATTATGATCCATGTTTCTAACTGCTTTCTGTTACAACTGAAGATATAACATGAAGAAAGATTCTAAAATTAGAAAATCAATCAAGGATCCCTTCGTTCCCTCTCGTTCAGTTAAGCCTATCAACCAAGGAGAGACCCAAAAAGCAAATTAAAAAGGGGGGAAAAGAACAAAAAATGAAACTGTACCTAAAAGAAGAAATCAATGAAGTCTATTGATGATTTAATAAGTTATGTAAATCAATGAATAAAACTGAAGAAAGTAACAGAAGCAAGAAAAAAGCTGACCTGATGAAGAACAAGAACCAGAGAAAAACCGCAGAGTGGATTTATTTTTGAGGAGTAATTGATCCAAAACCCCAGTTTTAAATTTTAATTTTAATGGAGGATTTTTTGGGTAGTTGTTAAAGACAAGAATCTTTTTTTAAGGTAGAAATAGAATAGAGGAGGAAGAGAAGGTGGAGGAGAAGAACAGGGAAAAGATGGTTTAGTCGTGTCCGCTGTTTACCCGCCAAAAGCCAGAAGTCTGGTTTAGATGGTCTAGATCATGTGTTTGGGTCTGCCCCTTTTGTACTATGTAAGAACAAAGAAAGTACGAAGACTGGTCCAAAAACTCAGGTACATCCGTCAAGTAAAGCATTTTATTTTATTTTATTTAAAACAATAATTATATTATTAATGATTATTATAATTAAAAATCAAACTCATAACTCACGTCGTGAAAATGACGTACTAATCAGTTGAATCACAACTATTTGATGACCAACCCAATTGATTAAAGATTACTTAACTGATCAAGCTTATCTAAAATGGTTGGATTACCAACCAACCACATTTTGGTAATCTAAATATAGCCAAAATTTCAATTTTGGATTATATAAATGATGTGGCTGGGGATTGCGCTAGCTTGCTGTGTCATCTTTTACAGATAAAAAATAGGAGTTCGAATTAGTTAATTTGTCCATTCTAGAAAGCATTTTTTTATAAATGTTTTAATAGTCGCAAGCTGCATACTGCATAGGGTATTGTTTGAAACTGATCACATTGATATTTACTGAGGTCAAATGAGGGTGACGATGGGGATATGCATCACAGTAGTCTAGAATTGACCTGAAATCCATAAAATTATTAGCTAGCAAGCAGAGATTGGCGTTGTGATTACAAATTTACAATGATAGTACCACCCTTTGGCTAGCTGTAGTGGGGGATACGACGGTATGGACGATGCTATATTCTTCAAAGACAACCCAGATCAAATGGTTAAAACTACTCCTTCTGATTATTAAATTAGATCTACGGTGATTTCACTTCCATACCCTATGCACCACTGATAATATTAATATTTTAATAATTTATTCGGAAAGGAATAATAAAAGATTAGGAAAAGTAGGATTGTGCCGGAGAGTGGAGACATACTGTGTGACTAATTGACTGTCCTCCTCAAAGAAAGCACAGAATGTTGGAGACATACTTATATCACTATTTGGTTAATCCCAATGCAATCTGTCTGCTCCAATGATCAATACCAGCTGGAAAATTCTTTCTAATGTTGTAGTATCAGCTCATACCTTAATAGCTAGGCTCTCAGGTTATCTTGTATATTCACATAAATGATGATAAATTTGATAATTGAGTTTTTACGAGAATTTACATTGTTACGAGGTTTTAAAAAATGTAGCTTAATATGGTTAGCTAAATTGACTTATAGCTCATTGATTATCTACTAATTTACGAAATAAAATATGTGTAATTATAAATTTTACTAACTTTATAACAACAAAACAATGGTGAAGCCGAACAATTGTAATTTTTACAAATTTTAAATCGATAGAACACACAGAATAAACTTTGGACCGTCAATCCCTGTCACGTTTGATGAGTTCCAAAAACAGAGAAATACGAACAATTGTTTTGTCAAATTCAACGAGACCTGTTCAAACCTAAGTTTCAAACGTTTCAGCTTAATTTTACAAACTAACAAGTCCAGCAAAATTGTAGGAATCGTTTTCGAAGAGACATGAATGGTCCACTTGGACTTGGTGTGGGAATTAAGTTTTAATATTATCAGCAAAGTCAGTAATCTATACTTTAATTAGCTTAATTAATCCGCCACTAAACGTGCTGCGTCGAATGAAGCTTTGGGCAACCTTGATGTGGACAATCTTTTTTATTCCGATACCAATTGGCTACTTTTAGATTCATATTATTCAGCTATTTAATTTGAGCTCGATTTTTTATTAATATTTTTATCACCAATAGAAAAAGAAAAGTTTTTTTTTTTTAAAGATGTGCGTTTTATAAAAGCCCAAACTAAAATTTCTAAACCATAAAACTTGGGCTAGCAAATTTCCTGTCCAACAGTTACTGACCCAGTATCTATTCTATACAACAAGGCCTGGAGGCCCTAGACGACATCTTCCGTGTATCGGCGGATTTTTTTATATGAAATATACTTAAATGAAGTGTTTTTTCACTAGTTAATTATTTAAAATACAAAAGATCTAATCAACCATCTACCGGTAAAACTTAGGACGCGTTTACTTCGAAGAATTTTCTGTTTGAAAATCTGCCGATTTTCTGAAATTAGAGAATTTTCTTTTCCAATAGAAAACTGAAAAATGTGTTTACTTTACACTATTTTCCTGATGTGGAAAATTGAAAAACCTGTTTACTTAGCACTATTTTCCTGATGTGAAAAACTGGAAAACTGAAAAACGTGTTTACCTAACACTATTTTCCAAATTTTTAAAAACCAAAAAACAATTCGGCAGCATTTTGAGCAATATTAAGACAACAATTCAAGCAACAATTAGACAGCAATTTAAAGCAACAATTTGGCAGCACTTAAACAGCAATTTTGGCAGCAATTAGATAGCATTTTAAAGCAACAATTTGGCAGCAATTAGACAGCAATTTAGACAGCACTTTGACAGCACTTTGAGAATTATTTTCACAGCATTTTGAGCCACAAATTGACAGCATTTTGAGCATCAATTTGACAGCATTTTGAGCAACAATTTGACAGCAAATTAAACATCAATTCAAGCCATAATTTAGCCACAATTTGAACAACATTTCGGCAATGAATTAAGCAGTAATTCGACAATAAATCAATCCAACATTTGCCACAAAATTAACCAGCAAAATAAACAGCCACAAATAAGCAGAAAAATCACCCAAACAAGTATTTAGAACAGCCACGCCAGTGACCCCAAAATTACCCAGAAATCAGCCAACAATTAATTTGAAATTAAACCATATGATTGACATTTGACACAAACAAAAGCAGAAAAGGGAGGAGAACGGGAAGAGAGAGCTTCCCCTCTTCTTCCCCGAAAACGAGACAGCAGCGACCAAACCGACAACGAAACCCGACCAAATCTCTGATTTGGGAATTATTGAATTTTGGGATTGCTGGTCCGATTTGCAGCTCATCTGGCCACCACGTTGACAACGACGAGGATTGAAGTATTGGGATTTAATTTAATTTCGTTTTCAAACAAAAAACGAAAACTATACCAAATAAACACGATTTCTGAAAAATTCTCCAGTTTTCTAAAAACCAAACAGCCCCTTATATTTTCTTTTTATCTCCGAATGTATAAATTGGTTAGGACATTAATTAGCAACTGCTTTTTATCCATAAAGATTGGACAACTACTAATTACTTATCTCTATAAATTTAAGTTTTGGGTTACTTAAAATGATTGTACCTTTAAATTTTAACACCCGCAAAACAACCAATAATACCCGCAAAATAACCAATAATATCTTGTTAAACAAAGAACAGAAAAGAAAAAATCTAACACAATACCCTACACGTAAGGTCATTATCTTCTCTTCACGGGCAGCACTGAATTCTTTTAGAAAGTACACTTCCCAATCACGCCACGCCACGCCACGCCAGAATCACCAGCTAATAATAATAATTTGTTTTTCTAAACTTACTCGAAATAGCAATTTGGATGATCCGTTAAACAGAGGTCTGCTGCTGTTGCTATGGAGTAACAATTGTAAAATGAAAAGGACAGATTCGTTTTGGATTCCATTTTATTCGACAATTTTTTTTCAACTACCAATCATATTTACTTGAGCTATATTATTAGTTAGTGTTTTGTTTTTTTATCTATAATTATATTTAAATGGAAAAAAGTATTATTTAGAGAGGTAATTAGTATAGGGGTATTACTGTCATCAATTATTATTATTATTAATTATAATCCTCTTACCACTAGATTACAATATTTAATATTTAATTTAACCAATTAATATACCAATAATAACCCCTGTTTTTTGTTTTTATCATATCTCCATGAAAAAGCTCACGTCATTTATTCCCACCTCCACATATAGAAGAGAGAGCTCCGGTCCATTAATCATTCCTAACATGGTAACATTAAAAAGAAAACACAACTGGCAAGAAGTGTGCGTGCCTGTCCTCACTCTCCCCTTCCCCGCGTGTGGACCACCACCACCCCATCCGTCAACACAAACAAATCACGCTCTCCTTCTCTTCTCCTCACTCTCACTGGTCACTACACTCCACTCCTTACTCTGTTCTTTTCTTTTTCTTTTTCTTTAATTCTTTTGGGACTCTCTCTGCTTGAATTCAACAAATACCAATTTCTTGCAGAGAGAAAACACTAACAGAATAAAGCTAACTATGGCTCTGTATCCCCATTTTACCCCTATCACTCTCACTCATTTACTCCTCCTCACCGCCACAGCCACAACTTTCACCACCGCCACTTATTCACCCATTAACATCACTACCCTCCTCTCCTCCTACCCTGACTTCTCCTCCTTCACCTCCCTCCTCACCTCCACTCCTTCCCTCACCACCGACCTGCTCCACCGCAGTTCCCTCACCCTCCTCGCCGTCCCCAATGCCTACCTCTCCTCCTCCGTCGACCTCACGCGCCGCCTCTCACCTTACTCCTTAGCCGACCTCCTCCGCTACCACGTCCTCCTCCAATACTTCTCCTGGTCCGACCTCCACCAGATCCCTCCCTCCGGCATCCTCGTTACCACACTCTTCCAGACCACCGGCCGCGCCTCCTCCAACTTTGGCTCCGTCAACATCACCCGCAACCCCGCCACCAACGCCGTCACCATCCAGTCCCCCGCGCCTTACTCCCCTTCAAACGCCACCGTTTTGTCGCTCATCAAAACGCTGCCGTACAACATCACCATCATCTCCGTCAATTCCATCCTCGTCCCGTTCGGGTTCGATCTCATGGCATCGGAGACGCGGCCGCCGCTGGGGCTCAACATCACCAAGGCATTGCTCGACGGCCACAACTTCTTCGTCGCCGCATCGATGCTGGCGGCGTCCGGCGTGGTGCAGGAATTTGAGGCCGACGAAGGGGGAGCTGGAATCACGCTTTTCGTGCCGACGGATTCGGCGTTTTCAGATCTGTCCGGTACTGTGAATTTACAGTCTCTACCGGCTGATAAAAAAGCGGTAGTGTTGAAGTTCCACGTGCTGCATTCTTACTACCCGCTGGGTTCGCTCGAGTCGATTGTGAACCCGGTTCAACCCACATTGGCGACGGAGGACATGGGTGCGGGGAGATATACACTCAATATCTCGCGCGTGAATGGGTCGGTGGCGATAGATTCAGGGATAGTTCAGGCGTCGGTAACGCAGACGGTGTTTGACCAGAATCCAGTGGCGATATTCGGAGTGTCGAGGGTTTTGCTCCCAAGAGAGATATTCGCGAAGAGTCAGGTGGTTGCGGGGGAGGAGGCACAGCCGCCGGCGATTTCAGTGTCGCCAGAGAGTTCGCCGGGTGGTGGGGAGGAGGAGCCGTCGCATTTGTCGTCGCCGCCGATAAATTCCGGAGGAGGTGGTACTGGGATTGACAGAGGCTTTCATCTTCTGGGTTTGTGTTGTATAGCATTGTACTGTACTTAATGGTAAGATTAATTTATTTATTTTTAAAAATTTTTGTTCCATAATTTCTGATATTTGTATTTTTTTTTTGGAAGAAAATGAAAAGAAATTACACGGTGATTGAATTGGGCTACAAAAAGCAGCAGCCAGTTTTTCTTATTCTCTTTTTCATGAAATGCGAATTTGGGTGTTTTAAATAAATTTGAAAGAAAAGAGTATTATATCAGAAAAGAGAGCATCATCTTCTATCATAAATGACAATGGTATCCATTAATTGTTGTGTAGGTTCTTGGTTTTGAGTGCTAATCATAAATTGTTGTTAGAAGCTTTATGATCTCTCTTTTCCTTTCTATAATCTTTTTGTTTTTTTCTGATCAGTAACGTAGTACTAGTACACAGTACACACTACTGGTTTTGAGATATAAAGTTGTAATGTGAGTCCCATTTTTATGGGTTTTCCATCTGCTACCCAACGTAATGCAGAAGGGATCCTTTGGGTAAAGAGGGACCAAAAGGGAGAGGAAGTAAAAGTAAGCAAAAGAGGTAGGAAATTGTTTGGTGTTGGATTGTTAAATAATCATGAAATGTGCAAAATTGTGAAGAAGAGCCCTAGAAAGTTGTAAAGTTGCTTCTTTCTTTTCGTCCCTAAAGGATCTCAATTTCTTCTCTGTAATTTATTTTTTTGAATCTTTACTTTGGGTTCTGATCTGACTGGTACTGCTGGTGCTGGTAACACCGTAATGGGACGGTAGGAGTGGGGAAGAAGACGGCACCTGAGGCAGAAGGGTTTTGTTGTCACTATCAGTATTGTTAGTCCTCTGTCTTTCTTGAATGCTTATGTGGTGTGGGTATTTTAGTAAAATGTGATGGATGATTGATAATGGATATAAAAATGCAGTAGTACTATGCATCTGCAAAATGCAAGCATTGGCTCGGGAGAGGAGAAAGGTTAGTATCTAACACTAGCTTGGATTCCTGAGGCTGCGGTGTTCTTTAGCTGTTGCAGAAAAAAATAAATGGGGCGGGGGTTGACGAGTGATGCAGATTAAATTTGGGCCCACGGATTCTTGGATGGTGGTGATCTGTTTCTGTTGATTGATTCTTCTTTTCTTTTCTTTTCTTCTGGGTTTTCTTTTCCTTACTGATAAGAGTAAGTTGAAAAGCTGAGCTCCCGCATTTCTATGCAGTAGGGACGTTGATTGGACTTTGGTGCCAGGATTAGGAGTGGCAGGTCAGTCAGGCGAATCTACAGTGTGTTGGTAGTGACGGAGGACGGGAGGAGTTTCTTTTTGCCTTCTGCTAGTAACCGGGTTTGTGTTTGATTGTTTGTGCATGCGTGATCTATGATTTTGCAGTGTAGCTCACCAGATCTGAGGCCCAATATCTACTGGGCCTGTGTGGACAAATATCCGTTTATCTACTGGGCTAATGTGAACAAATATCTGTTGAGCTACACTGCTTTTGATGGGCCTACAAACAAACACCACAAGTTTGAGTCGATAGGTTGGTCGGCCTATCCTATTGAAAATAGCCCATATCTGGTGAGCTTTGTGGCCGAATTGCTCCCATCCACCCCACCAAAAAAAAAAAAAAAGTGAGAGGGAGAGAGAGAAATGGAATAAAAAAAAAAAAAGTTAATTTCTATGACAAACAGCATATATATAAAAAATAAACAATAGTGTGAAAAAATTGGCAAAAAATATGTGGTGCCATGACAATGTCGGGGTGGAGAAGAGAACAAAGAAATGGTGCTTTCTTATTCTATTTCTTCTGCTGCTAGTGAGCTATAAATATTATATCAATGGTGGTGGACCGGTGGTGGTGGTGTTGATTGCTTCGTGACAATGACAATGGTGGCTAGCTAGAGAGATTCCCCCGAGTCAAACTATATCTAGAGAAGAAAAAATATGGGTCAAATTGGTAATAAATATTTTTTATTTTGTCTTTTTTTTTTCTAGCACATTATATAATACTCTCTCTAAACTCTAATAATTGTCATTTTCCTATGAATTTTTTGATATTTAAATATTTGTCATTTTATCTTTTCCGAAACATATATTCTATACCCTTTTTGAACTTGTCGTTTTCGGTCAATCTAATATTTAGTTTTGCGGACGTAGCTTACCAGATGCTAATGTGGCAAGTAAAATATGGCGCGTGGTAAAAACTTAGGTTTATTTGGAGATACGGTATTTTATTTGTATGATTGGATGAAACACTGGTATTTTATCATAAAAATAATGAACACAGATAAATTCCCTACACAAACTTTAATACCATACACTATGAAAATGAAGGAGGTAAAGTACTGCTGATGCATCAACGTTTCTAATGCCACATCATAATAAACTTCATTGGTGTGTGATGTTGATAGTTAATGCCGACGATTTTGACCGTTAGATTTAACCAAAATGGTCTGATCCAATTAATTATGTTTTGCCACTCTTTCTAAGTCTAATTTGTGATGTTGCAAAGTCACCATTTCCGTCTAAGAAATTGGTTCATTTATGATTAAGAGCACTATCGTGAAAGAAAAATTATATTATTATATTGTATCAGAGAAATTCTTGCTAAAGCCTTATTGTTGTTACTTTTTAAGAAAATAAATATATTATTATATATTAAGAATCAAATTCGTAATTTATATTATAAATAGAATATGTGCTAATTGAATGTATTATAGTATTGTGTCCGAATGATTA
The DNA here is from genome assembly GCA_963691705.1 of Viola odorata. Taxonomy (NCBI): domain Eukaryota; kingdom Viridiplantae; phylum Streptophyta; class Magnoliopsida; order Malpighiales; family Violaceae; genus Viola; species Viola odorata. The sequence continues at coordinate 21,138,884 of OY829545.1, read as the reverse complement.
TAATAAAATGTGCTTATTGAGGCAAATAATATAAAACAAACATTTTGAGAAAAATGTAGAATGATTATAAGGATGTTAAGTCTTTTTCTTTTTCATTCTCCTAGAGCTCTATCATATTATAAATAAATAAAATAATCTGGTTTGCGCAACCTTAGTTTTGAAAGAGAATAACGTTTTAAAATAATTTTTTTAATTTCCAAAATCAACTAAATTCATATATAATTGGTGTGAGTAGCTCGACGTTTTTACTTTTTAAGTAATAAATTTTTCATTTGTTACATATTGAATAATTTCTCGCTAATAATATTTCTTGTGTGAACATAACTAATTTTAATTCAATTATTTAAAAGTACTTATAATTTAGAACTAAAAAAGTGCTAAACTCAAACTCAAACTGCATTGAATTAAAAATGTACAATTCACCTCCTCCAACTACAATATAATCATAAGTAATTGATAATCCTTAATCTGGGATGAGGACTGTTTTGTAATCTGGCATGTTTATGTGGATTGTCTCGCCCCTCCTAAGCCACCTGCAAAGTGTCGGAGAGGGTCTCTAGCATAGAAGCTCTGACAATTAAGTCAGTAAGCACGATGAAGGTGAATAGTGAGGGAGAACTATCGGGTGGAGGAAGGTAGTTGGGCAGAGGTTTAGTACGCGTGTGCGTGTATGCTTGCCTCTGTATGCAGGGGGTGATAGGGAGGTATTTATAGCCTCGCCCTGTAGGTCATCCTGGACACGTGTCGTTTGAGCTGATCAAGCCATCACCGATACTTGTCATTTTTCCCGATAGTTTCATTAGCATGTTATATAAGTAGTATACTTACTTGGTGGAGCTGGTATGTATAATCTTTGCTACTGTTGAGGAAATGTACCGGGAGATATATATATCGAGACCCCCGTTGGTGATGAAAGATCATAATTACCCTTGATGTGCCTTGTTTGTATTATCAACTAAGAGCTGTGGTTACCGGTGTCGTCTGTATTTACTGGTAACTCTTTGATCGTCCTATTAAGAAAGTGCGTCCTCGATAACCCTCTCAAACCGCTACGATCGTTCTTGGTAGGAGATGGCCTTTCAAAGATTCTTGCCATTTACTAGAATTTAGGTTATCAGTAGGGCTGTTCATCGGTTATTGGTAACCGAATTTCCGAAATTCCGAAACCGAAATTTCGCTTGTTCGGTTTCGGAATTTCGGTTTCGGTTATTTCGGTTTCGGTTTTTGAAAAACCGAAATTTTATTCGGTTCGGTTTCGGATAGGCTTGGGCTGAAGTTCGGTTAACCGAACTAACCGAACTTTTCCTTATCAGTATATAAGGGTTTTGTTTTACAAAAATGCCACTCCCATCATCCCATTCCCTCATCCTCTCGATCGCAGCCGTTCTCTTCTCTCACTGTTCTTTTCCTTTATTTCTACTCCAAATCTGAGATCTCTCTCTCCCTCGCTTCTTTTCCTTTATTTCTACTCTAGATCGTCAGTTTCCTATGAAGAAGTCTCTAACTACCACTGTTATGGATAGCGTGCACCTCTGCTTTGAGCTTATGGCACCGCCGCTGAAGAAATCAGCCACCACAACGGCAACAGCTCCCCGTCCGGTGTTAGATCTAAGGTTTTTACCTCTCACTCTTTCTCATCTCTCTGGCTCTCCGTCTCCTTCCCTCTGTTGCTCTTCTTTTATCATCTTTTGGGGATTTTATTTATTTATTTATTGTGTTGGTTTGGGCCGAATGGTAGTGATTGGAGGAGGAGCGGAGGAGATGGTGGTGGTGTTGTTGTTGGTGAAGAACCGAAGATGACCAGTGGTGGTAATGGTGGTAATGGTGGTAATGGTGGTTTGTGGGTGTGTGTAAACATGCGCATACCATGTGTTTGTAAAAATGCCTCAGTGAAAATTCAGTCATCAATGATACATTTTATTTTAATTATGGATTATGTTTGATTATGGATTGTATAATTTGATAGTTTTGATGTACTGATTTTGATTATGGAGATTGGATGGCTTGGATTTCTCTTCTTTTTTGTATGAAATAAAAAAACACAGGTATGAAATTTCGGTTATTTCGGAAAAACCGAATTTCCGATCGGTTAGGAAGTTCGGTTTTCGGTTTCGGTTAGCAAAAGTTCGGTTCGGTTTCGGTTAGTATTTTTAGGAAGTTCGGTTAACCATACTTTGAAAGTTCGGTTTCGGTTAACCGATCGGAAAACCGATGAACAGCCCTAGTTATCAGTTTCATAAAATATCTGGAATACTCTTGGTATACTTTTATGTGTTATCAGTAATCAAATTTAATTGTCCGCAATTATTAGATCAATCTTGGTTAGGAGTAGAATATACTAAGATTGGACGGAAGCGGGCACAATAAGATCATATGAAAGGATAGTAGTACAAAACTGCAAGGTCGTTGGGTATTAAAAACCAGAATCACGTGAATCGTGATAAATTCCCCTTATTTCTGTTCTTGAAAGTCAAAGACCATGTCAGCTCCAAATAGCCTAATCTTTTTGCCCATTAGCAAAATGCAATTTAGCACACCTAGTCACGTGCTAACATGCAAGTGTGAACCACCCAACTCAACATTTTGTTTTTATATAAATGGAATGAAATTTGGTCATTAACCAAACCTATCTATTGATTTTTTTATTGACAAAATAATTAATAAACTATACGTCGATTTGGTCATTAACCAAACCTAACCCAACCCAAGCCAATATAATTATATTTTTCTTAAATTTTAAACTGCTTTTGTAATCCTTTAATTGATCCATAGATTGATCAAAATAGAAAAGGAGTTGAATTGAATTGAAAAACACACCTAAGTCTTCAGATTATTCAAAAATTAATATAATATTCGAATAATATAAATTACTTTTATAAGATCTTATTTAAGATGGGCCGATTAATAGAGTAATAACATGTTAAGTCTTATTCTTGTTGTGGAAGACATGATTAATGGGTTAGTGAATTACACAACATATATGAACATATAAGATCGGGGGTGGCTTAAGTTGAATTGAAGGGTTAAGCAACCAAAAATGTTAAGACTCTTCTCACATCCTCTCATTGTGGTCCTCCCACATCCCCACTCCACTTGGATAAAAAAATAAACAAAAGAAAGAGATTTGAGTTTGCATTCCACGCACTCCAACACCACCAACTCCTTTAATTTAAATGCCACTAACCTAGCCTACGCCCTTTAATTAAATCGCCCCCAACCCGTAGTCAACGCCCCACACATACTAGTAGTACATCTCTTTCTCAAAAAGAAAAAATAAAAGGGCTTTCTTGCTGTAATTTAAGTACATAATTTTGAAAAAAAATCACAATTCTATTTGAATTTTACTTTTTATTTATAAGAATAAAAGTCAAATATTAAGTATGTGTTCTTGAATTGATTATGATTGTTTTAACTAAACTTAATATTTCAGGTTAGAGTTCGAGGTACACGCCAATACTTTCGACGCTCTTCATAATTCTCTATTCTTTTAGTTAAAATTATCCAATAATTCGATCATTATATTAAATAATGACTATTTTAAATTTAAATTAAATATTATTTAAAAAACCAAAAAGTCCTAATTCTCATTTAATGCTAAATGTAGTTACCGATTTCCGAATTGTCGTAAAAACTAAAAGCGACTACTACAGTCTAGTACTCAAATTCAGTAAAAATGGTTAAAATCACGAAAAACCAGAAAAAGGAAAAGAGAAGATAGGGCCAAAAAGAAAGAAAAAGGCAGACATAAATAACTAAACCATTCTCATTTCAAACCCCTCCACCTAAAGTCAACGCCTCCATGTCTCCATCTCTCAACTTGCCTTTTTCTTCTTCCTCTCTCTCTGCTTCTCTGAATTTGCCATGAAGCATCATTAGCACTCATTTCGCACTTCAATACAAAAAATAAACACAACCCATCTCTTATTTTCTTGTTTTATTCTTTGATTAATTAATTAATATTCAATTTCACTTCTTTTCTTTTGATGGGTAACGGTTTAGCTAAGCTCACCATCTGTTTTACTGGGCCGGGAGGTGATCCTCGCCGGAGAAAGGACATATCTTTCGTAATTTCCGACCCGCTTGATGAAGGATTGGGCCATTCCTTCTGCTATGTTCGCCCCGACCCGACCCGTCTCTCCTCCTCCAAAGTTCACTCCGAAGAAGCCACCACTTTCCGTTCCATCTCCGGCGCCTCCATCAGCGCCAACACCTCCACCCCGCTCTCGACCGCCTTCGTCGACCCTTATGTCTACCACACCTTCGATCGCGCCGCCGCCTTCGAAAGCTCCACCTCCTTCGCCTCCATCCCTCTTCAGCCAATCCCTAGAGGCGCCTCCGGGACAATCAGCTCGGGTCCTCTGATCCCGGGCTCTGCTCCTCTCGAAAGAGGGTTCGTATCAGGCCCAATTGAGCGCGCATTCATGTCGGGTCCATTGGATCACCGGGCCGGGTTGTTCTCGGGTCCGTTAGACAAGAGTAGCTCCGGAACCCAGTTTCAGAGGAGTTTCTCTCATGGTGGATACGCTTTTGGAGCACCCGGATCCGGTAAGAGATCACTGATTCGGGCCCTTAAACGTGCAATATCCAAAACTGTATCTAGAGGGCATAATTCAATTGTTGCGCCTATAAAGAGCTCCAAAGATTCCGAATGGATGTTTAGTAATAACAGTAATAACTGTAATTTAGAGAACCAAAATGAGTTGACAGTGAATAGCAGTGTTAATCTGAGTAGTGAAGGCAGTATATTACTAGAAGATGATGAGCCTTTAGAGTCACAGAATCTTCATTGGGCTCAAGGAAAAGCTGGGGAGGATCGTGTGCATGTGGTTGTATCAGATGAGCATGGATGGGTGTTTGTTGGTATTTATGATGGATTTAATGGTCCTGATGCGCCGGATTTTTTGTTATCAAATCTTTACTCTTTGGTGCACAGGGAGCTCAAAGGGCTTTTGTGGGATGATGATGAGAATAAGTTTGAGTGTCCGAAAGTCGAGCCTGATGGCTGTGATGATCCTGCTGAGTTTGATAGGGTGTGCAGGAATGATGAGTGTTCTACGTGTTTCGAGCAAGAAAATCATCCTTGTGTTAGTGAGGATCCAGGAGGTTTTGATTCGAGTTCGAGGAGGAAAAGAGGTAGGAGTTCGAGGGGAAAGTACAGGGGTGTTGCAAAGAAATGGGAGGAGAATCAGAGGAGGTGGAAGTGTGAATGGGATAGAGAAAGATTGGAACTTGATAGGAAATTGAAGGAACAGTTGAATCGACCTAGATCGGATAGTAGAGTTATTAATCATGGAGATGTGCTAAAGGCTCTGTCTCAAGCTCTGAAGAAGACTGAGGAGGCCTATTTGGATATTACAGATAAGATGCTGATGGAGAATCCTGAGTTGTCTTTGATGGGTTCTTGTGTGCTTGTGATGTTGATGAAGGGAGAAGATGTGTATGTGATGAATGTCGGTGATAGTCGAGCAGTGTTAGCGCAGAAGGCTGAACCTGATTATTGGTTGGGGAAGAGTAGGCAGGACTTGGAGAGGATTAATGAGGAAACGTTGCATGATCTTGAGGGATTTGATAATTCAAATCCGAGTTTGACTGCTTCTCAGCTTACCATTGATCATAGCACCAGTGTGGAAGAGGTATATAGCTCAGCTCTTGCTTTACTATGAAGACTGAAATCATTAATTTATTGATTTTAGGATAGCAGTTGCTTGAGCTATATTTAATTACATGTTGCATTTCAGGAAGTTCAAAGAATAATAAATGAACACCCAGATGACGCTTGTGCACTTGTTAATGACCGTGTCAAAGGCTCATTGAAGGTCACCCGAGCTTTTGGTGCTGGTTTCCTCAAGCAGGTATTTTCCAGCTCTGAGTATTTTCTTATTGAAGTGTCAAGTTTGCATAATTGTTCTGGCATTCATTCTTACATAAGATATCTAGATGCCATTGCTTATATCTTGAGGAATGTATGTTTTTTTAGAAAAATTACTATTAGGATTTTGTTTTTGTAGAGCTTGAAATTTTTTGTTGCTTTTGCTTTTTGAGTTCTACTGCAAATCTGCTGTGCCATTTCTTACTCCCGATTTCACATCTGCAGCCGAAGTGGAACGATGCACTTCTTGAGATGTTCAGAATTGATTACATTGGCCATTCCCCATACCTCAATTGCTTACCATCTCTCCACCACCACAGACTGGGTCCAAAGGACAGGTTTCTGATATTATCCTCGGATGGACTGTATCAATACTTCACGAATGAAGAAGCTGTTTATGAAGTAGAACTTTTCATAGAATTGCAACCCGAAGGAGATCCAGCGCAGCATTTGGTTGAGGAAGTGCTCTTCCGTGCAGCTAAGAAAGCTGGTAATGCACGATGCATGCAAAACTTGTTTACTTATAAATTAGAGAATGATTATTGCAAACTCGAAATAACAGATATGCTTATGGTTATTGCAGGTATGGACTTCCATGAGTTACTGGAAATTCCACAAGGGGATCGCCGGCGGTACCATGATGATATCTCCATCATTGTTATTTCCTTAGAGGGAAGAATATGGAGATCATGTGTATAAGTAGAGGTAAATTCTAGATAGAACATATTGAGAGAACTGCGGCAGAAAAAAATTAAGGCATTTCCTTTATGCCTCTTCCTTCTTTTTCGCCTTCTTCCACCATTGTAACATGACAATTAAGTTCCAGGCAACGTCTTAGGGCCTTATTGGATGAATTGTTCCTGGTGGAAAGGACTGTAAAGTTGTAAAAAAATTCTGATCATTATAAACCGTCATAGAAATTTGTAATTTTTGCACAAATAAATGACATTCCCTTTGATTCAAGCTCCCTTTCGTTGACATTGTAGTAGTAGATGGTTGGCAACACTGGCCATCACAGTTCACTTGCAAGATTGCATCTTCGCTGCTTTTTCCTAACTGTAACTGTGTGTTTGAAGTTGAGTTCTGTTTTTTCATAACGGTCAAAACTGCCTCTCTGACCATCAAATTAATGGTGGAAAAAAGCATAATTCAATCCAAACGGATTTAAGATTCGATTTATTGTCAAGGTTTGGACTTGACTTCTAAGTAATTTTAATTATGCTGCTAAGCTTTAGACCTGGCATTGTAGTCAACCAACGTTTTTTTCCCCACCAATTCTAGAGAAGCCCTTATTCTTGAATATTCTTGAATTCAGCAGTTACGAGAACAACTGCATTCATAAATAAAATTCAATGCAACCCCATTAAAAGTCAAAGAAAACATCCCCTCTTTGCTTGAGCATTTAAAACCCTAACTTGCAATACAGGGTAATGCCCTTTGACCACCTACGTTGCTGATATAGTGAGAAAAGCCTGAGACAAACCCATTTGATTTCTTTAGAGCGGTAAAGAATTTGCCCAACCTCTATTTTTAACTTTTGAGTTTGAGTTTAAAGGTTGCAACAAAACACATTGAGAGAGTCGTTTCTCTTTAGTATCCAACAATGCTCAAACGAGATTAATTTATTGTTCGGAATTGAAAATGATAACACCAGAAAAAATCTCTAAATGGCCTCAGATATGAGTTGCAAGGGGCCCTTTCATGGATGATGATAGTGACAGTGGTGGTAGACATGATCATAAATCTCTCTAACCACTAACTACTTAGATATTTGATTTTAAAACCAGAGTAAATGCTCTGCAGGTAGGAGAGGAGAGGTGAGGAGGTGAGGAGGGTGAGGTGGGTATCGACCGACCTCATCAGTAATAAATAAAAACCTGTCATCTTGTCATTGATTTCATCAAACCAGTATCTCCAGTAAAGCAGTGATGATGATGATGATGATGTATGCTGCTAAGTGCTAACCCTTGCAACTTTGCAGTTACTTCTTTGATAGGAAAAGAAGCAAAAGATTTTTGGAAAAGACAGTTGATTGATAAAAAATATACATAGATACATAGAATGTGCTTAATTCTTGAGCTTAAGAACACGCATGTTTCTGCTGCTGGTCATAATTATGTGCTCGTGTCAAAATACCAGCAAAGATTAATAGAGAAAAAAATGCCTCTTTTTATCAATTTTCACTGCTCTGCTTCAAAAAATTAGAAAAATAGTTACTCTAGAAAGGGATCGAAGCTAAGCTCTGACCGATTCCATATTTCTATCTTCCAAACTGAAATCTAGGCCTAATGGGTGACAATGACTTGAGAATTAATTAATTTTAGTCCACATGATAACCTAGAAAGTCATTCTAATTTTCAATGTTGCCAAACACTTAGGAACAGCGTGTTTGGTTACGATGAACGATTCTGGAGTGAAAAATGTTGTTGTTGCTGACAACTAGAGAAACCTTATTCAATTGAAAATAAGATTTAATGTTTTTTTTGTTAACGTTATAAAGTTCTAAGGCTTAGTGTTACTTTCTGTGCTTACACTCGAATCATCGTTTTAATTTGACCATTATAAGTATTTTACAGTAATCATGAAATTGGTTCAATTTGAACCCTGGGTCAGTCTAAACCCTAATCATTCATCGACTAACATGGCTTATGCCACGTGGTCGTTACTTTTCTTCCTCTCTTTTTTTGGTTTTGTTGACACCATCAGATTAGAATTTAGAAGTGCTTTGACTTTTTAAGCAAAATACAAAAGCCGGCATGCCACAGACAGAATGAAGGGTTGTTAATTTCTTTGGACCAAAAATTCAATTTCAAACTGTATGTCATCATCAATTTCATTGTTTGGCATTATTATCTGAAAAATGAAAATACCTAAAAATTCTCCATCGTCGACTTCTTCAACGCCACGCTCCATAACATGAGGAATTCCTTGTCTCCATGCCTCTCTTTTTTCACTGCAGTATCTAAATTTAGATACTGATGATGTCTAGAAATATTGATTGGTATAAAAAAATACAAGAGAAATAGCAAATCTAACGCGCCACAACTCAAACAAAAGCCCAACCCAGCAAACCTGTTGAAAAAGAGGATGAACAAAAGCCCAGCCCAGCAACAGGTCGCTTTTCTGCTGACGCGGCCGATCAGAGCAGGACAAAAGTCATTTTGAATTTTGAGTCCCGAGAATGCAATCTTACATAGGAAAACAACAAAACTGGAAATTCAAATGGAGGAAGACATAAAGACCGCGCTGTCTGCTGCTCTGATCTCAGTATTCCCAATCGACTTCAGATCACAAGTTTAATTAACAACACCCCACATCATTATCAATTGAGATTATCGTTCTTAAACTACACAAGTTTAATTAAATCTTGTCTTAATTTGATTCTGTCCACTCTCAAATTCAATAACCATTTCCTTTTTCTTTTTATAAATTTCTTTTATTAGTATTAACTCGCCGTAGTAGAGAGTAGGTGTCACCTAGGTGAGTTTGTCCTATTTCTTGGATTAATTAATAGTTAGGTCCTTTGCTTACGTAAAATTTTAAACTTTCTTCTCTGTTTTCTCCTCCAAATCTCATATTTTTTCTTTCCAGATCTCTTAGCTTAAGAAATAATGCCCATCTTAAGCAAAAGCAACAGCAGCAGTAGCAACATGGGTAGTTGTACTACACCTTCATTTCACGAATTCAAAAAGCAAGCTTCTTTCTTCTTCAAGGAAAAGATCAAGAGTGCCAGATTAGCTCTCACTGATGTCACACCTGCGCAACTGTAAGCCCTCCTTCCTCTTTTCTTGATTTTTTTTTTGAAATTGTTGATCTTGGGCTTGTAATGATGTGGGTTATGTTTCTAATTGGGCTGTTTCTTGAAAATGTTTAAAAAGTTTGACTGAAGAAGCTACGAGTGGGAATCTATGGGTACCAGACACACGGACCCTTGGATCCATTTCTCGAGATGCTTTTGAAGTTGATGATTACTGCAGAATTGTTGAGATCCTACACAAAAGGTTTTGCCTTTTTATCTCTTTTGGACTCGAAAGCTTCCATCAGATTTTTGGGTCATCTGTTTTCATGTATTACGACATTTTTTTGATTGTTTGAATCAGATTCTTGAGATTTGAAAGAAAGAACTGGAGGTTGTCTTACAATTCCATTATTGTCCTTGAACGCTTGTTGACTCATGGACCTGAAAGTGTGGCAAGGGAGTTTCAGATTGACAAAGATGTCATCAAGCAGATGGAAAACTTTCAGTACATTGATGAAAAGGGGTAAAAATATTGTCTAAACTATTGTCATTTCCTTGTCTTGGATGGATTCTTGGTGTCACAGATGTAAGATTTGCATTTGCAGATTCAATTGGGGCCTTGCTGTTAGGAACAAGGCGCAGCGAATACTGAAGCTGCTCGAGGAAGGAGAGCTTCTGAAAGAGGAGAGGCAGAGAGCTAGAAAGCTGACTAGAGAGATTAAGGGATTTGGTAGTTTCTGTCAGAGATCCTCTTCAGAACAAGGAATTCTGCAGGAATCAATAACTGAAACATTTGCAAGATGTAATTCTCAGTTTAGTGATTCCCGGGAAAACCAGGTCTTGTCATTGAAAAACAAAGAAATTTCGGTCAAGAAAGTTGAAACTTTAAAGAAGATCCATGAGGATCCAGCAACTACTGAGGTGGGTAAGAAAATAGGGAATTTGAGTTCTTTGAACAGTAGCAGTTCCACCAATGCTCCGGTGCTTGAGAGACCTGAGACGAGCTTCAAAGAAAACATGGCTCCTGAAGAACGAGAGTTGGATTTATGGAATTGCATAGGGGAGGCTAATCAATTGTTGGAAGGTAGCAGAGATGAAGTAAGGATTGTGGAAGAGAATCACCCCTTTGATGACAATGAGAATCAGACTTCTGTTTCCCTCCTTCAGGCGAGAGAAGGAATCTAGCAAGGCTACTAAATTTATAGATTTCTAGTTGCAAACATTAGACTAAGGTCTGTTGTTGTTCCTCTCACTATGTCTGCATATTTTGATCTCATCTTCTCCAAAATAACACAGATGGAGATCTGTTCTGCTACTACTACATGCTAAAGACGCGTCTGCTTCAAACCTTTTGAACCTCTCGTCTAACCTACTCGAGAATTTTCTGCTCTGTTAAGTAAGCAATAGTTCTGTACAATTATGTATCGTTCACAGCCATGCTTCTGTAAGAACTTGAATAGTCTAATGACTTCCTTTTTACTACAAGCAAGATCTTACGAAGAGGCTCCACTGCAGATCCAATCAATTGCTTAGTTTCTTGAACTGAAACGTAAAATGAAACGTCGCAACTGAAACAAGAACACAATTCAGATGAATTTCGCTTCTCAATCACGCTTGTAATCAGATTATACATAAAGGAGCACTGTTTACTCAGCTTCAATTTGCATTATGTACAATGATAATTCAGGGGCTGCCTAAAATGTACAGCTATACATACCTGATTAACAAGTAGACTACAATGTATGGTTAAATGTAGCATTCTAAAATTTGTCAAACCAGTCCTGAATTGCAAGGCGGCGAATGACAATGAAGGAGGGTCAAGGCTACAAGGCATGGCTATACATGCCTGACTAGTGACTAACTAGTAGGATTAAGATTTGCAAAGCCAGTCTTGAATTGCAAGTCGCAGTGAATGATTTGGGGTAAGATGCAGGTGATTCAATCTCAAATTGGTCATTGGAGATGTCTCACGGCCGTTCTCTAGCCACCCACGCAACGCGTCTCCTTCATATGTAAACCCATCAGCCGCTACTTGTGGGTCATGCATTATTTCCTGAAAGAGAATCATTAGATAAGTAAGCCATGTTGTGTAACTACCAGCTTGTATGTATCCATGTATATGACAGTGATGTCGGGTGATGTGCAATCGTGTCATTCCAATCTAGTTGAGCGAGTGCATAATCTACCTGAAGGATGGGACACAAGAAGAAAGATGGCACTGGTCGCTCTTCTGAGGCAAACAACTGCTCCAGTTCTCTCACCAGACTTGGTCTCAAATCTGGTCTATCCCTACTGTTCACTTTACAGAATTGCAACCCCAAGTCCACCAATCGCATTGCCACTAATGTCGGCCATTCTCCAGCCGTCGGATCCAAAATTGAGGCTAATTTGCCATACAACATTGTTCTACGTACCTCACCTACCAACCCAACAGGAGGCTTTCCAGTGAGTAGCTGTAGAATAATCACTCCAAAGGAATAAATGTCAGACTTGGGAGTTAGAACTCCAATTCTAGAGAGCTCTGGATCTGTGTATGGGAAAGAGCCCTTTGGCTCGGTACCATGACGAAAATGAGGGCTGTGCAGCGTGTCTTCTGTTACTAGCCTGCATATCCCAAAGTCACATATCTTGCAGTTGAGTTCAGAGTTGAGTAATATGTTTTGTGGTTTTAAGTCACCATGGACAATCTTTTCGGGATTGGTAGAGTGCAAGAAGCAAATCGCACTTGCAATTTCAGCTATCATCCGCACCCGGGTCTTCCATGTCAAGGGAGAAATGTTGTTTTTACGAAAAAGGAGATCTTGGAGGCTACCATTGGGCAAGTACTCGAATACAAGACACCATGCTTCTGGGCAAGAACCAAGTAAAGTCACCAAATGAGGATGCTGCAGTTTGCCAAGAACTTGAACCTGCACAAACAAATTAAAAGCTTTTTTGAGAATGCGAGGAGCATTGGTATATTAGGCAACACTTGAAGTATCTCAGTATGTGAATAAGATGGCTAAATATAAAGTGTCTTGGTAATGTGCTCAGCCTCAAGTTAAAACAAGACTAAGTTTTTCAATTCAAGCCAACCACGAGACAAGAAATTCTAATCTAGAGAGAGAGGAGAGAGTAGCTGACCTCCTTTTGAAACTCTGACCTGCCTTGCATGTCATTTGGATGCAGCTTCTTTATTGCAACAGTTCTGCCCAACATTTCTCCCTTATAAACACATCCATATCCTCCCTGGCCAAGTTTAAAGCTTTCAGAGAAATCGCATGTTGCTGTCTGCAACTCGGACAATGAAAACTCCGCTAACTCAGGCAACTCTTCAACAAACCCAAGAAAACCATTGCAGTTTGCAGCTCCAGTTTGCCCACGGCTTTTCCACCGATCTAGCCAATGCATAGCTTCCATTTTCTGCCGCCGGAGCCTCTGCTTTTCCAGCAGGAGAGATGCAATGGATGTTTGAAGGTGTTTAAATTCTCCAGAAGCTTCCTCACACCTCCGATTTGCTTCCTGTGCGCGACTGTCTATAACGGCAATACTTCTCATGGTCCTCTGTAGTTCTCTAGTCACTTCTTCTTTTGCTCCTAAGAGCTTCTCTTGTTCGTGAATCGTATTTTTCAGTTCATCCTCAACCTCTTTTCTAAGTTTGACTTCATGCAAAAATGCAGATTCAAGTATTTTCACCTGAAGAGTATACCTAGTCAGATTTACCAACCTAGGAAGAACCAATACTACGATGCAAAAGCTTAAGAATATGACAAACTCATATTCATCTCAACTTCAAACAATGTTATAAGTTAAAACCAAGAAGCACCAACAAAAACTTTTAACTTTATAACAAGTAAAAAATCAAAATCCTCACGTTAACAAGTTTTTCCAAAATGATATTCAAGTCCATTTCTACTCAAAAAAAAAATATATATATATATATATATATAAGTCAATTCCTGTATAAAGAGGGTGCACAAAGATGTGGAAACTTATACAAGTCAAGATCTCAATATGAAACGTGAAACATGAGTTGGCCACTAATCTATAGAATTATTACGCACTGGGTGCTCACGGGAGTCATACCGCATGATGTAAGAACACAGCCCATGAAGAAAACTGTGGATGATGGGTAGTACTTACCTTGCTAATGGCTTTTGTGGCTTCAAATTCTAGTTTTCTGCATTTCAACAGCTCTTCACATGCCTCATTCCTCGATGCCTCTGCTTCTATTTTCAATTGTACAAGTTGACAACATGTGTTCTCTTCCTCAAACTTTAAATCTGAATCTGAAGACACACTTCTTTCAGTGAATGCATCTCCTGAACTAAGGCTAGTACCTGATGTACTAGATGAACTCTGGACAGTGAGGGGGGGAAACCTATTGTCAGAACTAAACATAGCGGGCAACTCAGTTGCTTCTGAACCAATTAATTCACTGCTTACTCTGGGACAACTTGTTGTCGTATCAGTACTTGGTCGAGGATGTTTTTGGTAAGATAAGTTATTGTCACTATCCTGGACAAAGTTTGGCCTTACAATTTCAGCATTTCCATCCCCTGAAAGACCATATGGTGGCAAAGGACTTGAATTTCCAGTAGCCTCTCTTGTCCATGCGTGTCTCCCTTTGTTGATAAACCATATTTCACAGAACAATGGAGCATTTTTGGCAGCGTAATTAACTATTTTGGAGCTCCTTTTCACCTTCATACAACTTTATTGAATTATTAGGATTAGATGCAGAAACCAAACATTTCCTGGAGTATCACAACATTATACAGAAGGTGCACAACAAATACAACAAGGTATGTATGGTACGCACATAACAACAGCAAACTTAAGTTGATGCACAATAGAGAGGTAAGGCCATTTACAATGCTGTGAAGATGTTTTTTTCTCTTAGGGTAAGAAGAAACTGAAGCAGGCTTTCAATATTCAAACATGAGCAGTCTTGCAATATGCTTTATGAGACGATATTATGCTACAACTTCTACACTCATATCCCATATTGCAATGCTCATAGATCTAAAGCGCAACGAAACTCAAAACATTTGTAAGGTTATGCCATTGAAAGAAACAACAAAACAAGTGCAGCAGATGAAAATCAAAGTGTTTGTTACAATAGGATCTTGATTCATGTTGCAAGTGAAATGACAGATGACCCACTTACCCCATAACAAGCTTCCTAACACTGTGTTTGTTCACCAATTCCACAATTCCCTCATGAACTTTGTCACTTTCAATAGTAATAATACTGGTTTCAGCCTGCCAGTAACCATTTCCCATCAGATGATTCCAACAAAGAACAAAAGAAACCAAGAAATACCTAATTTCCTTCATAGTAGATACGATATCAGTTATGATGTCCTATACATGGGATAACAGCTGACATTTGCCAAGCCGTCATAACAACATAGAATAGTGTAAAGAATGTGGATCTTTCCTGGGTTTCCGTTCAACAAATTCTACAGTACCAACTATCAAAAGATAAAACTCAATTCACTATATTGCTAAAACCAGAACAGGAACAGTTTCTAACTGCTAATTACAATTCAATTTAATTCCACAAGGATTATGGGAGAGCAACGCAGTGAATTAAATTCTAAAAGCATGGACCTTTGCAAAAAACAGCACCACCATTCAACCAAAGAAAGAAGTTTGAAACAATTCTAGGACAAATAATTAGCATCTACTTAAAGAGGGAGAATATGAGAATTAAGGCACCTTTGCTTCATTGCAAATGTGCAAGTAACTGTCCAAAAGTTTCTTCATTTGTTCTTTCTCCTCCCTTCTAAATGTTGACAAAACTTCCTCACTGGCTTGTTTAACCGGCAGTTTCCCCACTGCATAGCAAATGCTCCACAGTTAACAAAAGAATTCACATACATGATACACCTGAACAAAACCACCAAAATAACCGAAGACAGAGAAAGTATGAGACTTTACACAATGTGGGAATCACAGAAGATGGTTTATGAACGTGAAGCAAGCAAATTTGTCTAGTCCCAAAATTTTCAAAAGTCCAGCAAAGCAAGCCCGCAGCTTTCTCTGAAGATTTCCCGACTGCCACATAAATTCTCCCACAGCTAGTATCATTTTCTGCGACAGAGCCGCCACCGACTTCTTCAGAGATTTCCGGCAACATGGGGCTCGCCGTCCGGCCAAAGCCGGGTCGGAAACCACCAGAGGAGGATAACCCAGAAAGGGATTCTCGGGTCGGGCTGTGATGAGGAAGGTGTACAGGGATTGGTTGAGTTCACCGAGGAATGCGGAAAATGAGTTTTGTCTTCTGGTGGGAAGAGAAACGAAAAAGAGGAGAGAATCCAAAAAGAGAGATTTTTTGGTGGCTGAATGAGATTGAAATTATTACTAGTACATAGTATTAGTATGTTATTTTGTCAGATGTCGGTAACAATTGTGCTCCTACCGAGTAAGAACTAACAATAATAGTATTTGGTTTGTATTTTTTTCCTTCGTTCGTCGGCTTCCAGCTTCTAGGAAAGGAGGCTCTCCCCTGCTTAAAATGCTTGACTTTGGTGGTGACATGTTAGAGCGACGGGAAAAGATACTGTAGTACATGATACGAAGAAGAGAAAACAGAAACGCATAGGCAAATCACAATTATTGATTACCAAAATTAGACATTAACACAACTTTCAGTATAAAAAAATTTATTTAAAAGAATCACTTTTTTAAAACCCGACTAAATTAGATAAGTTTTTAGTCGAAAGAGCAAAAAGAACGGAATTTTTTTTTGACAAATTTATTTCTTCTTCTGTTTTAAAAGTTAGGCAAAATTTTCTTCTGACTAGAAAAGCAAAATTCAAAATTTTACTCGTTTTTTATGTTGTCAGAAGCCGTGGACCAGTCAAATATATATTTTTTTTAACAAAACGAAATTCCATCAAAGATGACTCAAAACACAAAAACCATTGATATCTAAATCTCTACTACCACCCAAACAAAATCTAAAATTTTACAAAAAATAGTTCAACCCGAACCAACTTAAACCCTAAAAAATTAACGACTAATCATCTTCAAATATAAATTCATCACTCAGTATCAAGAATAGTAATTCTTTCAAAATTTAAAGTGATTGAAATAAATATAAGTGAGCAAACCATGTGTTATATACATCTAATGTATCTAATAATTTCTTCATATTGTGCCACTATTGTTTAGCTTTTAATATGTATATTTCAAAAAACTAAACTAGTTTCTTCCACATGTGACATGTTGAAATATACTAGTACTATTATTTTGAATTAATACATAATTCATTTAGAGATTGTTTCCACTAGTACGAAAGGGCTGGAAAATGTATAATTGGTGCATCTAATAAAAACCCCTCAAAATAAGAGAAACTGAAAAGTAAAAAGGGGTCAAAGTCTAAAAATTGGAACTTGGTTTTGCCTATTAAGGCGTTTTGCCAATAGAGGAGGGAAAACCTAAGAAAAAAACTCTAATAAGGAGAACATAACTGCAGTTTCCGCGTTGCATCTACCCACATTACCCTAACATACGTATCACGATTTTGTTGATTTCGGAAAGTCAATTGGATTTTGGTTGCACTTACGGTATGGTTGCTATAATTCCAGCTGCCTCATGAATGTTTGAATTAAACTAGTTAGGCTTCTTCTCATTCTAACACAAAGGACAAAGAACCAAAGCCGCAATCCAGAGTCGCTAGTCCACAAATAACCCTTGAAAGAAGACGACACAGGGTCAAAATATGCATATCGAGATGAGGATCGATTCTCAGGTCCTCCAGTCAATACAAGAAAATCTCCACGGACCTAAGTTTAAGAATTTCAGAATCATTTTGAATAGATACTCAATAATACTTTCCATAAAGCAAGGAAATGGTTAATTCTCGAATTCGAATCCCTTAAATTACAATTCAAAGGGAAAAAAACCATTTCAGATGATAACAATTAAATGTGGCCCATACAATCACCAAGGACAAGTTTGAATCATGTCTCTTACCAACCAAATTCATTTGGCATGAAACACCTTTCAACACCTACAGAACGACTCGAACAACAGAAACATAAAGTTCCACTGTTCTCTTAGTTCATTCATCGTTCTAGAAATACAAGAGAAACTTAAGAGAAACGGAGATGGTAAGAACTTGCAAGATGCAGTCACTTAGCAGAAAGGAAAAATTAAAAGAGAAACAAAAGAGGGTATTACTCTTCAGCCTCTCCCTTCTGATAGATCTAGAAGCACTTCCTGTGAACGATGGACGGCCCAGATTCATCGTACTCGGCCTTTGCAATCCACATCTGCAACGCAATTAGAAACAAATTAGAATCTGTCAATACAAGAAAGTTACTATATTAAAATTTTAAAACAGTCCACTTTCAGTTTAGCACTTCGACATGTACGTTGTGTGAAAAAACGAAAAGGTACCGGTCCTGGAACTTAAAGACCATCATTTATAGGAGAGGAAATATAGCAACATCATAATATTCCAAAAACACGCCAACTTCTACAACAATACTCGAGAAATTGAACTGGAAGTTCACAAAGATAGAAGTGCTTCATTTGTTAACTTGTAATGCATCAGGTTATACCATCTTCACATAATAACATTGATAAACATACCTGCTGGAAAGTGCTGAGCGATGCCAATATGGAGCCCCCAATCCAGACACTGTATTTTCTTTCTGGTGGAGCCACAACCTTGATTTTCATGCTAGTAGGAGCCAAAGCAGTGATTTCCTTACTCATTCTGTCAGCTATGCCTGGGAACATGGTAGATCCACCACTGAGGACAATGTTCCCATACAAATCCTTCCTAATGTCAACATCACATTTCATAATGGAGTTGTATGTGGTTTCATGAATGCCAGCAGCTTCCATTCCGATCATTGATGGTTGGAAAAGGACTTCAGGGCATCGGAAACGCTCAGCCCCTATGGTTATAACCTGTCCATCAGGGAGTTCGTAGCTCTTCTCAACAGAAGAACTAGTCTTTGACGTTTCTAGCTCTTGTTCAAAGTCAAGGGCAATATATGCCAACTTCTCCTTCATGTCCCTCACAATTTCACGCTCAGCAGTGGTGGTGAAGGAATAGCCACGCTCAGTCAAGATTTTCATAAGGGCATCAGTGAGGTCACGACCTGCAAGATCAAGACGAAGAATGGCATGTGGTAGAGCATAGCCCTCATAAATGGGGACTGTGTGGCTGACACCATCACCAGAGTCCAGGACAATACCTGCAAATTTCACAAGGAAAAATACAAAGATGAGCAACAATTACAATTCATGGCTACCTAGACACTCGTGGTGATTTCTAATTATTCTAGGGAAATATAGGGACATTAAGATCACTGTCAATGCAAGCACATCCATCAACCTAATTAAAAGAAACGAATGAAGCCACCTTGGCCTGCTTACATGAAAAGGCCATTATGCTGAAGAGAATTCAATTTCTGAACAATGCATTTCGTAGTAAAACCCAAAATATTAATGACACTCATGTCCCTTCAACATTATTCTCTGACCAATTTACAAGTACAAATCTTGTAAACCGGATGCCACCTCAAAGAAGTTAAAGAGTAAAGACAAAAATCCTTCAATGTAATTTGTAAACTGTATTGAATGGTTCATATCATTCTACAGAATGTTACCATACATGATTGCGAAATGAGCTTAAGTTTTGTAAGTAGAATTGCAAACATACCAGTTGTACGACCACTGGCATAGAGGGATAGAACAGCCTGGATGGCAACATACATGGCAGGAGTGTTGAAGGTCTCAAACATGATTTGGGTCATTTTTTCACGATTTGCCTTTGGGTTGAGAGGTGCTTCAGTGAGTAGAACAGGATGCTCTTCAGGGGCGACACGGAGCTCATTGTAGAACGTATGATGCCAGATCTTTTCCATGTCGTCCCAGTTGCTCACAATGCCATGCTCAATTGGGTATTTGAGAGTTAAAATACCACGCTTGGACTGTGCCTCATCCCCAACATACGCATCCTTCTGCCCCATTCCAACCATCACACCGGTGTGACGTGGACGACCCACAATGCTGGGAAACACAGCCCTCGGTGCATCATCACCGGCAAAGCCAGCCTACAATTACACGATTCGCCATAACAAATAATCACAACAAACATTTTCCCCAGACAGAGAAAATGACAAACATCTTATCAAGTATTTGATACCTTGACCATTCCAGTTCCATTATCGCAAACAAGTGGCTGAATATCCTCATTATCTGCCATCTTCACTCAGCTGAAAATCGACAATCAACACAGAATTAACAAGCATTTCAAACAAAATAAAAATACACCAGGCTCATATCATCGAATTACATAGTTTTGGACAGTAACATCAAATTACTGGCACATTGGAGTCGGTTTACAAAAGCTAATAAGAAAATCCATATAAAAAACGACACAACAAAACATTCATTACCACGCAAAACGCAGCCGCGAGATCAAAAGAAAAATTACAATGCCGATCAAAACGACGAGAGTAGAAACGAGATTGCGAGTGCGTTAGCGAAAACGAGAAGAGTATTGAAAGAAATTGGAGACGAGAGATACAACCTGACGATAAGGTGAGGTGAGGGAAAGAGATCTAACGAGCCCGCCCCGCGGAGTTCAAAAAAAGAGAGTGGAGGAAATGGAAATGAAAATGAAACTCTGCCTAAATTAAACTGGAATCCAAATGAAATTGGGGTTGGGGTGAGGTGAGTGGTTGGTTTATTATTACGAGGGTTTGTCTTGTTCCGATTTTAGAGTGTGACTGAGGCTGGCCGTTGGATTTTGGGAAACTGGATTTAAGGTGGTGACGACGCGTGTCTGGTAGTGATATGGAACTCCCTTAAATTTTGGAGCAAAAATACGAAAGGACGACTGTACCCTTTACCAAAGCGAGCTTAAAAAAGTGTCTGAAGAAGCGGGCTGAAGGAAAGACCGTGTAAAATGGCCCAGACAATTTCATGGAAAGCGGACTCCTCTTGCTGTTGCCCAAAAAATAACAATATAGAAAGAAAAACAAAGTAAATGCGCCCAAAGTACTTGTTACACGTGGCATAGTTAAGGGTTTAGGGAGGGGATGATGTCCGTTGGCGTATTTTTGAAATGAAAAAAATAATGTTGGAAGAGTCGTCTTTTTCTAAACTGGACTAGACTCAAACACGATTTAATCTCTTATCTGAAAAGAATGGAGATGATATCCGAACGATTCGGGGGAAAAAGAAGAAGCGAGGTGGGGTTACCATAAACAGAACTTTGGGGGCTTGGTAAGTGCACACCTTCAGCCCATCAACTAAGTAAACGGGCCTGTCTTGTACCCTTAAGAAAGTTGAAAATGGTCCATACGTCCCTCCATGGGCTTGATCATGAAACCCAGGATTTTGTTGTAGCAGATAGATTTAATTTCTCTCCATCAGAAGAGAAGAGGTTAAAAAATTGAAGAATCTTGGGCATAAGAGATGGGTAATGATATTAACATTTTTGTTGTTTGAGAAAAAACAATGAGAATAGGGCCATGGCTTGCAAGCCGGCAGACCCGCGCCCATTGCAGTCCAAAAACCATCGATTTGGACTTAAAGCCCAACGGCTAGTTTGACCACAGCACGTCAGGTTATTTTATCCTTGTAGTAAATACCCATAAATTGGTCATTATTGCTACCATATCCTTTGTTTACATACACAATTCCAAGTAGAGGGAAGTGGGGGGGTTTAGACAGAGAGGATGATATTGTTGGGGACGGGACATGATGATCCGAGATGGGAAGCAGAATGATTAAGCATGAGAGAGCATGAGATTGCAATTATGTGGAGGCATGAGAGTCAGAGTGTGTGTTTTGTTCTGTTCTCACTTTTATAATCTTTTAGGAATAAGAATTACTAGTATTAGTATTAGTACTTTTTATCACATTGCGTACCAGTACTCCACTGCTTACTTCAATTCAACACAAGTGTTTTATTGGAATAAATCTCCGGTTTTTCGGACATAAATTCAAAATCAGGTAGTTTAACGAGTTGTTGTTTTGAAAGAAAAAAAATAATTATTGATAAAATTATTTAGAAAGTGACTATATATAATAATAATAATTAGAAAGAGTTTACAATTTCCAATTTCATCTCCCTATTTTGACTTTACTTAAATCTGGGTAAAAATAGTTAGATGAAACTCTTCAGGTGAGTGTGGTGTGGGTATAATTTTAAAAACCGGATTTAATGGACCAGTCCAATCGGTAAACCTGTAATTTAGTTCGACCGATAAATTCATAGACAATAGTTTTTAAATAAAATTTTTATATTTTTATGGTATAAATAAATAATTTTGTATTTTATTAAAGTAAGCGGTTCGATATAATAATTTTGATAGCAGAACCAACTTTTTTTGGAAAAAAAAAGGGAGGAAAGAATCCTGATCATGGTCATGTCATGTCAATGATGCGGTGAAATCCAAGGAATCTAATTGTGGTCCCCACTTTTCACTACTCCT
The DNA here is from genome assembly GCA_963691705.1 of Viola odorata. Lineage (NCBI taxonomy): Eukaryota > Viridiplantae > Streptophyta > Magnoliopsida > Malpighiales > Violaceae > Viola > Viola odorata. The sequence goes on along the minus strand of OY829545.1, from coordinate 21,116,824 downwards.
CTCTCCTCCTCGTAGCTCGTCTTCCGTGAGGATCGGAGAGAGAAAAGCTATTGGTTTTAAGTTTCAACGGAGAGAAAAGTAAAATGAAAACCCGGCCTGGCCCTAATTTCCTAAAGTGTGAAAAAGTCTAAAAACTAAAATCCAACAAATTACTTACCAAACCTTTAACTTCATCCATCCACCACACCACACTCCTACTCTCTTGATGCATCCATCTATTGATTGCAGGAATCCTAAGACGAAATAAACACTCCCATGGCCAAGTCCCAACCACACCATATACGCATATGATATACCTTTGGGCGTTAAGTCAGGACTCAGGCCTGCCTTTAATTTTTCACATGGGACCCATGTCACCATTGTTGCTCCTTGTCACTGTCATGTATGTGTATTTACAATTAAGTAGCTAGGGCTTCATCTAATTAATCTAGGTTCAATTCGATGGTATTGTTTTGCGACTTGTATAGTCTGCAACAATCTACCACCTCACTTGACCGCGACGGTACCGAATTTTCTGCAAGATCAAATAAAATAATTTTGTTATGGTAAAAGTAGGAAAAATTAATTAAAAGGGATAAAATTTTAAAAATTATTATGAACAAATTGAAAAGTTTAGGGGATCATGTTCTTCTTCTGATCTGCAAAAACAACTTCCCTTGTTGAAGAAAATAAAATTGCACGAGCACTACTTTAAAGTTTTAGGGGGATCGATACAATAATAGGATCCTAGCTGTCGACAAGTTTTACTTTTGTAAACAAGAAAAATAAATGAAGGTTTATTGTCCGATAGAGCTCTTTTTCTTCAATAAAATTGATGAAAGATTTATAAAAATAAAAATAAAAATACTCAAACATGAAAATAATAAATTTTGGGGCTCATTCACTTAAAGTATTAAAATAAATAATAAATATGAGGCTTTATTCACAAATCACGATTTTAATTTTGAGTGCAATGCTTCCCTTATGGTGAGGAAGGACATATAAAACGATGGAAGCATTAATCGATTAATTAACTCCTGATAAGAAAACATTAATTATGATAATACATAAAATTATCATAAGGGCACAACGGACATTGCACCCTCACAAAGTACCGTTGACCCGTCAAAACGGTACATGACCGGTCTGACCAAGTCAACCATATAAACGGCATCGCTACTGATTGATCACGTCAACGGGAACATGTGACTAAGGGGCACGTCCAGTCCGTTATCAACGAAACGGCACAAGGTCGATTCACCTCAAAGCAGGAGGAAACGGGTCTGCACTGATATACACGTTGACCAGGTCAAAGATGCCACCAAACGGCACTTAGCCGATTTGGTGATAACGACATCCTGCCGCTTTGGCACAAACGGCATCCTGCCGATTTGGCACAAACGGCATAAGTTCCAAATAAAGGTACACTGTACACTATTTCTATTATGATAGTGGTCAAAGCCACGCGTGGGAGACAGCATCTCCTGCTCCCACTCAAACATGATAAAGTTATTAGACATAAGGAATATTTATTCCCCCAAAGGCATTAACTCTACTTTTAGTTGTCTATTCCCACCTTTTGACCACCTTTTGGACAAAAAGAGGGAACATGTCTAAAGTGGAGGAGCCCTCTTCCTCAATAAAAGGAAGAGGGGAGACACTAGAAAGGGGGCTGGATCTTGATCTGAATCATAAGCTTGAGCACACACACAGATACAGAGAATTCATTGATTCACTCTTACACACACATACGTAGAACATCCTCAAAGTAAGACCAAACACTGACTTTGGCATCGGAGTTTCTACGCCGGAGATCACCTCCGGCGCTGTGCAGGTTGCTCATGGCGTTCATGGAATTCCGACCACCTCACTCCAAGATGCCATTTGACGGAAAAACCCTCATACCCTTCTTTGGATTATCAAATGGTGCTTTCATTGAGAGCTTTTGAAATTTTAAGTGAGCCAACCTTGAGTTTCAAAGCTTTTTCTTCTTCTTCATATTTTTTGGGGTTTTCATTCCCAAAAATGGCATCCAACCAGCATTTTCAATCACCTCAACCTACTGGTCAACCTGAAAATACACCCCCCTCAAACTTCATCTCCTCGCGTGGAGATGAACGCCGCTGCTCGCCGGCTTAACTTTCCGGAAATTCCAGAAGTGTTCTTTCCTAGCACTCCACAAACTGGACCGTCTATAGCAGCAGTTATTCCACCAACAATCATGCACGAGTTTAATACCCTGCATCAAAGGATAGACACGATGATGGCCTCTCACGATACGATGATGCAGACTTTCATAGAAAGGATTCAACCACATGCCGCAAGGCCGCGTGTTCCTCAGCAGATTCAGAACCGACCGGCGATGTCACCACCTCTAATGCCTCAGTCGCTGGCTGTCCGACCAGTCAGATCTGCTCACCAGTTTGCTAGCCAGCAAGCTATGAGGGAAGATCCTTTGAATAGGCTTCGACCAGGACGTCAAAATGAAGATCTACCCGGAAGGGAGGAATGTATGGACAATATGGAAGAAGTCAGTAGCCGGGCAGTCCCGCGCAGCCCGAAAAGGAGCCTGAGGCGTTCGGTAGAAAGATCTGACATGAGAAGAGATCGAGAGAGATCAGCAGATCGGCCATTATCAGAGAGAAATCATGTGAGAGCCGATCGGAATGCATCCAGAGGCTCTGTCTCCATACCAGCTCATGAGGAGCAAGACGACGATCCAAAGAGCCCTTTGACCTTTCGGGTTAGGAAGCATCTGGTAAGCAGGCATGTGAAGCTGCCAACCGATTCCTACCTTGGGACATCGGATCCAACAGTCCACGTAAGTTTAGTAAAGAAACATGTTAAATTCTTTACTAGAAACGATGAGGCGTTGTGCCAAATATTTGTGATGACCTTGAAAGGAATTGCCAATACCTGGTTTGAAAGGTTACCGGCTGGATCCATTGATTGTTTTGAGCAATTGGAGAAGGTTTTTGTTAGCCAATTCAGTTCGTGTATTCCGGTGGAAAAGTCTCCAGCGATTCTGTTTGATACGGTGCGAAAGCCAGGAGAATCCTTAACGGCATATGTCGCTAGATTTAATGCTACACTAGCGGTTCTGCCTGATGTTGCATCCAACTTTGCAGCCAAGGCTTTGAAAAGGAATTGCAGATATCGGGAGTTGGAAAATGCTCTAATCGCGAGCACACCAAAGACCCTGGACCTCTTACGGATTGAAGTAGATAAGTATGCAAGGATGGAAGAGGCAGATTTCCAGAGGAAGAAACGGGAGGAGTCCGATCCTCCCAAGAAGGAAACGACTATACGCAAACAGGGAGAAAAGAAACAAATGGCAAGAGGCCGACAGGCAGATCGGCACTCGGATTTTTCTACTTTGCAGCTGACCAAGCCGGTAGCAGAAATCTTTGCCGTTATAGAAGAACGGAGGTTGCCGATTCAATATCCCAAGAGCAAATTTGGTGCCGTTCTGGGACCGCATAAGGATTCTCATTGCCGTTTCCATAAGGCAAAGGGACATGACACCGAGAATTGCTTTGCTTTGAAAAAGGCAATTGAAAAATTAATCGAAGAAGGATATTTGGGAGAGTTTGCGGTCAAAGCTCGAAATAAGGCCATGGAGGACCGAGCTAACGGCAACAGGAGAGAGGCGGCAGCCGATCCTGGCACAGCCGGAACCAGTGCCCAGGGAGACAGAAGAAAGGAGGTGTTGACAACCTCTTTCAATGAGTTCCACATGATCAATTTGATAGCAGGAGGAACTCAGCAATTGGAATCGAAAGATTTACCAATTGGTGAAAAGAGAAAACGGAGTGATCACAGTGTGGAGTATACAGGCCTATCAGAGCTGGACCGAATGGCTATAACGTTTTCAGAAGAAGATGAGATCGGGGTCACCTACCCTCAAAATGAAGCCTTAGTGGTAACGGTCATCATTCACAGCAACGGAGTCAGGAGGACTCTAGTGGACAATGGAAGCGCAATAAACCTCATTTCTTCCAACGCTTTCAGTCGATTGCAAGGAGCTAAGCCAGGCCTAAAGTCTTGCCAGCGGCCGATTGTTGGGGTAAACGGCGTTCCCATTCCAGTGGTAGGCATAACTTTTCTGTCAATCTTTTTTGTGGAAGATAGCTCCCGAAGAAAAGAACGGCAGCTATTTATGGTAGTAGATTTAAATCTACCATACAATGTGATTTTGGGGCGTCCGTTTTTAAATGTTTTTGGAGTAGTAATATCTCAAAGACATTTGAAAATGAAATTCCCTTCATGGGATGGCGTTGTCACAATTCGAGGAGATCAGAAGGCAGCCGCCGAATGCTACATAACGATGGTCGACGGCCGTTGTGACCGTTATGTTTGCATAGCTGATGATTCATTGGAAAATGATGAAGAACATCGCACTCAACCATTAGAAAAAATGGTCCAGCTATCGGTAACCGACCTTCCCACTGAGCATTTCTTAGTAAGTGAGAAGCTGGGCAGAGAGGAGTGTGACCAGCTTTCATTCCTACTGAATAAATGTAAAGGAGAATTCGCCTGGGTTCCCTCAGACATCCCTGGCATTTCAAGAGAAACGGCAGAGCACCGATTGAATGTCTATCCGAATGCCAAGCCGGTTCAGCAGAAAACGACGAGCTTTTTCCAAAGAGAAGGCAGATGCCATTGAGAAGGAAGTAGGCAAGCTGTTGAAGGCTAACTTCATTCGGGAAGTCCAGTATCCGCCATGGTTAGCCAACCCAGTTGTGGTAAGGAAGCCAAATGGGGATTGGAGGATGTGCATTGACTTCACCGATCTGAACGAGGCTTGTCCCAAGGACTGTTATCCGTTGCCACGGATAGAACAGTTGGTGGATCAAACAGCGGGGTACGAATATTTGAGTTCGCTCGATGCAAATTCCGGATATCATCAAATACCGATGGCCATTGACGATGAGGATAAAACGACTTTCATCACGCCAAAAGCCACTTACTGCTATCGGGCCATGCCGTTTGGTTTGAAGAATGCGGGAGCGACGTTCCAAAGAACGGCCAACAAGATTTTTGAGCCGTTAATTGGGAAAAATCTGGAGGTATATGTGGATGACATGCTGGTGAAAAGCATAAGCTTCAAAGCGCATCTGCGAGACCTTGAAGAGGTATTTGGAATAATGAGTAAATTTGGGATGAAATTAAATCCCAGAAAATGTATGTTTGCATTTCAAACAGGAAAATTCCTTGGGTATGTCGTCAGCCAAAAAGGAATTCAGCCTAATCCCTCCAAGCTAAAGGCAATCATTGACATGGTTTCGCCGAAAAGTGTGAAAGAAGTACAACGGCTCACAGGAAGGATAATTGCTTTGAGTCGATTTATCTCCAAGCAAGGAGAGAAATGCCTCCCGTTTTTCAAAGTCATCCGGAAGAAAGCACAGTTTGGATGGGAGGATGATTGTGAGAAGGCCTTCAACGACTTAAAAGAGTATCTGTCCTCAGAATTGCTGTTAACTCGACCGGAAAACGGAGACACACTGTTCCTTTATTTGGGAGTTGCCGATGAGGTGGTCAGTGCCGTTCTGGTTCGAGAGGAAAACGGCATACATCGGCCGATTCATTTCATCAGCCGAATTCTGAAGGATGCTGAGCTCAGATACTCTCAAATCGAAAAAGTTGCTTTTGCTCTGTTGCAAGCTGCTAGAAAGATGGCTAGATATTTTCAAGCTCATCCAGTGGTTGTGCTGACAGACCAGCCGTTAAGAAGGATCTTTAAGAGACCTGAATTGTCTGGCCGAATGATCATCTAGGCCATCGAATTGGAGCAGTATGGATTGCATTATCAGTCCAGGCCAGCCATCAAAGGTCAAGCATTGGCCGATTTCATCGCTGAATGCACTTTTGTTCAGAAGCCGGTTTCTCCGCTCGAAACCAAAGAGGAAGCTTGCTTACCGCTTCCCGATATGAATGGAGATCGGTGGACAATTTTTGTGGACGGCGCCAAGAACAGAACTGAAGCAGGAGCCGGGATCATCACTTTAGGTCCAGAGGGGATTAAAATGAGGTATGCTTTAAGAATCTCAAGGCCGTTATCAAATAATGTTGCCGAGTATGAAGCTCTATTGGCAGGGCTGCGTATCGGAGGGAATCTGATCGGCAACGCACAAACGGTTGGCGTCCGTTTGATCATTTATGGAGATTCTAAATTAATCATTGATCAAACCAACGGCAACTCTCAGGCTAGAGAGTCGATCATGGTTCAGTACTTGAAGAAAGTACAGAAGGAGTTAGCCGAAATCAAAAATAGGGGGATTCATGTTGAAATCAGCCACGTGCCAAGGGAGAAAAACACCGAGGCTGATGAGATTGCCAAGCTGGCAGCAAACTCCGAAGCAATAATGCCACCCGATGTGACAGTAGAGGAAATTTCCATTCCTTCTTTTATGGAAGAGCAGCAAGTGCTATGTGTATTGGAAACGGCCAACGACTGGCGTATTCCAGTAATCGACTATCTCAAGCACGGCAAGCTACCAGAAAATGCGAATGAGAAATTGAAGATCCTTAAAAGAGCTGCTAAATGCACATATCATGACGGAGTACTTCTTCGCCGTTGTCTTACTTATCCAGCGGCAAAATGTATAACGGAGGAAGAAGGCTTGTATACTCTCAGGGAGATTCATGAAGGAATATTCGGAATGCATGCTTCAGGGAACACTATGGCAGCTCAAGTCCTTCGAACAAGTTTTTATTGGCCAACGATTAGAAGAGACTCTGATAATTTTGTGAAATCTTGTCACAAATGTCAAGAATTCGCAAAAGAACCACAACGGCCAGCAGCTAAATTGACAAATATGGTGAGCCCATGCCCATTTGCAAAATGGGGAATTGATATCTTGGGACCCTTTCCGATTGCGAGGAATCAGCTCCAGTATGTTATTGTTGCTGTCGATTATTTCACAAAATGGGCTGAAGCCGAAGCAGTTGCGAAGATAACGGCAGACAACACCTGGAGTTTCTTCATGAACAACGCTATCATGAGATTCGGATTTCCAAGAATTCTTGTAAGTGATAACGGAACTCAATTCACCAGTGCCTACTTCAAGAAGAGATGTACAGACTACTCAATCGAACAACGGTTCTCTTCCGTTGCGCATCCACAAACAAATGGACAGACGGAAGTCACAAATCGGGCAATCCTCAACGGGATCAAGAAAAATCTTGAGGGCAAACCGACAAAATGGCCAGATGAGTTGCCGTTTGTCATGTGGGCCTATCGGATGACAGCTAAAACCAGCACCGGGATGACACCGTTTGCCATGACATATGGAGTAGAAGCTGTCTCGCCAGTCGAGATCGGCGCAATCAGCCTTCGAGTTGAGTACTTCAACGAAGAACAGAATGAAGAAAGGCTAAGGGAACAGCTTGATCTTTTGCCAGAACTGAGGGAAGAAGCCATTCTCAAGACACTGCACTACAAACGGAAAATGGCGAAATACCACAATCGGCGTGTCAGAGAACGGCTACTCAAAACAGGAGATTTAGTCCTGCGCAATGTAACGGCAACTGGTCGAGAGAAGAGAAAGCTGACACCGAATTGGGAGGGACCATATCGCGTAGTCAGAGTCATCGGCAAAGGGGCATATCACCTTGAGACAATGAACGGTACTCCAATTCCCAACTCTTGGAATATTTCCAATTTGAAACTATATCATTCCAGAGTTGATATGCTGTTTTCAATTGACTCATAAATATCAAAAATATTGTAGATGTAAAATTATCTGCAACTAACAATATTAAATATACATATTCTTGCCCGTAGTGTGTTTACCATATGGTTGCAGAATGCAAACAGCCGTGGATGTAGGCTAAGCCGAACCGCGTTATCAAAATCCAGCCGTGGATGTAGGCTAAGCCGAACCGCGTTATCAAAATCCAGCCGTGGATGTAGGTTAAGCCGAACCGCGTTAACAAAATCCAGCCGTGGATGTAGGTTAATCCGAACCGCGTTATCAAAATCCAGTCGTGGATGTAGGTTAATCCGAACCACGTTACCAAAATCCAAGAATTGGCGATATCATTTCTGCTAGGGCTACCTAAGGCGCTGCCTGGGAATGCCGACAACCAAATCGGCTCCAACCCGATTGGTTCAAATCGCTACCAGGGCTACCTAAGGCGCTGCCTGGGAACGCCGACAGCCAAATCGGCTCCAGCCCGAATGGTTCAAATTGAAACCAAGACATATATGGCTAACTAATACATATATCGCCAATGATACATATATTGCCAACGATAACATATACGGCTAACTAATACATATATTGCCAACAATACATATATCGCCAACGATACATATACTGTCAGCAAGACATATAGCGTTATCAAGACATATATCGTTATTGAGGAATATAGAGTTATTGAAGCGTATAGCGTTACTGAGGAATATATCGTCATCAAGGCATATAGAGTTATTGAAGCATATATCGCCGTTGAAGTAATGAAGTGTGCAACGACAGTCTCTTCATAACGACCTAGTGCCGATTCATCAAAGGTTCTTTCAACCTCAAAACGGCATCTTCAGAACGACGACCAGCCGATTCTACCAAAGAGAGATAAGTTCAATTCACAATTGTTTTATCTTTTTAATTTTCTGGAGTATATATATATATATATATATATATATATATACATAACAGAAATAATCAAGCATGTGCAATAACTAAAAATTGCAAATAATATTGTTCATTACAAAATGTGCCGAAACGGCAATAATCCGCATAACAGGGAAAGACAAGGTGCAAACAAGGACAGTTCTATGGTTCATCTTCTGAAGAGAATTGATACTCCTTTGCCTCAGCTTCTCTTTCTAAGGAGTTAACATATGAGCCGATCTTCGTGGCATCAAAGTTAATCTCCCCATAGAATTCCATATAGCTGTCAATCATGATGTCCTTTGTCTTCTGTCGCCACCAGCCGATCTTGCCTAGAACTTTCTCCAGTTCAGCGTCCTTATCGGCAATACAGCTCCTAGCCGATTCCAACTCTACTGTTCTGATCTCCAAATCGGCACGGGCCGCTTCCAGTTCAGCAGTAAGCTTGGCCACATTATTAATCAGAGCGGCTTTATCTTCACTAAGTTTGGTGACGGAATCGCACAGGGCCGACTTATCTGACATCAGCTCCCCGATCCGCACCTGCTCTTCTCTGATCTTAGCCGAAAGGCCATCCCTTTCGTGAAGACTATCGGCCAGCTTCTTGCGTGCGTCAATGACAGCTTTCTTATCCGATTCATGGGCGGCCATCAGACTCTCCTTTTCTTTCTTAAGGGTAGCATTCTCAGCGGTTGATCGCCGAAGTGCCTCCCTGGACTCTTCAAGCTTCGAATCCACAACTTCTGCAGCATATCGTGAAGCACATAAACCGCTGTACATAATGCTTTGCAGATTGGCAAAGTGAGAGCTAAGTTCCAAGCGGCTGTAGCGTTCCCTGTCGGCTTGATTGGCAAAAATTTCACCTATTAAGTGACCCGTCCGATAGTCATTGCAAGCTGGCATTTTTAAACCAAGGGAACGGCCGCAACTCTCTCCAAGGTTATTCAAACTAGCAATGTGAGTAACCTCGCCGTCAGGACCATGGTTGGAAAAATAGCCTTTGAAATCAGAGGGGGGTGGAACGGCACGATCATCTGAAATAAATGGAACATTGGATGAGCACGGACCATCCACCCAGTGAAGATAAACAGGGGCAGAACCGGAAGAACTGGTTGGAGGAACATCTGCTGAAGCATTTACTTGCTTTTCTGGAGGAGAAACAGACGGACCCTCGTCGACAATCGGCTCAGTAGCTGCATTTGCCAGATCGGCATCAGGACGCTCCAAATCGGTATCAGTCCGATTATGGTCAATTGGCTCAGAAAAGGCCTCTGGCTGATTTGCTTGTTCAGACGGAAGAGGAACGGCGATAGACGGACCGGCTTCCTCAGAAACGGCTTCAGGCCGATCTTCCACATCTTCTGTCAAAACGGCAGCAACCCGTTTTGCCGCTTTAGCCTTTTCCCGTTTCTCCGCAGCTCTCTTCCTTTTTAAAAGAACCCGTTTCGCCGCCTCAATAATTTGCGGGTCAGGGTTCTCCAAGGGAAAATACTCAAACGTATCTCGGCCAACTTTCTTTCGCCTATAGACCGAAGGTGCCGAAACTCCCTCATCGGCAGCAGGCTGATCAACCTCGGGGTCCTCAGAGCGATCCACGTTATCGCCAACTTCTTCTTCATTAGAATCAACAAGGCGAGAACGGATCGGTGCCGGTCCTGTTCTAATCGGTCGTCCATCATCTGCATAAAAACAAAATCGGCGTCAGAATGTTACAACGAATACGCAGGGTATCTTTGAAAACTCATAACTCACCATCAACGGCACAGTCCAACAACGGCAAGCCCATTGCCATCTTCTGCACATTGAACTTTGTATCAAAAGTTAGCAAGATGTCGATTTGAGCTTGCAACGGACCAGACGGTTCTTCTATCCTTATCCACTGCAGTTCATTGATTGCTGGATTGAACCCAGGTGACCACTCAGGTTTGGTGGCACAAGAAATCGTGAAGAAGTGATCTCTCCATCCTTTAACAGAAGATTCATACCGGTCAAAATTCTTCAGAAACGGCTAAAGGTCCTCATCCTTGCGAGGGCGAAGGGTAACCAAACTGCTCCTGGTACTCAAATGGAAAAAGTGTTTAAACAGTTGCAGCGAAGGTTCTTTGATTTGGAGGTGAGCACAGACATTGATAAACGCATAGATCGAAGCCCAGGAATTGGGAGTGATCTGGGCAGGGCTAAGAAGATGCTGCACTAGCATATTCCTCACCATAGTTTTCAAGGGAAAACGGAAGCCATAAGCAAACATTTTAGAGTACAGAACTCTATGATTACCTAGCAAGGCACTATTCAACCTAACATTAGGAGAAGCAACCATGGCCTTGCACCCTACCGGCAGTTCAATCCCATACTTCTCCAATTCCAGATTTAATTCATCCACAGTCCTAATTTTAGTGGCAGTTTTCTCAAGCAACTCATCAGTGGAAATAGCAGGACGTCTAGGGGCCATTTTTCCACAAACCTCAATCACAAACAACACAAAGGTAAAAGAAGGTTAAGAAATACCCGGTGGTTGCGGAAATCCTTGAAGAGCAGAGCTTGAAATCGAAAATGGCAGGAAGAGTTTTCGCTTGAGCAGAGAGAGAGAGAGTTTTTGAGGAAGAAGATGGGAGCGGCGTTTGAGAAGCGAGGAGAGATTTAGGTTTTCCAAGGAAAATTGCTTTTAAAGAGAAATAATTAGTAGCCGTTTATGTGTCCTATCGATCACTGACAAGTGGCAGGCCTGTTCTGAAAAGCAGCGAATTGTCAACAAAGCTGTCAGGCATTTAATAAGAAGCGGCGTGCGCGTTTCTCAAAGGGTTTTTTGAATTTCGAAATTCAAAAACTCTGCCAACTGAAGAGACATCCTCTCCTCAAAAGTCACGAACAATTACAAACGCTTAGCAATTAAAGCGCCAAGTCACAGGTGCATTGTAAGTTAAATTTCACTTTATTGCTATTTATTTTTTATTTGCAGGAACGAAGAAAAACTCTTCGAAGGGCAGAAATAAGTCAAAACGGCAACATACCGATCGTCAGCCATCAATCCAGAAACGGCAAGCCCTTGGTAAACACTCGGGCTCGTTTGTTGTTGGGCCTCTGATAATACATAAAATTATCATAAGGGCACAACGGACATTGCACCCTCACAAAGTACCGTTGACCCGTCAAAACGGTACATGACCGGTCTGACCAAGTCAACCATATAAACGGCATCGCTACTGATTGATCACGTCAACGGGAACATGTGACTAAGGGGCACGTCCAGTCCGTTATCAACGAAACGGCACAAGGTCGATTCACCTCAAAGCAGGAGGAAACGGGTCTGCACTGATATACACGTTGACCAGGTCAAAGATGCCACCAAACGGCACTTAGCCGATTTGGTGATAACGACATCCTGCCGCTTTGGCACAAACGGCATCCTGCCGATTTGGCACAAACGGCATAAGCTCCAAATAAAGGTACACTGTACACTATTTCTATTATGATAGTGGTCAAAGCCACGCGTGGGAGACAGCATCTCCTGCTCCCACTCAAACATGATAAAGTTATTAGACATAAGGAATATTTATTCCCCCAAAGGCATTAACTCTATTTTTAGTTGTCTATTCCCACCTTTTGACCACCTTTTGGACAAAAAGAGGGAACATGTCTAAAGTGGAGGAGCCCTCTTCCCCAATAAAAGGAAGAGGGGAGACACTAGAAAGGGGGCTGGATCTTGATCTGAATCATAAGCTTGAGCACACACACAGATACAGAGAATTCATTGATTCACTCTTACACACACATACGTAGAACATCCTCAAAGTAAGACCAAACACTGACTTTGGCATCGGAGTTTCTACGCCGGAGATCACCTCCGGCGCTGTGCAGGTTGCTCATGGCGTTCATGGAATTCCGACCACCTCACTCCAAGATGCCATTTGACGGAAAAACCCTCATACCCTTCTTTGGATTATCAAATTAATTATTAATTTATATTACGTACCCGACAATCATGTGGGTTGCGTCCATTATAAGGGACAACATCACTACTCTGCACTCAGCCGCACCCAATTTTCATAATGCCCCAACCGTATCAAAACCAAATCTTCTTAATTAGAAATAATTACGCCTGATTTACTCCAAAAAATTAGAAACCGAACAGTCTGAAAGAGTAATTTTTTACCCTCTTGAAAAACCATTCTCACATTTTTGGTTTCAAAATTGTTAAATTAATATAATGATCTTTAGAAAAAATTAACATAGCGTAATAGTTTCATCGTACTTCCACCGAAGTAGTATATACTATTTCTCTCTCTACTCTTTTCGAGGTAGTAGCACAAGAAAAGTGATGATAGTATATATTTGTTGCATTGGATCCTTCGCCCCGGCCGTAGTGTATGTTGTGGTTCAAAAAAACCTCTCCCCCCCTCTCCTCTCTTTCCCTCACATTCTCTCTCTTTCCCTCAAAGCTAGCTATATCAAGATTCAACAACAATTAGCTCTCCTCTATCTTCTCTCAGCTAAAATCCAAAATCCACCAAGCTTTGAGAAATCCAAACTTAGGAAGAGCATTCTTGTCCATACTTTCACACTCATCTCTATATATCAACACTCACATATATCCCTTCCTCATCGTCTAAACTGTAGTTGTTTTCTTCTTTCTTTCTTTTCTCTGTGTTGAGATTAAATAGCTTGGTCCTATATATAATAGCTGTTCCTGTATCTAGTTTTTGTGAACTGGTATATGAACCCATCCATGGACCGATCCTAAAGCTAGCAAGCTAGTGCTAGTACTAGTGATCAGGTTAGGGTTGTCAGAATCTAGATAGGTACATAGGTCTATAGATTTGGTTGTTTTAATTACAGTTTGTCCGTTAGTGGTTTGGTGTTTTTATTTTGGTTTTGATCCAAATCCAATTAATATTGTTGTAGTTTCCCTGCCTAGCTAGTTCCTCCATGTTGTCCGAATTCAACTTACTTAATTCATCCATCATGGGTAGTAGTAGTAGTGGTGGTGGTGTCTCGAATTCCGACATGTTTTTCCCTGATGATGGACAAGATTTGAGTACTTCTTCTTCTTCCATGGAATTCAACTTCCTTGTAGCAGCTGCACCCCTCCAGTTCGACGACTCTGATGATCAAGATGATGATGATGTTGAACAAGATCAAGAAGAGGTGCAACAACGTCAACAACAACAAGAAGAGGTGAGATTCAAGATTTTGGTTTCTAGTTTGGAGATAAAATTGCCATCTCCTCCACCAGTACTACTACTACCAGAAGAAGAATCCGAGGAGATGGAAGATGGAATCAAGACTCCGACATCGATGGATCACAAGATACCTGTGATCCACCAGTGCCCACCTGCACCCAGGAAACCTAAATCACTGCCATCAACGAAACGAAAATTTCGAGCCCTACTCGATCTGTCCCAAGAAGTTGAATCTTTATTCCCTCCTGCAGTTATTGGCAACAAGATCAGGAAAGTTAGGCAAGGTTAATTAATGATCTTTTTCAAAAATTTCCTGTAACTCTTAAATTGTGAAGCAAAGTTATATAGTTATTTTTTTCCCCTTCAATGTTTGTGGTTGTGGAGGAGTGAATTAGTTTCCAAGATAGATACCGTTTAGTAATGATCTTATTATGCATGATAATTACAGACAGTTTTATGCGGTGATGATCATAAGCGCATTATCTCTGCTTATTTTCAAAATCTTTTGATTACTTTGGTGTGAGGATGGAGGTGGGGTGGGTTGACATACATGGATCTGAAACTGCAACTTATAATTCTGTGCCAAAAGATATGATGAATTACTGAAAAAGCTATAGCTAAGTGGGGATATGATGATGGGTTTTACTCATAGGATTCTAATTTCTATAACTTAACTGGACCCCAATGCAAAACAAGGTATTATGTTGCCTTCTTTTTCGGGATGAACTTTTCCAGAAAAGGAAAAGTGGAAAACTGGATCCATCTCTCTTTTTCGCTTGAAAATGGATGCATTGACTTTTTTATTTTTATTTTTATTTTTGATAAATGAAAAAGGTATATCCATTGACTTTGCACAGTTTAATTAGCAAAACATATATCCTCTCTCTAGTTCCACTTCCACCATTGATAATTGAGATTATGCCGAATTAACATGGGGAAGAAACCCAGGTGAGATATATGGATCGATGATCGATGGATATTCCCTGATCAGATCATGTGCACCAAATATTCTAATGTAACCGAAACTGCAGTTCAAAGTTCAAGGTAGTTATCGGCCCCCACGCCTCCCTCACTTGACAGCTGTAGATCTCTCAACTTCAGTGCAGAATCTGCAGATTAATTACATCCATCTCTTTTTTTCTTTTATAGCAATAGACAAAAATGGTGGTAGTTAGATAACAGAGGAATTTTTGGCTCTCCTTCATTAAATGCACACGGTAGAGGTTTGTTCTGACTTTTATTATATAAAATGAATAAAATCCCAGTTCCAGTTCCAGTCACAGTACATTGCATATTTACTTGTAAATTAGATTAATTATGCATTTCTGAGTAATCTCATCCTTGCAGTACAGCGTTTGCATTGAATAAAGAGTCAATTCTTGATAGGCAAATGAGGCTAGAGTCATGAACTTGTGCACCACCTGCATAAATGATTTAGCCACTAGGACTGGGATTTGATTTTGATCCACCATGAATGTTTGCTGCTTCCGTGACCATGTCAGTCCTTTCATTTATTTATTTTTAATTTCTTTATTCACAAAGCTACCAGACTCGTGCCCGCTTCGTTTGTGGTCCACCCCATCCGGCCCGTATTTAATTCACCCATCTCTGTGCCTTTCAGTTTTTTCTTTTCATTTCTTTTCTCAATGAAAATACATTATTCTGGAAAAGCCCAAGATAACTCTTTTATTATTCGTAGAAAAAAATATAAAAATATAAAAATACATAGGAAAAGCCGAAGTAATAGATCGGTGGTACAATCCTCGTCTCCTTGTCTATGTAAAAAAAAAAATCCAGTATAATTAGACTGGCATAAAGCCCGAGACATATCTTGGGCCGGATCCAGAATTATGATGGGCCATAACTGTAAAACTCATAGCTTGTTCTACAAGGTGACAATGGACGAGTGTTAGTTAATTCAAATTGATGAATTGTTTTGCAATGGGCCTTATTGTGGGTAATAAGTTCATGGGCCAATCTCTCTCAGAGAAGTGCATTTCAAGCCCATTTAGAAACCTCTCTTATTTGCCCCAGCTGACTTTTACAATATAAATGTATTCTTTTTTTTCTCTTTTCCTTTTTCTTTGGGTGAGAAATGAAATTTGTAATTTTTCTGATAAGAAAATAAAATTTTATTTACCTCTTTAACCAGATAAGAAAATTCAAACCTGAAATATTGACTCTTTACTGTTTTTACTTTTGTTGCTAAAAAGTGTACTCCTTTTTCTTACAGTTAATTCCTTCCCTCTCCAAAAATTAATAAAACATAGAAGGATAAATCTCGAGTTGGGAAGGAGGGTAGATTTGTCATTGTAAGCCACTGTTTACTGATCCTTTTGTCACTGGAGCTTACCTGATCCATTAGGACCTATACCCTATGTTTGGACCACACTTCAGATTTTGCTACACCTAGAAAAAAAAAAAAAAAGTGACCCCGTTTCCTTTCCAGTCAAAGGAAAAAATCAAGTAGAAGAAAGAAAGAAATTTAAATTTACACATTCGTCCTCTTCTGCTCGTTTCTCTCTTTAACATGCAAGTGGATAACCAAAGTTTTTGGACTATACTCTCCTAGTGAAAAAGAATCAAATTCATTTCTCCCTATTTAGAGTCACATCATCCAATCTCTCAGCCTCAAATTCTCAGAAAACATACACCAAACAGAAGAAGAAAAAAAACCAATAGGAAATGACACTTCCTTGATTGTTTTCTTTTACTAAGTTCAATCAACCAACACCAGTAAACAGTATTACGAGTACTTTTGATCTTGGCAGATATGGCCGCTAAACAGGTACCCATTTGGATTTCCAATCATGGGCTGTCTCTAAATTTCTTATGATTTCTCTGATTTTTTTCAAAATGCAGCAGGGCAGGGCTTGTTTGTTCTTTAGTATAAAGGCTCTAGCTTTTTCTTTCTTGTCAGATTGTTTTTGTTTCTTGATGAGAGTGCCATTATGAATTACTACTATCTTTTATTATTGGCTACTTTCTTCTGTTGTTGTGAATAATAATGTTCTGACTTTTGATTTGATGTAAAGGAAGAAGATGGTTGGCCTCTGGGTTTGCAGCCATTGAATGTTAGAGTTGTTGCGCTGGCTAGAAATGCTGATCTTTCTGGGTCTGTCACAGCTTCCCCAACTTCTACCACAGTTTCTTGCTCAGATTTAGACAATGAGGTCAGTAAATATAGCACAAAAAATGTATAATTTGCAGTAAAGATAAAGAAAATCCACTTTTTGGTGACATTTTCATTAGTCATTACAGCTATTAGTCCCATCTTTGGTGGTTCAGTTGGAACTCCTGTTTAGAAATTCAGAATGCACATTGTTTCTTCTTTTCGCTCTCCCGGTGTCATTTCTCCGTCTGATAGGAAACTAATCTCATTTATTTAGATAGTTTGATTAGTTCCTTATCCACACTCCAAGAGTTGTTATAGTATAATGGCACTGCCTAGTAAATTTGATGCCTTCATTTTATTTTGTCAATCTAAAGTTTATATTTTTTCCATGCCCATGCTGCAAATTATGTCCAGTCAACAGGTTCTTTCTTCCATGACAAGAGCAAAACGCTGGGGAGCCTAATGGGTGCCTCTAACATTCTTGATCTCTCCAAGAAATCAAGAAAGGCAAGAAAAGTGGAATCATTCAAAGAGAGGAAGAGGTCCAATTCAAGAACATGGATTTTCTCACTGTGTTCAAAAGACAACAGTACAGATCATGCCCAGAGTATTACCAATCATAACAACCCTGTTTCTCTAGCCCACTTTCTTGCTGTGGAGAGGAAAGCAGCTAGTGAATGTAGAAGGAACCAAAACCCTAGTAATAGCAGCAGTACTATTTATGGAATTGGTGGGTGGGATTGAACCAAACTCATTAATTTGTGAAAAAGACCAAGAATTGATGCACCTGAGAATGGAAATGGAGTTCCTGTTCAGTTACGGTGTTACGGTGTATATTTGTTGTGGACAACTTTCTTAGAATCTTAGTGAATGATTTTGTGCGGAATTACAATTTCAAGACTTAAACACTTTGTAGTTCTCATCTCCTAACCCATTGGGCTAACATTTAGACTAATTAGGCTCTTAACGGATTTATATTGACTTAGCTCACTAAATTCATCCAACATACACTTTCTCGTTGCTAGAATAGATACCGGTATCCTGATTTCATGGATTAGGATATCATCTGCCCAAACCTATAGTGGAGAAAGGCCCAAGAATATGAATTATTAGAAGCCCAACCCAAACGCATTGATGTCTCTCCTGCATCCCACACAAGATTATCATACCGACTACCAAGATTATCTTTTTTTCTAAAAAATAATAATAATTTTAATTAATTTGATTTGGACAATTTGGGACATTAGGATAAGCTCTTCTTCTTTCTTTTTTTGTCAAACATACCGACTACCAAGCAAGCATTTGGATTTTGGACTCAATGGGCCCAATAGAAAACAGAATGGGCCCACAAACAAACAAGTCAATGACGTGTATACAAAATAGAAAAGGCCAATGTCGCTGCTGCAGTAGAAAAGGTGAAAGGACCACC
This sequence comes from Viola odorata, assembly GCA_963691705.1. Classification (NCBI taxonomy): domain Eukaryota; kingdom Viridiplantae; phylum Streptophyta; class Magnoliopsida; order Malpighiales; family Violaceae; genus Viola; species Viola odorata. The sequence continues at coordinate 21,098,509 of OY829545.1, read as the reverse complement.
ACCAAGTCACCAGACAACAAAAACAACGCTACAAAAATAACCCAAAGAAAAATAAAATAATGGGCCCTTAAGGTAGGTGTAGGCGGGTCAGCGTTTTTTATGACTTTTCTCAACACAATTCACAGGCCCAGCACCCATTTCCAAGTGTGCCTATACGCATTTCAGTATTTTAGATCATGCAGTAACATGTTTGAAGATTCCTCTCCCAAGTATTTTTATCTTTTCTGACCATCTTTAATCAAGATAGTAAGTGGGAGAAATAGAGAAAAGGATATGCCCTGGTATTCGAATAAGATTAATTTTTCACGAATTTTTTTAAATTTCTGATCTACTAGTAATATTGTAGTGTCATTGTTGGGTTTTTGTCAATCCCAAATAAAATAATTATTTAAGCAGACAGGGTCACAGATTCACATGGCAAGCAGGCAGCACCCAAGTAGGCTTTCTTGATTTGTACTACCCACGTTTTCCAATTTTCTTTAACTTTCTTCCGGTAAATAAGATGGAAACATAGTAACTCGCAGACTTAACTAATTTATTTAAGTATTTACAGTAGTACCACTGTAGTCCAAAACAAGGAAGACTAATAACTTTGTCCCAGGTTATTTTAAGATTTCTCCTCTCTTTGACTCCACTACACTATAGACTTCGCCACCAACCTGAGAAAAAATTATGTTTTGTATTTTACTTTATTAAACCATTCTCCGTAACACAAGGTAAATCTCCTCTCGACAACTTATTTTTTACTAAAAATTATTAAACTTATGACCGATGGGAACGCGCTTTCATCAAATTTTAGGAGTGAATGCTTTGAAAGCAAGGGACAGGCCGTGTTCAAAGAATAGGCAGCCATTCAAGAATGTTGAATTTTCTCACACAAGCAACTTGCAAGAAAGAAAAAGAACTGATTTCATTCCTTCAACCAATTCGAGTATCTAACAGCCGACCCTCCAAATAATAACCAATGCCTGCTTCAATCACAAGTAAACAAAGCTTACAACAATATGACCTACGTCAACCAGACATTACCAAACTTACCAATACAAATCCGCAACTCACCATCTTTGCTTATTTCCCAAATCTACATAGCAACTGGGGCTCTCACTCTCAGTCTCTCTCTATTTATATATTTATATATTTATATATTTATATACCAACTGGGTCCAACGCCGACGCAGACACCGATTCCTGATATTTGGGCTGTTTTCGAATCATGAGTAAAGGAATCCTTGATTGTCACTTGGAATCTTTGATTTCCAAATGCTACTGGTGGTATTACAGCTTGTCGACCCACTCATTATCTGCAGCAGTCCTTCCTGAGCCACGGCCACCCATCTTTCCAAATGTTGCCGATAGACCCTTGAAGCTGCTGCTTCCCTCGCTCAAATTACGTGACTTCCTCGCCTTTCTCAGCTTTGGGGAACCAATGTCCACCATGTCCAGATCAGTATCATCAGAATTATTAATCTTAACAACCCCCAGGCGGGCAATGCTGCTTCGACAGAACGGGCAAACCGGAGGAGTTAGGCTTGCAGTTGTTGGATTAGGCTTGTTGTGACAGCAAAGGGCTAGTGTGCATTGTGCGCACATCTGGTGACCACAATCTTGAACCTCAATTGTGCAAACCTGTTCAAAGCAGATGCAACATAGCTCTGTATCGCTGGCCTGCATCACATAGTTCCCAGATAAATACAATAATCCAACAATTTCCAAAAAGAAAAACAAAGCAATGGTAACACCTAGAAATGATTGCCAGAACTAAAGAAAGTGGCCTAAAGATTCAGAAAGTCCCTAAATCCAAGCCACTTCATTTCATCCTTTACAAGTTAATTTCAGAATTTGAAACGACCAAGAAAATCACTACAAATAGAGGGAAGTATTGTGAAAACCATAAAGATAATCTACGTTTATGGTTCAGCCATAAGCACCAACCAATAGGCAGTAAATCTCAGAATTCAAGGCTAATGATTGCTGTTAATATTCAGGATCTGCAAATGTACTCTTAAGAGCTTGAAATGTTCCAAATAAGTAGCGAGCTTAAGTTGATGGTTCAGTATCAAAACAAAAAATTATGAAAACGTGGTTTTAGTGTTGAGATACTCAAGACAGTTCATTGATTTTCTATGCAAAATTTTCAGCTTTGCTCATCGCCATTTCTTTGAATAAGAGTCTAGAAGAAATTTACCTCGGAGATATCATCAGCATCGAGATCAGAATGTGATGGAGATGGAAGTGAGTAAGCAGTTCCTTTCAAGATGTTCTTCTCCCGCTCCCTGTTGGCCTCCATTAATGCACACTCAAGTAGCGCTTTCGCCTCCTGATTAAGTTCACTGATGAATTTTAAAGGTGATGGCCAGACAAGCGGTTCTGCTGACGAGGGATTTAGTAGAGCTGCACATGCTCCATTTTTGTGCTTCAACGCAACCACATATGGTATTCTCCTGCATATGGATGACCAGACAAGAAAACACTCAATTGAAAAGGACCACCATAGCCCATCACAACTAGATATCACTAACATAAAAATGGTACTCCAATGAGAAAGGGATAATACACCATTTTCAGCAGATTGGCTTTGACATTTTGGTGGGACTTGTAAATCTAGAATACATCATAAATAAGAGGGTTTATTCAAATGTAACCATCAATGGTTGCAGCCAACCTACTGAAAAGTTATAAATGTAAAATATTGAACAATTCCATTTTCACGGAGGATAGAACCGATCTCTTGAACTATATGCTCCAAATTTCATTCTTGTAAAGACAAAGCAAAGACAGAGATAGAGACAAAGACAAAAGATTTGTGTTCGCCAAATAAAATTATGTGATGCTTTTACGTCCTAGTTCCCAATAAAGAAAATTGAGTCTTTACCCAGATGTATCTCTATGATGGCGATCCGCACCCCATGCGAGCAACTCGCGGATGCAGTCGAGAGATCCCCCTCTGGCCGCCAAATGAAGAGGCGTGCTCCCAGGAACACTGCAAGAAGAGATATACTTGAATCAAATCAAATTACGCACTAGGTAAGCAAATACGCACAAAGTATGATGATAATTACCAATAACTGCCAGTTGATGCACAAACAAGGGCACCGTTGTCTAACAAGATATGTGCACATTCAGACCGTCTTTGACGGGCTGCTAAATGTAGTGGTGTGGCTCCTCTACCGTCTCTAATATTAACAAACCGTGCATATCCCCTAGATTTCAATTCCACCAAGTGTTATAGTACATTCATAAGAAAAATCAAAAGAGAAGTCCTTTTTTTCATCAAGGATGAAAAGAACTCATAAATCTTTGAGAGAGAGAGAGAGAGGAGGGAGATACCAAGAAGCTGCAACCGTGCTAGACTGAGCAGAAGAGAGAATAGCTTGAAGGCAATCAGAATGACCATAGTATGCAGCATAGTGCAAGCAAGTTCTTCCATGAAGCGAATCGAATTTCAAAATCTGACATATCAAATAGACAACCCTCATTAATATTCTCGTTTACACTTCAAATGAGAAACCATCAATCAACCTTCACATACATTAGCCCCAGCTTCAATGAGCTTTCTCAAACACGAGATTTTGCCATGCATTGCAGCCAACATAAGTGGAGTCTGCGCCATTCGAAACCAACAAATCAAAATTAGTCAACCAACTAAGAAAATCCGACAAAAGAGACAAGCTATTACAAGATCAAATAACTCAAAATATTAAAAAAAAAAAAAAAGTTAAAAAATCACAATCACATACTCACATATCACACACACCAACAAAACATTACATTACCTGCTTGTTCCGATTCACCACATCAGGATCCACAGATCGCTCCAAAAGCATAGATAAAATCTGCAAAAATCACAGCATCCATCATCATTGAAGATTACAGATGAACAAAAAACCATTACTCCAAAATCACAAAATCTCAAAAATTAGTTGTCTTTAGACCCCAAAACCAAAAGCAGCAGGACCAAATCCAAGAACAAGCAAAACACAAAAAACCCACCTCGATCTGGCCATTGGCAGCAGCAATATGAAGTAGAGATAGCCGATCATAAGCAGTGGTCTGGTGCAAGAGAGAAGGGTCTCTCTCTAGCATAGCATTTACAACATCAATATCACCCATCTGCACAGCAGAGAAGAGCCCATGCTCTTGACCCGCAGTACAACTCAGTCCTTGACCCATTTTGGCTCTGTTTCTTAACTCACTACCTCACTTTTCTCTCAGAAGAGTGTGCAGAGGAACACTTCACCACTCCGGATTGGCTCACCGGAGAGGCTCTGCACCACTGCCCTGAGCCACCTTCTCCAATGGGAAGTGGTGGGTCTCTTATTTTTATCCGTGTCCTGGGCGGATGAGAAAGAGAGAGAGTTCGTATCTTTAAAGTAGCGTTTCGGAAGAGAGAAAATGGAGCGTAGTTTTTTTTTTAAAGAGAGAGAAAGTCTTAGCTTAGCATCCCAAGTAATTTCTTTTATTTAAATAATTTGATTGCTAATGACTTTTCACCGGATTAAAGAGAGAAATAATATCCCCCTTTTATAGCAGGGAGAAATATCTCAGTATACTAATAAAATTTAAAACAATGATGTTTTATTTTATTTTTTTTCATATTATTTTATTTTTTTCTAATTTTTATTTAAATTATTACATCATTATTAAATTGATTTGACGCAAAAAAATTAATTTATCATTTTTATAAAATATATGTTTCGAAAAAAATAAATATATAAAGAAATGTTTTTGTCGAGAAAAATATTGTTAATAATACACATATAGGGAGTATTAGTTTAACAGAATATTCTTTTTGTTAATTTCAATATTTTTCATTATTTTTTTTATTGGGATTTGGAACTACCGGGGGTGACCGTGACCGTGTCAGTAAGAGAGTAAGAGAGTGCGGGCAAGGGGTAGTTGCTCAGATATTTGTTCGGTTCGGGCAGATAGATTCCATAATTTTAGTCAGCTGTACGTTTTTGGACCAAAACAGCTTTGGTCATTCTAATCTTTGCTTTGGAGTAACACGAGCCGTCCAATTTCGCGGTGATTTGTTTCCGTCCCTTGGATTTCGAAAGGATAATCTAAATTTCTGCAGTTGATCTTACTGTAATGACGGCCAATAAATATAGCAGGGGGAGAGTATTTTACTATATTGTTGCGTACCTTTTCTGACAATTACGATAGATGCGTCGGTACTGTACCACTGTCCCCTTGTCTATCTATCCTATTTCAAAGAGTGACGGTGACACTGTATCTGAGCTGAGATCCCTTAAATGACAATACAACCCCGCCAATTTCTTACGTTGCTTTGCAGAATAAATGATGATTTTTGTCTATCAACCAACCTTTTCCCATACATAGTGTTTTTCACCGAAAGTAAAGGTTTTTGAGGAAAATACGACGACAAAGTATATTCCACTTTAGCCGGGGAGTAGCAGGAGATTAGATCATTTATTAGCGAGCTAGTAATTTGATTAAAAGGGATTTCAAATTTTTGAATTCCGGCGGGATTATGACACTACCAAAAACAACCTATTGTCTTTAATATAATTCTAAGAACAAGTAATACTTTTCTTACTTACCATTTTTTTCTTAACACATGCACAATATATAGGGATAAACTACCACAGGACAGGATCGGAGTCGTCCAAGACGAGATCGGAGTTGTCAAGAGCTGAAAAATATGGGATACAAAAGAACCAATCAAGAACTTTTCCTTACTAATGAGGCATGACTCATGACCCATGAGTATAAATAAATAAAATAAACAATGTAAAACAGTAAAAGCACCGTTATTCCTTGACAATTCGTCAGTCCAAGCGAAGAAAAGCCGAAAATAATGGGCCTGGTTTCTAAAGACAATAAAGGGAGCAATATGAGCATTCCTCGATACAAGTTTCTCAAATCTAGGAAGGTGGCGCGAATGAATTGGTTAAAAAGGACACGACGGATATTAAAATTTCGAATATGAGCTTTGACGCGGTTGTTTTAAAATTTTATGATATCTCATTTTATTTTACTTATCCGATTTATTGTTTTTTTTTTTTTTTTTTAAATAGGCTGAGATATATTATAAATTGAAAGAAAAAGGTTTGAGGACCATGAAGAGCATGACCACGCAAACCGACATAATCAAGAAGAGAGAGAAACAGAAAAGCTCAACCAAAGACAGAGCAAAAACAAAACCAGCAACCTACACAGCAAGCAAGGACAAGCCACTATCTAAGGGAAGACGGAGCCACACTAGATCCCCAAACATAAAGCCACGTTGGTGCCTCCATCGTCTGAGACGTCGTATAAGGGAAGGACGGATCTTTGCTGTAAATCCAGCGGTGCCAAAAGAAGAAAATGATATGATGTAGCTGCTGAAGGTTGGGGGAATAGCGGTTGAAGACTATGTCATTACGATGTTTCCATATTGCCCACAGAATTGCTGCCAAAAGCATATTCCACATAAACTGAATCTGTCTGGATTTCCTAGAAATGAGGCCCTCCCAACTTCTATACAAGTCTTGGATGCTACCCGGGCGCACCCAATCGAAACCAGCCCATCTACACAAGGCATCCTACAATTTATCGATGAAATCGCAATGGAGGAACAGGTGATGAACCGTTTCTGAATCAGCCGAGCATAGAGGACACACCTTATCTGCAGCTGAAATGATGTTACGATTGTGCAGGAAATCACGCGTGGTAATGCGGTTCTGGATGGTTAGCCACATAAAAAATTCCACTCTGTGAGGCAACAACCCTCCCCAACAGGAATATAACACATCGTTCTGCAAATGCCCATACCTCTCCTTTTCAATTCCCTTACAGAAAGAATTAATCGAAAAATGTCCATTTTTTTCCAGCTTCCACACGATCTTACTTGTCTGAGTCACTCTGGAAGGAACTACCAAACTCTCCTTCATGGTATTTAATTCGTCCACCTCCCACTGAAATAAACCTCGTCGCCAAGTGAATTGCCATTGCCACTCGTCATCTTCCCAATGGCCAAAGTCTCTAACAGTACCAACTCCTTTAGAAGTGATGGAATAAAGTCGTGGATATTTGACTGCAAGAGGAATATTAGCAGTCCAAGGGTCCCACCAGAAACTAATAGTTTCACCAGAACCCAAAGAAAGCTGCGTGTTGGAGTTCCAGAACCAGAACAAGGAAGACGTACAGCCAACTCCTCGGATTATATCCCGCCAAATAGGAGATAGTACCACGTTGTCACAAAGCCACAGATCCCCCAGTGAAGTAATCCTGTACTCCTTACGGATGATGTCTGCCCACTGGTTATCTATACCCGACAGGAGGCCCCAAATCCACTTCAAGGAGAAAGCCTGATTACGAGTCTGAAGACAGCCAATGCCCAAACCACCCAAGGCTTTCGACCGAGAGACTGTTTCCCATTTTACTTTAACAAGGCCTCTGTGCTTAGCATCCCCGCTCCATAAGAACCTACTCATAATCTGGTTACACTTCCTCACGATACTTTTAGGCATACGGAATAAAGACATATTATATGCCGGTAGACTAGTAAGAACAGACTTAATAAGGGTAGCTCTCCCCCCTGGTGAGAGTAAGGCCCCTTTCCACAAGGCCAGCTTCTTCCTCATATTACCCAACAGAAAGTCCCAGCTTGAGAGCCTGTTCGGATTCATACCAACGTAAGACCCGAGATATTTAAATGGAAGAACCTCATATCTACAGCCAGCCCTCCTCGCAACTGCTGTTCCCAGACCGCTGTACACATTTACACCCACCAGAGTACTCTTATAATAGTTGACTTTCATGCCAGAAAAAGCATCAAACCACCTCAATATCCCTTTGACGCAAAAGATTTCCTCCTCGTCGTTATTCACAAAGACCATCGTGTCATCTGCAAATTGCAAATGAGTAATGTTCCAGCCTCTAGATTCGTTGCCCAATCCCCTAAGTAGGCCCTCTGATATGATCCGGCCTAGTGTAAGTAAGCCGAATGATATATGGAGCTTGAGGAGGATCTAGCCGATGGAGTTATCAACAAGACTTGAAAGAAAGACACGAAGTTCACACACAAAGACACGGATTTGCAGCGGAAATATAGAGTAGAAAGGAAGAAACAAAGTACCGGAATGTTGAATGTTGTTAGATGGGCAAAACGGAAGTAATGAACAAATGCACCACTTGACAAGCTCAAACCAATCCAGCAAACAAAGCTTCAAATATATTTGAGTCACCCAAACTTGTTACAAATTCGATTACAAAGGTTTCCCGGAGGAAGATCGGGAGGAGTGTTCTCTACTCAAGCGATCTTTCTCCAAGAAGGATTGAAGAGTTTAATGACCTAGGTGATAAGTTTAAGGAGTGCTCTCAACTTATCAAATATCACTCAAGTCTAAAAACTCCCTAAGAAAATGAAACAAGAGCTATTTATACAAGTAAGCAAAAAGGCAACAAATCCGACGCTAACGTGATTCACGGTTAGGGATAACCGTGATCACGTTAGCCAAAAACTCATTAGCGTGATCACTGCTAATCCTTACCGTGATCACGGTAAGGATTCCACAAAACCCAAATAACCTCAGTAGGTAGCGTGATTCACGTTAAGGACTAAACGTGAATCACGCTCGACACAACTCCTACCGTGATTCACGGTTAGAACGAACCGTGATCACGGTAAGGCACCCAAGGATCAGCTCCCACATCAGAAGGTAGCGTGATTCACGGTTAGGCCTAACCGTGATCACGTTACCCAAAATTCTCCAGGCGTGATTCACGGTTAGGACGAACCGTGATCACGGTAATGCATCTTCTTTGGTTCGATGGAAAATCACATAGGTCGGCTTTTCCTTGACTTGGGTGGATCCGTTCTCTCTCATTTTGCCTTCCAACCATAAGGACAAACCTCTTGCCTTGCTTCGTGTGATCGGACATTGAGGGTACACATCTTGAGTGTCGATAAGGGTGTTGGAAGGGTCCGGGATCATATCACCCTCTGTCTTCGCTCTAGTAAGAAGTTGATGGAGACCTTCAGCAACAATATTGAATAAAAAAGGGGACATAGGGCATCCTTGTCTGAGACCTCTTCCGACATCAAACTCTCGCGACGACGACCCATTGATAAGAACAGAAACTTTAGTCGTCTGTAAGCACTGCTGGATCCATCCTCGCCACTTATGACTGAAACCCATGTGTCCAAGAACGTCGTCCAGGTAGTTCCATTCAACAGAATCATAGGCTTTCTCAAAATCTAACTTGAACAAGAACCCTTGACGCTGACTGGACTTGAGGAAATGAGTGACTTTGTTGGCTATCATAACGCAATCTAAGGTACTGCTTCCCTTTAAGAACCCATGTTGCACATTGCTGATTACAGAAGAGATGACAGATCCTAAACGGTTGGCTAGAATTTTCGCAATGACCTTGTAAACGCTACTTACCAAACTTATCGGGCGGTATTCAGAGAATCTTATAGCTGAATCAACCTTAGGTATCAGAGTGAGGAAAGACAAATTAGCACCACGAGGAAAGATCCCTGTTTTGAAGAATTCTAACACCAACGAACACAAGTCGCCACCTATAATACCCCAAGCTTTTTGGATGAAAGCGAAGGAAAAACCATCTGGACCCGGCGTTTTCTCTCCCCCGCATTGCTTGACAGCCTCCCACACCTCTGCCCCCGAAACATCTCTATCCAACCAAGCTGTCTCCTCTCTGTTCAGACACTTGAACCCCATGCCCTGTAACCTCGGTCTATCCCAGCGAACCGAAGCAAAGAAGGAAGAGTAATAACGTGAGGCTGCATCTTTTATCTCTATTGGAGTACAGTGTTTGGTATTCCCTTCCTTGATCTCTGAAATGTTGTTCTTAGAATTCTGGTATTTAGCCTTAAGATGGAAAAACTTAGTATTTCTGTCACCCAAGGAGTCCCATCTAACCTTAGCCTTGGTCTGCCAAACACGGCTTTCTTGGTCTTGTTTTTCCCATAAGGCACGCACAACCACTTCTTTCTCCCGTTTTTCCTCCTCCGACAAAGTTCTCACGTCTTCAATAACATCCCACTTGTCTACTTGCGTATGTAAAGACTTAATTTTGACCCCAATGTTTCCAAAGACATCCTTATTCCAGCGTCTCAATCTCTCCTTAAGCCACTTCATCTTTCGCATGTAATGGAAATTGCCTGGAAAAATGTCCGTTGCCTCGCCCCATAATCCCTTAACCAGCTCATAAAATCCCTTCTGATCCCACCAGACAGATAAATCCCGGAAAGGAGTGGGTCCCCAGTTATCCCTGTCAACGCTGAGAAGTAAGGGTGTGTGGTCGGAAGCGTTTTTACTCAACGCCTTCAGAATGAGGTGAGGAAATTTCAGATGCCACTCTACCTGCATAAGTACTCTGTCCAGCTTGCTTCGACAAACCACGTTTGCCCAAGTGAACTTCCTACCAGCGAGAGGTGTGTCAATTAATGAACAACCCTCTACCCAATTTTGAAACTCTTCCATACCTCTAGTGATGACTTCACCGTTGCTCCTTTCCGTCGGCCATAGTACCTCATTAAAATCCCCCGCAACTAGCACAGGAAAAGAGCAGTTCCCAATCAAGTTGTGAAGGTGATCCAGGAGCTCCCCCCTACGGTCTCTCTCATTGTTAGCATAAATGTTAATCATGGCACAACATAATTTTGTGTCTGTGTGGCAACCCTCTAGCCATATGAATCTGTCCCCAGACATCTTTACATTAACCTCAAATTTCTTCTTATCCCACAAAGCTAACAGGCCACCAGATCTGCCTCTAGCAGGAACCCATTCCCAATCCGTGTCCGCTGAATTCCACAACGAGTTTACAAAGAAGTCAGAGATAACCTCTCTTTTAGTCTCCTGCAAGAACACAACTTCCAGCGACTCCCGCCGAATCATCCTTCTAATAAATGTACGCTTAACCGAAGACAACAGTCCACGGCAATTCCAAGACATCAACCGCACCATAACACTAAACAAAGACACGGAAGGCTCCGAAACTCAAGCACGGAAGCACTCAACTTCAGCCTCAAACCTCTCTCTGTCAAAGGCTTTAATTGCCTTTTCATTAGCTTGAGTTGTGAGGGACAAAGCCTTGCCAATGTCCCACATATGTCCCTCCAAAATCGACAAATCATAGATGCGATTCATGTTCTTAATTGACTCGTCGTCTACTTCATTCGCTCGAAACATAGAAGTCTCATCCGATTTCGTGACTACTAGCGAACCAGTCTTTCCTATCAACCTCTTTACTTTGTGGTTGCGCATCGTAACAAAACGTAATGGGTCTCCCTGGTTGGCTACTTGCATACTGATTTTCGGGATATTTGCCCTAGCCACTGATTCCCCTTCCCCCATACCGCCTTGTTTAACATTATTCCCATCTTCGACGTTCTCTTCGTAGTCTGTTTCTTCATCCCTTTGATGAACTCCAACCATCCAATCCAAGTGTGAAACAACCCCTTGCATAGGCTCCTCCTTACATACCACTATATTCAGGACATCTCCCACCTTGACCGTGATGGATTCCATCACGGACAGCGACGTCGTTGACACCAGAATTTGCCCCACATCCAGTCATTTTCGTGCCAAAGAATGTTCGTTCGTGGCCACGAAACTTCCCAGTTTGTTTCCCAAAGCTTTAAAAGTCTGTTGACCCCATACCTGCAGGGGTATTCCAGTGCAATGAACCCAACATAAGCACCCACCTTCTCCTGATACCTCTTCCCAAGGGACCACTTTGGAAAACAAGTCCTTAGAATATGAGCACGAAGAAGTCAAAGCTTTTTCATACTCGGATTCTCTATCAAATTCCAGAAGTACCAGACCCCTTCCCATAATTCGTGCTTCACAAATCCATCCTAAATCCAGCACCATCTCTTGAATCTCCGGAATATCTTCCAAACGCCTTAAAATTCCAACAGCGCTACGACATAATCAAGCTTTGTTCTCCCGTGGAATAGACAATTCCACCACCTCAGAAAATCCTGGCTGAGAATATTGGGAATTATCCCCATCCCCTTGACTCTGATTCACCGATTCCACATTATTAACACTGTGTTTCTGCTTCTTAGTATCACAGGAAGCTGGACCCTCCTTACCACGGAGTAGGAGGACTTCCCTACTAGGATTAGACCTCACAGGGGGTTTATTACGATAACCACCCGGAATCTTGATCCCCGCGGTTCGACGACCACGTCCATATCTCTCCAGACTGCACCTTATTTCCGATGCACCAATACGCTGATTATCTAGCGCAATCTCCATGTCAATCCTATTCCTAACATTGTCCATCCTGACGAAGCCGAATCGTTTGCTAGCTCTATTTCTACGATTTGAGATGAAAACATCCACCAACTGCCCATATCGAGGAAGTCGCCAACGGTTTGTAATTAAATACCTCAAAGCCCTTCTGTCTACATGAAGAGGAAGATTTTCAAGGTAGTAAGAAACAATGTCCAGATTCGATCGATCTGCAGCAAGATTAGGACTCTGCATAGCGAGACAACGAAGAGAAGAGCAGAGAAATCTCCCAGGTCCCCAAGGAAGAAAACTGAATACAAAGTCGCAGGGGCAAAAACACAAACAGATAGTGTGCGTGACGAGAAGCGCCGAAACAGACTATCCCCCCCACACAGCCCGACGGATCAGGTGGTCGATGAGCACAATCAGCGATCTATCTGCAAAAAAAACACAAAAAGGGCCCACGAAGTCCCTTCAACCCAAACAAAGCCAAACAAAATAAGGGACCAACAAGACAAACTGCGGAGTTTGCACACATACGAGACGCCGTCGGAGAGGAAGACAGAGAAGGGACCAGAAGCGAGCACGGAGAGAGAAGGATGAGAATCGCGACTGCTACCAAGGAAGAACTGGAGAAACCAGCGAGCCTAAAGGAAAATCGACCAAGACAGAGCAAGAGAAGGGAAGGCAAAACAGGTTTGATTTTACGCCATCTGCAGTGGGCAGTTGGTATTTTGGGTACTCCGGCAGCAGTGGGCTGACCGGAGGGGGAGATCCAGCCGCAGGGAACCGAAAGCTAGAACACAGATATGGTTATTATAACTTCTAAGTTTGATTCTCCGATTTATTGTTTATTCAATTATACTCTCTATTATCTTTCCTTGATGTGAGATTAATCATGCACGCTCGAATATCATGGATATCACTTTATTTTCTCGAAATAAAGCTATAGGGCATGCATTGAAGGTGCTTCTCATTCATCCGAGCTTTTTTACAATTAGCTGTAACTTTGTGTTTGTCTTTCCAGCATCGTGGTATTTGACTATTTCAGTATTTCCGTGTGTGAAATGGGAATGAGGTGATTTGAATTTTCATATATATACAAAAAGAGAAGGAAAAGATGGCTCTTATGATTGTCAGAAATCTGGATCTGGATTTTTACTTGAGCGTGAAATGAAAGAATGTTACATGAGTTGGTGTTATGGAATTTACTGCACACGTACAGACTGTAAACTAGCTACAAAATGTTTTGGTATCCCAGAAATACTTTTATTATCGGATGTATCAGCACAACATGAATATACCGCTGACATCGAATTTTAAAAGAAGAAGAAAAGAAATAGTATTTTCTTTATTACTAATGTGGACTCGGCTGCTCATTTAGTCATAGGACTGGTGGGCCGAAGTTATCAGGCTGGCACTTGACACTGGGCCCATCCCTCTCCGTTGGGATAAAAATAATAAACCATAATAAACAATAAAAAATTATTATTATTTTAATTTCTTGTCCGATATTATGCTTATACATGAAAAAAATATATATTTTGAGCATTTGTTTGGGTGTAATTGACACGGTGAATAAATGTAAGAAGTAATTCGATCTTTAGTTCGAAGTCCAAAAGATTAAAAAAGGTTAAGCATATTGCTTTAGTATAATGAGTCTCAAGCTGGGCCACTTAAATACCTTAATTATGTTTTAGGTCGACCGCAACTTAACTATGAGATTCTTGTTGATTATATTTTTGATACACTGAGTCCCTATGTTATGATTTCAGTGATATATTAAGTCTCTCTTGCTGGTGTGTCATTATCTAATTGGTGGGATAAAGAAAAATATGAGGAGACTATCTCACTAATTAGACATTGACACATCAGTAATATGGACTTAAATTGTCACCAAAATTATAACGGAGAGACTTAATGTATCGAAAATGTAAACAAAAAATAAAATGTATCCAAACGAATAAAACAGAAACATCAATATCGCAATTTAACCAACATTATTATCATGGACAAACTTGCTAGCTAGTAATTAATTAAACGGTGGGGGTGAGATTCCTAACATTTTCATCTGCGCTACTACTAGATGCTCTGCGTTTTTTAGGTCTATTGGCACCAAGCACCAAGAACTTTGTTGCACCAAGAAGGCAAAACAATGGAATTATTTTTTACACATTTTCAGTGAAATGTGAGCAGTTCCCGTAACTTTAATTTGTCAATGAAAATCTCTTCCCATCACGAGATAATTATTTACTACATAGAATATAAATTTTCATACTACATTCGTTTCGGTGATTGAGACGTTTTGTAGTTTTTAATAACAATGGACTTGATTAGTTCATCGGCCTTGCTGGATCGGTGGGAGCATGTTTGGATTATTTGTTTACTATATAGTTTATGAGTTAGCGTGTTGAAATGTATATGTTATATATTTAACTTATGAAATCTAGTTAGTCTATATCTATCCAAAAATCAGTGCACCGGCAGGATATTTTTCGAGTGTTTGGGATATTTCTGGCATAGATTATTGTTATTTATCATGTATGTTGTTTAATTTAATTAATGCCAAGTGTAGATTTAGGTGGACAATTTGCCAAAAAAACAATTAGTAAACTTTCAATTATATAAATCAGCACTATCTCCACCTAATGTGGTCAAATTAAGGTAAAGTTTAATATCATAGTTGTTTTCCACACCTTAACACGCGCAAAGCTGATTAAGACATATATAATCTTATCTTTATATTTATTTATCGAGTGAACCGACGAAAAAGCAATTTTTGTTTAACCGAAATTACTATTATTTAGATGCAACGGAAGAAAAAGAAAAAGTCCTTGGGCTTGTAATCCAGGCCCGTTGGGCTTTTATGGTTCTGAAAGAAAACTTGTGTTTCACACTGGATTCTCTTTTTTCCGCATATTCTCTCTAATCCTGTCTAAATAGGAGATTATTCTCGCTCGCCATAAAATGATGTATTATTAATCCAGCAACAAGTTTTGGGTTTGAGAAAGAAGAAGCAATGCAATTAAACATAGATTTAGCTCTCTACCTATCAGTATATAATTAAGGTTAATAATTTTAGGAGCACCAATAACTTGGAAAGTGAAAGCCGCCGGTATTTTAATCATAACCTCCTAGACCTACAAGTTTAGAGATTCTAATTCTAATATGAATCTTTTTGAAGCCTGTTTGCTAGGAATATTCTAATAAAATGTTATCGTTTTGTGGTAGATATTTTTAGGTTTGAAGTGTTAGACAAGTAACTCTTGTTATATAGCCATGGATAAATATAGACGACAACTAATACAATTGGATTTTGGAATGAAACATAATACATGAGTATGTTATGTACAAATGTGATCATTTAAAATAAATAAATTTCTTAACACGAAGTGGTGCCTGTCTATAATTGTTGGATAAACTTACGACTAATATACACAAAAAAATATAAGTTTATCTATCGGTTCACAGCATAAATAGTAATTGCTATCAACTTGTATAAAAAAATGGTGGTCGATAAAAAAGAACTTTCAGAACGTGGCTTGTGAGAAACAGAACTCCAATTTCAAAGGAATAACCGAATAAAGAAAAGATTCTTGAATGCTAACGAGCAATTGCCTGTACGCAATGGTCTTTTTTTTGGTCGAGGCTTGTACGCAATGGTGTCTCTCTCTCTCTCTCTCTCTCTCTCTCTCACACACACACACACACACACACACACACACACACACATGGACACCCGTGCATGTACTGAGATTCTTTGTATCAATCAGATTCCACATTGGAAGATGCAAATGGCCGCTTAATTGGTTAATCCTCTAAATTTGCTTAAAGTTTAATTAATTAGTCTTTATTGTTGTGATGTGCGAACTAAAATCTCATATGAAAAAGATGAGAGCAATAAAAAATAAATATAAGAGGAGTTGATCTTCTAATGGAATGAAATCTTTTGAGAAACTGTACAAATTTAGACTTAAAACGGACTTTATCATTCCATATGGAAAAAATCCTATTTCTCTATCCTTTATCGTCATAATTACTTTGAATAAGTGACCAATCTTAAGATTAATTAATCAAAAATATATCTTACGTAAAAGATTAGGCTTTCGTTAATCTTTAATTAGTTGAGTAATTAAAGCGACATTATTGAATTCTATATTTCTGGAATTAGATGCGTAAATCTTCATCAACTTGCAGCAGCTTGATCTTCATGGCCTGGACAAATTGGTAGTACATCTTAGTTTTGCTGTGGCATGATGGTTGCCACAAGTTATAAGGATTCGGTGTTCTTGATTGTTTTAATTTATTTTTGTTTTATGCACAGGACAATGATAAGATTCAAGTAGGATTCAATCAAATTCTAAAAGGAAAAAGTAATGAATCCATAAATTAAAGAAAAGATGTGTATGTATCTTACGTGATGGGTTTATCTTCTTTGGGTTTAGGTGGGGATTAAAGCGACAGTAATCTATATAATTATCCTTGCTTAATCAGGAATAATTAGGAGAGCGATTTTCTAAATCACGAATGGGCCCTCATGGTCACAAGCCTCAAATAAACAGTAACCTCATCTCATGTGTCCAGTTTTCTTTTCTTCATCTCAACATTGGGCCTAAGGATATGAAGTGGGCCTAATAAATCTATCACTAGGCTTTTTTTCAATTCTTCGTAATTTCGAAGGCCCATTTGTCTTATCCGGGAGGGAAGCAATCCTGGTGTGAAATCCAATGATTTTTCTTTGTAAGTTTAATATGTTGATATAGAATTTTAAGTACAAATCTTGAAAATTAAGCGAAATAAAATATTTTCCTTTAAATTAGTCACATAAAAAAGATGTCTAGCCAAATAAAAAGAATGATCCAGGAAATTTTCTTGGGTGTCGTACAAAAAAGGAGCTATACGTCAATAGATTTCTTAATTATGTGATAACATCGATTATAATTTTGTTTTTCATGTCAAGGGATCCGGCCTCTTTAGTATTGTTTGCAAGTAGAATCCCTCTTCATGGATCTTTTTTGTTACAGCCTTTTCAAAGTTCTTACAAGCCCAGGCCCAACAAAGATTATTCTCTGTTTCCATAAGCCCGAAGATAGTAGAAGGTTGGAGAAAGCAGGAGCAGGATCGTCCCATCATCCCTAGTCATGTTTTTATGCAATGGTGTAATAACCGAACCGGGCGTAGAGCCGATGAAATGAAAGGTTCATAATTTTAGGGCTCAATTGAGGTTGGATTGCGGTTGGATTAGAATTTTGGAAAACTGCAAATCGAAAAAATCAGATTTGTAATATAATGTGTTTTTAATTTTATATAGTGTAATATATATATATAAATAATTCATGTAAATAGAAAATATCATACTAATACTTATACTAAAAAAATATCAAAATACTCATAATTTATTTATAAATAAAAACTAAATTATAAGGTAATGAATAATTTATATTTTAATAAATGTATTCACGTGGCAAAAATGGATGAAAAAAAATCTCATTCATTTTGATTAAATTTATTAATTTTCAGATTATAAAAAATTAATAAATTAAATATGAATTCTAGAATGATAAAATTATGATATATTGTAAATTAATTTCCTGATTTTAAATTAAATGTATATTAAAGTTTTATTTTGATAAAGTTTTATACTCAGATATAAAAAATTGGTAGGAGTCAAACAACCCACATCAAACCATTTTTACTTCCATTTAATAATAATAATAAGCTGAGACATGGGTTAACTGAATGAAAAGAGCTACAGATAGATGCTTAGGAAGAGAGTGAAGTTTGAAGAAGAACCCAGAGCATGGATTTACCTAAAAAATTAAATATGCCAGGGAAAGTACCCGAATTTTCTTTCTTTTTTGTCATCATCATTATTTTAATAATCAAGTAACTAGCCTAGTCTAGACTAGAACTCTCTTCTGATTCCTATATATATCTCCTCCTCACACCACTTCCTCTTCATCCTCAAGAAAATCATTTGGCAAACCGATCAAAGCTCTCACTTTCCTATAACACATTCTAGTTCTTTTTCCTTATTCTTTTCCGATTCTTAAAAACAATGTCTCTCATTCCAAGCTTCCTCGGTGGGCGCAGGACCAATGTCTTTGATCCACTCTCTTCAGACATTTGGGATCCATGGGATGGCTTCTTCTCCTCAGCACTGGCCAATGCTCCTAACTCCTCTGCTGCCCGCGAAACCGCGGGTTTTGTCGGTGCAAGAATTGACTGGAAAGAAACCCCAGAAGCTCATGTCTTCAAAGCCGACCTTCCTGGGCTGAAGAAAGAGGAAGTGAAAGTTGAGGTGGAAGAAGGCAGAATCTTGCAGTTCAGTGGGGAAAGGAGCAAAGAGCAAGAGGAGAAGAATGACAAGTGGCACAGGATCGAACGGAGCAGCGGGAAATTCCTGAGGAGGTTCAGGTTGCCGGAGAATGCGAAAATGGACGAGGTGAAGGCAAGTATGGAGAATGGGGTACTCACTGTTACTGTTCCAAAGACCGAGGAGAAGAAACCTGAGGTCAAACCTATTGAGATCTCAGGTTGATTAACTAATTAAGACAAAGTTAATGGTGGGTTCTTAATTTGACGATCATGAAATAAGTCGAGTTGGGTTTGTGTCTGTTTTAATTGTGGTTTATTTTCTGAGAGTTTGTAACAGCAGCTTTTATTGGTTTCAATTAAGCTGTGCATGTATCGCATAAATATTGAATAATTGTTATTTTCCAGATTATCCTTGTTCTGATTACTGTTGATTTTCATATTTTTTGAATTACATTGCCTTTTCTTTTATTTATTTTTTTAATCGATAAGCTCAGGATTTTACTAAATCAGCTATAAATTTTCTATGATCAATATTCTATTTGCTGATGTACAAGCTCGTCCTGGTCTTTGTTTTTCCATTGCTGAATACTCACAGTCACAGCTAATCTTTCATAAAAAAATGTAATCTTAAAAGTTATTACAATAATTGTAATCCTGACATAAAAGCAAGAACAAGTTCTTTTAACAGGCTGCTGACACTTTTGATCAATTATACTACTCCCTCTGGACTCCAATAATTATTATTTTCCTATGAATTTTTACTGTTCATAATATTTGTCATTTTATGTATTCCGAAACATATATTTTGTGCAAATGACAAAAAAAAATTATACATCAATCCAATTCGATGATGGTGTGGTAATTTGAGTAAAAATTAGGAGTAAAAATGAAACAATGTGGAATAAAATAATATCAAAGATCATTGTCTTACGATTTTTTACTATTTCAGAAAGTCAATCATTGGAGTTCGGAGGGAGTATCATTTATGGACGGATTGTGCATTAACAAACTCCTTAGTCCTCAGTCCTTATCCTTTGTCAACGACAGGCCAATCAGCCTTGGCAATTATTAGTTTACGACCTTGTGAACATTGACGTAAAAATTAGAAATAATATATAATTTCTGCATTTACCAACTACGTTACAATTATTTAAAGATAAATAGTTACTGCTAGTTAAAATGAGGAAGATAGTAGAATGTTGGAGAAAACTCATAATTATTCATTATCCATTATAATATTTTAAGCTAATAAAATGGTGGAATTCTTGAATGATAGAGGATATGGGCAAAGAAAGTACCAGAATTCTCTCGTCTTTTTCTTCTCCTTTTGCACTAACAAGAGCTAGAAGCTTCACATCGACATTTGCTGCTATTAATAGCTTGCACCCATCACTCTCCACACTGTCAAAAAAATCAAGGCAAACAAAACAAACATATACTACAAACAGCTGCAAAGACTTTTTCTTGTCCACTACCAGACATGACATTCCTTATTCCAAGCTGTTGTCGGAGACCCAATGTGATCGACCCAACCCCCCTTGACCCTTGGGATCCATTTGAGGGATTCTTCTCTGCGCTGGCCAATGCTCCTACATCAGCAGCCGAGACCTCAGCTTTCGCTGACGCGAGGGTTGATTGGAAAGAGGCCGAGGAGGCTCACATTTTCACAGTTGAGCTCCCTGGCGTGAAGAAGAAGGAGGTGAAAGTGGAAGTAGAAGAGGGCAGAATCCTACAAATCAGAGGAGAAAGGAGCAAAGAGAAGGAAGGGAAGCATGACAAGTGGCACCGAATTGAGCGGAGCAGTGGCAAGTTCCTGAGGAGATTCAGGTTGCCAGAGAATGCAAAGGTGTATGAGGTAAAAGCTCACATGGAGAACGGGGTGCTCACTATCACTGTTCCTAAGGCCGAGGAGAAGAAACATGAGGCCAAAGCCATTCAGATATCTGACTAAGTTTGATTGTGAGCTTCCTACTCCTATTGTTAAACATACAACTACTAGTATCCTTAATAATAATCTAAAGTTTGTATCGTGTGTAAGAATTGATAAGGGTGTGAACTATTCTTCTTTCTTTGTACAGTATAAAGAAGAGAATTTAACAAGGATTCTCTTCGGTTTCTCAGATGTTTTAATTCGGATGCAGTTTATGAATCAATTAGCAAAATGCATCTAAAAGAATCAATTCACAGTCAGCCTAACAGTTTATAGTAGCAATTGCTGCTAACCAATGAACAAACTACATAAATCAAAAATCTATTTGCAGGGTCAAAGATATATCTACAGAAGAAATTCATTGTTTTAGTAAAATGTAGGCCGGGGAGGTTCTAGAAATATATGCAACACCACTTCCAAGGAACATATGTACAGAGATCATTTTTATACATAAGCTGAAAAGGAGTTAATCAATGTATTACGGTCGTGCTTCTCCACATTAGAAAGCCATCTGTACGCTGCAAACACTTAGCCACATTACAACTCTAGAGGGGAAAATTTGCGTAAATACCACCTGCACCAATTCAGAAGATGCCTCCCACCCGCGTATTCAGGTTGCATGTGTATATAGAGCTCAAAGGGTGAGGCGCTGAACAACCATGCAGCAGCTGGAGAGCAAGCCTGCACCAGATACCATCAGTCTCTTGGTGCTAAGAACTCCTTTACATTTCGAACAAGTCCCTTATCATAAGGATTTCTAAATCTTGTGTTAGAAAAGCATTCTCCTGCGTCAACATAAAAATAAAATAAAAGTGGAGCACACATGAGCTAGATGGTTAAAGATGTCGAGAAATAAGAGTGTTGTATCAACATGTATGTTTACCCCGTTGGGATTGAGCAGTGATTTGAAACTCTGGGTATTTATTCCAGTTTATCTGAAGAAAATGAATGCATTGTTTAGTATCTATCTCGGAAATTGGATTTGATCACAGAGATATGAAACCAAAATCCTCTCCCAAACCATCTCCCATTTTTATCGTTTCATTAGGGAACTTACCCACTCATCAGTCCTGATGTTGAAGCACACACAATATATATGCCAAGCCACAAACACTGCCTTGGGTCATAAAACAGTTACAAATGAAATCG
Organism: Viola odorata; assembly: GCA_963691705.1. Lineage (NCBI taxonomy): Eukaryota > Viridiplantae > Streptophyta > Magnoliopsida > Malpighiales > Violaceae > Viola > Viola odorata. The sequence continues at coordinate 21,076,897 of OY829545.1, read as the reverse complement.
AATAGATTGCTATCAGTAATTATCAATACAGCTTACAAAAAGATCATCAAGAAATGTATGTATAAAAACAAAGGATACCTGCCATAGTACTTGGAGAAGAGAGAACAGCATGGTGCCAACTACCAGACTTCTTGCCAGATTTGTCTGACCAAGCCCGATTCCATCAGAAACCCAGAATCCTCCCGCATCTGCAGAAGAGGCACATGAATATGCAAATGAATACAAGTGAAATAAGGGAAGAGTTAGAATCTAAACTATGGGCATGACTATAATTAGCATTTTTGTTTTCATATGCATTCAATGAGAATTGGAATCAACAAACAAAATTGCATCCTGAGGTTCACATGATCCAGAGAATTGAGAATCTGATGTCTTATGTCATGTGGTTTAACATGAACTGCAACTGGGTAAATACAAAACACAACTCCTCAAATACTAAAACAATATGGCAAAAAAAAAAAATACATGTAGGAACAAACAAATGCTTACATTTCAATGAGCACACTATATAAGAACCTTCAGCGGTCAGGAATCCAACTAGAAGAACCATAAAAAGGACATGATTGTTCTGCCCTGCAAGGTCAAGTTACACAGGGATTCAAGGACAAGACGAGTTGAAAACATCATTTACAAGGAGAGAAGTCCAGGATGGCTTTGACAAATCTGAGGATCAGTATTGAGGGGAATTTCCGAAACAGAAAATAATACCTATACAATTCCCTAAAGCTGGACAATGGTGGTCAAATCCCTTTACGTATGCCTTGCAGCTCTTGCAATATCTTACCCTCTTGAGCATTAGATTACTCTGTTAAAAAGAACAACACCGGTAACCAATTACAAGAAAGTTATGCTAAAGCATGTAGCCTACTGGAAACATAGCAGTTTCTAACAAAGAGAGATGAAGAACAGAACAATTTTTTAAACTTGGCAATATTTGGGGAAAAGAATACAAAGTCAAAGAGAAGATAACATAAACGATATAAAGCTTGGGTATTCAATCATGACAAACAAAAAATTACCTGGGTGGGGTATTCATGATATGTTACACCAGTGGAAATTCCTTGTTCCTGCACAAAAAGGAAAGAACAGTCGTTAAGCTAATCATGCTTAGCTAATTAGTTCGATCAGTTTAAATGTAAAACCTCAAACCTTCAACTCCAAAACATTAGTTTCAAGGAGCTTGTCTGAATTGGATGACTCATCATCATCAGTTACCAGACCAGGATTGCTTGATAAAATCCTGCCATTAGGAAGACACTACTTAATTTAAGACAAATATAACCAAAAACTTCGCATCATAAAGTTCTTACTTCTTGTGACCAAGCAAATACAAAAAGGCAAGAAAAAGAAAGAGAGGGAGTAGAACAACCTACATACACCAAGGAGGAGTGTGATAACCTCTACATTGAACACAATATCCACAGTACGCGAAATGGCTGAAAAACAGACAAAACTTCAAAGTCATACACAAGAAGCATCAATCAGTTGACTTTTAGTTTGTTCCACAATGAGAATTAGTAATCGACCTTAAATTTTTATTATAACTAAAAATATAAAAAAGGCACAAATGCATTCCATAAACCCTAATCCACCCCACCATCAAATACCATAAAACAACCTTAAATAAACCCGTAAAGTCACTACTCACAGCAGAAAACATACACCGGAACACCCCCCACCCGAAACTTGAATATCATCGTCTTAAATAAAATCCAAAATCTAACCCGAACATTAAACATTTGCAACCCAAAAAAGATTTGAGAAACAAAATAAAATGAAAAGTTCACCTTGTCGAATAATAACTATATACAGACCCCAAATGAAGAGTATGTTGAAGAAAACAAAAGCTGGGGCGGATGCTTTCACTCCAACAACTCGCTTACACAATTTCCCAAACGCCACCACCAACAACAACACAAGGCCTGAGAGTGGAAGTTGGATGAGAAGAGGGGAGGCAGATAAGTACCGTGGGACTAAGGAGATGCAAAGTTGAGCGAGCAGGACCAAGACGCATGAAACTGTAGAGCGAGAAATTAAATTCGAGCAAGCTAACAACTGCTTCTTCCTCTGCTCGCCGGATTGTGCCATTTTCTTGCGCCAAAATTGTTTTCATCTTTCAAGCGCAAATATGAATTTTAATTTTAATCAATTCTGCTTCTGCGTTTGTGCTCTGGTCTGTGTGACTCCCGTAAAGCCCATTCATGTGAGCCCGTCACTACAGCCCAATTGAACAAAAAAGAAAGCCCCTACAGCCCACAGAGAATTCCCCTCATACTCCTCCTTTATTTTATTTTTGATAGACAAATTAACCCGGCAACTCTCACCTGGCGCGCGTGCTGAAAGCGAGGTATTTTCTTAGGGAAGAGTTTCTCTCCACATCAGTCGGGAACAGGCCAAGTTACATTTGGTGGATCATGATAGTAGGAAGAGCGGTTCTGAGGCGGGGAGGCTATTGGTGGGTTGGGAATGGAGAGTCCATTCAGATTTGGCAAAATCCTTGGCTGTCGGGGGTAGGAAATGTGACATTTTGTGGATGTGTCATAGATTTCTTTTTATAAGTGTCTTTCAAGGAATTCTTGCTGTTCTAGGGTCTGCTTCTTGATGATGGATGCATTACTTTGTTCCTTGACTTGTTTTGGGGCGGCTAGTTGATTCAGTATTGTCAAGTAATGCCTTTACTAGTTGAAAGCCCAGCTAACTGGCTTCTGTTTTCCCGGCCAGTCTCTTTTGCTTTTATAATCTAAAAAGGCATATGGAGCTTTCCGATCTCTGTCGTGCTCTCTGGATAGCTTAGTTTGCTTCAATATTTTACTGATTGCTGTTACTTTGTTCTTGATGATCAAGGGCACATGCTCAACTTTTAGTTTCTTGCTTACGACGACCAACAGATGACTGATGATCTTTGTGGATAATGTTTTTTTTGGCTTCATTCTTAATTGTGTAGGCTTTTTCTATAGTTAACAAGGACTCGAATAAGCATTTGGATCTAATGCATATTTTGACATGGTTTCTTCCTAATAGTGCAACTGTGCAAGCACCATTTATTGCATTGCATGCAACTGCGGCTGAGAGTTGTTCAAAAGCTTTTCAACATATGCCTCTGACAACGAAATGGGTTTCTGTATTGGGATATTTGGTTTTGATTAGTGACAGAACTATCTGCTTTGTGTGTGCCTTTTCCGCTCAATTTTGTTAATTAATAGCTGGTACTCTCGCATTCCCTGCATATATATGGGTTGATTTTGTATTTTCAATATTTAAGTTGATACATATGCTGGGTGTTATGTCTTTGTCCCTTTAGTTTCACCAAAAGGAATTTAAACGAATTGTTTCGCTCAATGTTAAATTTCTGGTTATTCCTAGGTGTCCTCTTAATCTCTTTCGCACTCCCAGAATCCTTTTAGCTCTTCAATGTTTTAATTTACTTATTAGAACAGTAGAAGAAACAGATCATTTATAGCATATGCACACTCATAGTCATAGCTAGTGAAGTTACAACCTTTCCATTGGGGATTGGGCCACAATTGGGCTTTGACTATATTTGTTCTTTGTATTTTGATTTCTAGGCCTTATTGGGCCTTGATCCTCGTAACGTTTGGGTTTGGGCCATGTTGTTTTAATTTTATGATTCACGAAAAAAAAGAGATAAAAATGTTGTAAGTTTAGGGTTTCGGAAACAGATGACTGTGACGGAGGAAAAAGAGAAAGCTGCGAAGCCAAAACTGAGAGAGAAACATTTTAGACGTTCAATCCATGTGTTAATAAACAACAACACAACACAGCAGCAGCAGAAGCAACAACAAAACCATGAATGTGTACGTGTTTTTTGTAGCATGGATTTCCGTGCTACCCTGCTGTACCTTATATTTCCTATGCTATTGGCCGTTGCTCTTCTTCCTTCACGTATTCATGTCAAAGACGAACACGGTATCTCCCCACCATCAAATCAGCAACAAACAATTCCAGTCACCACACTAACCTGCACGCCTCTCCTTTATACTCTATCTTTTAATCCGACAATTGGATCCGCCAGAAAAATTTAGGAGGCATGTACCTTCCTGAGATTTGACAGAAATTAATCCTTACCCAATGTCTATATGGTTAAGGTACAAAATCGACCGCCGGAAAACTAATCTTTAGACTTCTCGTTATCATTTTTTTTTGTGCTTTTACTTTTTATGAGACTTCATAAATTACTTGAACTTCGTTTTTACTGGTAATTGAAAATAGACATTATTTTTTATTATTTATCAAGCGTTGTTATTTTCTCGAGATTGAGAGGTTTTTCATAATTCTTTCGTCTCATTTTATGATAAAATAGCTAGAAAAGTGAAATCAACACTGTGTTTGTTTGAATAGTTAGAAACTATCAAATATTTTTAATCAAGAAATCGCTAGTTCTTTAAAACTTAATTACGACGGTGAGCAAAATTAGTGTTCAAGAATTAGTTAAGACCTGAAAAAAAACCACAGTGAAAAAGAAGGGAAAGGTAAAGTGAGTGTGTGCTCTTTTGTGGCTGGTTTTGCCTGCTTTATTCGTTCTTACTCTGTGAAGCAGTAATCTTGGTCCTCGCAAAAAGGCAAAACAAACTGATTCCTTCTCTTTTTTTTGCCAGACCACACCAGCCCCACGTCCAATTTAAAGTGTCACTAGTTTACATTATTTTTGAGTTTTGAGAAGGCAGAAGATCATACTTGGAGAGCCTTCTCTATTAAGAGCTCGACAATTCTCGAACGAAATTAATTTCAGTAAAGAAAATACTCAGCTAGACTGAAAAAGAATAACAATTAACAAGCATATTGTAAATGATACTCTTTTGTATAAACAAGCATATTATAATCATGTAAGTATCCAAGATTTGGCATTGTGATGATGATGACTTCTCTTTCTCTTTTTCTCTTTTTTTCTCTCAAAATGAAAGTAAAAGTTCATATTATTTCGTTTTGTGGGATCAAAATTTGAAATAGAGCAGAAATTCAAGCAAGGTAATTGGCTTAAAAGGTGTGTCGTGTGTATATATGTATGTCTGTGCAATGACTTCTTTTGACCACCCCACCCTCCATAGTTTCTATAGTTTGAAACACCTTTCATGATTGTTGTTGAAGACAACAGAATTCTAGAAGCACAATTGTTTGTTTTGTTTTTGTTGGTGGGAATTGCTTGGGTTTCGTTTACATGTGGAATCTTTATTCCCTTTGCATGGTTTTTAGTGAAATCCTTGGATTCTTCTTAGATTTGTTCTTTCCCTTCTTCAACTTTGCATGGATTTTTCTATGATTCATCACCCAAGAACAACAAGAGGCAAACAAAACAGTCGCGAGAAGCCAACAAATTAACAAAATCCCACAAATAAGTACGACATCCTCATCTCTTCCATATAATTACAAAATCATTAAAACTGTTACGTACCATGATTCATGACACTCACTCTCATTTCTATCCTTCTCTCTTGATAAACTCCCCAATTATTGTACCATGTTAAAATACTATGCATCACATAAATAAGGCTAATATATATATCATCATAGGCTTACTCGTATGTTAGGCGCATTAATAATTAGTATAGGGTTTTGCATGCTTTTACCTAGATCCTCCCATTTAAAGATAAAGTGTTCATAACAAGTAGTTTTTTATACGCGATAATCGTATCAGTGACCTTTTTTACTTACGCCAAGAAAAGAAAATTGATATACTGTTACATTAGAATTAAGCTTTTGAAAAAATAGATATAGACAGTTAAATTACACCATAGATCCTTCTACTTAGTCAGAAATGATGCATCATGCAAAGTCTAAGGATTCAAATTTGCATATAGTTTGAAATGAGAGTCAAAATAAACTTATCGGAAGATGTAGATGAGAAGTTAGAGTTATATAAAAGACCTGCCCTCCTACGAAGATTTTAATTCAATACCCGTGAAATTATATGTATATATATATATATTTGCACAGATCATAATGTCCGATAAATAACAAACACCATGACTATCATCCACACAAATTGTTTGTAAATTAACAAATCAAACCAATTACAGAACCAAATAACCACACAAATGCACACACAAAATACCGAATTACAGAAAGAAAACTAAAAACAAATTAAGATGATCAATTACTCCCTAGTCCCTACCATTGATTAATTTCTTGAATTCTTCCACTTCTGATCATGAGGCAGCTTCCTCCCTCTCAATGAATCTTACTTGGGCAGATTGGATCAGACTATCAGCACATGTTAACTTAAATTAAGTGTCAGAAATATAGCAATTAAACCCCTAGCTAGCTACTTAAATCCCACCGCGGTTCGGCCGAAGTAGATCCATGATGATGATGATTGATCAGCTAGCTAGCTATCTAGTAGTAGAATTAGGATTAAGACCTGCAGATAAATCCGTCCAGTTATTTCCATTTCCACCCCAGTAATTATGATTAATATTCTGATCACCACCAGAAACATTATTACTAACCCCAAAAAAATCCCTTGACAAATTCAACCCTCCACTTCGGTTGTTTCTATTACTCATCTCCTCCACTTTCACTGAATTACCCAGCTGATCATCATCAGAAACCCTAGAAGTAGGTGGATGGTCATGATGATCAACAGAAGAATCATTACCTTGACCATGAAACGGCAATAATAATCCAGTGGATTGCGGCTCAAAGAAAGCAAACTGCTGCTGCTCTTGCTGCTGTTGATGTTGATGATGATGATGAAACCCGGCCATATGATCAGTACTCCCACCAACAAAGTTACCACTGAACTGGTGAGTCAGGTTTTGCAAAGAAGCTAAGAAGGGCAGTTGTGTAATTGTTGACAGTTGTTGATGAGGTAAAAGATGAGGTATGGTTACATGATCTGATGGGTCGTTGCTACTCAACAATATTGGATTAATATTGTTTGTTGAGCTTGAAGTTGGGATATTATTGTTAGAAGCTGAGGATTTAGAGTTACTGTTACTTTGGGTTTTGCTTTTCTTGTTGCGGCGGCACCCACCTCCCACCGGAACGCTTCTCAACGCTCCGCCTCTGGTCCAGTACCGGCGGCAGGTTTTGCAGAAGTGGCGAGGCTGGGTGAGGCTGTAGTTGTTGAAGTAACAGAACTTGGTGTTGGTGGAATCACACCTTGGGCACTTGAGGGCAGTTTCTGGTTGGGGTAGCTTGGCTAACCGGGCTCGGTCCGCCATTGAACCTGGCCTAACATTGGAGCCAGGTGCTACAGATCCGGGGCTGCCGACGCCACCGTTGGTAGTAGGTGGTGGTGGAGGAAGGGAAGGAAGCTGACCGTGGTGGTGCGAAATATTTTCATTGGAAATTACTAATCCTTGCTGCTGGTGATGATTTGAGTGCTGCAAGAAAACACAAGATTAAAATCTTAATAATTTTCAAAGATTTCAAGAAGTGTGAGTATATATATTCAAGAAAGAAGCTTAATTATAAAGATGAGCAAAGGGAATAGGAATAAAAATCTTTTATAATATGCTCTCTCTTTTGCTGGGGGAAATTAAGCAATACCTGGTGCCAATTGGAAGGATCTAAATAGACTGGAACTGAATTAGAGAACACCATATTGGTTTTGTTTTTGGGGTTTTCTTTTTCGTTCTATCTTTATTAAAGGTTGATGGGTCTTTAGGAAAGAAAATATGGTGGAGAATCCAAATACAATAGGAGAATACCAGAAGAGTAAAAGAAAGCAAGAGAGGGAAAGAAAAAAGAGATTAAAGGTAGGGGGGGAGAGGGAGAGGGAGGGATTGATGAAGGAAAGGTATGGTAAGGGAGAGGCTTTTCTTTTGGATCTTTTTTATTATATATATTCTATCAATTAATTTTTAGGGTTTATGAGTGGACGATGTTGCTTAAGGTGTAAGCTTTCTTTGGTGTAGTAGAAGACTGAAGAAGAGTAAGAGAGTACCGGAGACTGATTTTTTAGTGCTCGTCAAAAAAGATGGTTGTGACTTGTGACTTGTGACTCGTGACTCATGCATGGAGGAGAGGGAGAGAGGGAGAGAGAGAGAGAGAGACAATAAAGCAAATTATTATCAGTCCAACACTGTCCATTTTGTGTTGTGTGGTGGGATCAGTACTGATCTCTTCTTCTTCGTCACTTGTAATCACTATAAACTTATTTATTAATTTATGGAGCTGCTTTATTAATTATAAACTTTTAATTGATGGGTTTTCCCCACATGCCCCTTATCATTCTTCTCTTCATGCTTAAGTACTTCCCTTATCTGCAAAATCACCCTGGATTGAACTCTTCTAATTTCTCTTTGAACTTGACCAGTCATATTAGAAAAATTTGAACCATTTAATAAAATTGGACGGATAAGATTAATATAAAAAAATTTGAAGGGGAAAAATCTGAACCGGATTTTACCTATATTAGCGTATAGAAATTGAAGGGGAAAAATAATTTTACTATCCATATATAATTCTTTTTTGAAAAAAATATTACAATTCTATTTGTTTTCATTTCCCAAGTATTGCTTTGCCCGATATATAAATTTGTAATTTTATGTTGAGATTGAAAAGAGAAACCTCGATAAATGAATGCTCTTGGGACCAGCAAAAAATATTCGTTTAGTGAGTTTATTTACTTATCGATAAATGAATAATATTTCATTTATCGATAAATGAATTTTTATTCATTTAGATAGTATTTTTACATTTTTATTTTTTCATATGATTATTTATTTTACATTTAATGTACCATGGCTTGGAGATTTGATGTAAAGGAAAAAACAATTGCAAATTGTTTCCGGCATTGCAAGATACGGTCTGAAGATATTGATGTTCCCGAAGAAGAAGTTGATCAACTAGAAGAAGATATCCAAGGATTAACGAATGTCATTTCTAATTTACGCTACAGAAATGTGATGAACGTCGAACATCTTTTGAACTATCCTAACGAGAATAATGCAGTTATGGAATTGCCTACAGACGAAGAAATTATCGACTCCGTACTAAATGATGAGAATGATCCAGAACCAGATAATAGTGGCGTCACACCAAATGTGTCATCAAAAGAAGCCTTTCAAGCAGTAATCACCCTACGAAACTATTTGCTACAGCAGGAGCAGAATATTCCAGAAGTTGTGTTTGCACTAGAAAAAGTCGCAGATGTGATGCATTTTGGTGGAAGGAAAAAACAAACAACTTTAGACGCTTTTTTTGTGAAGAAATGACTTCTTGTATGAACATTGTTGATTGGAAGAAATATTTTTATTTTTAGGATAAATATATATATATATATATATATATATATATATATATATATATATATATCTTATGAATTTTAATGATTATTCATTTATATTTACATGGGGTCTTTAAGGATTCAAAAAAAATTATTCGTTAATGCATTTAGCGAGGTTATTCATTTAGCCCATTTACCCAAGTCGGGACTGGAGAAAATTATTCATTTGGCGAGGTTATTCGTTTATCGGACATTCATTTATCGAGGTTTAACTGTACAAGCTAAAGCTTTCTTAACCAGTCTGGGCATTGACTAGGAGAGTTGTAAAATTGTGAGCTAGCTAGACTTAAACAAGTCAATTAGAGTCAAAGTCTCAAACTGAACTTTAAGTAATTAAACAAATATCCATATTTATTAATACGGTAAGCTTAATAAATAAATAAATAAAGACTTTTTGGTTAGTTAAAATGAAGTTTTATCATGTTGGATTGTAATTCAACTGTTTAGTGTACGCTGTTTTTATGAGATTATGGGTTTAATCTGTAATATTATTATAATAATTAATTATATAACTATTAAAAAGAATTATGAACCAAAAAAGGGAAATTGGAGTATTGTGGGATTAACAACATGTTACCTTAAGACTACGAAGAGATACACTTTTATAAGAAAAAAGTAAGGTTATACGTGAAAGGTTTGTGTGGGTCAAGGACTAAAATGATAAACATGAATTTAAAATCAGAGTAAACCAGTTAAAATGATCTCTTTTCTTTCGCTAAACTGACGGCCGGAACAACTCAGCCACAAATCCTTGATTAGTTATACGATTTTCCATAATTCAGCAGCATAGTAATTAAGGAAATAAATAATGCTATATTCGGTACCTCAATTAAATTTTTTGTGTTAATTAATTCACTACTTTTATATTAATATACGCTAATTTACTACTACATGTATTCGTTAATTTGTATAAATTATGTACTTTTTTATACACTTGTCAGCTATAGAATTGAAGTAATTGAGACAAACTAATGAATATACGTACTTCTTCCGCTTTTTTATTAATTGTCATTTTTTCAGTCTTCACGATGACCAACACAATCATTAGATTACAATTATTGTATAATTTTTTACTAAACTACCTTTATTAATTATGAACCAACCCTTTTTAATTTTTGCTATAAATAGTAATTAATTTAAAATTATTTAGGATTAATTTTGTCATTGATTACGAAAAGTGATCTTAAAAATTGAAATACGACAAAACCATTTTTTGAAAAAGCGACAACTAAAAAACCGTAAAAATTAACAGTCAGAGGCAGAGTCTCATCGGGGCCAGGGGGCTGCGCCCCCCACCTAACTTTTCAAAATAAATAAATAATATATACATTGTTGGTTCGGTTCAATCCGATGATACGAGCAATTTCACCTAAAAATGAATAAAAACTCGAACCGAAATTGTTAAAGTGTGGAATAAAATAAAGCAAAATAATTAGTACACAGTAAGCGATGAAAAGTCCGCTCTATAGTTCGAACGTAAGAGATAAAAGTTTAAAAATATTTAAACCCAACCCAAATTTTAAACCCAACTCACACCCAAATCCTTTCAATTAAATCTCAAATCCTCATTTCCCAAATCATCACTACCAATAAACTCGTGCCAAACCCAATTCAATCTCTCCCGAAATCCAATCCCTCAATTTAATTCAATTTCTACACCAAATCATCACATATCGATCACCCTCTCAATCTCTCATTCAACTCTAATCCTAAAGTAGAAAACAATTGTAAAAAGTACGTATATTATATGAATTCTAATGTATAATTTTTTTTTAATTTATATTGTCTTTTTATTTATCTTTTTTGTTAAGTTTATCTAAAAATTTGTTATTTAGTAACGGATATAAATACTCTTAAATATTTTTCCTATTTTTCGTTCAGCCCACTTACTTCCCCGAACCCCCACACCCCCTGAATACAAATCATAAATCCATCATTGATCTCGCCCCCAAACATTGAGGGCAGGATCCGCCACTGTTAACAGTACATAACAAATATGTTATTAACACGTAAGGGAAGATGGATTATTTATAGCAAAATTGGAAAAAATAAAATAAAAAACTGTATTTTTTGCCACCTAATTAAGTGCTTAATGATCTCAGCATTTTGTTTTTTTTGTGTGTTCTTTTTTTGACGGATCAATCCCACCATTCCACAAAAATATAGTATATAATTGGCAGATTCAAGTCAAGTTTATCCAGCTTTATACTCTTTTTAGCTTAAACAATTTCTCCTACTTTGTCTCACCACTTTTATGTTAAAACCCAATTTGTAGTTATTGGTTAATATTGCAATTTGTCTCTAACTTTACATTATTCTCTCTTTTTTCCAGTTTAAGACCGAAATTCAATTGGTAAAGGAAGAAGCCTTGTTTCCTTTGCTTGGATGTTTGGGGAAAGAAATATGAAACAGTATAGTTGTCAATTAACTGTATGTATCTTCTTCGTGAAGAAATCTAGTCTTGTACATGTTCTTCAATTCGCAATTCTTGTGTTATACTATGATAAAGGCATTCCACTAATTAGGGAGGTTTAGTAAGATTTTATCTCATCTTTAAAAAAAGATATAAGAACGATTGTAATTAAAGTACTTGTTTGGTTACAACGACCAAGAAAATTGACACGGTGTTATCGGAATATCCACAGGGACAACCAATGGGACCTACCTAATTAAAGGCTTAGAAAAATCAAAAAGCGGTCAAACAATGGGTTAAAAAAACATTATTAAAGGCTAAGAAAATTACATTAATAGTCTACGTCTTGGACATGGGGTTAACAAACTTAATTAGGACATGCAATACCATAATGATGATAAAGTCATAAAGTGAGATCGTCTTTTTACTAGTTTACTTTAATTTCTTGTGTATTCAATTATTCATCCATCAATATCAAACTAAAAACACCATGCTTACAATGTGTACGCGAGTGACTGGATGCGCTAGAATTAGAACAAAAATAGCAATAATTAGTTTTTAATGGCTAACACATGATAATATGTTTGCTAGAAAATTTAAAATTTTCGACGAGTCATACACCTAAACGGACGTGCGACTTGTGATTTCATGTGCACCCACCCGCGCAGATGACATGTCTTTCATCATATGGCCGTCGACGACAAAAGATGAGCGTCAACATCAATCTTTATCATTTTGATGCTCAAGGTCGGAGATTCTCGGTGCCACGTCATCCGGGCGGTAGGTCCCATTGCATTGCGAGGAACCACTTTCCCAAGCAAATCCTACGGAATATATACGGTGGTCTGATTGATCTATTCTGGCATGGACCCAGCCGCCCACCACCATACCCCACTCTCTTCCATATATATTCATTATTTTTTTTCCTTTTTAATGAGCAACAATTGGTGAACCAGTAGTAGCACATTCCCGGCTCCTATAAAAAGAAAAAAGAAATTGATTCAAGTTTTGGTTTGCTAATTAGTAATTAAATTCTAATTAATAAAAGGAAGCAAAAATAGATTATTAAGGTATATTTGTAAATATATTTTTTTCTATTGGGTTGTTTTACAAAACTTAGCGTGGCATATTCTGATGGTCATCACTTATATACATATTAGAAATTACTACCTAAGGAAATTGATATAGAGATGATCGATGGTGGATGGTGATGATGATGAAGAAGATGATCACAATGTAAAGATGGATAGTGGGAGGTAGAAGATGGAGGAAATTCATCCATATATGTCAATAATTTTGAAAATGACTAGCGATCGAAATGCAATTATGCTGCTCCATCTTATATGCTAAGAGAGGACCATGAAATTCTACCAATTTTTTACCATCTCCATTTTAAAAATAAAATTATACTTCCATTCCTGTTATAAAATATTTATTGAGTAAGAGTTTGAGGATGGATTCGTTCATTACGGTAGTTTATGAATGAAAACTTCTTTTGACTTGTATTATTACTATTAGTAATTAAAATCAAGATTACGCGCTAATAATTAATGTAGAAAAGGGTCGAAGAAAAAAAAACACTTTGGACTTGCATTGATGTTAAGTACAGAATTAGCAATGGGGGATCAAGTACATGACATGAGGAGCGTGGTTCCCACACACAGGCCCCGGCTAAAGCCTAAAGTGAAAGTGGAACATATATGTATGTGTGTGGAATGTGACACAAGTGGCTGCGCGTTAATCTGAATTTTTGCAGAGCAGTTTACAGATCTAAGAAGCTTGCTTTACCTCATTATTGCACATGCATCTTATAGAAATACTTGTTCATGTTAGCAAGAAGTATACTTGGATCAGTGTTAAAACTTAAAACCATGTCCTTCGTCTTTCTGTAGAAGCAGAGGATCACTATCAGCCTTTGTTACGGATCTAGCTTGGCCATTCAAGTTTAATCACCAAGGTCCAAGCAAATTGCTTACAGTTGCTTCATAAGATATGACATCACCTTAGCTAGAAAGCAAATAAATTTTCACAAAACAAGTCTCTAAACAGCTTAGAAACTTCATGCAAAATTATTACTCAAGAGATGTTCGTCCCGTACCATTAGCCTTTTAATGAATGCCCCCCTGCGTATGAGCTTATCTTGACTTCATGCTACGTTGTCTTGAAATGGCAGCATCCCACTTCACGAAACATCCATTTGACTTTGCTAGCAACACCACACAAACACATGTTGTACAGGAAAGCAATGTATAGCAGGTAAGCTGAAATGCAACTGGAAAATGGCACATGCCATTGGCTTGATGCCCCAAGAACCTTAATCCGATCATATTCCTGCTTAACGAAAGTATCTGAAGATTGATAAGGACCTAATCCTTCCCCTGTTAAGCCCTTACATGTAGTAATAAATACTTCCCCAAGGCTTCCTGCTCTTCCTAATCTGCACAAAGACATTGAAAAAACTAAGAATTTTCAGGAAATGTTATCTTTCCCTGCTATCAGCATGACTAATGTGCTCTCAGAAGACCATACAAGAAAAAAACTTGAGGGACAGACAATATCATATCATGTATAAGCACACCTCAACATAATCAAGTGCAAATTTTGAGGTAAGTTCCTTTTGTCACATAAGAGTTTCAGCATCAATCCAGTTAAGGGACAGGAAGTTGAGCAAGATCATCATCTCCTTCATGTAAGGTATTCTTAAACTGTCAATTTATTTTGGGAGGGTTACTGTATAAGTAATTGGTTTCTTGGGCCATTTCCCTGTATTGCATATTACACACCTTCAAGTAAGAAACCCGTATCCAAGAATCTTTTCAGAGATTAGCCTTAAAAGGAAATTTGAATTGAAGAATAAGTAGTATTTCTCTATACAATCAGAACAAGTACAAATTAAGAGAACACCGACTTCCATCCATCAAATGCTTTACCAGCCAACCTCAACAACAAATGCTTTTCAGTCAAAGCAAAGGTGAACATATATACAAGCATGACTTACTTTGTTTGGCAGCCTAAGTGTCTGGGTTTCACACATTCGTAAAATTGTATTCCAACACTACACATACAACACTCTAAACTTCTGCACTTCTATTATTTGCAACTGACACAACCACTTAGAAAGAGTGTTAATATTTAATAAAAACATTTCACTCTCTCCAGGTCAAGTAAATGGCTGCCCTTAATTTAGTCCCGTAGTAAGGGCTACGTATGAGTGTATGACATACAATTGAGGCAGAACCTCTGGTAAAATCAATTCCCACTACTTACAAGTTACAAAGTTAACCTTGTTCTTCAGTATTGGAAGCTATTGTACTCCAAACACGCACAAACTGGGAATCAACAAGTCGCAGTTGAAAAATAAACAATCACGTCTACAGCGTGAAAATAGCTCACCAACATCCTATATTTCGCCAAATCTAAACAACCCAGTAACAAAACTACTAAACATGACAAAACCAGTATTTCTCCACTTCCCTTTACCTAATTCACAAACACCTAGCAACGAATCAAACCCATTTTCCACGAGAAAGATAGAGCAATTAACATCGAAAGAGTATCTGAATCAAATATCCGCAAAACCCAAAATTGCATTCCACCAAACTAGCACAAAAGGGCACAAAACAAGCTTGCTTCCTTGAACCATTAACGAAAACGAACACAATAAGACACTTGTCACAGCCTAAAGGAGACACTTGTAGCTAAAGCACAGAGGGCCGGAGAAGTAACAGAAAATGACAGCTCACCAGGACAGTTGCAACAAGTGGCCAAGTTGATGAATTAGTTAGCTAGTTAGTTAGTTTGTTAAACCTGAAGTTAGTGTGGTTCAGCTAGCTAATAAACTGTGGTTAGCTAATATAGTTAGCTAACTACCTAATCTAGTTAAATAGAGCAGTAGTATAAAAGGGGAAGAACAGCTAGAATCTAGGGTATCTCTTGTAATCAATTGATCAACCAATATTTTTGTTCAATGAACAATTCACGGATAGGTTCAATGAATCTCCTGTTGTTTCTGTTACAATTTCAGTTTCAATCCCTTTCCCTACCTACTCTCCATCCAAATCGTTCCGCTGCGCTCTCCCTCTTCTTCTGTTCTTCTTTCCTCCATTGTTGATCAGTCAAGCTTTTCTCTTCTGGTTTGTCCTTGTCACGGCCTTGACTTGGATTGCCCGTGACAACACTCGACGTATTCGTCCACACTACTTGAGCAGCAGAGGCAGCAGAATTAACAGACTTCGTTTTCTCAAATGGGTGAGAAGAGGGAGTCAGCTGAGCTCAGCTTACCTAATGGGGCCGACTGTGTGACTCATGGGAAGTGCAGAGAATCAATGAACGACGTTTGTTTTCTACTTGGTTTTGAAATGTTGTTTCTATTAGGTGGATGGGCTTTAATTAGTATTTTGGAAATGCTTATGGGCCAACTTTAGTTTACAGAGAAACGAATGGAGGCCCAAGTGAAATCTTAATGACCCTATTCTAAGCCTGTAATTTATTTGTGTTGATATTGAGCCCAAATCGTTTTTTTTTTGTTTTTTTTAATGTTATGGGGTTATTTTTTCTGAATGAAAAGTCTTCAAACGATCCTGAGACTTTTCTAAAAATTTGTTACTCAGCTTTAACACAAACCAATCAAATGCCTTCTATTTGACAGAAAACAAATAATAGAATAAAGCAGTAAATTTTGACAATGTGCATTTATTTATTCCCCTAAACTCTAAATTGTTAATTGTGTACTCTTTCATTAGGTCGAATCCTGATACTATTTTCTGCAAACGTCTTGTATAGTTGTTGAAATATACAAATTTATCCAGAACGAAATAGTAAGAAATTGTCTGCATTATTAAAACTAGAGTAATTAAAAGTAAGCACATTTCTAGTTTACTAGCAGGGTTTTTTTAATAATTAAATTAATGAATGAAACGTAGGAATCCATAAGTTTTCGGGGTTACAAGAATTATTTCGTATATAAAGATCATGTTATGATCTATTGTGCTAGTGCTTAACGTACGGTACAAAGTAAATCTAAACGAAATTACATTGAGTTGAAACATGGGCGTCGAAGTCCAGTCCAGCCAATTTTAGTTGGTCCCCGATGTTTTCAAAATTCTTGACATGGCATATGCAGAACTTGTGAACGCTGCAATATTCAATTGGGGTGTGATATGTTAAGATCAGGTGCGTCTTCTCCGTATATATCCAAATTACAAATTTTGCAACTTGAGAAGTAGATGGCCATGGCCCAAGTAGAGCGAAAACTAGAGACAAAAGCCATGACTAATTTTGCTGCAATTTCTTTTGGAAATGCTGCTCCGTCCATGACTTGACTTCTCATATAGTGGACCACTAGTCTCACATGGGTTCATGTTAATTTATCGTTTCAGCTAACAATACAGCCATTTTGCTTAAATGCATCGCCATAATTAATTTAAGGAAAATACTAACATGTATTTCTTGACATGGTATATAATTAAATATATCGCGAACTATATGTACCTTAAATTCCACTAACTTTATAGGTAGGGATCGATTCAGCTGCCAGCTAACCGAGCACTGATTAATTCAAATTTGTTAAAGAATTTGGCATTTGTTCAGATTAATTATTAAAGCATTTGACTCTTTAAACATGGTATACGTTAGAGCACGTACTAATATTATACGTTTGATGAATGAATAGTATTATTTTAGGGTAAGGGGACACTAAAAAATTTGGGAGAGAATCATTCAAAATTATTTGCCCACTATTTTAAATTTATATTGGATAAGATTTTGGATAATAGTAAAGCTCTTTTTCGTATATTTTTAATACAATTAAATATTCAAAACTTGAGCTTAATTTTTTTATTAAATTAAAATATTTTTTTACTCCTTCATTTAAGTAGGTCAAATTAGATATCCGGTATTTTTCGTGCACATATCTGATATTAAGAATTGAAGAGAGCGTGGAAATTACGAAATGATGCTTCTTTGTGGGGGCAGCTTTCGGTCCAATCGTGTGATAACGAACAATGACTTTGCTTTGATGTTAGGTAAAAGCACACAAAATAGACACTTCATTTTGTCTTATCCAATACTCCCTCCAGCTTTTTTTAACTGAAGTTTTGATTTTAGATACGTATATTAAAAAAATCGGATGATTCATTATTTGACCTAAAAAAATTTCGTACATTTTTTCTAACGTACGTCCTAAAAAAAAGTAAGGAGTAAAATTATCTAAAATAGTGAGTTATCCGGCCTCTTTAATATAAGTGTCCAAAGTCAGTTAAAAAAATCGAAGGGAGTAACTTCTTACGCAATAATTAAAGCCACAAAAACATTAAATCATTGACTGATCGTAACATAAAAAATATTCTCTTTGAAGAAAAAGAAGTGAAAATCATGTAATTTTTTAAAATTGGAGAATACTCGAACAAGAATAATTTCAAGTTTCAACGGGGAGAGACGAGGGAAAAAAGAGGGAAAAGTGTTTATGTTTATGTTTATGAATGGAGTCCGGCTATACGTTTATGTTTTGTAAAGAACAACTTTGGGAAAACTGAGGTTGAAAAGAATGACTTTAAGAATGGCGATGTTTGTTTCTTTCATTTTTCCCACAAAAAAAACAAAAAAATGAATAATTTTAAAAATAATTTTTTATCAAAACTATCAAGTAATTTGGTAATCATATTGGATACCAGAGCAGGACTCAAATGACGAAAAAATCTCTGCGATAACTTTAAGAATTTTGATGCTCTTTTTTTTGTTTTCTTTTGTTTTCTTACTTTCCTTAAAAATATATATTCGCAAGGAAGCATGATAGGAACCTTCCTAGCCAAATTGAAACTTGTTTTTAATGACTAGATGTTACGTAATAATAATAATTAAAAAATAATAATACACGGTAGTTATCAAACTATTAAAAACTTCCCCATTTAGCCACCAAATTTTTAATTTTTATAGAGTCCAAATGATTAAAACTGAAAAGTACAAAGACCAAGTTTTCCAAGTTTATTAAAATGATCCATACAAAATGATCAATTTGTCCAAATTAAAAATTTGGTGGCTAAATGGGGATTTTTTTTTTATAATTTGGTGGCTACATTCACTTTTTTCCTAATTTAAAAACCATGTTATGTAGTTCCGTCTAGGTAGTCAAACCAAACTCGGCTCGACCGATTTGATTAAGAAATCCAGCGACTGATCACCATGTCGGGTTTGAAAACCCCCAAAACCCTTATATTCATGAACCATCCTAGAAAATTATAAAAGTTAATAGAACATATTTAGGAATTATTAATTAACTTACCATAAATATTATGAGTTAACTTAAATTTTACTTTATTCATAGAGTCCAAGTAGAAATTTTGGAGGAAAAAATCGGTTTTTTTTACTAATTAAGTAGGACTAATTAAATAAAAGCTAAATCTTTAAGGACTATAATGGAAACTTTGAAATTTTTGCGGGGCAAAAGTAGAAATTTTAGCCAAATAAAGTAGGATTAATTGATAGAAACTAAAACTTCAAGGATCAAAATGGGAGTTTTGAAAATTTTGGGGCCCTATAAGTTAAGAGTAAACAAGTAAATAGAATCCAAAAAATTTGGATCAAAATTTTAAGTCTAAAACATCAGTTAAAGTCAATAGATAATTTTTTATTCGAAGTTAGTTAGAAGTGGCGTATTTTATTTTACGGCGATGGAAGGAGTCAATGGGTGAAATATATTACAAGTAAGCAAGTGGTGGGTGATTCAATTTTACCAAAGTGGAAAAGAATAAAAAAGGCCATAATTGTAATTTGCATAAACTTAAATCATTATTTGTTTTCCTTAATGTATATTTTAGCTCTTGTTATTTTTCTGGTGTGATTCTTGAGGGTGCAGTTCGATAAAAAAAGATCAATTTCATTGGAGATTATTACTTGATTAATGAAATTTCATGGTGTTATTTGAGAAAGTTTAACAAACGCGGTAAAAACACCCATTAAGTAAGTTTCTTGGTGCTTTTTTATCAACGCACAAAGCTAAGAAAGAAAAAGAGTGAAAAGAGCTTCAGAATAATGAGAAGCGAATAAAAAACTGAGAGTCAGAACTAGTAATTACTTACATCAACAGCCAAATAAATGTAGATTTACTAGCTTTCACTTAAGATTGGGAGCACAGATTTACCCCACAAAGCCATCCACTTGTCTAACTAATTTTGAACAGCATTTGCAGAATTGGTCAGTTTGTCACTTGTTTGCCTTGGAACTCTCAAGGCTCCATGCCTAAACAAACATATGTGTTCCAGATTGGCAGCAGACCACCTCAAAATGAAACGGTAAGAAAATACCAGAAAAACTTTAAACAAAGTAGTGCTGTATTCATTTTGAATTTTAAATTTGCAAAATAAACAAAAAAAAGATTAAATCAATGAACGATGGGCTGCCTCTTGTCTAGTAATTCTGGTCTCAATACACTAGTTGTTGTTGTTGTTGTTGTTGGGGAAGAATCCAGAGGAAGTACCTGCGCAGAAGAGCTTGAATTTTGTTGTGGAGGATGGTGATGAACAGTACTATCTCTTTCTTTGTTCTTGCCAACTATAAATCCAAGAAAAGAGCCTTCCAATTTCTCATCTGGGTCCAATCCAGAATCTTGAATAACCATTTTAGACGATGCCTTTTTCTCAGCTTCTTCCATCAATCTTTTTAGCAGTTTCTCCTCTGCATCTCTCAAGAACTTGAATTTTGGAGGTGGGGAGGATCTCAACTTGTTGAGCTCTGCCTCTACTGATGATTCAAAAAGTGGGTTGAATCCATAATTGTGGTGATAAGATTCCAACCCATTAAGAAAGGGAGAATTGTTAGATTTCAAATGTGGAGAAGCTAAAGGAGAAGTAGCAGCGAGCATAACATCACTCAAGCTTCTTGTTCTTGACCCTTTTCTGCTCCTGCTATCACCATTTCTTGATTTCCCATCTTCAGATTCCAAATCCTCTCTTGTTTCCTCATTAATTGTGAAGAGAAATCTTGGTGGCCCTGCTAAATTGTGCAATCTCATTAGCTCTGCCTCCACACTCTCTTCAGTACCAAATGCTTTTATCAGCAAATCTTTGCTTGTACCCATTTCCAAATCTGCAACTTCTTGCCCATTTTCTGCTTCTCTTCCACTTTCTTGATTTGGGTTGGATTGCAAAGATGAGGGCTTTTTCCAGCAGATTAGATGAAACAAATCTTTAGCATAGTTGGCGCTGTAATCAACATCATCTTCAACCTCTACCCTGTTGTTAAATCTCTTCTTCCACCACAGCAAATAGTACAACTCTGCAGCAAAAGCCAAGAGAAGGAAACCAAAAACTATGCTCAACCCAATTCCTAAACCACTGAAAGATGTCATCTTTTAGTGAAAAAATCCTCACATCCCAAGTACAATCTTGATAAAAACCCAGGACCCAAAAATAATTTACCACTTAACAACCTAAAGCCTCCTCCTTTTGGTGAACTTTACATTTACTTTCCTATCTTGAATCAAGAAAAGGACTGGAAAGTGGATTGCAAGTTTTTCCACAGCACACGCTAGAAGGAATTTTGTTTGAGTGGTGGAAATTTTAGTGGAGAAAGACTTACCTTATAAGTATGAAATGCAAAAAAAAAAAAAAAAAAACTGAAGATAAGAGGTAGAAGAAAGGGGAGAAGGGAAAAAAAGAGAGGAATCTGATTTGTTTGTGTGTGTTGTTGAGTTTTGAGTTTGTGGATTGAAATTTGGTTGGAAAGGCAGCTCACACATGGGATTATCAGCTAGGAAAGCAGCAAAAGCAAGCGTGTGTGCTCTTTAAATAAATTTATAAAAAAAACACAAGACAGATAAATATGAGCGTAGAAAAGTGAATAAATCGAAAAAAAATACTACAAAAGTGGAGAGGATGGTGGCAATTGCATCACCCATGAGAGTATCGATTTAGGACTAAACTGGAGTTAGTGTAGACCGCCAAAGGAATTCACGCGTCAAATCATTAAACTTATTAGCTGGGTTTTATCACTTAATTACACTAGATTTTTTATCATCAATCAAAGTGAGATCCAGCTTACACTAAGCTTTTTGCTCCCACGCCACCCACTTTCTTCTCTTCTAGCTTCTTTAGTTGATTTAATTAAAGTTTACTTGCGGTGCTTTTTATGGGCAACAAGAAAGAAACCCTAGATTCCCAACCAAATTAGGAAACAAATTGGTTTTTCTAAGACGAAAAGAAAGAAATTAATACTTTCGTTTAATACGCCTTCTACATTTTTTTAGGTGTCTCGTTTGGGTTAAAAAAATTATTTTTTAGATATCAATTTTAAAATTTCAATGAGTTAGTTAATTTTTTTTACTCTTTATACATTTTTCAATAAACATCACTCAATGAACTATATTATTTTTTACATTTTCAAGAATAGCAATAATTTTTTTCTATTTTCCCTTTATTTTTAACTAAAAATAATCATTATCTTAATATCTAGAAATTCAGTTAAGTGGGCAACTATAAAAAATGAAAGGGAGTACAATAGTACGAAATCTTTTTTCCCGATCTTTTCGAGTATTCTCTATAATTTAGGTTCGAGCTATGTCGAGTTCCTAAGAAAATCATCCATGATTTATGTTTATTTAATTGGTCCGTTCAACTCGTGGCCGTAATTAGAAAATATAGCGTAATTGATACGATCTATGATTAAGATTAATGAATGTAATTAGAATATATACTAGGGATTTGTTTAACAGAGCACATGAGCAAATAGGCTACATGGGTCATGGGCCATGGGCCCAGGCCTGGAGAAAAGGACAAAGTCGTGAATAAGTTTAGTCTCGATTTAATGATCTTATAAATACTTGTGGTTTAGACATAAAAGAACAACATTTTACCATTAATTTACTTTAATGGGCCAAACTTACGAAGCCTTCTCTTGGAGGTCCACCTATATGTATTACATAGAAGTAGTACAGGCCTTAAATTAAGTGAGATCATAACGTGGCCCATGTATCCCCACTTTGGGTTACGGTGGGTGGACCATCTCCCTTCATAAAGATGAGCCGGACCATTTAGGAGTTAAAAACTTAAAACTGTAATTATTGGAATCAAAAGATATCTCACCAACAGTAATTTCTTTTTACAGCTGGATATAAATTAAATTATCTGCGCTAAATATTTTATGAAAAAAAAGCAGAAAATACTTAATTTCTGACTCCTAACCATAGTTTTAAAAACCGACCCGGAGTGATCTGTTGGACCAATTTGAATCAGGTTTAACTAGAGTTCGATCGGGTTCCACCGGATTGACCCGTTGGATCATTCCGGGTCGTTCACATATCGAACCGTTCAATCTTAGATAATTGAACAGAATTGAACCGGTATTTATAATGGGCCGACCCATACCTGTAATGGGCTGGCCAATCAAATTTTCCATATTGAAAAAAATTAAAAAATTAAAAAATACAAAACCACGTCGTTTTGGTTTGATATCGACCCAGTCGGGTCGATAGTCGGTCGTCGATTTTGTAAAAACTGGGCGGATCGACTGATTTTTTTCGATTCGATTGCAGGTCCTGTCAAATAGCTGAATCGAACCGAAAAAAATTTCAGGCCACGATTTTTCCAATCCGACCGTCAAATCGGTTTAGTTTTTAAAACTATGCTCCTAACTATAGGAGTTTTTCTTTCCTTCTAAAAAGATGTAGTAATAAAGATACAACAAACTTATTACGAACAAGGAATATATATTTACTCATAAATCACTGGTAAGACTATTCTCTTTCAGCATCACAAAAAAAGGTCGCAGTAAATAAAAATTAATGAATAAAGAAACTAATTTCTAATATAAAGCTAATTGTGTCCGTTTTTTTTTTTCAAAAAAGAAGGAAAATGGTTAATGGGAAAAAGTGGGGGCAGAGAAGTAGGACCCAATACGGTTGGGGATTTTTCTTCCCTATCATGGAAGGTAAGTAAGTAGGTAACCGGATTTGATTGGGAAGCAACTTTATGGTTAGGACAGGACGAATATGGATCCTAATTCGGCTCTTTTTGTGTTGGTACGTACGTACTACGTAGTATGCAGTATAGTCGTCGTACGGCTTACAATCTCCATCAATTTTTAATTTACGCAGGAAAGTAAAATCTAAACGAGGGTTTTAATTGACACTCTTATGTATCGTGCACTTTTTTTCTTTTTTTAATATTATTTTCTGACAAGAACCCATTAATAAAGTCATTTTTTTAATTTTTAATATTATTTCTGACTCGGGCTACTAATATAGTCACTTTTTCAATTTTTATGTTATTTTCTGACGCGGGCGTCATCTGTCTTAATCTGTGTGAAAAGTGGGTTTGCGTCAATAAAAAAAATACGGAGGGAGTAATTTGTAAGAAAGTGTAGCATATTGCACATATATAAAATACAGCGTACTCTAAAAAAAATATCGTTATAGATAAAAAAATTGATTTTAAATAAATAATATTTTGTAATTTTTTATGTATTTTATGATTAATTTATTCAATATGGGAGGAGAGAGGTAAGTGCTTACTTGTCAATTTATTTAATATAGAATAGATATATAGTTGTTTAATATTAAAAATATTCTTATCAATTATTGCTTTACATTTCGTGATTGGCTCTCAAACGATATTTATTTGAGATGAGTAGTTTTGTTGTTTTTGTCAATTGCATGCCATATCTTCAATAGAGATTTTTATATCGGAAAAATAATTAATTAGTATGTGAAGATTTATCATTCCCTCAGTCCTCAAATAACTGTCAGTGTCCTATGGATTTTTACTGTTCATAATACTTGTCATTCGAAATATATATTTTGTGCAAATGACAATTTTTTATAATACTTGTCATTCGAAATATATATTTTGTGCAAATGACAATTTTTTTTAATGCATCAACCCAATTTGATGATGGTGTGAAAATTTGAGTGGAAATAAAATAAGATTAAAGATCATTATTTGAAATTTATTATTATTAAAAAAATGACAGTTATTTGAGGATGGAGGAAGTATTATTTTGTTGATGGATATTTAGTTGCCCGGCTTCAGGTTCCTTAATTAATGAAATAGCCATAGGCCCGTAGGTGGCATTAGTTTTCAATTATGGGCTTTTATGCATGCATCTCACCAATGCTTTTGACTATTGAAGAATAAATAGGGCGTGAAAAGCCCAAATCCTGTCATTGGGCCAGCACACTTTTCTACATCAATCGAACTTTATAGGGCCCGCTCATGACCAATAAAAGATAAAAATACTTGAATGGATTGACAACAATAACCAAATTAATTAAAGAGTAATGTAAAAATATTAGGTTTCACAAGCCACGTCCACATATTGTAGTTATTACCTATTAGCTCAAATCAAGCTGGTAATTATGTTAGTTTAATTAGGTGAGTTAAAAGAAATGTAAAGACACTAATTTCAGAAGATTAACTATGAAAACTAATATGAAAAGATTAAAATTCAAAATTGATGTCACTTAGTTGTTGTACAAAATTGTTGCAATTGGTGGAACTACACCGTCATGTCAAAAATTAGAAGTCAATGGAATACAGGATGCAAGTGTTAAAAGGAGGGAGAGTGAAAGAGAAGCAACAGGCCAATGCTTGGGCAAAGTTGGCCGAGCACGTCCGGCCAAACAGACCAAGGTAAAATTAGTGTTGTGGAAATGCAAGAAAACAAGCTCTGAAAGCAGCCTACCTAGCTAGAGCCCTAGACCTAGAGCGAGGGATGGAGAGAGAAGAGTTGATAGAATACATGAAAAGAAACAAACAATACCAATCTGCATTGAATTTGATGCAAATGAGTAAGTACTCCGCAGAGAATTGGCTGGGTTTGGGGTTGGTGGTGGTGCGCTCTTCTCTTGTGCTTCACGAGGCGGCTGTGGATTGTAGCGGCCAGTACCTCATTCATCAACAATATAGTAATGTATACCGGAAATGAAGGAAAAAAATGACAACAAATGGTAATATTTTCTAAAAATTCTATGTAGTCAGAAAAAAAGGTACTACGAGGACAACAAGATTTTAAATTGATCGTGTTCTAAAATACACGTTGGAAATGTTTTATTTTTTAATAAATTAACCTCGCAAACAAAATTAATTTTTACGCAATTATAAAAATTTAGAATAAACATGCATATTTGGATTTCAAAATTCTAGTAGAATTCGTCCTGTATGACCACCACTTGAAGTAATTAAATTGATTATCGTTGTAATATTTCAATATTTCAATGTAATTACGGTTTTATATATCAATATGCGTATTTAATAAGTCAGGTTTTCTTAAAAAAAGAAAAATACTCGTAAATTTATGGTTCAATTTTGAAGAATCTAAATAGTTTAGAGGGATATTTGAAAAAAAAATTAATTCAAAAGAGATATTTGAATTTAACTGAATAAATAGATATTCTCTACCATTATATTTAATCCTAACCATTAATTTCTTTTCAACGGCCGAGATGAATCCAAAAGTATACATTTACTACTCTGGTGTTTATATATATATATATGTTTATTTATGGAAATGAAAGCACATTAGAGTGATGAAGCAGCAATTCCCTATATATCTATTTGTGTGTGCGCTAATCACAATAACAAATTAATTACAATCATGATGCCTACGTAAGCTCTAAGCAAGCCTCCTTTAATTTCCTTGTTTCTATAGCTTTATTCGGCCATTAAAAGTTTGCCACCTTTCTGAAATCTAACGTGGCGTACTAAAGCACGAAAACCCGTCGATAACGGGTGTTATCGATAGGTGTCCGTCGATGTAGAAAATGTTACGGACGCATTATCGTCCGACATCCTTTTTGCTGATTATAGGATCATTCGAACCCTGGTCTGGTGGCACTTTGCACTAGACTAAGGGTGATACGTATCCCCTTTTATTTGTTTTATATTAGATGATAATACATAAAATTATCAGAAGGGCACAATGGACTTTGCGCCTTCACAAAGTACCGTTGACCGGTCAAAACGGCACATGGCCGGTTTGACCAAGTCAACGATATAAAACGGCATCGCGATCGATTGACCAGGTCAACGGGAATAAGTAACTAAAGGACAAGCCCAGCCCGTTATCACCAAAACGGCACGGAGCCGATTCATCAATAAAGGCAAAGACAACGACACTCGGCCGATTCACAACAAACGGCTCCTTGCCGATTCTCCACAAACGGCATCGTACTGATGGGGCCCAGATATAAATCTCCCCTCATAGATATTATTGGTATAGTACTCCATAGTCAGTATACATTTAGTCAAGGTTGGCAGGGAGGATAACCTGCTCCCATCACATCGTCACCTGACAACCGGACAAAGGGACGACCCTATTCCCCTGAAATAAGGTCTGCACCCCGCGTTACAATGATGAATCCCTGCCCCTAGACCACCTGCTAAGGAAAAAGGAGAGGGGATGTCAGAGATCTAACCACTCTAGTCCAGCCTAAGGACTAGAGGGTGGTATATAAGGGAAGTTTTCTCCTTTACTCAAGGAGACTTTCTACACACTTAACAAAATTACTGACTTTGGCATTGGAGCTCTTACGCCGGAAAACACTTCCGGCATTGTGCAGGTCCTTCACGGAGATCTGATCGCCACTTTCCAGCGAGCCACTTTACCAAAAAACCCCCCACTCCGGTCCACGGATTATCATTTGGTGCTTTCGTTGAGAGCTTTTGAGTTTTGAGTGAGCAGCCTTGAAATTCAAAGCTCTTCCCTTTCTTCAATCTTATTGGGGGTTTTTTCATTTCCAAAAATGGCATCCGACCCAAACTTTCAATCAAATCAACCTACCAGTGGTGCTGCTGGTCAGTATGAAACACCACCTCCTCACGCCTCATCTTCCCGTGTGGACATGAACGCCGCAGCCCGCCGGCTTAATTTTCCAGAAATTCCAGAGGTGCTACTCCCCAGCACCCCGCAACCAGCAGTCATCCCACCAGCAGTCATGCATGAGTTCGCTGCCTTGCATCGACGGATGGATCTGATGATGCAAACGTTTATGGGAGGGATCCCTCCGCCCGTTCACCAGCAAATCCTCCCCCAGCAGATCCTCCCCCAGCAGATTCACTCCCAACAGATCATTCCTCAGCAGATCCCTGACCAACCTGCAGCGACACCATCTTTAGTCCCCCCGCCCATGGCATTCCAGCCAGTCAGATCTGTACAACAGCACGTCAGTCAGCCAGCTCAACGGGAAAATCCTTCGAATGAACTCCGGCTACCCCGTCGCAGTGAAAATCCGATCAGAGGGGAAGGGTACCTGGACAACATGGAAGAGGCTAATAGCCGAGCAGTCCAGCGTAGCCCGAGAAGGAGCCAGAAGCAGTCAGTAGAAGGAAGATCCGAAAGAGGAAGAGTTCGAGAGAGGTCAATGGATCGGCCCCAATCGGGAAGGGATCGCGAGAGGGCTGATCGGAATGCTTCAAGAGGCTCTGCCTCCCTACGAGCTCGGGAAGAGCAAGATGATGATCCCAAGAATCCTTTAACCTTTCGGGTTAGGAAGCATCGGGTGAGCAGACACGTCAAATTGCCAACCGATTCCTACATGGGGACGACGGATCCGACAGTTCATGTGAGCTTAGTAAAAAAGCATGTTAAGTTTTTTACTAGAAAGGATGAGGCGTTGTGCCAAATATTTGTGATGACTCTGAAGGGAATCGCCAACACCTGGTTTGAAAAATTGGCAGCCGGATCTGTGGACAGTTTTGAGCAGTTGGCGAAAGTTTTCACAAGCCGATTTAGCTCTTGTATTCCTGTGGAAAAGTCTCCGGCGGTTCTATTTGATATGGTGCGGTCGGGGGAATCCTTAACGGTGTATGTTGCCAGATTCAATGCTGAGTTGGCCACTCTGCCCGACGTTGCGCCTAACTTTGCCGCTGAGGCTTTGAAGAGGAACTGCAGGTATCGGGAGTTGGAAAATGCTCTGATTGCGAGCACGCCGAAGACCCTGGACCTCTTGCGGATCGAGGTGGACAAGTTTGCAAGGATGGAAGAAGCAGATTTCCAGCGGAAGAAACGGGAGGAGCCCGATCTCCCCAAGAAAGAAACGGCCGTCCGCAAGCAGGGAGAAAAGAAGCAAGCGGCTGGAGGCCGGCAGACGGATCGCCTTGCGGATTTCTCCACATTGCAGCTAACTAAGCCGGTGGCGGAGATCTTTGCCATCATAGAGGAACGGAGATTGCCGATTCAGTATCCAAAGCGCAAACCTGGCGCCGTTATGGGACCGCATAAGGATTCTTACTGCCGTTTCCATAAGGCAAAAGGGCATGACACTGAGGATTGTTTCTCTCTGAAAAAGGCTATTGAAAAGTTAATTGAAGAGGGCTATTTGGGCGAATTTGCGGCCAAGGCTCGAAATAGGGCCAGGGAGGATCGAACTGACGGCAACAGGAGAGAAGCGGAAGCCGATCCCAATACAGCCGGAACCAGTAGCCAGAGAGACAAAGGAAAGCAGCAGGTGTTGACAACCTCTCTCGATGAGTTCTTCATGATCAATTTGATAGCGGGAGGAGCCCAGCATGAGGAATCGGAGGATGTACCGATTGGGGAAAAGAGAAAGCGGAATGATCCCGTTGGGGAAAAAGCAGGTCTATCGGAGCTGGACCGAATGGCCATAACATTTTCAGAGGAGGATGGGATCGGAGTGACATATCCTCAGAATGAAGCATTAGTAGTGACAGCCATCATTGCCGATTGCGGGGTCAGGCGTACACTGGTGGACAACGGAAGTGCTGTGAACCTCATTTCTGCCAACGCCTTTAACCGTTTGCAAGGACCTAGGCCGGACCTGAAGCCTTGCCGACGGCCGATCATTGGGGTAAACGGCATTCCCATTCCTGTTGTAGGCTTAACTTTTCTGTCAATCTTTTTCGTGGAAGACAGCTCCCGCAGAAAGGAGCAGCAGCTATTTCTGGTGGTGGACTTAAACCTGCCATACAATGTGATCTTGGGGCGTCCGTTTCTAAATGCTTTCGGTGTGGTAATATCGCAAAGGCATTTGAAGATGAAATACCCTTCCTGGGACGGCGTGGTTACGATCCGAGGAGATCAGAAGGTAGCTGCTGAATGCTACATCACAATGGTTGATGGTTGCTGCGATCGCTATGTCTGCGTAGCGGACGATTCACTAGAAGATGATGAGGAGCAGCGTACCCAGCCATTGGAGAGAATGGTCCAAGTGTCGGTGGCTGATCTGCCCGCTGAGCATTTTTTAATAAGCGAGAAGTTGAGCAAGGGAGATTGTGACCAGCTTGCGTTTCTGTTAAACAAGTGCAGAGGAGAATTCGCCTGGGTCCCGGCGGACATACCAGGCCTTTCGAGGGAAACGGCAGAGCACCGATTGAACGTGTACCCGAATGCCAGGCCAGTGCAACAGAAACGGCGAGCCTTCTCCAAAGAAAAAGCAGATGCAATTGAGAAAGAAGTGGACAAGCTCTTAAAGGCTAACTTCATCCGAGAGGTTCAGTATCCGCCATGGTTAGCTAATCCAGTGGTAGTGAGAAAGCCAAGCGGGGAGTGGAGGATGTGCATTGATTTCACCGACCTGAACGAGGCATGCCCCAAGGACTGTTATCCGCTGCCACGGATAGAGCAATTGGTGGATCAAACGGCTGGTTATGGGTATCTAAGTTCGCTTGATGCCAATTCGGGGTATCATCAGATACCGATGGCGATCGAAGACGAGGAGAAAACGGCTTTCATCACGCCGAGGGCCACCTACTGCTATCGGGCTATGCCGTTTGGTCTGAAGAATGCTGGAGCAACATTTCAGAGAACGGCCAATAAGATTTTCGAGCCGTTAATCGGGAAAAATCTGGAGGTGTACGTTGATGATATGCTGGTGAAAAGCAAAAATTTTGAGACCCATCTGCGAGACCTTGAGGAGGTATTTAGGATAATGCGAAAATTTGGAATGAAATTAAATCCAAGAAAATGCATGTTTGCATTTCAAACGGGGAAATTCCTTGGTTATGTGGTCAGCAGAAAAGGAATTCAGCCCAATCCCGCCAAACTGAAGGCAATCAAGGATATGGTTTCGCCAAAGAGTGTGAAGGAGGTGCAGCGACTCACAGGAAGAGTAATTGCTTTGAGCCGATTCATCTCCAAGCAGGGCGAGAAATGCCTCCCGTTTTTCAAAGTCATTCGGAAGAAGGCACAATTCGGATGGGAGGACGATTGTGAAAAAGCTTTTCACGACTTGAAGCAGTATCTGTCTTCCGACTTGTTGCTAACTCGACCCGAAGAAGGGGACACCCTTTTTCTTTATCTGGGGGCGGCCGATGAGGTGGTTAGTGCCGTCTTGGTTCGGGATGAAAACGGCATACATCGACCGATTCATTTTATCAGCCGAATCTTGAAGGATGCTGAGCTGAGGTATTCTCAAATCGAAAAAATCGCTTTTGCCCTGTTGCAAGCCGGCAGAAAGATGGCCCGGTACTTCCAAGCTCATCCGGTGGTCGTACTGACAGACCAGCCTCTAAGAAGGGTTTTCAAAAGACCTGAGTCGTCCGGCCGAATGGTCATTTGGGCCATCGAATTGGAGCAATATGGATTGCAATATCAGTCCAGACCCGCCATCAAAGGCCAGGCGCTGGCCGATTTTATTGCAGAATGCACGTTTGTCCAGAAGCAAATTCCTTCGCCAGAAAGCAAAAAAGAAGCCTGCTTACCGCTTCCCGATGTGAACGGGGATCGGTGGACAATCTTCGTGGATGGCGCCAAGAATAAAACCGAAGCAGGAGCCGGCGTCATCATTTTAGGTCCAGAAGGGATAAAAATGAGGTACGCCTTAAAAATCTCAAGGCCGTTATCAAATAATGCGGCCGAATATGAAGCTCTGTTGGCAGGATTGCGCATCGGAGGGAATCTGATCGGTAATGCACAATCGGCCAGCGTCCGTTTGGTCATCTACGGTGATTCAAAATTGATTATTGATCAAGCCAACGGTGAGTCTCAGGCTAGAGAGCCGATTATGATTCAGTACTTGAAGAAAGTACAGAAGGAGCTAGCCGAAATTAAAAGTATGGGAATTCATGCCGAAATCAGCCATATCCCAAGAGAGAGAAATGCAGAGGCCGATGAAATTGCCAAGTTGGCAGCAAACTCCGAGGCAATGATGCCACCCGATGTGACGGTAGAGGAAATTTCCATTCCTTCTTTTATGGAAGAGCAGCAAGTGCTATGTGTGTTAGAGGCAGCCAACGACTGGCGCATTCCAGTGATTGACTATCTCAAGCATGGCAAGTTGCCAGAAAATGCGAGTGAGAAGTTGAAGATCCTCAAAAGAGCTGCTAGATGCACTTATCACGACGGGGTACTTCTTCGCCATTGTCTCACTTACCCAGCGGCAAAATGTATAACGGAAGAAGAAGGCCTGTATACGCTCAGGGAGATCCACGAGGGAATATGCGGAATGCACGCCTCAGGAAACACCATGGCTGCCCAAGTTCTCCGAACAGGGTTTTATTGACCAACAATTAGAAGAGATTCGGATAACTTTGTGAAATCTTGTCATAAATGCCAGGAATTTGCAAAGGAACCACAGCGGCCAGCAGCTGAATTGTCAAGTATGGTGAGTCCATGCCCATTTGCGAAGTGGGGAATTGACATCTTGGGACCCTTCCCAATCGCCAAAAGTCAGCTTCAGTATGTTATTGTTGCTGTCGATTATTTCACAAAGTGGGCCGAGGCAGAAGCTGTGGCGAAGATAACGGCAGACAACACTTGGAGGTTTTTCATGAACAACGTCATCATGAGATTCGGGTTCCCAAGAATTCTCGTGAGCGACAACGGCACCCAGTTCACCAGTGCTTACTTCAAAAAGAAATGCTCAGAATACTCAATTGAACAACGGTTCTCTTCCGTTGCGCATCCACAAACAAACGGGCAAACCGAAGTCACCAACAGAGCAATCCTTAACGGGATTAAGAAAAACCTTGAGGGCAAGCCGGCAAAATGGCCAGAGGAGTTGCCGTTTGTCATGTGGGCCTATCGAATGACCACTAAAACCAGCACCGGCATGACACCGTTTGCCATGGCGTACGGGGTCGAAGCTGTTTCTCCAGTAGAGATCGGCGCAATCAGCCTTCGAGTTGAGTACTTCAACGAAGAGCAAAATGAAGAAAGATTAAGGGAGCAGCTGGATCTTTTGCCAGAGATGAGAGAAGAAGCCATTCTCAAAACATTGCACTACAAGCGCAAAATGGCGAAATACCATAATCGGCGTGTCAAAGAACGGCTACTCAAGGCAGGAGATTTAGTCCTGCGCAAGGTAACAGCAACGGGCCAAGAGAAGAAAAAGCTCACGCCGAATTGGGAAGGACCATATCGCGTTACCAGAGTCATCGGCAAAGGTGCATATCACCTGGAAACAATGAACGGTACTCCGATATCCAACTCTTGGAATATTTGCAATTTAAAGCTATATCACTCCAGAGTAAATATGTTGTTTTCACTGGCCGAATAAATGATAATAATATTGTGAGGACAAATCATTTGCAACTAATAATGCTTAAAGTATATATTTGCCCGTATTGTGCTTATCGTATGGTTGCAGATGTAAAAGAATCGTGGATGTAGGTTATTTTAAATCGAACCACGTTACCAAAACCCAAAAAATGGCGATGTTATCTCTACCAAGGGCCAAGGCTACCTAAGGCACTGCCTGGGGATGCCGACAACCAAATCGGCAGCAGCCCGAGTAATTCAAAACACTACCAGGGCATATATCGCCAACAATACATATATCGCCAACGATACATATATCGCCAACAATACATATATTGTCGCCAAGACATATATCGCTATTGAGGCATATATCGTTATTGAGGCATATATCGTTATTGAGGCATATGTCGCCATGAAGACGCATATCATCATCACATCGTCATAAGACCATTTTGGTCCTGCTGATCAGACGGCGACAAAATGGAGAAAGACTCAAACCTATCTGTGTCTTAGTAAACCAGATAGAAGTACCTGTGTCTTCGTAAACCAGGTAATAAAGACTCAAACCTATCTGTGTCTTAGTAAACCAGATAGAGAAACGACAACGCAAAAACAATGTCTCCAAAACGGCCCAGTGCCGAAAGGTCGAAACGGCCACTTCGAGCAAACGGAAACAGATCCCTCAAACGGCAACTTGCCGATTTGCCAAATAAAGATAAGTTCAAGTTACAATCGTTTTATCTTTTTTATTTTTTATTTTTTCGGGAGTAATATATATATAGCAGAAATGGTTAAGCATTTGCAATAACTTAAAATTGCAAAATTATATATATTCCGAATAAATAGTATTGTTCTTTACAAAATATGTTAAGATCGGCAATAATCTAAAAACAGAAAAGACAAGTCTAAGCAAAAGACAGCTCTATGGTTCGTCTTCTGAAGAGGATTGATACTCCTTTGCCTCAGCCTCTCTTTCCAAGGAGTAAACATATTCGCTAATCTTGGTGGCATCAAAGTTAGCCTCCCCATAGAACTCCATATAACTGTCGATCATGATGTCCTTTGTCTTCTGTCGCCACCAACCGATCTTACTCGGAACCTTCTCCAACTCAGCGTCCTTCTCTGCGATGCTGCTCCTAACCGTCTCTAACTCTGCCGTTCTGGTCTCCAAATCGGCGCGGGCCGCCTCCAACTCGGCAGTAAGCTTGGCCACATTATTAATCAGGACGGCTTTATCTTCACTGAGTTTAGTGACGGAATCACACAGGGCCGATTTGTCTGACATCAGCTCCCCGATCCGCACCTGCTCTTCCCTGATCTTAGCCGAAAGGCCATCCCTTTCGTGAAGACTGTCGGCCAGCTTCTTGCGGGCGTCAATGACAGCTTTCTTATCCGATTCATGGGCGGCCATCAGACTCTCCTTTTCTTTCTTAAGGGTAGCATTCTCAGCGGTTGATCGCCGAAGTGCCTCCCTGGACTTTTCAAGCTTCGAATCCACAACTTCTGCAGCATATCGGGAAGCACATAAGCCGCTGTACATAATGCTTTGCAGGTTGGCGAAGTGAGAACTAAGTTCCAGGCGGCTGTAGCGTTCCCTGTCGGCTTGATTGGCAAAAATTTCGCCCACCAGGTGACCGGTCCGATAGTCACTGCAAGCCGGCATTTTCAAGCCAAGGGAACGGTCGCAACTCTCTCCTAGGTTATTCAAACGGGTGACGTGAGTAACCTCCCCGTCAGGGCCTTTGCTGGAAAAATAGCCTTTGAAATCAGAAGGGGGAGGAACTGCATGATCATCCGAAATAAATGGATCATTGGGCATACGAGGACCGGCAACCCAGTAAAGCACGGCAGGATCAGAACTGGAAGAAGCGGCAAAAGGAGCATCCGCTGATGTGGTTGCCTGCCCTTCCGGACAAGGAACCGACGGGCCCTCGCCAATAATAGGCTCAGTAGCAGCATTTGGCAGATCGGCGTCAGGATTTCCTAAGCCGGCATTCGGCTCAGCGGCAGCATTCGACAGATCGGCGTCAGGACTCCCTAAGTCGGCATCAGTACGATGGAGGTCAATCGGCTCAGAAATGGTGTCTGGCCGACTGATTTGATCGGGCTGAGGAGGAGCGGCAGCAGATGGATCGGCTTCCTCTGAAACGGCTCCAGGCCGATCTCCCGCATTTTCTGCCAAAACGGCGGCAGCCCGTTTTGCCGTAGCAGCTTTCCCCTTTCTTTCCTTAGCTCGTTTCCTCTTCAAAAGAACCCGTTTGGCCGCCTCAATAATCTGCGGGTCAGGATTTTCCAAGGGAAACGACTCGAAGGTATCTCGACCGACCTTCTTTCGTCTAAAAACTGACGGGGCCGAGAAATCCTCACCGTCAGCAGGCTGATCAACCTCTGGGTCCTCAGAGCGATCCGCATTATCGGCATCTTCTTCCTCATCGGAATCGACAATGCGAGAACGGACCAAGGACGGTCCTGCAGCAACGGCCGCTCTAATTGGCCGTCCTTCTCCTGCATAAAAGTCAAGTCAGAATTTCACAAAAAGATTCGGGCAACCTTTAGAAAATCTGGTAACTCACCATCAATGGCGCAGTCCAATAACGGCAAGCCCAGCGCCATCTTCTGCACATGGAACCTCGTGTCAAAAGTTAGCAAGATGTCGATCTGGGCCTGCAACCTGCTAGAAGGTTCCTCTGTTCTTACCCATTGAAGCTCATTGATTGCTGGATTGAACCCAGAGATCCATAGGGGTTTGTTTGTGCTGGAGATCAGGAAGAAGTGCTCCCTCCATCCCTTAATAGAAGATTCGTATCTGTCAAAATTTTTCAGAAACGGCTGAAGATTCTCATCCTTGCGAGGGCGAAGGGTAACCAAACTACTGTGAGTGCTTAAATGGAAGAAGTATGTAAACAGCTGGAGTGGAGGTTCCTTGATTTGGAGGTGAGCACAGACGTTGATAAAAGCATAGATCGAAGCCCAGGAATTGGGAGTGATCTGGGCAGGGTTAAGAGCATGCTGCACTAGCAGATTTTTCACCATGGTTTTCAGAGGAAAACGAAACCCATAAGCAAACATCTTAGAATACAGAACCCTGCGGTTATCTAGCAAGTCACTATTTAACCTAACATTAGGAGGAGCTACCAGGGCTTTACATCCTATCGGCAACTCAATATCGTACCTCTCTAGTTCCAGATTTAAGTCATCCTCAGTCCTAATTTTGGTAGCAGTGTTCTCAAGCAACTCACCAGTGGTAACAACAGGGCGCCTAGGAGCCATTTTCTCAGTCTCAAACAACACAAAAAGGAAAGAGAAGGTTAAGAAATACCAGGCGATTGCAGAAATTCCCGGAGAACAGAGCCCAAACTCGGAGATAGCAGAAGAAGGTTGCTTGAGCGAGGAAGAGAGAGGATTTTTGAGGAAGAAGATGAGAGCGGCGTTTAGAAATGAAAAGTGATTTAGGTTTTCCAAAGGAGAATGTTTTTAAAAGAAATGAATCCCTAACCGTCAGCAAACCCAATCGGTCGCTGACACGTGGCTCATCTGTTCTGAAAAGGCAGTAATTTGTAAATAAAGCTGAGCGGCGCATTTAAAGAGGAGCAGCGCACGCGTTTTCTCAAAGGGTTTTTTGAATTTCGAAATTCAAAAACTGGACAGACGAAGAGACGTCTCGCCTCAAAAGCAGCGAGCAGTTACAAACACTTGGCCATTACAGCGCCACGTCACAGGTTTACTTTAAGTTAAAAATTTGACTTTATTGCAAACTAAGTTTTATTTGCAGGAATGAAAAAGAACTTTTCAAATACGCGGAAGTAGATCAAAACGGCAACATGCCGATTGTCAGACGTCAAGAGGGAAACGGCAAGCCCTTGGTAAACACTCGGGCTCCTTTGTTGTTGGGCCTCTGATAATACATAAAATTATCAGAAGGGCACAATGGACTTTGCGCCTTCACAAAGTACCGTTGACCGGTCAAAACGGCACATGGCCGGTTTGACCAAGTCAACGATATAAAACGGCATCGCGATCGATTGACCAGGTCAACGGGAATAAGTAACTAAAGGACAAGCCCAGCCCGTTATCACCAAAACGGCACGGAGCCGATTCATCAATAAAGGCAAAGACAACGACACTCGGCCGATTCACAACAAACGGCTCCTTGCCGATTCTCCACAAACGGCATCGTACTGATGGGGCCCAGATATAAATCTCCCCTCATAGATATTATTGGTATAGTACTCCATAGTCAGTATACATTTAGTCAAGGTTGGCAGGGAGGATAACCTGCTCCCATCACATCATCACCTGACAACTGGACAAAGGGACGACCCTATTCCCCTGAAATAAGGTCTGCACCCCGCGTTACAATGATGAATCCCTGCCCCTAGACCACCTGCTAAGGAAAAAGGAGAGGGGATGTCAGAGATCTAACCACTCTAGTCCAGCCTAAGGACTAGAGGGTGGTATATAAGGGAAGTTTTCTCCTTTACTCAAGGAGACTTTCTACACACTTAACAAAATTACTGACTTTGGCATTGGAGCTCTTACGCCGGAAAACACTTCCGGCATTGTGCAGGTCCTTCACGGAGATCTGATCGCCACCTTCCAGCGAGCCACTTTACCAAAAAAACCCCCCACTCCGGTCCACGGATTATCATTAGAGTTTTTATTAAAAAAATATTTAATAAATATAGGAATGATGAGATTTTTCGTGATAAAATGTGAATTTCCTCGATTTAATGCCTTTTTTTTAGTAGTGTGCCAAGTTGAAAATTTTTGGTTTTTGTTTGAGTTCAAATTGTCTTAATTATGCGAATAGAGAATTCAAATTAAGTCAAAAATAAGATGATGATGATGAATCAAATCAATACAATTATTTGAGTAAGTATACATAAAAAAATACCATTTTCAATTCGTATATAACAAATATATTATTGAAAAATTTGAAATAACCAAGAATATGGTCATAGATATATTTTACTTCGGGATGAGAACTTAAATAATGTAATGTGTGTATACTGGTAGTAATTAACCAAATGACAAATAGAAGCGATTCTAAAGTTTCAATGCACCAACCAATAATTTTTGTCCATTTTTTGCCCCATCCCCCAAAAAGACCACAAGAGCACAAAGTGAATCAAAACAAATTAAACCAAAGGCTAAGCGTCTCCACAACAATTTTCACATATATCTCTGCAAACTCCCTGCTGCTCACTTCAATTCCCAAAGCCTAGCTTTTACCTACACCTTACGAACCCAACCGCATGTCGTTTATCTTCCACATTTACATTTATCCCCCCTCTTCGTCGTCACTACATATCATTCCCGAGATGTAACAACAAATCCACTCCATCCAATCCATTATGTAAATAGAAACCGCTTTATTTATTAAAAAAATGTAAACAGAAACCAAATTTACGACCTATTTTAAAATGAAGAAAGTATATTTTTTGTCCTTCAATTTGTATTTTTTTTCTCAAATTAAGCTTCTATACGTCTAGAATTTTGTTAATATTGATCAATATATGTCATAATTAGGTCATTCTCCTTGAATTGTTTTATTGAGTTATAATTTTTTACTCAAAAAAAATCACCAAAATTCATACGAGATGTGATTTTCGAAGCTATGTACGAGATTGAATGGTTTTTGTAAGGCTTGGAGTTACGCAATGATTAAAAAAACAATTAGAAAAAATGATCTAACATTGAAACAAGTTTCATATATATATATATATTAGGAATATCTTAAATATAAGGGATTAACTGAGAAAAAATTACAAATGGGTGGAAATTAAAACTGTGGAAAGTTTAACTGTTCTTTTTCTAAATTTAAAAAAGGGGCATTGATGTCTGTTGGAGTTTCTCCTCGTTTTTGGACGAAAGTAAGCAGCGTCAGGATTATCGTCAGGATTGTAGGTTAGCCGCTACCCGCCATGTTTTCAGAGATAGTCTGCACCAAAAACGATACGCATGTCAATTCCATGTTTGACTCTCATATTTCTATTTAATTTTTTCTCAAATTAATTAATCGTTTAATTTAGCAGCACTCGCCACTCTATAAAAAGATTATACATACAAACTACAAAAACCATGCAAAGAATTGAAAAAGTGCAGCTAGTACTTGAAAAGCTCACACCATTTGATACTTTCTTCTTGCACTGCAAATCGAGAGAAAGGTTTTGAGTGAAATGGATAGTGACCAAAATAATCTGGGTATGGGTATTAATGGTGCTGGGTCGGGTGGGGCGGCGGCTCCTGGGAGCGCGAGATGGAACCCAACGAAGGAGCAGATAGACATGTTGGAGAGCTTGTACAACCAAGGGATTAGGACGCCGAGCGCGGATCAGATACAGCAGATAACAGGTAGGCTTAAAGCTTTTGGTCATATTGAAGGCAAGAACGTGTTCTACTGGTTCCAGAATCATAAGGCACGGCAGAGGCAGAAGCAGAAACAAGAAAGTCTGGCTTTTTTCAATCATCCGCATCATTATCTTCATCACCAGCCTCATTACCCGCTTGCGTTCCTTCCTCCTCCTCCTCCTTGTCCAAACGGTACGGATAAATTTCCCTTTTTATGGAATATTATAAAAAATGAGTGAAGGTAAATCATAATTTTGTATTGTTTTGTTTATTTTATGACCACTACATGCAAACGGAGTCAAAATGTGTGGAAGGTAAGCTAAGCACGAAAAGAAAACTAGTCTCTCCAATTGTTTTGTTATCCAATATAGGATCTATCAAGAAATAAAATATATAAAAAATTATTCCCATGCGACCTTTTTCTGATTGGAAGTAGCTTTTATTCATAATTCATATCCAATTATGCTAACAGAGATTGAGAGCATATTTCTGCCTTGTCCCTTTCCGTCCAATTAGTTTCTTAAAAGTCTTCGGATTGATCAATCCCTACTTTTTATTTTATTTATTTTTACTTTAATTAATTGATATGGTAAAAAAGAATTAATCTGAAAATTGAGGGTCGTCTGTTTTCTTTTATGCAGTTGTTTGTGGGCCATACTACCTCTCCCCGACCGAGTTAGGGTTTTATCCGCCACGTCCCGGGGTTGTATTCCCGGCCTGTACAGAGTTCAAGCCGAGGCGTCCAAGAATCTCAGAAAAAATATTTTTAGTGGATAGTTGTGGTTCTACTGGGTTCCCATCTGGTGTGCCCATTCCTAGCTATGATCTCCCGGCTACAACCACGTCGTCTAATTACAAGCAGAAGCTGGATGATCACGATACACAAGAAACGTTGCCTCTGTTTCCCTTACATCCAACTGGCATTTTACAAGGAGATGAAGCAACGACATGTAGTCTAATTTCAAGTTCGTCCACTGGAGAAGAAGGTTGTAGTGATAAATCCTTCTACGATTTCTTCTCTGGACAAACTAGTCTTACTTGCCATGGTACTCATCACTATTCATAATTAATTATGATATTTAAGAATAGTTGTGTGTATCTGTATTATTTTATTTGAAAACGAATGGAGTAATATTTTTTCAGGGGACCAAATATGAAGTTTTTATGGAAAGATTATTGTTGAAATGTTAAAAGAATTGGGGGCCATGGTCCAAGCACTCTTATTGCTCGAGTTTATAAAAATTATCGGATCGTTCCTTATCTCAGCTCAACATGACGCTGATTTCAGATTTTTGGTTTTTAATTTCATTGCTATTTGTGTTTATCTTCAAAAGAGTAATTTGGAATTGGAAAGGAAGCTAGCTAGAAAGAAAACAAAAAATTCAAGATGGGGACCAAGCCCACTAGGACAAGGACCCATGATCCCACATGCAAAGCACGTTGTTGGGCTTAGTAGGCCTTTTTGTGAAATTTCACCAACCATACCAAGGCCCACCACTTTATGAACTTAAAAATCTCTCCTCCTCCTCTGCTTCTTCTGGTTATTATCCAAGTGGACCCAAAATTATGATAAAAAACTCTTCTAACCTGTAACTCTTGTTTTACTTACCTTAAAAAGCACTAAACACGTTTTTTTTAACCTCGTAAATTCAGACGGTCCTTTTTTAACGGTAACCGTTACTGTTCTTTGCCTCAAATCCCCTGTATCTATTGTATCTCTCTGCCTCTCTTCTTTCTAGCTGCTCATTGCAGATACAGAGATTAAGACCAAAGAGATCTCTCTCCCTTCTCCTTTTTCGGCTGATTTTTCAATGAGGTAAACCCTTCTGTTTCATCCCCTCTCTTGGATTTTTCATGGGTTTCTCCTAAAACCCTTAACGCTTTATTATAGCTCATGAGAATAAATTTCGATTTTTATCAACTGTATATGTGTTTATCTGGAGTCAACCTTGTTTAGGATTATTTTTATATAGGAATGGAAAATATTCTCTTCTTAGTGATGGTTTGCTAAAGTTTGCGTTTTGTGGTGGTTGAGGGATTGGGAATTGATTTTAGGGAAGGAAAAGGTAATACCCATAGTTGGCTGATAAGGTTTAGAAATGGGGGAAGATTTGCTTACAAGTTTATCTATGGATCAGAATCACCATCCATCTACTTTCCTATCCATGGATTCAAGTGCAATCTCCCATGATGAGTTTGAGTTGAATAGGTCCATCCTTTGTAGGCCACCTGATATTAATCTTCCCTTATCAGCAGAGCGTAGTCCCCCTCCACCATCGTGGAACCCGGACTCTTTCGATATATTAGATGTTAGTCTCGGGACTCAGAACAATATTGAGGCTGATGCTTTTCTTAGTGTGCCAAAGACAGGAGCACGCAAATGTGCCAAGAGATTGGATAGTGTATGGGGTGCTTGGTTTTTCTTTAGTTATTACTTTA
This sequence comes from Viola odorata, assembly GCA_963691705.1. Taxonomy (NCBI): domain Eukaryota; kingdom Viridiplantae; phylum Streptophyta; class Magnoliopsida; order Malpighiales; family Violaceae; genus Viola; species Viola odorata. Next base: position 21,035,021 of record OY829545.1, on the reverse strand, counting down.
AGCCTGTGTTGAATGAGAAGTCGAAATGCAAGATTGTTCGAGATAGTAATGGTGTTTCGGGTTTTGATAAGTCAGATCTTGAGCTTGAGGTTTTCTTGGTCCAGCATGATATGGAGAACATGTATATGTGGGTTTTTAAGGAAAGACCTGAGAATGCTCTAGGCAAGATGCAGTTGCGGAGTTTTATGAATGGTCATTCGCGACAAGGGGAGCGTCCATTTCCTTTCAGTGTAGATAGAGGTTTTATTAGGTCCCATAGAATGCAAAGGAAGCATTATCGGGGCCTCTCAAATCCTCAGTGTGTGCATGGGATCGAGGTGGTTGCATCTCCCAATTTTAAGGGTCTTGATGAGGAAGAGCAAAAGCGATGGGTGGAACTTACAGGTAGAGCTCTAAACTTTTCAGTTCCACCTGAAGCATGTGAGTTTTCTTCGTGGAGAAATCTTCCAAACACAGAATTTGAGCTTGAAAGAACTCTTCCACCATTGAAGACTCATACTCAACCTCAATCCAAAAAGTTGCTCAATGGGTCTGGCTTGAATTTATCAACTCGGTCGTCAAACCTTCCCAATGGTGATGGAATAGATCTCACATCTGTTTGCAACAAGAGGAAGAAGGATTTGTGCCTGCACAGAAGTGATGAAGATTGCTGCTTGCTTGCTAATCAGCCTACTGACAGAGTTCAGGATATAGAAATGCACCCTGTTGGACCTCCCTGGCTAAATGATTTTAGTGGAGTAATGAGGAATGTTTACGGACCTGTCACAGCTGCAAAAACTATATATGAGGATGAACAGGGTTACCTGCTAATTGTTAGCTTGCCTTTTGCTGATCTTCAGAGGGTGAAAGTCACTTGGTGGAATAATCTGACACATGGTGTTGTGAAGATTTCATCGGTTAGCACGGCTTGCATGCCCTTCATCAAGAGAGGCGATAGAACATTCAAGCTCACTGATCCATCCCCTGAGCACTGCCCTCCTGGAGAGTTCATAAGGGAAATCCCTCTACCAACCAGGATTCCAGATGATGCGAAGCTGGAAGCTTTCGGCGATGAAACAGGTACAGGTCTTGAGATATTGGTGCCAAAACACCGCGTAGGTCCAGAGGAACACGAGGTTCGTGTTTGCCTTCGCCCTCATCTTGGAGTAAATGAACTTTTGTTGTCTTGATAGGCATTGATTGTAAACGTAGTTATAGTAGCTGACTTCCTATTATTCTGTATTTTCAAAGGGGAAAAAAAGATCATACATATTTTCTTTTAGTCACTAAAACTCATTGTTTTGGCATCTGTGCACAATTGCAAAGTTTGCAATAAAATTAACTTTTTCAATTTTCTTTCCTGAGCTTCTCTTTGTTTATGATGGCAGCACTTAAACCTTGCCATGACAGTAGAAAATATTTGATATACTGAATAGTGGAATATACTATTTCTGAATTTCTAACTGTTATCTGAACTCCATGTGCTTTTTATAGCCGATGTACTTTTGCACTGGAATGCATTAAGAAAAATTCCACCATTGTATCTGAATTTCGAATTCTACCACTTCATCGTCAGACAGAGAAAAGTCGCATGTGGAAGGTGCTACTCAAAATGCAAATTCTGTATCGAAAATCTTAGCGGCAATGTAAAAGAAACTGCATAGCATTAAAACTAAAGATCTTTTTACATACATAGAAAAAGCATTAAAGTAACGAAATCACATAGTAAAACTCCACTAATCAATGGTTATCAAGCTTAATCCACCTCCTCAATCTTGGGACCTGCCCCACTTCCGCTGCCGGCAGAAGGACCATCCTCATCCATGCCTCCACCCATATCACCACCAGCACCTTGATACATCTTGGCAATTATGGGATTGCAGATGCCCTCCAGCTCCTTCATCTTGTCTTCAAACTCGTCCACCTCAGCAAGTTGGTTACTATCTAGCCAGCTGATGGCTGCATCAATGGCATCTTCTATCTTCTTCTTGTCATCAGCAGCAAGCTTTGAGCTGATCTTCTCATCCTTGATTGTGTTTCTCATGTTGTAAGCATAGTTCTCCAGCGCATTCTTGGCCTCAACTTTCTTCTTGTGTTCCTCATCCTCAGATTTGTATTTCTCAGCCTCCTGCACCATCTTCTCGATCTCCTCCTTGGAGAGCCTGCCCTTGTCATTGGTAATGGTGATCTTGTTCTTCTGTCCGGTGGTTTTGTCCTCGGCAGATACATTTAGGATACCATTAGCATCAATGTCAAAGCAGACATTGATTTGTGGAACCCCTCTGGGAGCAGGAGGAATGCCAGAAAGCTCAAACTTGCCCAGCAGATTGTTGTCGCGAGTCCTCGTACGTTCTCCTTCATAGACTTGAATCAACACTCCGGGCTGGTTATCAGAGTAGGTTGAGAACACCTGCTCTTTCTTTGTAGGGATGGTTGTATTCCTTGGAATCAACACAGTCATAACTCCACCAGCAGTCTCCAAACCTAGAGACAGGGGAGTGACATCAAGCAACAGAAGATCCTGAACCTTCTCATTACCCTCCCCACTCAGAATTGCAGCCTGAACTGCAGCCCCATACGCAACAGCCTCATCAGGGTTGATGCTCTTGCAAAGCTCTTTGCCATTGAAGAAATCCTGCAACAATTGCTGCACCTTTGGAATTCTTGTAGACCCACCGACCAAAACCACATCATGGACAGTACTTTTGTCCATCTTGGCATCCCTCAAGCACTTCTCAACTGGCTCCATGCACTTCCTAAATAAATCCATATTAAGCTCTTCAAATCTAGCTCGAGTGATCGTAGTGTAGAAATCAATACCCTCATACAGCGAATCAATCTCAATAGTGGTCTGAGCTGTTGATGACAGAGTCCTCTTTGCTCTCTCACAGGCAGTCCTCAATCTCCTCAACGCTCTTGGATTACCACTTATGTCCTTCTTGTTCTTCCTCTTGAACTCCTGCACAAAATGGTTCACCATCCTGTTGTCGAAATCTTCTCCTCCCAAATGTGTATCACCGGCAGTGGCCTTCACCTCAAAAATACCCTCCTCAATAGTCAGAAGGGACACATCAAATGTCCCACCACCAAGATCGAAGATAAGTACATTCTTTTCACCCACACTGCTCGCTTTCTTATCGAGCCCGTAAGCAATTGCAGCAGCAGTAGGCTCATTGATGATACGCAATACATTCAGTCCGGCGATCACACCAGCATCCTTTGTGGCCTGACGCTGCGAATCGTTGAAGTAAGCAGGGACTGTAACTACTGCATTCTTGATGCTTGTACCAAGAAATGCCTCAGCAATCTCACGCATCTTGATGAGCACCATTGAAGAGATTTCTTCAGCAGCGAACTGCTTCTCCTCACCCTTATAGTTTACAACAATCATGGGTTTGTCAGCGGGGCCAGGGATAACCTTGAAGGGCCACAATTTCATGTCACTCTGCACCGATGGATCACTGAATCGCCTACCAATCAAACGCTTGGCATCTGCATAACACCGAAATTAAACAACAACATTAGAAACAAAGTCATAATTGTACTAGAAATGCACTAGAAAATATGCCAAAGTCAAACGCAACACATTGAAACACCAAAATACTCCACAACTGACTCAAAATTGCAAA